>OZ005660.1:233074659-234274659 GCA_963930645.1 Salticus scenicus
CATGCTACTATTTCCAATGCAATAATCCTCACAATTCATATTTATATGAAAAATTTTCAATTTCGCTCTGTTGATAAAATCTTAAATTACGAATAACTTACGAAATTTTCCTATTAGAATACTTGTAGTCAATCGTGTTCAAACAAGTGTCATAAATGTTATTTTGAAATTGTCAGATATATTTATGATCCTCAAAATGGACGTTAATGCTCCATTTTGCCCCATTCTGCCATGGTAAGTAAATCGTAATTTTTTAATGACTTACGAAATTTTTAAATTCGAAAATTCATAGTCAATAATATTCATGCCGTGTCTTGAATAATATTTCAAAAGTGGTCTGACATCTTTACGATGAAAATATCCCCCAAAATGGACGTTTATGTGAAATTTCATTCTATTCTGCCACGTTAAGAAATTCGTAAATTCCAAATAACTTGCGAAAATTTCAAAGTAGCATGTTTATAGTTAATGATGTTGATACCGAATTCAAAACTGATATTTTAAAACTGTTCTGACATTTTTACAGTAAAAATTTTCCACTTAATGCCCGTTTAAGTGAATTTTTGTCCTATTCTCCCATGTTAAGAAAATCGTAAATTTCTAATAACTTACGGAGTTTTTTAATTCCAATGTTGCAAATGAATAGGGTTCTTGCCAGTGTCGAAAGTAATATTTAAAAACTGATCTGACCTCTCTGCGACAATTTGTTCTTGAGATATCTCATACATAGATTAACGGTCTGACGGACACCATACAAATTTTGTCATTTTCGGATTCCTCACACCTGAAAACGTGTAAGAAAGTAAAAAAAAAAAAAAAAAAAAAAAAAAAAAACGAGGTCAAAAAATTTCCCGATTACCTAAGTTCATAATAGGTGACTTTATTTTAAGGCTGCCCGTCAGTCAGATTCTCTTTTTCTGCTCATGTTATTGAATGGAATTTTCGTTGCTTCGTTTTATGAGGCTATCTCATTCGAAAATGAAGTTTCTCGAATTCTGTTTTTTGAACAGCTCTTTTTGAACAGAATCTTATTTGCTCAGTAAGCCATTTTTTGAAAAAGAAAAAAAAATCTGGAGTGACTCTACTCGACTTTCGAACATTGAGTCATTAACAGTTTTGTAGATAAAGTAAAGAAAGAGGAGTTGTTAAACAAACAAAAGAGAGAAAACCATAATAGAGTGTTTCAGTATTTTTCTCCCTATATTACACGATGTTTTACTGAACGCTACTGAACTTTGAGCCCATAGATCATAATGATCAAGAATGTTTCGTTGTGTGTAAAAACCTATAAATGCTAGATTCACCAAAATGCTTAGAGTGAGTGCAACAGTGATTTATAATATTCATATAAATTTTCAGCTCCATTGAATAAGGCGTTTAGACGCTATCGCACTTTTAAAAATTGGGTCCCATAGGCCCTAATGATAAAGAATTTTTCTTGGTGTCCCTGTAAAACAAACTATAAGTGCTAGATTCAGCAAAATCAATAGGGTTCGTACTAGGGTGACAGTATACGTACCCACTTTCATCTTATTTGAACAAAGCGTTTAGACGCTAGCGTGTTCACTCACATACACACACACATACATACATCATCATAAAAATAGTGAGAACGGACTCAGGGAACTTCGAAACATATAGAAACATCAAAATCTCAAATTCGGATTTTTGACATGATTACGATACTTTCCTCACTATAGTGTTCGGAAAGTAAAAATAAATTTAAATATTTTGTATAGAGATCCAAACTCAGAGTTCTAAATGTACTTAATGGAATAAAATATTTAAATTCATTTTTTGATAAAAATGGCTGACTAAGCTAAAAGGCGACCTGTTCAAAAAGTAATAATAATAATAACCAGAATTAATTTTTTTTTATATTTTCGAATGAGAGATATCCTTATAAAACGAATCAACCAAAATCAAATCATGCGAAGGGAGAAAGGACAGATTAACTCTCTTCCCTTTCCCATGTACAATAGGGCAAGGGTAGCCAACCGGTGGTCCGGCGACAAAATTTTGGTGGTCTAGACACCATTTGTATTTTTTAATGTTTCATGAAAAGTGATACTGATGGGAATTTTATCTTCAGAATTTTCTGAGTCGCTCATACTCCCAGTATTAGACCTCAGAACTCTCTGGATAAGAGAAACGATCAATGGGATAATCTTTTACCAGGAAAATTTGAATTGTAATTATAGGCACAGGGGTCGCTTTGAATTTCTGCTCTGCATTGGATACTTAGCTAGAAATTGTTTTAAATGCATTAGAAAATTCGAATTATTTAAAGGCTTAAAATATATACATGAATTATAGTTTTCCATTGAATTTTAATGATCTAACAAAAACTAGTACGTTGTGGCCATCCCATGACTTTCTTCTCTATTTTCCTATACAAATTCACTCAGTAAAAATAATTCATTAAAATTATTATTTAAAAAAATTATCTTCCATGATAATGCAGACGATTTCCATATCAGAGAAGTAGTAGAACACTAAATATCCAAAAAAAGTCAATTTTATTTTCAATATTACATAAAAAAAAAAAAAAAAAAGTATATAAATATCTTTTTTTTAAGTAAAAAAATCGATAACTTTATTTCAAATTATTGCAGATCGATGGTTCAACCATTCGTTTTAAAGGTATTGGCGAGCTCTTTTGAAAGATACCCATCATGAAAATTGACACACCTCGAGGGGGAGTCACCTCGCCTCCTCCCCCCACATACACATTTTTTTCCCCAGCTGACTCTCTCTATTACAAATAATTCTTGTAAATTTCATATTGATTACTAAAAAATAATTCTCTTTATGCACATTTATACAAAATTTTGTCCTATACCACCCTGTTAAAAATTTAGAAAACGCGGCATGGCAACGCAAGCTGTTGGACAATTTTTACCAAAAGTGGATAGGCACTCATTTATGTCACTGTATAACTACATACCAATTTGTATGAAATTCTGTGCAGTAGTATCTGAGATACTGTCGCCACAAAATTTTGTCACACACACAGACACACTCATTTTCTAAAAACTGTCAAATCGCGTTCTACAGCTCTCAAAACGTACCAATCCTTCAAAAACCCGAGGTCGAAAATTTTTACGAATCCAATACTTTCTTCTGTTGAATATAGAAGAAAGTAATAATTTACGTTTTTCAAAATTTAGCAAATATAGTTTTATATATGGAAATAGCAAATGTATCACTGTAGTTACATTTTTGTCCGAGTTCTTTTTTTTTTTTTTTTTTTCTTCTTCTTCTTTTTGCAGCATAGCATAGTGTAATTTTTTTTTCATCGTACAGTTTTTTGGTCTGGTGAATCTGCTAATTTTCGAAAGAGAGGTTAACTGTGATTTTCCTTTGTTTTATTCCAAATATTTCCTAGCATGTAAAAACGCCAGAAATCCGGGATTTAAATACATTCTCGAATAGAAAATTTCCCATTCCTACAAGTAGGATAGGGAACTAAAAATCGATTCCCTTGCTTAAAATAACTGTATTTAACATTTCTTTTACACACAATCGAAAACTAAAGTTTATAATAGCAGATTATTATTCTTTTTTACAGGAAAAAAATAAATACTTTTAACGAAAACTCAGCATTTTCCACATTAAAAACATTTTTTTTTCCAAAAAATACAAAAACCTAAAACTCCAATAGGCTCATTTTCACTCGGAACAGTTAATTTCGCAACTACTATTTATTTCCGTTTTCAAACAGCAATGCCACTTTCGAAAAGGGAAAAATGTTAAAAATGGGGAGAAAAAAAAAATACGGGGAATTAGTTCTGCGTCATTAGGAGCTTACCGCAGCTTAAAACTTAGAATGTTTCTGTTAATGAAGCCGCAAAACAAATTAAAAACACAAAACGGAGCAACAGCGAAAGAAGGGAAAAAAAAACAAAAACAAATAATCCGCTACAACTTTAAAAATGGATGAGGAGAAGAGGGGAGAAAAAGTTTTTGTTTAGAAGCTCCACGCCGTATGAGGTGGGAGCCGGAGAAAGCAGAGGTTCCACTGCAGAGCAGCCATCTTGTTTCTGTTTGCTTTCGCTTATCCATGTAGGGTAGAGAAAGTATTGTTTAGAGTTAAATTTTCGAAATCCAGTTTTTGATAGCTTTACGCATTTTGTGATCCCCTGATTCAAAACGAGATTTTTAGCAGTTAGTTGGTCAGTGTGTTTTTCTGTATGTTAGGAATCCAAACTCGAGATTCTAAATTTGTGTCATGATGGGGAGGGGGCGGGGGATGTTAGTAGAAATTTATTGAGATCGTATAAAGAGTTCGGGTACAGGGACATGCAAAGAATTAAATACATTCTAAGACAAAGAAAACGACGCACAAAGAAGGTTTTATCAGAATGGGACGAAAATTGGTAGATGTGATATACATGTGGAGAAAAACAAATGATTACAGTTTCAGAAAATGTGGATGATTTAATCAAGAGAAAGAGTCTCACAAAGTGAACAAATCAGTAATGCGTTGGCTCTCTTCTGGCCCTTATGTAAGCAATTATTCGGCTCGGCATTAATTGATAGTTTCGGGATGTGCTCCTGGGACTGGGAGATATCGTGCCAGATTCTGTCCAATGGGTGCATTACATTGGCAAAATCTCCAGCTAGTTGTAGGACCCTTTTCATAATGCTCCAAACGTCCTCAGTGGGAGAGAAACCTGGCGACTTTGCTGGCCAAAATAATGTTGGAAAAGCAAGAAAACAAGCAGTAGAAACTATCTCTGTGCGCGAGCGGGCATTATCATGCTGAAATATACGATCAGAATTGCCTGATATGAAGGGAAACACAACGGGACGTAGAAAGTCGTCGACGTATCGCTGTGCTGTAAATAAGCCACGGGTAACAACCAAAGGGGGTCCTATGAAATGAAATCAGACCATCACTCCCGGTTGTTGTGCGGTATGGTTGGTGACAGTCAGTTTGGAATCCCCCAGTTTTTTTTTTTTTTTTTTGGGGGGGGGGGGAGTCTCCAGATGCATTTTCGCTGGTCATTCGGGCTCAAATTGCAGCAGGTACTCATCACTGAGCACCCAGTGATGAGTACGCATCCCAGGTCCACATTGCAAACGGGCTTGTCGATATACAAAGTTTAATAGTAGTACGCACAAGGGGCTCCGTGAGCTCTACCCCATTTCTTTGAGCCGCCTATTAATGATCTTTGAAGTCACTGAAGTACCAGTTTCACGTAGGATCGATGATAATGATGAATTTGGGGCTTTGAGTACCGCTCTGACGATAGATCGGTTCCGACGTTCTCTCCTCTCTCTCTCTACGCCGACCGTTTCCTCCCCGACTCCGTATTCGGCCATATTTCACCCATTCCTGCCAATATCATCTAATAGTGACATGGCATCGTTTTTATCTCCTACACATGCAAAAATTTTTTTCCAGTTGACTATTTCTTTTTTTAATAATTCTTGTAAATTTCATAATGCTTACTAAAAAATAATTCTCTTTATGCACATTTATACAAAATTTTGCCCCATATAACCCTGTTAAAAATTCAGAAAAAGCGGGATGGCAACACAATCTGTAAGACAATTTTTACCAACTACACACCTCTCTCAAATGCTAACATCTGAGCATATTGTTTGCTCACCTGTATGGGAGGCATAGTTACTGTCTGTCTGAGTAGACGGAATAAAATTCTCAAAGAATTTGACCTGGAATCAAAATTTCTCTTCTTTAATATTCTGCCAGTTGCGCAGGCGTCGCATGCTCATTCGATGGCGCCAAACTTTAAAATTTTGCGGATTTCATCGAACCCTGTATACATGTCAATTTGTGTCCAATTTGCATTACTACTTCTTGATGCGTCTCTTTTTTTTTTTTTTTTTTTTTCTCTTTGTCCTAGAGTGTATGTATTAAATCTATACATGCCCTTTCTCTTTGAGAAGTTTAATATTCTAAAAATTAAAGTAACTTGCATTTATTATACAGACAAAAGCATGTTTCGTACAAGAATGCATTATGAAAATATTTGTCATTCGTTTACAGGGTCGTACGAAAGAATTCTAGTGCATTAAGGTTAAAATTGAATAGGGTTAGAAATGCATTTCATGTTGCACCATACATTTTTTTTCTGTCCTAAATTTATGTTCAGAGATATGGCTATACTAAGCGACAAAAAAAAAAAAAAAAAAAAGCCGCACTGCATAAAAAATGACTTATACCTTTTTTATTTGTAATAACTTAAAAATTAATGGTTGAAATTGAAACAAATAAAACTGCCATGTTTGCATAATACCAAAGGGATCAAATGTTACCTATGTACATTTTCTATTTAATAATTCGCTTTATTACACTCTACGGAGTACTTTATAAGAATCTAGGCCTTCCAGTCCTTCTGTCTGTCCGTTGTGTGATATAACGTAGCCAAAGAACACTGAAAGTTATACGACACAACAAGCACGGACAGTTGGAAAGAGTTAATAATCAATGTGCACTGCATTATTTTTCGTTCTTGTTTTTAAAGTATTGAAGAAATGTTCAAATACATACTTTCCAATGGGAGTTGTAATGATCTGTGCATAACAATGTAGGGTAAGAGAAAATGTACCACAAGTGCTATGCTATTTCCAATACAGGAAAGCGAAAGTAACGTCGAATTCTCGACAAAAGTTTTTGCTATAATTGGATGTCCTCAGTTAGAATTATATTAGGTAGGAAGCCAAAAATTCAGTTCAACGAATGAAATGGGCCCATTGTCCCCTCCCCCGCTCTTCGATTCACTTACCTTCTCTTAATTTTTGGCGGAATTTTGCCGGTGTCGATTTCTTTTCCTGTTTCCGTATCTGTAATTCATTTTTTTAATGCCATTCCATGCAGTGATCAGGTGGCAGCAAAACAAAATGTAAATGAACTATCGGTACTTTCTTAAAATAGCCCTTTCTTTCTTTTTTAGCACCTTTTGGAAATACACTGGTTTAATTCTGACCCATCTTTTTACTTCCATTACCCTACTACCTTTGGTAATGGAAGTATTGTATTCGGTCCAAAAATTCGATGTCGAGTTTTCCTGTCTGATTTACACGTTTTAAGGCCTCCTGAGTCCAAAATAGTAATTTTCAGCAATGGGTCAGTGTGCGTGTCTGTGTGTGTGTATGTGTGGAATGTTCTGGCTATCCGATCTCCGAAACTAATAAAGATAGTATGTATGTGTGTATGTGTGGAAACTTCTGGCTATCCTATCTCCGAAACTAATAAAGATAGTATGTATGTGTGTATGTGTGGAATCTTCTGGCTATTCTATCTCCGAAACTAATAAAGATAGAACTACGAAACTTCACAATTGATACAGGTCTGGTGTGCCGATAAATTCTCCAAATTTTGCTGAAAATTGGAAAACCGGAAGTGGGTCATCGGAAATGGGAATAACGTATCTCAAAAACGGCTGTAACGATTTTCTTCAAAATTGCTGTATATAAACACTCAATTAGATGTCTTTTCGAATGATATAGTTCGTTAGTTCAGGAAAATGGATAGGCATCCTGTATAAATAGCTCCATTTCAGGTCTCGCAAGAGCGTTCCTTTAAAAACGGCTGCACGGATTTTTTTTCAAATTTGCCCTATTAACTCCCTTTTAAATATACTTTTGTATGTTATTTGTTTTCGGTCAATAATTGAGTACACCAAGCTTTGATAAAAGTTGGTATCTCAAAAACGGCTCTAACGATTTTCTTGAAAGTGGTTATTACAGGAATATTAACGGTCATCCTGATTAGGAAGTTCAGTTTTAGATCTCGGAAATTGATGTTTAAGAAAATAACTTTTAATTTTTCTTTTTCTCTTATTTTTTAACTTGTTATGTAAACTCTGTTTTGTACGTCTTTACACGTGTATCAAGTTTCTCTTAACCCTTTGAGTGATATGGACGCACATATGCGTCCAGCGAAAGTCATTAATATAGACTATGGACGCAAAAACGCGCTTAGCAGATGTTATCAGTATGGACTATGGACGCAAATACGCGCCCGGCAAAAAATGATCAGTGTACTATGCAACACTCGCATAAAGCGCGTCCGCGATAAGAATGAGACAACTCGTCAGCGCCAACCGCGCGCCGTCCGTATGGACCGCATAGGCCGCGAGTATTCAGCACTCAAAGGGTTAATGGAAAATTCCGAAAAATGCATATAATACGTGTGGGTAATGGACATGTGGGTAATGGAAGTTGTGTGGTTGTTTCACTAAATTTTAGTTTATGTGTGGGATAGATTTTATCGAGTTCCGAGGTGGAATAGGTTTTATCCAACCTCGGAAAGAGGAAGTGATTCTCAGTCATCTTGCAATGGGATTGCGTACATCTCTTTCTGTAGTAAAGGAAATATTGAAATGTTATAACTGATTTTATAGAGTATAGAAAAGCTATCTTTCTATTTTCCCTCCATACCTAGGGGGACCCTATATCCTCGAAATTAGAGGACAGTCCCTACTTTTAAAATCGTTTTTTAAAGTTATGAAAAGTCGTAGCAGAGAAATTGTTTATCGTAATCATTACCTTTTTTTCGGTTCCAGTTACTTGAAATAATTAATATTTCAGTAATTAACTAATTACAATATTTTTTAACGCTCTTTTTATCATAAAGGTACTCTAATAGTGTCACCCTACCTTTACCTCTTTGGAATTAAATGGGTGAAACAATGTCCTTTCTTTTGCTTAGCGTATCTCGAAACGATGAAGTTACTCATAGACTTACAGTTTAATATTTTATTTTTACCCGCCATGATGGGATTGCAGTGGGTTTTGTTTCACTCTGTAATAATAAATGTTACTATTTTCCCTCTCATTTTCAGTAATATTTTGAGTTTAAAACTGAAATTTTCTTGTTAATGAATACGCGAAGTAAATTAAAAATGCAAATGGAGCAACAGTGAGAGAGAGAAACAAATAATCCTTTACAAAAGCGACTCTAACTTCACGAATAAAAAGATAACAGTGAAACGATTTTCTTGTTTGTTTGTTTGGAAACGCCCCCGCCTTGTCAGGAGAGACAACAGAACAAACGATTGTACGACAGCCATCTTGTTTCTGCTTTCATTAAAAATTTACTAGCAGACTTTTCCCGCTTCGCTGGCCACTATATTTAAAGAAAACTATTTTTTATATCAATTTATTTAAAAAAAAAAAAAAAAATAGTTGGCATAGGTGGACTTTGCTCAGTTCCCCATCATATATATGTTCTCATAAATTTCTAGTGCGAGACATATTATAATCACGTTAAAAGAAATGAATTTGACCAAAGCTTGATACAGTGACAGAATGAAATCCCCGCCTAATAGGCTATCCACCGTTCACTTCGATATATTTATCTTATTCTAATCTATTAATTTATTTTATCAGGGTCGATTCCGTTGTTTAATTTTCATGCTACTATTTCCAATGCAATAATCCTCAAAATTCATATTTATATGAAAAATTTACAATTTCTCTATGTTGATAAAATCGTAAATTACGAATAATTTACGAAATTTTCCTATTAAAATATTTGTATTCAATCATATTCAAACCAATATCACGAATGTAATTTTGAAGTTGTCTAATGTATTTAGGATCCTCAAAATGGAAGTTTAGGCTCCATTTTGCCTTTTTCTGACATTTTAAGTAAATCATAAATTTCCAATAACTTACGAAATTTTTATATTGGAAAATTCATAGTCTATGATATTCATGCCAGTATCCTAAATAATATTTTAAAAAGAGTCTGCCATCTTTACGATGAAAATGAAAATATCTCTCAAAATTGACGTTTATGTGAAATTTTGCCCTATACTGCCATGTTAAGAAATTCGTAAATTTCCAGTAACTTGCGAAATTTTCAAAGTAGCCTATTTATAGTGACTGATGTTCATTCCGGCATTAAAACTGATATTTTAAAACTGGTCTGACATTTTTACAGTAAAAAGTTTCCATTTAATGCATGTTTAAGTGAATTTTTGTCCTATTCTCCCATGTTAAGAAAATCGGTAAATTTCTAATAACTTACGAAGTTTTTAAATTCAAATGTTGCAAGTGAATAGGGTTCTTGCCAGTGTCGAAAGTAATATTTTAAAACTTATTTGACCTCTCTGCGACAATTTGTTCTTGAGATATCAAGTACACAGACTAATTAACTAACGGACTAACACACTAACGGACTGACACCATAGAAATTTTGTCATTTTCAGATTCCTCACACCTGAAAACGTGTAACAAAGTCAAAAAACTGAGGTCGAAATTTTTCACGATTACCTAAGTTCCCCATACCTGTAGTATGATGGGGGACTAAAACTGGAATTGCTCAAAAACTGGCTTTGAGGGTGCCTGTCCCTATTGCCTGTGACAGTAGCTTACCAGTAAGCTTTCATTTGGGTGCTTATTAGATGAGAGCTTCGAAACGGACAGTATCGAAAAAAAATGACGTATCCCTTTTATATTTGAATCGCAGTTACATATGAACAACACTATACGTAGTGTACATAATATTTGCTTTGACGTTATTTTCTATATTAATTTGATTTATTCGATCAACCGTAAAACGATAGCAATTTCACTCCAAATATAATTAGTTGGCATAGGTGGACTCTGCTCAGTTACGCATCATATAGTATATGTTCTCATAAATTTCTAGTGCAAGACATTCTCTTAACATGTAAAGAGAAATGGATTTGACAAACGCTTGACACAGTAACAGAACGAAATCATCCCCTAATAGGCTACCCAACGTTCAGTTCGATATATTTATCTTATTCTAATCTATTAATTTATTTTATTAGGGTCAATTTCGTAGTTTAGTTTTCATGCTACTATTTCCAATGCAACAATCCTCAAAATGCATATTTATCTGGAATATCGTCCCATTTTGCTATGTTGATGAAATCTTAAATTACGAATAACTTATGAAATTTTACTATTAGAATATTTAGTCAATCATGTTCAAACAAGTATCATAAATGTTATTTTGAATTTGTCTAATAAATTTATGATTCTCAAAATGAACGTTTATGCTGAATTTTGCGCTATTTTGCCATTTTACATATACTTCATGGTTAGTTAAAAGTAGTTGGTATATAGAAAAATAGATAAATAAATATGCAAACCTGATCATGGTACAGCCTTAATATAGCTCCCCGTGACGATTTTTGAATTATTGTCGCCACTTTAGACAAAAATACGTAATTTATGCGATTTTTGTTTTTGTTTGTTTCTTTTTTTCCCCTTAAATATTTTATAATTTGTTTATATTTTTGATGCGCTACTTGGCATAAGGTGGCTGCCGCGAAAGTAGAGTCCTTGACGAAAAATGTCCGATCTACTTCAGCATCAAAATTTAAAAAAATTCCTAGGATTATGAAAAAGTAAAGCTCTTTAATAAAAGGCTGAATTAGGTTTCATGCCAAAAGCATATTATTTAAACAAAAAAAGAAAGAAAAAAAAATCTAAAATTGAGGTACATTTAAAAAAGGTTATGAAACAAAATTTGGGAGAAAAATGCTAAATTATTTTATTTTAGCGTTATAAAAATTTAATTTTTTCATATGCATGAGCAAATTTAATATATATATATATATATATTTCTATTTCGAGTGAAAGCAAATTTCAATTTATGCTAAAATAAATTAGCTCGTAATATTTTTTTTTTTTTTTTTTTTTTTTTTTTGGCAACGATTAAAAATTTAAATGCCTAATTTTAAAGCAACGCAAGCGAAATGATGATGTCACTGTTGTGATATTTAATCTCAGAACTTTCTTTTATTAACTTTCGTTTTTCTTGTTCCGGACTTTTTCTTTTTGTTTTTTTGTTTCCCGCCAATTGATTGTTCGGAGCACCTGCCGTATCACGTGACGATGTGTCGCGTCTCTCTACAAGTACATTGTAATACTTTTTCAATCATGTAATTTTCGTTATTCGGAACTGACGTTCCATTTTCTTATTCTATTTAATCATAATTTTTTCTTTTTGTCTAAGATGAATAAATTAAAGTAAAAAACATCTAGGCTTTCTTTCATTACGCAGCAACGAGTGAATTATCCTAAATAACAATTGATCTACATATTATGTAAGAATTTCTCAGTCTAATCAAGATTCATTATAGGAAAAGTAGTTGCTGGTCTTTAATACAGAAGTCATATTAAGGAAATTTACTTACTCTTCACCAATGGAATAAACAATTACCTGTGACAACCCAGGTAAGCTAAACTTTATTTAATTATATGACTGTTATTTTAGCAAAGAATTATTAGTAAGAAATATTTGTTATAAATATATTTAAATAACTAATTTGAGGAAACTCCGAACTCATGCACTTATTTATAAAGTATTCTTCTATCAGATTATGATTCTGATATTTTGAATTGAAAATTTAGATTTATTTTCAAAAAAGTTCAAAAGTTTTTTTTTTCATTGCACATTGGAAGAAATTGCTACATTTAAAATAATAAAATAAAAAATGAAAATGTAAGCGAAAATATTTGTTTTTGTTTCTTCAAAACTGAAGTGACACTAAATCGAAAGTATTGAAAAGTGCTTATTTTCATGAAAACTATTTAATTTTATTTTCTTCTTCAAGTACTATTTATCCTAACTGTGTTGATTTAAAATATTAAATGAATATTTACGTAATGAACAAATATTAACAAAACTATTACAAAAATTTTGTTTAAGTATGTCAGCAACAAAAGATATACAAATTGAACCGCTGAACTCCACAAATTATAATGTGTGGAAGTTTCGTATCGAAATGTACTTGCAAAAAGAGGATCTTTTTACAGTCATTACTGACGATCCTCCCAACCCAATAACCGATCAGTGGCGTTCAAAAAATAGAAAGGCCAGAGCCATTATAAATCTACTTATTGATAACGAACAGATAGTGTACGTTATGAATCTAGATACAGCACGAGAGTGCTGGAATGCTCTGCGCCAAGTCCACGAAAGATCATCCCTTACCAGTAAGCTTTTCTTACTTAGGAAACTTTATTCCATAAAATTAATGGAAGGTGGTGATGTAAACCAACATATAGCTGACATATATAAAACACGCGACAGACTCACCGCCATAGGTGAAGTCATAGATGAATCGCACCTAGCTGCATTAATGCTATGCTCACTCCCTCCTTCGTATGACGTTCTCATAACAAGTCTCGAATCGAAAGACGAAGCGCAATTGACACCTGAGTATATACGAAACAAATTAGCTGATGAATATGCCAAAAGGCTTGAAAACAAAAGTATTCAAAATACAGCGTTAAAAGTCCAATACCATAACAAATCGGAGAAATTCTGCAAATATTGTAAGAAAAGTAACCACAATATAGAAGAATGTTATAAGTTAAAAAATAAAAATAATTCTGCTGTTAAAAGTCACAGTAAAAATTTCAACAAAAAACCCAACTTCAGATCCAACATATGCTCTCAGAACAATGAGAAGCCAGATAGCGCTCAAATTGCAGAGGGGAGCAATAAACCAAAAGCTGATAAATTGTATTCTTTTTATGTTGGAGATAAAACTGTAAATTGGGTGGTTGATTCAGGGTCGTCTTCACATATCTGCAATGATAAACTAAAATTTCGCGATCTTAAAAATAACGTTTCTAACGTCACTATCGCGAACGGCACGCAGCTAAAATCTTTGGGTTCCGGTACTGTGGATTTGTATACCGTAAATTCGGAAAACACACAGAACAAAATAACACTTAAAAATGTTCTTTATGTCCCTGAAATAGAAACTAATTTAATTTCTATAAAAAGAGCAACAGAGAATGGCTGTATCGCTGTATTTGATGATAAAACCTGTAAAATTGTAAATCAGGGTAATACATGCATTGAGGGATATGTGAAAAATAACTTATATGAATGTCAATTAAATTATTCTGAAAACAAACACACAGCGAACATTGTAATACAAACTTGTGATAACGAAAATTGCATAAACAAGTGGCATGTGAAACTTGGCCACAGAAATACTAACCACATTAAAGATTTAGTTAACAAGGACATGGCTGTGGGTATAAAATTAAATGATTGCAAACATAATACTGAATGTAAAACATGCATAATGTCAAAATTAACTGATTCACCTTACCCCAAAGCTGCACAATTTAGAGCCTCCGTACCACTCGAACTGGTCCACACAGACTTATGTGGCCCTATGAAAACCCCCACTGTAGGTGGAAAATATTACTTTCTTACATTCATAGACGACTACAGTCGTTATACTATTATATATTTGCTAAGAAATAAGTTTGAGGTATTTTCTAAGTTAAAGGAATATGTGGCTATGACCGCAAACAAATTTGGCCGAAAAGTGCAAGCAATTCGCTCTGATAACGGGGGTGAATACACTAGTATGGAAGTAAATGAATTTTTGAATAAAGAAGGAATTGAGCATCAGTTTACCGTTCCTTACTCTAGTGCTCAGAACGGCGTGGCAGAACGTAAAAATCGTACGCTGACCGAAATGGCTCGCTGTCTGCTTAAAGACAGTAATTTACCGAATTCCTTTTGGGGGGAAGCCGTAAATACTGCAAATTACATACAAAATAGGCTCCCGACCTCCTCATGCGACTCAACTCCTTACGAAAAATGGACCGGCCGTAAACCCGATTTATCAAATATAAAAACATTCGGATGTCGCGCATACGCATATGTACATAAAATACATAGGGGAAAACTGGATAGCACCGCTCAAGAAGGAATTTTTGTGGGATATGATAATCGTAGCAAAGGCTACAGAATTTGCACAAATAATAAAAATGTAATAATTAGCAGAACAGTAAAATTTTTGGAGGATGAAAATAGAGAATCCCACAATAATGAAACATCACTAATCAAGAATGAAAATTCAAATGATGAAATTCCGGTGTCCAAATTACCAATATTAGATACTGATATAAATATAGATATAGCGGGCGATAACGATAGTCCGGATGACACGCAAAATCTACCGCGACGATCACAACGATTAAATAAAGGTATTCCGCCCGACAGATTTGCATTTGCAGTAAATGACAAAAGAATTGATGAGCCTAAGTGTTTTGATGATATACTAAAAATTCAAAACCCAGCTGAAAAAGAAAATTGGCTGAATGCCACACTCGACGAAATGAATTCACTCAGACAAAACAATACTTGGGAACTTGTTGACGCTCAACCAGGGACCAAAGTAGTAGGGTGTAAGTGGGCGTTCAAGGCCAAATACAATAGCCAAGGACAAGTCGAGAAATATAAAGCCAGGCTTGTTGCCAAGGGTTTTTCTCAAAAATACGGGGTGGACTATGACGAAACTTTTGCACCAGTTGCATCGCATACCACTCTAAGAAGTTTCTTGACCATGTCACTATATAAAAATTTGAATCTAAGGCATGTAGATATAAAAACTGCTTTCCTACATGGAAATTTGCAAGAAGATGTATACATGCATCAACCCGAGGGTTATGTTGTCCAGGGCGAAGAAAATAAAATATGTAAGTTAAAGAAAGCGATATATGGCTTGAAACAAGCCGCTAGAGCGTGGAATTTGAAAATTAATGAAACATTGTGTAAATTAGGATTTAAACAAAGTCAACATGACAAGTGTTTATATATCCGTAACAAAGATAACACAGAAACTTACATTCTTGTGTATGTTGATGATCTACTTGTAGCTGGTAAAAATCACAATATTGACATACTAATTAATCAACTTAGGGAAGAATATCCATTAACTGACCTTGGGGAAGCCAAATATTACCTCGGCATAAATATAGAAACACCTTGTAAAGGGGTAATTACGCTTGATCAAAATAATAAAATACGAGACATTGTAACCAAATTTGGGCTAGATAACGCACGGCCCTCTGACACACCGATGGAACCAGGGTATATAAAATTAACTGATAATGACAATCTCTTACCAAACAACACAATGTACAGACAGGCTATAGGCGCGTTACTTTACATTTCTACAGTATCGCGACCTGATATAAGTGTTGCCGTTGGCATCTTAAGCCGTAGAAACGAAAATCCTAGAGCGAAAGACTGGGAGGCAGTTAAAAGGGTTATTAGATATTTGAAAAATACCCAAGATATTAAATTAAAACTTTGTAACTCTGGTGAACCTGTTCTTAGAGCATATTCGGATTCGGATTGGGCCAATGATCCAAGTGATAGAAAGTCTATATCTGGAAATTTATTTAAGATAGGAAAAAATCCAATATTTTGGACTTCGAAGAAACAGTCCTGTGTGTCCATGTCTTCAGCAGAGGCTGAGTACGTCGCAGCTGCGAGTGCTGCACTTGAAATACAGTGGCTCAACAAACTACTGGATGATTTAAATTTGCCGCAAGAATGTCCTATAGTGTTGTACCAGGACAACCAATCTACCATCAAGATTGCTGAAAATGAAAAATTCCAGTCCAAAACAAAACACTTACAGCTGAGATATCATCTTCTGCGAAACTTAATACAAGAAGGCCTAATCAAGCTTCAATACAAACCTACCAAAGAAATGAGCGCCGATACCCTCACAAAAGCTCTGCCAAAAACTGATTTTAATAGACATAGAAATGCATTAATGAACAATTGAAAAATTTCTGAGCTTAAGAGGGGGTGTTGTGATATTTAATCTCAGAACTTTCTTTTATTAACTTTCGTTTTTCTTGTTCCGGACTTTCTCTTTTTGTTTTTTTGTTTCCCGCCAATTGATTGTTCGGAGCACCTGCCGTATCACGTGACGATGTGTCGCGTCTCTCTACAAGTACATTGTAATACTTTTTCAATCATGTAATTTTCGTTATTCGGAACTGACGTTCCATTTTCTTATTCTATTTAATCATAATTTTTTCTTTTTGTCTAAGATGAATAAATTAAAGTAAAAAACATCTAGGCTTTCTTTCATTACGCAGCAACGAGTGAATTATCCTAAATAACAATTGATCTACATATTATGTAAGAATTTCTCAGTCTAATCAAGATTCATTATAGGAAAAGTTGTTGCTGGTCTTTAATACAGAAGTCATATTAAGGAAATTTACTTACTCTTCACCAATGGAATAAACAATTACCTGTGACAACCCAGGTAAGCTAAACTTTATTTAATTATATGACTGTTATTTTAGCAAAGAATTATTAGTAAGAAATATTTGTTATAAATATATTTAAATAACTAATTTGAGGAAACTCCGAACTCATGCACTTATTTATAAAGTATTCTTCTATCAGTCACTGCGAGAATTCGCATTTATTTCTTAAATAATTGAATAATTCTAATTTTCCTTGGGGAAAAAAAAAAAAACGGAAGTTAATTTTATGGTTTTCTATGTATAATAAGTAGTTTACACCATAAATCTTACAGCCTTCATTGGACAGATTTCGAGAACAGTGAAATATACACACATATGTACAAATCTTGCTCGCTTAACAGTATAATATATGTGCAGTAGACACTCGATTAACCACTTTAACTGGGAAAACACATTGTCTGCAGTAACAAAATATCCTGGATAATCGAATTTACGCAAAGTCTGATGGGAGGGGTGTGTGTGTGGGGGGGAAATCACAAGACTATATATATATTAATTCTTGTAATTTTTTTTTGGCATCATTAAAGTATTTAAATACATCTCCTCATGTTTTAAAATGTATTAATGTTTTCTCCCTCAATTACAAGTTTTATTGAAGAAATCCCCACTCTGCTAATGTGGTAGTCAAAGCTTTTAAATGTAAAGTTTAAATGATCTATCGTCGTTTGTTGGAGAGTCCAAGAAAAATGTACATTATAAATCCCAATGCGTTTAAAATGACTACCCTTGTAGACACTTGATTCTTTTTCGCAGTTCATTACTTTTATTTTGACAAAATGTAGTTATTTTTTAAATGTTTTGCATCCATAAAAATAACATAACGTATTTTTTGATAAAACGCTGATTTTTAATCGTATATAAAAATATATTTAACAATGAAGCAAAACAATTGCAGCATCCCAGTGATGGAGAGAATGGATTGCCAGCAAAGAAGAGATGATGCTACTTGCAATTAAAAATTTCAAAGCAAAGGGATTTAGAATTTTCATTCCATTTTAAATGAAATATTTTTTTAAAGTACTTACTACAAATAAAAATACTAACTTGTCCCTACATTGTATTTAAAATAACAATAATATATAAATAAATGGAATCCCCCGCTTTCGAACAAAACCTTGCCTGCAAAAGTCGTTTCCTTGCAAAGGAACTATATGCGCGCGAAAACAGAATTTTCCCATACTACCAGAGTGCCTTTCGGGAGAATAAAAATGGTATTGACTAATTCGTAATTTCTATAACTGCTCAATTACTATTCAGATTGCTGCGCATATCTTGGCCAAAATGTGTGGAGCTATGACTTAAATTATCCTGAAACTAAGAAGGTGTATTGAGATGTATTTTTACTATTTCAAAAGAAAAAAATCCTAAAAATAACTTATTACTGTCAATGTTTTTATTAAATGAGTTAAAATATTTACATAAGCATAGCTAAAGGGATTCCCCACTTCCCTGAATGAAAGAAAAGGCTTCGAAATGAAGCAAAAGATTAATTTACTTTTGCAAATCTTGATTTTGAAAAGGTCCATAAAGTTTTAAAGTAAGTCAAATTATAAAATATAAATAATAAATATATATATATAGTAACTTCAGAAATATATAGTATATATATTTTTTTTTCACTTATGATAGTTTGATTAAAAATAAAATAAAAATTTTGAAGTTTTTAAACCCCAGAGTAAAGATAAATTCTATTACGATGTTTTCTAAAGATTTTTAAAAACAAAACTTCATCTTATTTAGATTTGTTTTTCTGCATATTCATTATCATATCTATCGCTCTCTGTTTTATATTTGTTGACAGTAGTCAATGAAATAACATTAACATTTTTGCATTTAATCTGTGTAATATAATGTAGTTCTGTTTATCACTTAAAATTTTTATCTATTTCCTTTTATCATTCTGTCAGGTAGAAAAAATGAATGGGTCAAACAAAATGTTGAGAATAGAAAATGCTAAGTTACATTAGTTTTCAAAAAGAAAAAAAAAAAAAAAAAACTTAAGAGCTATAATGACGTCAATTTTATCCTGAAAGTTTAATTTTTCACAAAATGTTTTATAAATTTTAATATTTACCCGTGAATTTCTTTTCATTAAAGAAAAAAAAAAAAAAAAAAAAAAAAAAAAAAAAATCAACTCGAAAACTTTTTTGGCAACAATTTAAAAATTAAAATAAATTCTGTGTTTTTGTCTAAAAAAAAAGGGCTTCTTCAACTTTTTGATACTGTCCGTTTCGATACTGATTATTATTAATTTTCTTTTCGTTTCTTTTTCTTTCAAAAAAAAAAAAAAAAAAAAAAAAAAATTGTCAAAAGCAGAATTTAGTTTAGTACGGAGGACTATTATTATTATTATTTAAATTATAACATCGCTTTCAAATTATTCAATTATAATTTCGATAAATGTCCAACCATCGTGAAACTGGCGACAGCGTTTTATCCGTAGATTGAGACTAGTAGTCCTCCGTACTAATAACAATAATTAACGCATGAAAAGTCGAACATGCATGTCAAAACATATATGCCTTTCGGAGTGTTTCATCTAGCATAGTAGGTGTTCGCAACTTTTTAGCAAAATACAACAATACTTCTTCAGGCTATATAAACTGATTAATACCTAATCCTTTTTTTCTCAAAAAATTCATTTCAAATCCAGACGTAGAAAATTTTTTTCTCTATTTTTTCAACAAAGTGATATTTTTCGCCTACAAATTGCATCAAGAGAGCTGGGGTTCTCTTTCCTTAACCTTGGGTATCTTCATTTACATCCAAAAATTCTTGAAGTTGGTTCGGGGGGGGGGGGGGGGGGGGAAGTACTGTTCTCCGGTCGCATGCATGTGTTATGCCAATCGTACCTGTTGATCGCTCACTTTTACCAATTCTGTCAAAAGAATATCGTGAATGGTGGTGTATAGGATTGCCAAATAGTTATAGGGTTTCAAATAGGCCAAATAGTTCAAATAGCATTTATTCTATTTCGGAGTAGTATTACTATTTGCCGAATAAATTAAAAAAAGGGAAAATAGAATGAAAAATTGTTGCCATTATCCGAATGTTTATTTTTAATGCGAAACCAATGAGCGCAAAAATATAAAGGAATGTAAACAATGCCCAGATTTTCTGCGAACCGCCAAAATTTTGTCGGGGATCAGCGGCTGACGACCTTATTTGCCTATGCACACTAACAAAGAAACTGACTATCCTACAGGAAAAAAAAAAAATGTATATATATATATTGTATTTACAGATTCCAAAAACCACAAAGCGTCCAAAAACTAAAGTCGAAATCATTCACGAATACTGATAGTCTCCATTGTAATTTGGGGAGAAATAATAATACATAAATAAATAAAATAAAATCATGCTTTTATTTCGAAACGTACTGAAAACTCCAGTTCAGCGTATGGAGATAATGTACAATGTAGATGGATGCAAAACTCAATAGAACGAAAGGAAATTTATAAACAAACTTTGAACCGAAGTTGGGTGACCCGGACCTTCAATCCCTGCACACCTTTAACCCTTAACTACACGCGCTGGTGTAAAAAATACACCATTTATAGTAAATAGAATATAACTGACTTTGAGATCCCTCTCTCCGCGCTGCGTGCACATCTAACCTATCACTGAACTATTTATTCCAAGATTTTTCATTAGTTTTTTAAAAAAATTTTGACAATTAAAACTTGTACAGTTGGCAGCAAAAGTATCCGAGCACCAGCCAATAATTCTTACATCAAAAAAGTACACTTAATACTATTTTGTTAAATAAATCCTTGTCGGATCCTGTTCTTAGACTGACTAGGAACTCGGCTCGACAAGGATTTATTTAACAAAGCAGTATTATGTGTAGACAGGGATTATCGCTAGTGCTCGGATACTTTTGCTGCCAACTGTAGCATACATATTTGTTCTCATTTAATTTATTTTCCCTAACAACACATCTTATCCGAAAGGCATCCTCGGGACGTCCTGTGGATAAAAGGGAAATCCTATGGACCTCCTCAGGATGTTCTGTGGACAAGTGCGTTGTTTTGATATTTTGGTGGTGTACAAAATACACCCCGCGTGTACTTGTGTTAAAATATTAAGCGCGTGCAGTAAAAGGTTAATTCTGTCACTTCTTGAGCCTACGTTGCTCGTCAGAGTTAATAAAGTGTGCAACAATGTTAACTCAGTCGGGCCACAGAAAGCGAGTGAAAATTCAATCTCTAGATTGGACCCACCAAGTTAAATCGAAGCATCAAGATGGCGCCTTGCGTGCGAGTTCGTTCAAACCCCGCACTCTGCGTGTGAATGTCTCTTCTCCCTCTTCTAATGTAGAAAGAGAGGAGTGTCGCCCGCAAAAGATAAATAAAAACACCTCATCTCCCCACAGCCGCTTTTCTCCAAGGTGTTTGATCTTGTTTATCTTTTTTTGGCTCCTCTACTTTGCTTTTAAAGAGAGAGAGGGAGAAAAAAAAAACGCTCAACGCCTTTTTCGTTTTTTCCGTTTCAAGTTTCATTTGCATCGCTATTTGTTTGCGGGTTCATTTAGAATACGGTGACAGTTACAAATGCGGTTTGTGTAAGACGAGTTGTTTTCGGGAGGTGCCATTTTTGGCTCCCTTTTATTGGGTTTAGGCCCCCTCCAGGGGCCGAGAGGTTCCGCGCTCGATGTGGGTAGATAGGAAGTGCCGAGATCGTACCCAGATCGTGTCCGTCGACGTAACCATGCGGAGTGTTCGGTCCAGTGTTTCTGCTACGGTAGCATTTTTCGCGATATGCTAAAAGACTTTTCCAAAATGTGCAAATGAAATAACATGTTTTCGCTTTTTTGCTAAAGCATCTTACTAAACGCAAATTGGAAAAAAAAAAAAAAATCTTTAGCGAAAATATTATAACGAATCTTTCATGGAAAAAAAATCGCAACATTGATCAAGAAAAATGCGTTGGTTCATGCATATAAGGAAAATCAAACACTGAACTACGCATAAGAATCGCATACAGGAAATCAACTTGTAAATAAACACGAGGCATTTGCAAAGTGGTCTAAAATGAATGAAAGAAAAATTATAAATTGTAAACCAAAAAGCTTTGAATAGTAATAAACAAATTTCACTTATATTACTTACCTTTTTTTTTTGTGTGTGTGTGTGTGTAAGTTATGTTTTTATTTTCAGATACAGTATAAGCTTAATGTAGTTTTACATGCTATAGTGATAATTATATCCCCAGAAAAAAGAATATAAGTCGTATCTAAGACGTTCATATTGCTTTAAAAAAGTTTACAATATAAAGTAATAATCTAAAAAGTTTAATGTTTTTCATGTCTGCCAATAAATGAGTTAAAATATATGCTTGTACAATATTCAAATTGATCTGGTTACAGTCTTACTTTTTTTGTTTTTCATTTAAAAAAAAAAAAAAAAAAAAAAAAAAACTTCTGTGTATAACTCTTTAAAGACCTAATTAAAAACTTTTAAGTTTAAATGACAAATGAAAATCAAACATATCGAGGCGTTTAGAATAATGTGTAAACTGATATTCATCTTTTTCTACTATTTCTGGCATTTTAGCATTTTGCTAAAGCTTTTCTTCTGATTTTAGCTTTTTCGCTAAAGAAAATTTTCACACTGGTTCGGTCATTTTCACAGAAACTCGTGTGAATACGGGCAAGCATCCCTCACAGAGACGAGGAGATATTACAAACTCACTGGATGCAGATGACAAGGTATTACAAAAGCATTCATCTCAGTTTTTTCTTTTTTTAATTAGACATTCATAGCAAATTATAAAAAGAAATAAATGAAACTTTTATAAATATTTATCGAAAATTGTCCGGAGTTCTGTTTAGAAAAATATATAGATATAGTAATAATATATAGATTGACCATTGGGGAGAGAAAAGGGATTCCTTTTCACTTGGGAAAAGACGGCGATTTCACCAAAATATAGCCGTCTTTTCCCGAGCGAATACACACGGATATTTTAGCAAATAAAATTTATGAATAATTTATTTACTAAAGGTGATTGAAAAAAATTCAGATAGTTTTCTTTCTTTTTTCTTTTTCTTTTTTTTTTTCAACAGCACTTAATGGCTGATTTCAAAGCTTTTTTTTTTTTTTTTTCTTGGCATCAAAAATCTTTGCACGATAACATGGGGATGATAGATCTATATGGAAAAATCATTTCCATACCATACCCCATGTAACCCAATTTCGATCCTTAAAATGTACCATACTTATAGAAATATTATAATGTTTTAGAACTGCATTAGGAACAGTCCTCGATGTACGGCTAAACGAAATGGTTGGTAACAAAGCGTTTCATTGTTTAGAATATTTCTGTTTCCACTCGTTCATTTGCGTAGAATCCGTAAAATTCGATTGACTGGCATTCTTTCTTTTTCTCACTACAGATGGGCGTCGGGACATTGCAGAGTGCTGTAAAGCAGCATTTCTCGCTTACTGCGTCTCTGGGAGTTTTTATAAAACAATGCTGAAATTTTGCACATCGTCCATTAGAGTAGGGGACAAGTTTAGAGAATGGAAGTTTTTTTTTTCCCTTGGATTGTGACCGCATTAAAATTTAGTTATGCCTGAAATGGACTCCCCTGAAATTTTTTATCTGATTTTCTCCAAAATTTTTAATCTTATTTATATTTTTAGCTGTTCTTTAATTTGGTTTAAAGGAAAAAAAAAACAGTCGAGCTGTTTTTATGAAATGCCATTTTTGGCACTGGGATTAACGGGTAGACCGATCATTTTTAACAACCCTATGACCTCATTGCCCTAAATAATATAAAATGTGTCAGAAACGTAACAATTATTATGCAATAGGATAACAACGAAGCAGACAATATTGCAGAAACGTTTCAAAACGTTTAATTCACTTTCAGATTAGTTTTAAAAACGTATAAATGTCCGCGATCCTATACACTGTTAAAAATGGTTTCTTAAAAATGAGCTAAATTGCCTCTAAATAGCTTCGAAACAATATATACTTCAATTTGAAAACCCATGTACTTATTTTTGAGTATATTGACATGCTCAAAAATGGGGTTGACCCATAAGAATCCCAATATCCCCATGTTTGACATGAGAATATACTCAAAAATGAGTACATGGGTTTTCAAATTGATGTATATATATTGTTTCGGAGCTATTTTGAGACAATTTAGCTCATTTTTAAGAAACCATTTTTAACAGTGTAACAAACCAAGAGCGAAAAATCATGCGGTTCGCATAAATTGAAAGCATTTTCCAACTGTACGTCGTTTGACCAATCAATCTGAGCTCCTCGATCCAACCTTTACCGGACTTCAAATTGACTTTGCTGCTATTCACGTTATTAAAAGACTTAACTGTTGACTGTGAAAGGAAAAAATATTTAAAAACTGCTCATTGTAAAAGAGTCATAAAAATCCCTGATGATGCTTTACTATTTAAAAGCGAAAAGCTTCGGATGAAATTTTTAACATCTTTTAAATAAAATTTAATTTGACGTGTTTTTAATATAATTTTAATATAAATTCTATATTCTATTGTTACCAGAAAACAATGAATGTCTGTTTCATTACAACTGTGCAATAAAATGCTTTCTAAATAGGATTTATAAAAATGTGTCTCATAAGACGCAATAGAATGGCATTCTCTGAGTGTTCCTGCATACGAACGAGTTGTGTTCTTTATACCATTTTAAATAGAGGGAACATAGTGAGCCATAGTGAGTTTGCACAACATCATATTACACTTTAAAGAAATTTAGAAAATCTTTACGTTAGAATGCGACAGACAGGTAGACTAACATAATTCATAATCACTTTTAAATATTGTATAAAGTGGTTAAAATGCCCAATGAAAACGAGAATGCATACCAGCAATTGCCAATCATATCCCTTAATGTATCTGAATACTTTTGTGCGTGGCCTCAATGTTAATCATATTGTGTTTGTTCTATCTGTCTGTCCATATATATATATTTCTGGTTTCATCTTATTCAATGTTTCTTGGTTTCATCTATTCAATGTTTGAAAAGGTTTTCAGTATGTATATATATATTTGTGCGTATGAATAATAAATGTAAATTTCTTTATGATTTGCACAAAATAAAAGTATTGAAACATGGTTTATACAAATGTAAGGCTTTGGAATTCAAAGGAGTGTCCCTGTACCAATGGAGGTGTTTGCCCCATTTTCAGTAGGAAATCTTCCAGAATGAACTTCAATATCCTACATCAGTTTCAAGGATTTCTGTCAGTATTTACGGGAATTACAGCGCGGTCAGACAGACAGGCCGAAGTGTGAACATTTTTCAACTTTATTGGAAAGTGTAAAGGGAAAAAAAAAAGTAACAGAAAAGAATCCGTACCTTAGCAGAAAAGGGTGAAGAAATGTTTCCGAAAGATACCAGAGAGCAATCCTGAAGACGATCCAGAAAGACACAACCCTTTTCGCAACATACCTGAAACATTTTATGCTGTGTGGGTGGGGGCAAAAAAGGACTCGTGTGGCGCTTAAGGGATTTCCGGTAGGGAACGAAAAAGTGAAATTTTCTACAAGTAAAAAATATTTAGCTATTTAAGGTAAACGCACCAGTAGTGGACACTTTCCGGCTATTTTTTGTGTAATTTCCTAAATTTTAGTGTTTCAAAAAATAATTAATATCTCAGACCTTTACTAACTCTTTCTTAACACGGCTGTATTATGAAAATTGCTAACTGTAGCCTTTATATATGAAACAATCAAAAATCTGAAGAGCTTAAAATGCTCTAGTAGTGGACACACTAAAAACCCAGTAGTGGGCACTTTTTTGTTCCAGTAGTGGACCCCTTTGAACTTTTGCTTTAAAATTCAACTCTAAAATTGCTAGATTACAGAATTATATCCACTACTGGATCTGGCAGTAAGTCACATTAGCCAGTAGTGGACACCCATAAAAATACTATGTGTTAATGCAAGATTTAAAAAATAGCACAATAAAGGAATTCTGCATATACTTATTTTAGTCATATGAAAGCAAAAGGTAGAAGAAATCAGTTAAAAATAAGCAGAGAGAGAGCAAATAAGATTTCATTTCCTTATTCAAAGTGATAAGAAGAAAACGGCAAAATCACAAAAAGTGGAAATTTTTTTAGTTAAACTAACATTATTTTAAAACTAATGGCCGGAATTATTTTTTGTTTAAAGGGTTTAACAGTAAAGGACTATAACTCCCTTCCTGAGCATTGCTCGAATCTTCAGAATTTTTAGGTAGCTTATTTTCCGAGTTTAAAATTAAAAGTGTCCACTACTGGTGCGCTTACCTTACTTACTTTTTCAGCAATTACGTTAGATTCTTCCGTGATCTTGTCAAAAACGTATGCCTGTTAATTTTTCTGTACTAACCAACAAATGAATATAAAATTATATCTGAAAGGGGAGTTTATGAAGCAGTTTTGCAGAAAATCGTTTTAAGACAGGGACTGACGGTCCCACTTTCTGTTTTCAATGTCTCACTTCCGAGACCTAAACCTGACCTACCAAACCTGGACTCCTACGAAATTTCCTGCAATAACCAACTAATGCATACGAAAATACATCTAAAAGGGTGCTTTGATTGCAATTTTGAAGGAAATACTTAGAGCGGTTTTCGAGATACTGACTAAAACTAAAATAATTATGAGATAAAAAACTTTTTATAAACCATGTTTTTAAATTTTCTGTTGAATCATAGCTATAGAACTAACTACATTAGCACTTTATCAATGCATATTGTTACGAAATTGTAACTAATTGTATTTAGAAATTATAAAACTTAAAACGAGACATCACTATAACTACTTTAAATTAGAAAAACCTTTTTAACTTGCCTCGTTGTTGGCCGTAAGCTTTTCACCTGGACGTCCAGGCCTCCTCAGCGAAAACTATTTTAAATTTAATAATAAAATCTACCAACAAATGAAAGGAATGCCAATGGGATCGCCCATCTCAGGATTCATTGCAGATTTTAAGTTAAGAGCTATTGAAACAGAAATAATAGAACGTCATAAAGATAAAATTTTTTATTGGTATAGATACGTCGATGACGTTTTTGCCGTTATCGACAAAAATTGTAATATCCAACAGATACTAAACTCCATTAATAGCATTGACTCAAATATACAATTCACATACGAAGAAGAAAAAGACCACCAAATTAATTTCCTCGATGTCCAAATTACCCGCACAAAAAACAAAATTAAAACCACTGTTTACCGAAAACCTACAAATAGTAATGAAATTGTACACTATAAAAGTAAAACACCCTTCCGATATAAAATCAACGCTATCCGATCATATATTAACCGGGCCATCTTAATTTGTGAAGAAACTGAAGACTTAAATCATGAAATAAATACCATCAAAGAATTCACTAAAAAAGCGGGATACCCCCATAAAATAATCAACAAACTAGTAAAAAACAGATTAAAAAACCTAAATAGCATCCCTAATTTCCAAAAACCCCCCTCTAAATTTACATCTTCAATTCCGTATGACCGAGGAGCCGCTAATAAAATTAAAAGTTCAGCTAATAAGTACAATATCAATATCCCGATTAAACCAAATAGAAATATATATCAATTAATACGCAACGATAAAGATCCAATTTCACCACTAGAAACAGCCGGAATATACAAAATACCTTTTATTAATCAAAATAAAAGCGCAGGTTCATATATCGGAGTTACGAAAAGGAAAATTAAAACCCGCATTAACGAACACAAACATGATATTAAAACTGATAAAATAAATACCGCACTAGCTAAAACATATAACAGCGAAAATATAGAGATTAAATTTAACGAAACTAAAAAATTAGCCGATTATAACAATTACTATTACGCGATGTTCCGAGAATCTTTAGAAATTACAACCAACCTTAATGTGTGCAATGACAGCGACGCAATGGCCCCAAATGAAGCGTGGAGACATCTCATAAAGAGAACCGCCCACAGACAACAACACCGTCCGAATTTCACGACAGATGAAGCCGCTGAGGACGCCTGGACGTCCAGGTGAAAAGCTTACGGCCAACAACGAGGCAAGTTAAAAAGGTTTTTCTAATTTAAAGTAGTAATTGTATTTATTTTTGTATAAATTCTTTCAAAGAGGCTTAGTAAGTTGATAAAATGCCAATTTTCTGCATTTCCAGCTCTTATTCGCATTAAAATAGCTTAAAATAGCCCTTTTAAAACGCATTGAAAAGCTCCAATAGGCAGGTAATGGATTTGGTGCCAAATTTGGCGACTTTTTGCCTTTGGTGACTTTTGGCGAGAAAATCCTTATTATCGATATTTCAAAGATGGGCGTTCTAATGCGATTGGTTAAAGAGTTACGGAAAATTTGAATTTGAAAAAAAGTTGGTTTTAAAAATAAAATATTAATCCTTTCCGAACAACATATATATGCATTATGAAGTTCATCAATGTTTAGAAAATCTATGTGTGCTTTATCAATATGTAGAAAATCTTTAAAGGGATAATGACGTCTATTTTTGCCAGATGCATAATTTAACTTTTTACAATTTTTTAACGCTCACGTTGAATTAAATGTATTTATTTTTAGGTCGAAAGAAAATGAACTCGTCAATTTTTTTTGGCAACCATTAAATTATAGCTAATATTTTAATGACTATTTTTATTGCTATTAGGAGATTATTATTTTCATATTTTAATTAATTAAAAGAAAACTATTCGAAAATTTGAAAATATGACTTCGAAATAGTGTGTTGTCACCGGGTTCTGAGCTACGTTGAAAGTTTCAAATGTCTAGCTAGTAGGGAAGTGAGTTAAAAATAGATTGCAAGGTTTGTACCGGACAACCAAACAAACAAACAAGAATTGAAGTTAATAAAAACATGGTAATATATTCCCACTTCAGACTTTCAAAATTTCAAATTTGACGAAAAGTTGGTAAATCCATCTGTACACTGGAACAGTCTTACTTGTTTTTGGAGATGCGGTATTCGAAGACCCAACACACACACACATACGCACTAGAACCCACTTTTCTGGATTTAGGAGACTTTAAATTCTATCAATCAGGTGAAAACTCGACATAGAAATTTTTGACTGGGAACAATACTTTCATTACCTACAGTACACTCGGGTAATGAAAGTAAAAAGAAAACTATTAATTGAAGTATACAGCACTTCTCAAGAAACTAAATATAACCACCTGTTCAAACTTAAAGAAGAAATTTTTTTTTTTTTTTTTAGTTCCTCGCAGAGCCAAACAACGATGTTCTAGAGTAGGGAAGAATCTCATTAAAAAGAAAGAAATATGAACAGACAATTATAGAAGCACTTCTCCCAATTCCAGGAGGAAGGAAAAAAAAGAATAAGGGAAAATAACTAAAAACTGGAATCGCAGCGGCGTAAAATTAAAGTTTGGAGGAGGAAAATAACGAAATGGGTGTACGGAGGACACGATTGCTCCCCATTCATTCTAGAGCAGAAATGTTGCCTATAAATAACTTTTGAACGAGGATCGATTTTTAATGGGAGGGGGGGGGGGGGTTGCTATCGATTCCCAAGGGTTCCAGAATTCCAAACATGTTTGGATCACGACGCGGAAATAACTGTGTGGGTGGGTATACAGAATCCTTATTGGCGGAAGAAGACACGTCGACATCGGTTTCTTTAACTGGAACCGTCTTATTATTTTTGAAAAATCAAATTTCTATAAACATTTTTCCTTCCATCAGACGACCGCCGTAGGTAGTGCATGTATTGTTTCCAATCAAACTTTGGGAGCGACATTGGTATAGTTTTTTGCAGGGGTGCATAAAATGTTCAGACCTCTGAAATTTCCCCAGAACACATTCTAAATTTCCCCCAAAATAATGCATCACCCTATTATCTGAAAGGCTTTTTTTTTTTTTTTTGGGGGGGGGGGGGAGGAGGAAGGGGAAATCTTTCTTTAGTCCAAATACTGAGGGAGATTTTTATGCTACTATATTACATTTCTTTTTTCCTTAACAACATCGAAATTTAATGTTGCTATTAATGTTCACCAGATGAAAAATTAAAAAGTTTAAGGTAATTAGATTTATTAACTAACATAATTTTTAAGACTATAATTCTTATATAATAGTACATAATTATACATAAATTAATGTTTCTTTATTTTATTGCACTTTGCTGTCTATGAAAATTTAAAATACTTTTTTATTGCAGAATTGCAAAAAAAAAAAAAAAAAAAAAAAATGCTCTAGTTTAAATGAATCACCAAATATTTATCATCAAACTTCAAATACTTAATACTTTTTTTTTTTTTTTTTTTTTTTTTTTTTTGGGGGGGGGGGGGGGTGTAATGGGTATTTAATGGAAATATACTTGTAACAGAAGAATACATCTGTTAATTTGTAGTTTAATATCAGAAAGTTTGTTTTTTCAGTAATTTTTTTTAACTTCCGTTTTCATTTTTATTTTATTCTAAGATAATAAATATTCAAAATTTCCCCAGACAGCCAGAATTTCTCCTGAACATCGTTCGCGCGTTCGGACATATTCTGCACCCCTGGATTTTTGCTACTCGAACCTTCAAATTACTCTCGACTCCAGTGTTGCCAGATTTGGGGACTTTTTTATTCAACTCTCACCAATAATTTTGAGAAGTGATATTTGCTATACATAATAGACGTTTATCTTTCGAAGTGCTTAGGCAACCGTTACAGTTAAAATTTAGCGGCGGGGGTTGAATAAAAAAGTCCCCAAATCTGGCAACACTGCTCGACTCCTTTAACACACTTTTCAACACAGATGAAATGTGTTCAATGTTTCGGTTTGCTTGTCTGTTTTTTTTTCTATAAATATTTTTAGAATGCTTTGAAACTGATACACGTTATTCAGGTTCAAATTTTTTTTTCTTGTTTTCTTCGAAACTAGCGCAAATACGGGCTAGAATTTCTTAGAAAGATCCTCACGGAGGACTTTCCACCCAGTCATAGGTTCCTCGTGTACACAATTGGGATTAACTCGCAACACTTATTGAAGAGGGTCCCTAGTGTTTTGTGTACAGAGATTGTGGCCATATGAATATTGTTATGAGGATTATACGGTCACGAATGAGAGACACTACTTCTCCTGCTTTTGTACTGAATACCAAGTTTTCGCTCCTAAACTATGCTGTACCGCTCCGCACTCTTGTAATGTCGATTCAGAAATTATATATATATATATATATATATATATATATTATTTTATTGATATAGCAATAAACAGCGATTCTTTTTTAAGATTGAACAATTAACCTTATATAGTAATACAATATTATCAGTGCAAAAATTTGAAATTTAAAGATTTAACTTCAGTAATAAAACAATTATTCAGATCATAAGCGAAGACTGCCCAAATCAAACCAAAAAAGAATTAAAGAAAAATCGAAATGAATTACTGGAAATTGGAATGAGAAAAAAGCATTATTTGCATTCTAACGTTTTCAAGGGCCTGGTAGAATGCAAATATGCTAAAAAATGGATGTTTTTCTGTCACAAAGAAAGCAAAAGCTAAGAATTTCTTTGTTCACAGGCCCGAAACACCCATAGTAAAACCAGAAAAAATGAAGATCAAAATGAAACTTACCTAAAAATGATAATCCAAAACCATTTAAAATCGTAGATCAAAATAAACTCACCACTACAAATAATAATTCAAAATTACTTAAAAAATTATTATTGAAACGGATGCAACTCACAGTTAGAATAAACGAGACACATATAAAAATTTAACAATCAGATATCAGTTAAAAGCACAGTTAGTCAGTTCAAAATTGCAGTGAACATGGAGTAAAATAAAGGATTCACAGAGCTATTCAGGTACAATAAGGAATCGGATAAGGATTCAAGTCCTAATAAGGATTCAGATTATTATTCATAATTATTGTAACATGAATTCGGAAAGCTGTATAGCTAATTCAAGCAATATACAACTCAATTCTCTATCTTACAACAAACAAAATAATTAAGAAAATTAGATTAAACAGTAACACAATCCAAAATTGAAATATGGAATAAGTATTTTTAATAAACCCACACACACACATATATATATATCATGTTCAACAAGTCATTTAATGCCTCCCTTGTTTTTGACATTCCTACAATCTACGGCCATAAAACTTTCTCCTTAACAAAACAAGGCCCTCCCAAAATAATTCCAATGATTGACAGTCTATAAGAGTCATTTCTATTGAGTTTATTTTAATACCCTTATACTTCACAGAACAAACAGAAATGAACATACATCTGAATATACAACAGAGTTGAAAAGTGTGTCTGTTTACATTCTCATTTTCATCAATATTCTTAAAATGTATTCATATACTAATTTTTTTTTAAGCGCTAAATTATAAATTCTATTGAAGCGTTTTTTTTTTTTTTTTGAACTTTTTGTACGCGATATCAACTGACACAATCTAAAATGACGCAAACAAGATTTGTTAAGGTATCCATGTCTTCATATTAACGCCGGTCATATTTTACAAGAATCTCTTTTCATGTGGTCTATCGTAACTCTATTTCCGGAATTTACTCTGTATAAACGGAGGAATGGGTGTGTGTACATCAGGTTTACTATGGCTTGTTACCAGTTAAAACGGGATGTAGGTAAATTCGGGACCAAAAGGAGGGGGGGGGGGGGGGGGGTCGAGGAATCTGGTAGTTAAATTCGGGGCCGGCTATGTTTTTTTTGAAGGGATAAAATGACTCTCTTTAAGATTCATAAAACGCGAGGGATCAGTCACAAGTTTAAAAGAGGGTCTTTACTCTTAAGATGTTTCGCGGTTTGATACCGTAGCATAATCCTAGTTCGATCTGCATGGTTTTATTATTCGTATTAAAGTTTAAAAACAAGCTAATTTTACGCTTTTTTTTTTTTTATACAAAAGTGAAAAATTTACTATAACTATTGATTATGAGGTCACAGTTCTAAAATCGCTAAACTCGGCAGAAAATTAGAGATTTAAAAGTAAAATAATCGTGTGTGTCACTCACACAACTTTCAATACTATAAACACGGATTTTAGATTAGAGGGTAAGATTATAGTATATAAAATCGTACTTTAAAAACAGTTTGAAAGAATTTTATTAGATACATATTTCTGTAAGAGGGTAAGGGGTTTACATCCATTCTTAATCTCCCGATTTACCATAGTACATATATTAATAAAAATTTAAGGCGGTTATGAAATTTAAATGTTTATTACAGATTATTAAAACAATTTTTGAAGTGAAAACTTCTTTAGGCACGTTGAGCACTTTTGGGTGAACAAAAATCATGGAATTCGCGTGATCGTCAGCGAACGCTTTGAAATTCTGCAGGCGTTCGTTACCATGACAACCCATTCATCTCGTCTGGTCGGGAAGAAACATATTTTTTACCAATTGACATCACGTGGTTTTTCTACTAGGAATAAAAATTGCAAATTTCAAAATGCTTCAATTTTCTTCTAAATTCTTTCAAACTTTCTGTGCGCCATTAACAGCACAGGGGATAGTTGCAGTTCAAATTTCATCGATTTTGAAAATAATTTACATTTTAATTGGAAATTAAATTTTATTCCAATACTCGTATTTCAAATTCTAATTATGATTAAATTATTTTTAATCCATCATTCGAAAGATATTTTAAACTACTTTTATATTATCGAAAGTGGAATTCGAGATTTCAGCTGATTTACACGTTTTGAGGTGTCCTGGATGGGTTTTCTTTTCTATCTCAGCTACTCATTAAAATAATTTCATAAGTAATCAATATTTTTACCTAATATAAGGCTTAGTTCATTTAATTTGGGTAGCTACAAATAGGGTGCCGAATCCTATAATACAGGTCATAAACACTTCTTTACAAACCAAAAATAATTCGAAAATAATAATCTAATAGCTCGACGATACAATTCACGAGTTACTTAGTTTTCACTTCTATCGGCAGTCCCCAAAGACTGCTTTGATTTTTTTTTTTTTTTTTTTTCACCTATGACTCTTTGAAACATACAAATTTTGGTCAAAAATTTTATATGGTAACTTTATGCAAACTTCAAAATACTCCACTTGAATTTCCTGAAATTATTTGTTTTTGAATTATGCTGATAACAGAAGCGTACACAGATCAACCATTAAAAATATGATTTTCGCATTCAGGGATCCTCAAAACGCGTAACTACAGAAAACTCCGCGTTGAAATTTAGAATCCAAACTAATACTTTGCCTACAATGGGTATGAAAAAGTAATTATCATTCCGGCAGCTTTCGTGGAGTTGGTAGCCCGATTTTCGAATTTTGGATTAGTTTTCTTTTCATTAATTAAAATGTGAAAATAATAACCTCCTAATAGCTTTAAAATTAGCCATTTAAATATTATCTATAATTGAATTGTTGCCTAAAAAAAATTTGAGTTCATTTTCTTTCGGCATAAAAAATTTAATTAAACGTAAACCTTAAAAATATTATAAAAAGTTAAATTAGGCATCTCGCAAAAATTGACCTCATTATAACTTTAAAAATTTTCTACACATTTATAAAGTGCTAATGTGCTAATATATGTTGTTCTAAAATAATAAATATTTTATTTCTAAAACCAATATTTTTTATATTTTAAGTTTAAAAAAAAAAAAAAAATCATGACGTCACATCTGACTGCATAGCTTTCTTTACTACTCTAAACTCTATAATCATAAATTAATTTTAATTTTATTAGTTTATTTATAAACCCTCATGGGCAGTTTTTTAAATTTTGCCGCTGAAGTATAAAGAACATTAGTTTAGCAATAGCCTTTTTAAGCCAAGTAGCACATCAAAAATGTAAATAAATTATAAAATATCGCAGACATAATATTGAAACAGAAATAATAATCACATAAATAATCTATTTTTATCTGAGAATTTATTTCATTAAGTACTATTTTAATGTGAATAGTGGAAACGACTAAAGAGTGATTAAAATTAAATAAACAGAAGATTTAAAAACACTGTATATAAAAAGTTCTTTTTATCTTGTAATTATTTTATAATTAATAGGCACATAGAACACGAAACCCCTGTGGGATGGGGCATGATAGTTTCATACGAAATATTCATATGCAGTATGGAATCTAAGTATAAATCTCGAAGAACATTTCGATTGTGTTATGACTTCTTTTTAAGAACGTTTTTCAGCTTACATTCTCTGTCATAAACCGGCTACCGAATCCGGGTTAAAAACTGAAAACGTCGAAAATAAATTAGAAATATCAGTCCTATCGTTACAAATTGGGTACCCAATAAATAGGACAATTTTTCTGAATCCAGGAGTAAAAACGTGTTTTCATTAGATTTTCTAAAATTAACTAAAGTATGAAATTTAGGTGGCAACACTTCATTTTAATCTTTTCATACTCTTTAGTGTGAATCAAGCTTATGTGAAAAAGTCTTAATTATTATTTTTTTTTAATTATATTTTATTCTATCCTAAGTTTTTAAACATTCAATGGTTCGCATGCAGTTTGGAGACAATGTACAGAGCTGCACAGAATTAATCGAAGATAGCATTAAGGAAAGGAGATCCATGAATAGAGTTGAAAATCGAAATTTGAAAAATAAAGAAAAGATTCCAGTGCCCAATTGAAGTCTTTTTGTATCCGATTCCTACAGACTGTTTGTTCACTTTAGTATTGTAACATTCCTTCGGTGAAAATAACGTAACTCGTAGCTTTCGATTTGGATCGATCGAAGTGTGCTAAATATGCATAAATCAAGTTTCACAGATTTCACCGCGGAAACTTCTTCGCGGCACAAAATAATTGTTTCCATCGCAACACTACTCCAAATCCCACGAAGGGGGCGCATCCTCCTCCTCCCCTCCTCCTCCTCCAATCGATGTGACTTGATTCCACCGTCTCCATAATCGATATATTGGTTTGCAAGTCATTCATCGAAAAAGACCTCTCTCTCAATCGAATTTCGGATGTAATTCGAGAAGGGAAGGGCGCAGGCTGAATCTCCAGAAAAACTTTCCGCGAGGGGGCTTTCCAGCAGAGAAGATCTCAAGAATTTTATTTAAAAGAAAAAGAAGGGGGAAAAAAAAAAAACTTCCATATATGTGTCTATCGCAGTATTTTAACTTTTGACTGCAACGTGAGTCAAACGTTAAAATGTTAAAGTAGTGTCTGTGTCATTCCCATTATTTTCTCTTACCCTGTATCTCTATAGACATAATACGGCTGTTTATAATGTAACAAATTGAGGAATTGTATTAAAATTTTTCTAGTCTCCTTTAATCAGCTGGTCAAAATAATTTTCTTAAAAAATGATAAAACTTTGTGTGTGTGAGGGGAGGGAATATCGGTCCCATCAGGACAACATCCTCTCAACTTCCTATTTGAATGTCTGCGGCTACATTCACAAGCACATTTTAAGATTAGACTTGTTAGATGGAAGGAGGCGGCTCACCACTCTACAGCAGTTTGAGGGATTTCAGCCAACCCGAAATAATACGGGAAAATCCTAGCCCCCCCCCCTTCCCACACACACACACACAAATTTACGGTGGCCGGTAAAGTATAGTTAAGCCTCATCCGTAGTTAAAAAAAAAAAAAATTGGCCCCCGGGCATTACGCTTTTGCGACAGAGGGCGGCATAAGAAGTATTCTTTTTTTTTACATTGAAAAATAAGAAGTTGAAAAAAAGTCGATACTAATACAGAAAAAACAAAACATTTAAACTTTTGAAACGGATTGAGAAGAAAAGCCGATCTGTGTCATCTTATAAAACAGGTAACTGAAGAAAAGAAAGAAAAAAAAAATTAAGATGTTAAATTTATTAATTCTTTACAAAGTTCAAAAATTTTTCTTAATTTTTGACGGAGAGAACGGATGTTAAAAAACCAATTAGGAGGTTTAATAGGTAGCCCGATGATGTGCCATGCGGAGGTTAAAGGACAGAAAAAGTAAGTGTTCTAGTGACACCCCCCCCCCACACACACACACATATTCACACTAAGGAGTAGTTGAGCTACTACGCGTAACTAGAGAAAAAGCATCATTGAAATTTAGAATCCAAACTAGTACTTTGTATACCTTAGTCATAAGCTAATTACACTGCACTGCAAAAAAAAATAATAATAATAATAATAATAATAAATAATAATATAATAATAATAATAAAATTTCCTTCTTGAGGCCTGGTACCATTTCTTCTGATTCTCACGTAGAATGACCTCCTGAATCCGAATAGGACACTCCTTTTGGCCCATCAACCACCGTTTTCTCGGGACTCACCTCTCTTTCTCCAATTTTTATCACTGTTCGGTCATTTTTCGTACATGAATTTGATTTGGAGAATGGAAAACAATTGTTTGAACACTTAATATATACATATATATATAATGTATAATGAATAATAATAATAATCGATTAATAAAATATAAAAGATGCAATTTATAATTTCAGTGGCAATACCCCCTCTCCCCCCCTCCCTAAATTTTCCCCTTGCTGCAGATGTTCCTATTTTAGAATTTTTTATCTCTGTAGCCCCTGAGAAGATATTTAAAAGTTGAAATAATCCTTTCTCGCTTTACAAATAAAACTTATAGCCATAAAAATACAGAAAAATGATTAAAAAAAAATAGGGAGGGGGGGGGGGGAAGGCGTCCCCAGAAGACGGTGGGTGATAGGGCGTCCTATTTGAATTCAGGAGGTTATTTTACATAAGAATTCGCAAAAATGTTGTTCACGCAGAGCAGTGTTATCATTCCTCGCCAGTTTTTCTGGAGTTGGTGAAATTTAGTAATGCACCCCCATTAATTACATTCAATAAAGAAGAATGTATTCGCTTAAATAGCTCAAAAGTTTGAATACAGGTACAATATACAGGTAACCCTGTATATTGCCTATAAAATACGTATATACACCATGCACAGCGTACTAAAATTTAGCAATGCAGGAAAAACCTATAACACAACTTAAAATGCACTTCCATCAGTTTCCAAATATAATCATAATAGATCCGAATTCTTTTCTGTGGCCTTACTCGACCTAGGTCGACCGTACTTCTTTTCTCAATCGTTCACAAGAAATAATCCCCTTCTCTATCGATGAAGGTCCCACCGTTTCCATAATCGATGTATCGGGTCGTAAGTCATTTATTGGACGAGACCTCTCTCCGATTCGATGTTTGAATAGAATTCCATAAAAGCGAGGGAGGTGACTCTAGAAAACCCAATCTTTTTATGACCGGGGAAGAGATTGATTGTTTTTGGAGTATTTCCTTTTTTCAAGTAGAAAAGACCTCGAAAATTTCTTGTCGTAAAAGAACGAAAAATTTAAAGCTACGCCAGTCAAAATTAAAAAGAAAGAAGAAATGCAATATATTAAAATCACACAATCAACAGATTGGGAAGAAAATCATATTTATTGAAATTTATTTTTCCGACTGAGTGAAAATAATGTCTGGACCGGGAGTCGAACCCCAGATCTTTGACTTACAAGGTCAAGGCTCTACCAATTGAGCTATTCAGGCCGACAACCGGTGGACATTACTCACTCAGACAACCTTTAGGTAGAAACATCTGGTCTAGCATGTAGATAGCTCAACAGAAATAAGCCGCAGGTAAAGGAGTTGAGCTATCTATTTTTATCTGTGTTGAGCTATCTATTTCTATCTATTTTTATCTGTGATGAGCTATCTATTTCTGTTGAGCTATTCGGAGAGAATTTTTTGTTTGAATTCTTACAAAAATAGGTGCTTTCTTATGGAAGAATCGCCCTCAACTCTCTGTCACGTGACACACGGCGCTGACCGCAAAGGATGAAGGTATCAGATTACACCCTCATGTTGAAGACATTCACTATAATGGGAAGTCCTATTGGTGGCGTAGTCTATCTATATAAGGTCTATGGTCTGACGCGTACGCTTCCATCATTGTACTCCAGATTGTAGCGAGATTCATCGGAGAAAACAATTTGCTGTCACTGGGTACGTCACGTGCTGTGTTGCTGAGCCCATTGAAGTCGGAGACGTCTGTGATTCAGCGAGAGGGGAATCCTGCGTAGAGGAGCCTTTGCATGCAGTTCGTGCTGCAGCAAACGGCGACGATCCGTGGAGCTAGACAACGAAACACCTGTAGCCGTGCTCCAACGTTGTGCTAACACACGAGAGAACGCAGTACGGTCCGTCACAGCCATGCGGATTAGGCGTTTTTCGTCTCTTGTGCCGTGGCTCTATCTGCTAGGTTTTCGGCTTGTTTGATTCTCCTCTGTCCATTTCTTCCAAACACGCATCACTGTTGTGGCATTACACTGCGAGCGGGCTGCGATTTCTCGATACGAAAATCCACCCCCTCGCATACCAACGATGCGGCCTCGTACGAATTCCGTTAGTTGTTGATATGGCACCCTCCGTTTTTGACGAGGCATATTGACCACCAATGAAACGTTTACCGCAGACAGAGGACACTAAACAGATTTCAACGCGCCTTTACAGTCCTTTATATACCTAGAACAAGCGACTGATAAGGAGTCGGTTCTCGTTCCACGCATGCGCAATCGCTTTGTCATTCTAATCATTTGCATGCCTTACCTCACTTTACATTTCCTGTAAGTTTGGTTCAATTTGCATAATCCCTTCATGGTGTTGCAGTTTTCACAAACATAAGAGTATAAATCTGCCCGGTTTTCTTGTTCGCTGTATTTTCAACCGATCGCTACGAAAAGTGATCCACTTATTATTCGGGACAAAGTCTAGTTAGCACCGTATTTCTTATTTCAAACGAATGATGGGTTCAAAAGAGGAAAAAAAATTGATGACAAAAATAAATAAGCAAGTAAATATATTTCTTTTCTTGTTCAAAAAAAAAAAAAAAAAAAAAAAAAAAAAAACGTGTGATCATTTTTTTTTTTTTTTTTAAATTAATTGTTTGTTTGTGGTTTTATTCATTTAAGTTCTCACAATGTATTCAAAGTGTTATAATTAGGATTTTATTGAGGTAGTGCATGTAGCATTTCATTGCGCTGCTTTCATTTTATTCCATTAAATTTTTGTGTCCATTTTGACGTTCCCATGATTTTGATACTGAAGCTCAGCGATTCGTTCCTATTTTTAGTATCTGTACATAAGAAGAAGAAAAAAAAATCTGGACTTTCCGAACATTGAGTCATCAACGGTTTTGCAGATAAAGTAAAGTCAGAGGAGTTGTTAAACAAAATACAGAAAATTATAATAGAGTGTTTGAGTATTTTTCTCCCTATAGTACACGATGTTTAATTGAACGCTACTGAACTTGGAGCCCATAGATCATAATGATAAAGGACTTTTCATTGTGTCCCTGTAAATCACCAAAATGCTTATAGTGAGTGCAACAGTGACTTATAATATTTATATAAATTTCCATATCCATCGGATAAGTGATTTAGACGCTATCGCTCTTTAAATTTTGAACCCATTACCCATATGCCACAATGATACAGAAATTTGCATTTTGTCCCTGAAAAAAAAATCATTAAGTGCTAGATTCTCTAAAGTTCATAATGTTTGTGTGACGGTGACTTATAATCTATATATAAATTTTCAGTTCATTTGAATAAGGCGTTTAGTCGCTGTCGCCCTTTAAATAATTTGAGCCAATAGACCTTAATGATAAACAATTTTTATTTGTGTCCCTGTAAAACTCTGTAAATTCTACAGTCACCTAAATACAGTTTGTATGATAGTGACCTAAAACATATCTATAAATTTTCAACTCAAACGGGTGAGGCATTTAGATGCTATCGCGCTTTAAATATTTTCAACAAATAGGCCATAATGATACAGAATTATTTGTTGTGTCCCTGTAAAAAAAAAATTGAAGTACTAGATTCACCAAAATTTATACAGTTCGTGACACTGTGACTTATAACATGTGTATAATTTTTTTGCTCAGTTTAGAAAGGCGTTTAGACGCTACCGCACTTTTAAGATGTTGGTCCCATAGGCCATAATGATAAAGAATTTTTCTTGGTGTCCCTGTAAGAAATTTAAAAAAGCTAGATTCACCAAAATCAATAGGGTTCGTGCTACGGTGACTTACAACATACTTACCAACTTTCAGCTCATTCGAACGAAGCGTTCAGACACTAGCGTTTTCACTCACTCACATACATACACAGATACACATACACACGCACATACATACATCATCGTAAAAATAGTGAAAACTTACTCAGGGGACCTCAAAACGTATAGAAACAGCAAAATCTGAAATTCGGATTTTTGACATGATCGCATATGTATGTTCGGAAAGTAAAAATGCATTCACCAGTATCGTCACCACTGCCTTCTAAAACAATTGAAAATGCACTTGGAGACGTCTCCACTGTTAAATACCCCATACTATATTTGTATATTTCTGTGCGGCCCTGTGAACCAAACTAGTCATGGATGCGGCCGACAGAACCCTTTTAATTGTAATATGATTTGGATTGCATTCACCTCTCCGGACTGGAGAAAAGGAAATATCGGAAAATGATAGAAAAGGGGTTGGGGAGAAAAAAGAAGAGAAAGTTTTCAGAGATGGCAATTACTTTTCAGGTTTTTCCGTTTCATTTTTTTCTAAACGCAAAGGAGTCGTTTGGTGGAAAGTGTCGAAATGGTGGGAGTGTCTTTTAGGTGGGAGGGAAGAGAAATTTGTTTTTCGGAGGGGGTAAAGGAATTGTGGATTTTACATGGGAAGCATAACGGATAGAGACATAGTAAACAGTTATACTTTTCCGTAATAGGTTGCATCCTCCAAAACTAGTAAGCCTGTGACTTGTTCAATTTTATAACCTATGTTATTATGTAAAAAGACAATGATTAATTGGTGATCTTTCACTCTTCAAAAGGATTCTCTTATCCAGACGTGTCAAATAAGTATGGGCCACTCCCAAGCTGTGCCTTGGGCAGTGTTGGGCATAATAGATTAAAAAGTAATTGAATTACAATTAAATTACAATTATTTTACTGTCTATCAGTTAACAAGTAATTGATTGGAAATGAATTAAATTACTTATTCAATTTATTTGTAATCAATTACTTGTTAATCGATTGACAGTAAAATAATTGTAATTCAATTACTTTTTAATCAATTATGCCCACAACTAGCCTTGGAATGCTTTTCTGTGTATCTAATGCGTCTCTCTCTCTGTTAAAATGTAGCGAAAAGGAGCTCTGTTTTTCTGCTCCTCCTTTATTCACATAATACAACAAGATATATTAAATCTACATACTAATAATCAAGAAAGTCGTATCAGGCTAGTCAACTAGGAGTACTAAAAATTGAGTTTAATGATAGGTGCAGTTTATCAGAAACTGAAAATGATAGCAGATTATTCTTATTTCACCAGTACGGATGAAGAGAAGAAACTGACATCGAAGGTGAGTGCAAATCTTAACCTTCTTTGTTGACTTGTTAAAATTATCATGTACATATTTAATATACAAAGCCAGCTCTCTTTGAGGTATGTCTCCGGACCACCTCTAGGGGTGTGTCCCAGACCGTCGCCATTTGCCCATCTGCGCAGCACTAGTGCGACGTAAAACCCAACCAACCAACCTATCCAGGCGTGTTAAATAAGTATGTACCACTCCCAAGCTGTGCCTTGGGCAGAGTCGGGCATAACTGATTAAAAAGTAATTTAATTACAATTATTTTACTGTCAGTCAATTAACAAGTAATTGATTGGAAATAAATTACTTATTCAATTTCATACTTGCCAACTTTTCCGGTTTTCCCGGAAGACTTCCGGTTTTTTAACGTATCTTCCGGTCTTCCAGACAGATGATGAAATCTTCCGTTTTTAAAAAAGTCGCGGATATCGTTCGTTTTAAAAAGAAAACCCAGATGTTCTACGAAAACTCCTGGTTCCCAATCTTTCTCCATCCATAACATAAATGTCAATATTCATTTCAAACTTGCTTTATGAGATTCTAGAACATGTAAAGAAATAGAATTGTTAAATATTTTCTTTCTGATGTAATTATTTTTTGACCCCCCCCCCCCCTTCCTTTCATTTATCTCCAACTAGTGATCGGCAATCAAATGTTCTGCAGAAGTCTTTTGTTCCCTAATCTTTATCCATCTGCAACATAAATGATAATATTCATTTTAAACTTCTTTCATAAGAGTTTAATATTTCTTACTCTGTAATTATTTTTGTATTGATCAATGATCAATTCTAGAAACAATAAGGCAATGGAAGTGCTCAATATTTCTCACGTATGTAATTATTTTTAGATCTTTATTGCTGAGTTTAATGAATCTGTTTATTTTTCCTCAATTAAATTAAATATTTGTATGTCATATTTATACCAAATGTGTAAACATGGGAAAAAAATAAAGAATAATTTTTTCAGGTAGGACATTTTTTTTCCAAATCAATTTAAGAAAATTAATACTCAGTTGGTTTTATGCACGTTTGAAACTGATAATTAGCTACTGCTACTTTTTTTTTTTTTATGTATGATTAATGTACATACACAAAAATCCTATTCTATTTATTTAAAAAAATTAGTTATACTTTAACTTAACTAAGTTGAAGAGGAATAACTTCATTTAAAACTTTTGTATATTTAACCTTTATTTCCATAATATAACAAAATCTAATAATCAAGAAAGTTATATCAGGCTAGTCAACTAGGAGTACTTATTAACACACATATGACATAAAAATTGAGTTTAATGATAGGCGCAGTTTATCAGAAACTGAAAATGATAGCAGATTATTCGTATTTCACCAGTACGGCTGAAGAGAAGAAACTGACATCGAAGGTGAGTGCAAATCTTAACCTTCTTTGTTGACTTGTTAAAATTATCATGCTGTACATATTTAATATACTCTCTTTGAGAAATAGAGTTCATTTTTGTATAGGCTTTGCCGGTCACTATACTTAAATGATTTCTTTTTAATTGAATAATTGAAAAGTTTAAGTAAATATATTTCGAAATGCGACTATTTTCTTTCGTCACAGCTTTAGTATGTTACCTCCTTGGCGATATCAAATATTTTTTGAACTTCTGGAATCTGTAAAACAAAACTGTTGTCAAAACGAATATTCTCGAAAACAGTCCAATAGTAGTTTTAATTCTTCGAATATTCTGTGAACAGTTGAAGCTGTTACTTGTACAGTAAGAGTCACTATTCGATGAATGTTCTGGAACAGTCCAAAGAAATAGTCACTTGTTCCTCAGGAATAAAGCAAATAACATCAAGTACTCCAGAGCAGAAATCTTCGTTAGCTCACGAAAAATGTTCAGTCCCTTAGAGCTCAATCCCTGAAGTGCAATCACTCAGAATAGGTCTCTGAATAACTCTGAATCGCAGTGAATCGCTCACAGAAATCAATTTACTCCTATTTATAACTTTTGACGATGGGGCTTGGCGATGGTTTCATCGAGAATTCCATGGAAAGCTCCAGATCTATGCTCCCGTGTGTCGGAGAGCTTCGAAACTTCAGGAACTTTAAACTACCATTTTTCACCAAATTGGGTCGACCACTCGCCAAGTTTGTCGCCCAGTGAAAGTGAATGAACTGCCCTTTTATTTTCACTTTGCCTGTAAAACTACTTTCATTGCAATAGCAATGAAAGTAGTTTTCCCTGCAACATTGATGCAGGGAAAAGACTTAATCCCTTATATGCTATGAGCACTATTTCTGCCGTATTTTAGACAACTAAGGATTTTATGGTCATATATATTTTCTATTAAACATATTTTTATTTATTTCTTTAAATATTAATTAGAATTAATCAAACATTTCTGCCCGACAGCGCGCAAGTGTTGACACACACAACAGCTCATTTATTTGTATGATAAATTAGCGTAGTGATTGGTGTATATAGAAAAATAAAATATTTTTTAAATATTTTAGTCTTTTTCTATAAGCTTGATTCGCACTAAAAAGTATGAAAAGTTTAAAATGAAGTGTTGCCACCTAAATTTCATACTTTATTTCATTCAAAAAAATTTAATTGTCGTGTCGAAAAACTGTATGCATCCCTGGATTCAGAAAAATCGCCTCTTTCATTTGCTACCGAATTTGTAACGATAGGACTGATATTTCTGTTGTTGCTGTTTCTTATGCCGCTCGGAAATTCCGAGGCCCGGTTGTAGAACTACCCGGATTTAAGGCAGCAGGGGAGCACCTTCCTTTTTTAGAGGAGCACCACGAGGGAGGAAGAACGACTTAGCTCCAGAAGCTGGCGAAAGATGGCAGCACCAGCAAACAACAGGAACTCTAATTTTGGTCCGGATCAGAGCCGAGTTAAGCCCATGTTCCTGTACCCCCAGAGGTATAATTTTTGATGGAACTTGGAAGACTTTGCGACCACGACGGAATTTAACGTGCACCAGTCACCTTTAGCGTACATGACGGTTTAACCGCCCAATTCACCGCCAACCTCCACCGCTGGTTTATCAGTAAACTACAGGTTCAGAAGCAAATTCTATTCTCCGTTAACTCGCCTCTGTGGTAGCGCCGCTTAAAACGTAACTCAGGTTCATAAACTCAGCCTACCTCAAATGGCAGGTTAGACGTAGGTTAGAGAACAGTTAACAAAAGCCGAACGCACAGACGTAATTTTTTTTTATTTCGTTTGCGCTGTGTTTTATAATTTTGTTATTGTTTTCTGTTTACGATAGAAAGTGATATTGCATGTATTCAGTAATTTGTATGTACTACATATATGTATACAATATAAAAAATATTGAAATTTTTTCAAAAAATATTTAAATAAAAAATATTTTTTTAAATTTTTAAACATGTTTGAACACCACTGAATTTGTTGACACATCCGCGTATCTATCCTAGTTTTTGTTCTGATTTAAACTTTAAAACGTAATTAAAAATATTTAAAAAACCTGGAACTCTTGTGAAATTTCACTATTTAAACATAAAATATTTCTTTTTAATGGATCCATAAAGCAATATCTAAATACGTTTGGGACATATATTTGAACAATAGCGATATAAAATTAAGGAAGCACACATCCACACTTTTCTTTTCTTTTTTTTTTTTTTTTTTCTTTTTTTTCTTTTTTTAATTTGATTGCTAATTTTTATCAACTTACTTTTTTATAAACAGCAAAAGACTAAGATTATGACTCGAGAAATATTTACTTAACAAAGCAGATTTAGGTGTTTATCTTTTAATTATGAATTATTGTTAGCACTTCGATAATTTTGCTGCCGACTCTAACTACTCTAGGTTCCTAAGCCAACAGGTGGGATAACTTCCGTAGGAATCTTTCTAAGGGGCCCTGGCCTGTATTCATACTAGTTTCGGAGGAAACCACGGAAATTTTAGAATAACGAGGTCGACGGGCAGAACCTGGGATCGAACCTGATACTTCCCATCTACCAGCTCTGAATGCAGAACCACTCGGTCACTACTGGGGCTTAAACTTAAAATTAAAGGGAATTTTTTTTAAACTTAGCAAGGCATTGAACGATAAAATAAATATATATATATTTAAGTTTCTACTTTCTAATTTAAAAAGTTTTGGAGAAGATACAATTAACACCTATATTTTAATAGATATGTATGCAAATTTTCTTAATTTGACAACTGTAATAATAATAAAAAAAAACTTCGTAACGTCCCCCTTCCCTTTAAAAAATGAAACATGTTAGCTAAACGCGAATATTTCAATAATTTGAATGTATGTATCTTTTTATCGTTTATAATATGAATAGAAAATAGAAAATCTACATTAAATGTTTTTTTTTTTTTTTTTTTTTTTTTTTTATGCAAATCTAATATGAAAAAAATTAATTTAAAATTTAAAACATCATGATGGGAGAATAAAAAATTCTCATTAAATATATGATTCACATTTTTTTTTTTTTTTTTTTTTAAAGAAAAATAAATTATTCCGCACAACCCATTAAATTATAAGATATTGTCTAATGTTAATTAATAGCTTATATCTTAAAGGTAAACTTATTTATTGTGGCCACCCTAAGACATTTTTCTGTGTTTTTCAATATAATTTTATTCCGTGCAATTTGTCCTTATTAAAATTGTAATCAATAAAATTATTTTCCATGGTGAGTACACCCGATTTAGGATCCGGACATAATATCGCAGGACAAAATATCACGCCGATTAAATTAAAATAATGGGATCTATTTCATGTGCGAACTCGTGTGAGGTCCACAGGACCTTATAAATATATTATAGAGAGGAATTTCATTACTTTATCTACATTTAATTTCAAGCTATTTTATCATTTGCCTTTCATCATTCAAAATATATTTTAAAAACATCGCTGCTGACGAAGTTTAACATTGTTCACAAGCCTGAATTAAAAATAATAAACACTATTGAATTAATTATGACTAATATTGACAAAAGTTAATAAACATAGTTTTTAAACTCTATTAAGCAAAACTCATAAAAAAAAAATTGGTGGTAAATATGAATGTGTTGCTATGAAATTTTATATCACATTACTAATAATTACCAACTCATTCATATAAAATGCTGTAAAAGTATCATTTTATTTATATAAACACCAATCACACTATTTTTGCCTTCCATTCATTTATATAGGCGATATGTAACTTAATTTTGAAGAAAAAGAAGAAAAAGGTCGCTTAAATGGTTCCTACAGACATCCTAAAAGCGCATTTAATCTGAATTTTTTATTTATTTTATATATATATATATATATATATATATATATATATATATATATATATATATAACGATAGCATTGCTTTAAATATATCAAAAATATACGTTTCAAAAATTCGTTTAAAATATTTTTATGATTTCTTTTTAAAAATACTCATTAATGTCCCACTTATTCACAAGGAAAGCAATGTTCTTAAATATACAAAAATTTTATTTTGGTTCACCATTACTATTACAAATTGTTTTATTTCTTATGAAATAATAGGTTTTTTTTAAACAATATCTACATATAATTGTTGTAGTGGCGCCATCTCTTATTAAAAATTACTTACTTTATCATTTTTGAATAAAGTGTACATCGTGTATTTTAAAATTTGTCAAATCATTTGCTTGTTTTGAGCAAAAATGTTGAGTATTTATATATTTATACAATATACATTTTTTTTTTTTTTATTTAATATATTGTCCATATCTGACAGCAGCTTCAACATTAGAATTAAGTGCATTGGTTATTTTATGAAAAGCCTCAGCTGTTTAATCCAGAAAAACTGTTTCTTTGGAATCAATAATAAAAAGCCTTTCTTTGACACCTGCAAGAAAGATTTCGTTTTTTCATCTTGTGAATAAATCGCGTTTCTTTTCCAATTTTATTAACGAATGGCAGTATATATACAGTTTAGTAAGAAAAAACCAGCGATTTGTTAAGTACAAGCGCGAGCCGCCATCTTGAATGAGGAGTGTTAGGTGTGTAGGGAGTCACGTGGATATATCGGCCAATCAGAATGACAGTTTTCAACGCAGGTTGATAAATGCGGGGTTCAGAAACTTTCTTCTCAAGTTAACGATGAATAGGAAATATTTGACTAGCCGTTAAAATTTCTAACCTGGGTTTCTCCACCTGGGATTAAACCAGGCGGTGGAGGTTAACGGTGAATTAGGCGGTTAGTCTTCGGCCGGCTCGAAGACCGAACCCGCAATCTTTCGATCATGAGCTCGTTGATTTATTTTGGTGTTACAAAAACTCCAGATTGAAACTAATAGTCTTCCGTTCTTAAAGAAAAAAAATATATATATATTTTGTGTACTCTTGTCTGTTTTCGTATTAAACGCTTTCCATGAGTTTAAGTTAACAATTACTGTATTACGGCTGACATAGATTACGAAAACATAAACACAAGTTATTACTTACAAACTTTGAATAAACACCATAAAATGCAAACTCGCAACAATTGTTTCGGGTCGAAAAAACACACGACCCTTCATCAGGCGAATAAAGTAAGCACGAGTGCTGCAGTCAAAGCGGCAACGCACAAAATCGTTTAAAATGAAAAGAAAAACTTTATAAAGTGGAAAATAAATATAGCTACTGGTGTGAATAGAATTATACAAGAAAACAAGAAAATAAATAAATGAGTGAGATTAAACATAAAACAATCTAAGGCAGGGGCGCGCCAGCATTGTCAGACGCCTGTGTGCAGAGTTTCAGTTGGCGCCCTATATTACCCCCCCCCCCCTTTTTTTAAAATCATTTTATAAAATGTTATTATTTAGCAAGTCAATTGAATCTCGAACCTTAATAGTAATAAGTTTATTGAATGGTTAGTAAAAAGAGAACTGTATCAAATAAAATGACATTTGAAAAGAAACAAGTAAAAAGTGCATCTTGCACAAAGAGAAAAACTCCCTTATACAAGAAGTTGCAAAAATTCGAGGTACAATTGTGAAGGTAAACAGAGGAAATTAAAATAGGCAGATTTAGTGTTAATGTGGGTGCAGAAATGCGTTGAGGCATTACAGTAGATGGCTTAGATGAAAGCTGTAAGTGTAAACGTTTCTATTTGTTTGGGTCTAATTTTTAAGTAAATATTTAAACACACTCACACACAAAAAAAAAATCTTAGTGAACTAAATCTTCCTTCACTTCATTGCAACTTTTGCGAGTATTAAGCATATTATACTGATCCAATATATCCGTCTCTATCCATATTGTTACCAAAATGTCGATTTTCTTATATGAAAAAAGTAATTGTAAAGAAACGGACAGTTTCTTGTCGAAAGATACATTTTATTCAAACTGTTCTCGAAAAAAACCAGTAAATTATCATACTCAAATTCATAACTCAAAAAGGTCGTAAAACAACGTTAAAAACACCACAGAGTAGAATTTCGCTGATTTAAGAATAAATATAAACCATTTAAACGGAAACGAACGTTCAGAACAGATGTCCGAATGCAATTGATCTTTGGGTGTGTCTCTTCTGTTTGAATAATTTCTGTTGTGATTTGGCGAACTTTCGAGATTATTCTGCGCCAGAAGCCAGTTGACGAACCCAGAAAATTCCAGAAATCGGCTCTTATTGAAGGTAGAGCTTCTAAACTTCGGAAACACTAAACTATTACTTTTCACCAAGTTTGGTCGCCATGTCGCAAAATTCATCGCTAAGATGCCAAGTCTGTATCCAAGGCTGGCAATCACCTCCTATTCCACTCCCGTTAAAATTGAATGAACTGCTCTTTATTTGCACTTCAATTGTAAATCTGCTTTTATTGCAACAACACTTTTCATTTAGGAAAGTGGTTTAATTCTTTGCAATACTATAATGAACAAAATTTTTGATTAGTCGTACTATTGCAGTACGTTTGCACATATAAATGAGTTTAACATTTTGCACTAGTACAGATAAAGGGAATTTGTATATAAAATTAGAATCTAAGTATATAAAATTAGAACTCATAATAATAATAATAATAATCCCGTAGTGAGTTCTATTTTTCTCAATTTCGTTGTTTAAAACTCTCAAAATACTCTTAACATCAAGTTAAGACTGTATATGACTATCGATATAACGACAAGATTTGACTTGGTTAATTATGGAAGTTTTTTTTTTTTTTTTTTTAAGGAACAAATAAATTTATAAAAAAATAAAATAAGAGTATATAATAAATATTACTTGGTAAATATAGAAAATAAAATACTCAATAGGGAAAGAAAACATCTACTGAAAGGAAGTTTGCCCATTTTCATTATCTAAACTTTTTATGTAATTTGTATGTAAATTTATATGTGTTTTTCCATATAGTAGTAAGATACAAAAATCTGTTTTAAACTATTTTTCCGCCACGTTTGTACGTTGCACAGATTTAAACTAGTGGATCTGCAGATCAGGAGCCTCAACGTCCTATTTACATCAGACATTATTCAATAGGTCATTTTTATTTATTCCTTATTATATAATCGTATATATTGATTCGATCGACTTGTTACCATAATCAGATACATTCCTGAGGGGGGCTGCCGCCCCCCTCAACCCCCCGCTATGTCTCTATTTGCATATCTTATAAAGTGTTACGGAATTGTAAATAATTGCATTTATTTTTGTATCAATTCTTTCAAAGAAGTTTAGTAAAGTTAATAAAATGCTAACTTTGTGCATTTTTAGTCGTTTTAGCGTTAAAATAGCCTAATTTTCCCTTAAAAACATTTTAAAAAGTTCCAATAAGGGAAGAAATGGATTTGGCGCCAAATTTGGCGACTGTTTCCTTCCTTGGCGATTTTTTTTGGCGACCTTTGCGAGAAAATCCTTATTAGGGATATACCAAATATGGAAGCTCTAATCTCATTATGAGATACGAGAATTTTCCAGAACAGTCTGTGTTCGGTAGAAAAGTATAAAAGGAGCAATTTTTCGCCAAGGCAGTCAGTCAGTCTCAGATCTGTGTCAGTTTCGTGAAATTCTTGCTTTGCTTTGAGCCTCTTTAGATGAGACTTTCTTTATGTGTTATTGCTAAATAGTTTGTACCGTTGTTTTGCTGTTAACGGCTGTTGTTTAAGCTGTGTTTACTGGTTGAATTGAAGCTGATACTTGGTGTATAGACCTGTATTTTTCTGGAACTTCCTGTGAATACATCACAGAAATTTTGCAAGTTTTGCCTTTCATTCTCGGACAACTTACGGACCCCCAAGTACGCAACATTATGGATTCTTAATGAACGACGGTCTTGTATTATTTCCCTGAAATTCATAAATACCAAATTTCATAACTACCAAATTTCATACAAAAAAAAAAAAAAAAAATTACATAGCATATCGGAAATATTTTGCGTAACCTTTAAACTAATTTCCAATTCTATGCCCACAATTATCAACAAGAAAACATGCTTTTAAAATTCTAACATAAATTCATTATATTTGATCTACAAAAAAGACACTTAAAATGTACATAAAAGATTTGACATAAAAGATGTACATAAAAGATTTGACCCCTCATATTTGATGGGGTGTAACCATGTTAAAATAAACTTTTAAGAAATATCGACTATAGACCGTAATAGTACGAAATTATTTTATATATCCCGGAAAAGTAGCCACAGTCATTATAAACGCCAATAATAAAAATAAACTTAATTAATTATAACTCATTAATTTTTCAAACTAATTTGACATCATTCGGATGATTACAGTACATACTCGGAATTATTTTGTGTGGTCCCATAAATTATTTAGTCTATACATAACCTTTTTTAAGAGTAAACATAATTTTAAGCATCTTTATAATGTATGATAATTTTAATAAGTTCAATGCAGCATAAACGCATTAAAGTGCGCTCTTAAATAAAAGTTTGTCCATAGGCTCTAATGCTACGAAATTCTTTTGCGTGTCTCTGTAAACAAACCATAAACATTCTATACACCTGTAAAAACTATTCAGCTTACTTTGCGTTTAAAATTAATAATTGTTCCAAATTTAACATCGTTTGGATGACTACGTGACATTGTCAGAACAATTTTGTAAGGTCCTGTACATTAATTAGAAAGTACATTAATAATTCAAACAACATAAGTTAAACATCTTACTCATGTACGCTAGTTTAATTTTCTTGATTGCAAAGTAAAGATGTTAAAATGCGTTTAAACGCAATTCACCTCATACGCCGTAATGTGAAGTATTTTGCCGTGTCCCTGTCTACAATCCATACAATCCATAAAAAGTATAGGCCTAAAAAAATAAATAGCTATTTCTATACCGAGCCTGAATATATGTGTCAATTTGCAAATCAATCGGAGAATTTTTGCGGCCGCTATTGCGGTACATACAAATTCTTCCCATAGGCCGTAATGATAAAAAAAAATTTGGCGTGTCCCTGTACACGAACTGCAAATGGAATGCACACCCAAAACTATACAGCTAATTTCGTGGGGATCATGAACATGTGTACCAAATTTCAAGTCAATAGCGTGATATTTGCGGCCGCTATCGCACGACAGACAGACAGACAGACGGACAGACGGAACACAAAATCCTTTTGAGTCTCAACAGAGGCCCTCCACTGACGTTTCGGTAAAAATTGGAAGTCAATAGCTTGATTTTTGCGGTGGCTATCGCGGTACATACAGATTATTCCCATAGGCCGTAATAATAGAATGACTTTGGCGTGTCCCTGTACACGAACTACAAATGGAATACACACCTAAAACTATACAGCTAATTCCGTTGGGCTCATGAATATGTGTACCAAATTGCAAGTCAATAGCGTGATTTTTGTGGCCGCTATCGCGATACATACAAATTCCTCCCATAAGCCGTAATGATAAGAAAAACTTTGGCGTGTCCCTGTACACGAACTACAAATGGAATATACACCTAAAACTATACAGCTAATCCCGTTGGGCTCATGAATATGTGTACCAAATTGCAAGTCAATAGCGTGATTTTTGTGGCCGCTATCGCGATACATACAAATTCCTCCCTTAGGCAGCAATGATAAGAAAAACTTTGGCGTGTCCCTGTATACGAACTACAAATGGAATACATACCAAAAACTATGCAGCTAATTTTGTGGGGATCATGAACATGTGTACCAAATTTCAAGTCAATAGCGTGATATTTGCGGCCGCTATCACACGACAGACAGACAGACAGACGGACAGACGGAACACAAAATCCTGTTGAGTCTCAACAGAGGCCTTCCACTGACGTTTCTGCAAAAATTGGAAGTCAATAGCTTGATTTTTGCGGTGGCTATCGCGGTACATACATATTCTTCCCATAGGCCGTAATGATAGAATGACTTTGGCATGTCCCTGTACACGAACTAGAAATGGAATACACACCTAAAACTATACAGCTAATTTCGTTGGGCTCATGAATATGTGTACCAAATTGCAAGTCAATAGCGTGATTTTTGTGGCCGCTATCGCAATACATACAAATTCCTTCCTTAGGCCGTAATAATAAGAAAAACTTTGGCGTGTCCCTGTATACGAACTACAAATGGAATATATACCAAAAACTATACAGCTGATTTCGTGGAGCTCATGAACATGTGTACCAAATTTCAAGTCAATAGCGCTATTTTTGCGGCCACTACCGCGATACATACAAATTCCTCCTATAAGCCGTAATAATAACAAAAACTTTGGCGTGTCCCTGTATACGAACTACAAATGGAATACATACCAAAAACTATATCGCTAATTTCGTGGGGCTCATGAACATGTGTACCAAATTTCAAGTCAATAGCGCTATTTTTGCGGCCGCTATCGCGATACGTACAAATTCCTCCCATAGGCCGTAATGATAAGAAAAACTTTGGCGTGTCCCTGTATACGAACTACAAATGGAATACATACCAAAAACTATACAGCTAATTTCGTGGGGCTCATGAACATGTGTACCAAATTTCAAGTAAATAGCGATAATTTTGCGGCCGCTATCGCGCGACAGACAGACAGACAGACGGACAGACAGACAGACACAGCCCAAAACCGTTTTGAGTCTCAATGTAGGGCCTCCACTGACGTTTCGGCAATAATAGGTACATTTATAAGTAAATAAAATAAGAATATATAATAAAAATTATTAAGTTTTAAAGTAGATTATATGAACATTTAAACAGATAATATTATTTAGTGAAATGTAATTCATTTGATTAAATTTTTTTAAATTCTGGAATAATATATTTCCATTTGATCCAAAGTATCTTATGCTATCGATGTAATAACAAAATTTAAAAATCTGTCTGATGCCGTTGTAGAGCGTAAGTATTTTTTTATCATTTTAAATTTAGAAAAAGATTGTTCCACTGATGCTACTGGTAATTATGACAGAATAATCTCCAATATATTTAATGATAGGATAATTTGGAGTAAGGTTACGCTTAAAAACGTGTTTGAGATCAAGGAAGAAAAGGGGGGATTTCGTAAAATCAATAGGTGTTGGATACATAGAAACAATTTACGCACCAAAATCTGTGATTGCAGCTCCCATAGATCTTACGTGACAAATTTCGCGCTAAAATGGGGGGGGGGGGGGGGGGTTGTCTCAGATTCACCCCATCTTAACGTCCTCCTCCCCCCTAAAAAAAAAAAAAAAAAAAAAAAAAAATTAATAATAATAATCGAAAATTACAAAAAAAAAAAAAAAAATTAATAATAATAATCGAAAATTACAAAAAAAAAAAAAAAAAAAAAAGAATGGGTTTTGGGAAAAATCCTAAAGACGACGCATACCTGTTTTCAACATTTCAACATCTCTGTACCATTTTTAGCAGAATTCTTTCGATAGAATCCGGAATTTGCGAAATCCCCCCTTTCCCCTTAAAAATAAAAAATTCCAAAATTGCATTTTTTTTTTTTTTTTTTTTTTTTGTACTCAAGTCTAGTCATCCCATATACAATTTAACCACCGTGAAGTAACTTGGAGTCGAGTTATGCTTATAAGCGTGTTTTTTGCTTCCTTTCTTTGGAAAAGGTGAAAGGGAATTTCGTAAAATCCCGTCAGTATAGGCATCGAATGCATCTAAACAATGCACGCACCAAAATTCGTGACTGGAACTCCCATAAATTTTCCTGGACCAATTTAGCGCTAAAAGAGTGGTTTCGAATTTCTCTCTCGTAAACCTCCCTCCCCCCCCCCCCCCCCACACACACACACTCCCCAAGATCGAATATCATAAACACCAAAAATGGATTTATGGAAATATCCTTAAAGAGATGCATGGCTGTTTTCAACATTTTTGGTGTATTTCCACTCAAAAATCCGAAATTTACAAATATCCCCCCGAAAATTGTTTTTCTTTTTCACTTCTTAAAAATCAAAAATTCCAAAATCGTAGACAATGATTATTATATTTATTTATTTATTTGTACTCAAATCTAGATTCATATGCAATTTCTTCACTGTGAAATAATTTGAAGCCTAGTTATGCATATAAACGTGTTTTTGTCTCCTGATTGGGGGGGGGGGGAGGGGATTTACGAAAGTTCATAGATATAATTTTAAGTTGGGTAATTCCTGCCAAGTGTTGTTGTATTCTGTCCAGCTGTTCTCACGTGATACCCAGACAAAAATGTTTTAAACATGCAGACACAACGACCGCATACGCACGCACACACAGAGAAAATTTTCTGAAATCGGATTTGGCTTTCACGATGTGTGAAATATGAAGATATCATAATGTTTTTCGAATTTGAGACATTTACTGACAAAAATCTGATTATAGATGTTACATCGATATTGCAAAAGGTAAAAAACTACTCTGAATAAAATCTCCGGTTCTATTAACTTTCACTTTTGCAAACCAGTTATGTTGTCTTTTTACTAATCTAAGTGGCCTTTTTCCGACAGAAGAGGGGGGGGGGGATTAAGGCGCTCTTTTAAATTTTTATAGAATGCTTTGATATGTTAAAAAAGTCAAAGAAAATTTTGCTGAAGGTAGGCGCACCTTTAAAAAGTTATTCCACTTTTAGTGTGTCCTTCCTTTCACAAAAAACACCTAAACTGTTGAGAACCACAAGTTTTGCCAGTATATATTTCAAGGCGCCTCATTTAGCCACACTAGTCGCATGACTTCAGACCGGCATTATAAAATCAGATTTAATAAAGAAATGCATATATATATATTTTTTCTTTTCTTTCTTTTTTTTTTCAAATAATTTATTCTTGGCTGGCGCCTTTCTTCACCTGGCGCCTGTGTGCGCCGCACACTTCGCACACCGAATCGGCGCGCCCCTGATCTAAGGATAACAAAAATTAAACGAAAATCTAAGTTACGTGAGTAATTTCCAAGCATCAGAGAAGAAAGGAGTGGAAGAAATATCATTAACAAGATTATTCAAATTTTTAAATATGTAAAATGCTTCATGAATATCCAAATGGGAGGAACAGACAGGAGATGAGATTATGTTAGTTTTGGAAAAATCAAAACGATGACCTTGAGACCAGCAGTGGGAAGCAACAGAAGATTTGGTAATCTCTTCATTACGAACATTCCGACGGTGCTCATTTATTCTGTATTTCAAACGCCTCCTAGTTTGACCAATATAACCTAAGTTGCAGGACGAACACGGAATTAAATAAATTCCAGAACGGTTTTCGGTGGGAATGGGATCCTTAAGAGAAGATAATTTTATTTTATTGACGGGCTTGTAAATAACTTTGAAACTCTTTTTATTGTGTTATTTGTTAATTTATGCTATTTTCGTCTCGATTTTGAGCCTCTCATTTCATATTTTTATTTTACCGGTTGATTCTTACTTGTTTAATTATTTCTTTTACTCTCTTTATTCCTCCCCCTTTTATTCGTTTTAACTCCGCCCTCTTTAAATTTCGAGTTGTTTTATTTGTTAATTTATGCTCATTTCTTCTCATTTTTGAGCCTCTCATTTCGTATTTTTATTTTATCGCTTGTTTTCTTATTAATTATTACATTTTTGTTTTTAAAACTCCCCCCCTTTTTTCGTTGTAACTCCGCCTTCTTTAAGTTTTGACTTTTTTTTTTTTTTTTTTTTTTTAATTTTTGCTAATTTTTTCTCATTTTTGAGACTGTCATTCCATTTTTTTATTTTATCGACTTTTCTATTTGATTAATTACATTTTTGTATTTTTAACTCCTCCCCCCATTCTTTTTGTTTAAACTCCGCCTTCTTTAAGTTTTGACTCTTGTTTCATATATATGTTTTAGCATGAGTTCTTCTGAGATTAATCGTTTCAAACGTCTTCGTTTGAAACGTTCTCGCTTTCTCAATCATTTAAATTTTCTTCTTACATGTAAGCGTGCTCGGATAATTCCTAAGTTCATAGACATTAAGTACAATCTTCCTGCTTCTCTTCGCATTAAAAATGCTTTAAATAGGAGTAAGTTTGCCATTCTTAGGGCTATTATTCAGGATATTCGGCAGTCTCTCTCGTCTATTGAGTCTGAATTATATACTTTACATCTGTCTCTTAGCAATTCTGTTCATGATTTCTCTTCTTTTGAAAAAAGAAATTTCGCATACGTTGCGTTTCAGTCTTCTAGGCATCAAACTAACTTAAATAAGAAATTTAATTATCTTCTTAAAAGTAATTCCTTTACTTCTCCCGTTTCTCCTCTTGCTCAGAATACTGTTGTTAATCTCTCTTCGCACGTTCTGACTAATACTCAACGCGACGTGCTCAGTTTGGGTCTGAATTTTGCGCGTACTTCGAGACCCTCCATTCCGGATTTGATCGCTCCCATTGAAAATTCCTTTAAAAATAGTAAAATTTCTCCAGGCCAGTTAGAATCTCTTCGTTTCATTTTATCTAACATTATTTCCACCAATAATCATCCACAAAAGTCTAACTTTACTCCTTCTCAAAAATCCGCCCTCTCTGAATTAAACTCCGCCCCCGATTTAATCGTCACAAGAGCTGATAAAGGAGGACAAACTGTTCTACTCAACAAATCGGATTATATTTCCCATGTTGAGTCCTTGCTTACTTCAGGTCCCTATTCGAAACTTAAAAAAGATCCTTCCAATGATCATCTTGATCAAGTCAAATACCACGTTAAAAATTCCGTTATTCTTAATGATTATACCAAACGCATGGTAATTCCTTCTGCTGCTAATTGTGCTCGTTTTTATGCACTTCCGAAAGTTCATAAGCCCACTCTCTGCTTTCGGCCTATTGTGTCTAATATTGGTACGGCTTCTTATAATCTTGCTCGATTTCTTTCAAACTCTCTTTCTCATCTAACTACTACTAATCTTTATACTGTTAAAAACTCGTATGATTTTGTGGACAAAATTAAATGCATCTCTCCGTCTAACTATACTATGATTTCTTTAGATGTAAAATCACTTTTTACAAATGTTCCGGTTAAAGGTGCTCTGGTTTGTTTAGAGAGAAGACTACGTGAATTCCATTATTCTTCCATTGAAATTGAGGAACTTGTAAATTTAGTTCATTTGTGTATCAGACAAACTGCCTTCATTTTTAATGGTACTTATTATTCCCAAAATGATGGTATGGCCATGGGTAGTCCTCTCTCTCCTTTACTTCGCGACATTTATATGCAATATTTTGAAGAAAAACTCTTCGGTGTATATAAATTTCCTCACTGGTTTAGGTATGTGGATGACACTTTCGTTCTTGTCTCCCCTGATGTCGATTTGTCCAATTTACTTTCTTTGGTCAATTCGATTGACCCATGCATTCAATTCACTTTTGAGGTTGAACAGGATTGCTCTTTGCCTTTCCTTGACGTTCTTGTGAATAAAGAAAAGGATTGTTTCTCAACTACTGTTTTTAGAAAACCATTCTCAGTCTCTTTGCCGCCGCATGCTCTCTCTAACCACGCCCCTCAACAAAAAATGTCTGCTTTTTACACTTATGTTTATCGTGCCTTACACATTTGTTCTGATCCGTCTAATCTTTCGAAAGAAATTAATTATTTAAAATCTCTTGCTCTCTCTCGTGGCTATAACCCATCTATCATCGATAAAGCTCTACATAAATTTAAGAATCCTAAACGTTCTGCTCCCAAATTAAACGATCACAGTCTCATCCCAGTTGTTTTACCTTTTTATTCTTCACTCTCTTTTAAAATCTCTAAAATTCTTTCACCGTTTGGTTTCAAAGTTATTTACAAACCCGTCAATAAAATTAAATTATCTTCTCTTAAGGATCCCATTCCCACCGAAAACCGTTCTGGAATTTATTTAATTCCGTGTTCGTCCTGCAACTTAGGTTATATTGGTCAAACTAGGAGGCGTTTGAAATACAGAATAAATGAGCACCGTCGGAATGTTCGTAATGAAGAGATTACCAAATCTTCTGTTGCTTCCCACTGCTGGCCTCAAGGTCATCGTTTTGATTTTTCCAAAACTAACATAATCTTATCTCCTGTCTGTTCCTCCCATTTGGATATTCATGAAGCATTTTACATATTTAAAAATTCGAAAAATCTTGTTAATGATATTTCTTCCACTCCTTTCTTCTCTGATGCTTGGAAATTACTCACGTAACTTAGATTTTCGTTTAATTTTTGTTATCCTTAGATTGTTTTATGTTTAATCTCACTCATTTATTTATTTTCTTGTTTTCTTGTACAATTCTATTCACACCAGTAGCTATATTCATTTTCCACTTTATAAAGTTTTTCTTTTCATTTTAAACGATTTTGTGCGTTGCCGCTTTGACTGCAGCACTCGTGCTTACTTTATTCGCCTGATGAAGGGTCGTGTGTTTTTTCGACCCGAAACAATTGTTGCGAGTTTATTGGATTTTATGGTGTTTATTCAAAGTTTGTAAGTAATATTTTTACAACGCCAGTTTATTGATGCTTCTTTATTAAATAAACACAAGTTGCCATAAACCGAACCCTTGCTTGTAAAAATATTTTCAAAATAATTCATTTTACAATGACGATAATTCACGGGCATGCGTTAATATGAAAGCCAGGGATACAAGAAATATATTTCTCTATATGTTAAAAATAATGTTGCTGTCTCTCGTGTCAAATTTGTTTGTCTGCGACCGCATCTCCTCACGGAGGGCAGTGTCCACCACGCCATGAGAGGTATCAATGTCGGCCGAATACTGCAGCGAAGACATTTCAGGTAGTTAGAAATTTCTGTCATCTTAATTACCGAAGTTATTTATTAAAAACACCGGGTTAATAAAGGTACTCTATTTACCATCTTGCAAAACGTTTTTCAAATCATTGTTCTTTCAGTCTTATGACATCATTTTCCACAGGAAAATTAAAATATGATCAATGATGTAAAAAAAAAAAATAAATAAAATAAAAAATAAATAAAATGAAATAAAATGTCAATGTTGCTATTAGTAACAAAGAAATTTTTCGTCTGCAAATAAATAATAAAAAGCGATTGAAAATAATTGAAAATCTCAGATATTTTCAATGAAAAGTGAATTTAGGATTGTAATTTGTCGTTTGCAGATATTTTTTTTTTCTACTTTTAGAAAATTAATTTTCTTACTGGCAGTTTATGTTGTTTGTAATTTTTTTTCTGTGTGTTCTCTCTTTTTTCTTTTTTTTTTTTTCCCTAAATAATGAAATAATGCCGTGTCTGTATAATCGACTGCATTTCTTTTTTGTCTGTAAATTGTATATATATAAGTGTATACATACTTTCAAATATTTCGGATATATTTTGGCACAAAGAAATATTTTAGATTTAAATTCAAACTCATTTATAAATAACAGCGTCTTCTAATTTAGTAATCCTAATTTTTTAAAATTAATTTTGGAAAATTCAACCGTTTGTTCTAGTTTCCGTGGATCCATTAGAGTAGCGGTGGACTCAAAAACTAGTGCACCGATGTTATGCACGCTTCTTCAAAATAGTGCGTGAATGAAGGATTTTTCTTTTTCCTCAATCATGACTGTTTTTGGAAGGCTGTATGTGGAACAAAAATGTATCGAAAACTGCACTACTTTTGCCTAAAATTCAAATTTCTTAAATTCTTTGTTCAAACACTGCTCAATCCTATTTTGATATCATGGCAAGTCTGTTCTGTTGAATCCTAGGGTAGTTTGAGACGGTTACGAAGAATTTGTATGAATGAAGCTGATATTGATGCACAGTCAATACTCTTGCAGAGATGAAATTTATTTTTCCTAATAAAAGTGACCGAGGAACTTTCACGCGTTGTGAGAACATCCTTAAAAAATTTGCAATTTAGTTATTATGGCATACAATCAGACCCCTATTATCGCATGGGAAAATCGGGACTTTCCCCAGGGGCCCCCAAATATCATTATATTAAATTGCAAAACATTCTCTTTTATTGCAATGAAAAGTTAAATGTATATATATCAAATTTCTCCTTAAAAGTACTAATTTTTCGCAAAAGTGGTACTATTTTCATTTAGTATTTTGTTTTTCTATTTCTATTAGTTCATCTAAAGTCCAAATAGTGAACGCCCTGGAATCGAATCAACGGATCCAAGTTTGTGTCCAGGTAGTAGTTTGAAATTAATTTTAATCAAAATAACAAATTTGGAAATTCTATAACATTAAATTTATATGTCATAACCTGTTTAGTGTAAATTAAACATGTTATACTTTGTTTATACATACTTTAGTTGTCGTTTATTATAAGGGGATCAGCAGAATAAAGTTATTCCATATACAATTGCGTGTAGCTGCATAACATTAATAGTAAATTAATAATGTAAAAAATATCAACCTATTTAAACATTTAGCCTCGAAAATATTGTTTATGTATTGTACATATTACTAGGATGACCTCGAATCTCGAGAACAGTCCTCGAAAATTACTCTTCCTTCCCCAAAAATTAGAACGCATTGGAGGACGTCAGTTATAAAGTTCTTAATGTTTCAGTTTAATAATTTAATATATGTGTGATAAATAGGCTAAAATAAGTACTTTTACATACCTGATACAAAAAAATTGCAAAAATTTTACAATTTAACGTGATTTATATATTTTGTCCTCTCAATTCAAGGCACCGCCCTATTTATCCTCAAATTGAATTACAAAAATAGGGTCACCCTTCATGCGACTGATCCTCTGAAGTATAGAAAGGATGATGGGATGGTTTTCAGCCCCCCCCCCCCATTTCGTTTTGCCCAGGGCCCCATGTAGTCATGATCGGGGCCTGCGATACAATGGCTGCATAGAAAGACGAACGGAAAATAAATTGAGGATATTTTAAGGAAAGGTTGAATACGAAATTATTAATTAAGGAAAGGGGTCATGGATGAAAAAAGGATCGAGAAAATAAAATTTATTGTTACTTTTATAAGAATAAAATAGGACCTATTCATATCCTACTGAAGTCCAAAATGAGTTGTGTATTCTATGGAAAACATTCTTTTGTGCATTTGAATAACATATTTCAATTTTATTAAAATTTGTGCAAAATAAAGTTCTTAAAATTTGGATTATAGAACGCTATTCTTTGAAATACTTTCGGGTGTCCCTGTACATAAACCAGTAGAGATATAAATAACATTTTCAATAGGGAACATCCGATAGTGAACTTGAATAACATATATCAGTTTCAAGAAATTCAATAAATATTTACGGGAGTTAGAGCGCGGACAGACAAACAGACGGACAGACAAACCGAAGTCATAAACACTTTTCAACCTTGTTGGAAAGTGTTAAAAAGAGTTGCAAAGCTCTCCCACAGAAAATAACTGAATTTGAAAAACATGAATGGGCAATGAAATAATTTCGGGCTTCGTCAATAATGTGGCCACTGATTAAAAAGCTCCCATAAAAAAACATACGCTCCCACGCGTATCTGGGAGGGGAAGTAGGGGGAGAAGGATCGGATATCCCATGATCCAGATGATCGAAGAAAAGCGATGTCTTCCCACCTCTTACACTTCTCCCAAGTTTTCGTAACAGACATCGAAGGAAAGGAAAAATAAAATTAACTCCCTCCTTTTCTTTTCTTTTCGTGAATTATTTTTGTTGCCTTCCTTTGAAGAATCCGCGAGGCGCAAAATGACTGCCATCCAGAAAATGGAAAGAAACAGAATCAAAAATTGGAGGGGAAAAAACAAATTACTTTTCCTTTTCTTTCTTTCCGGAATTTATTCCGTAGATAAGAGTACGAAGGAAAAAAAAAAAAAAAAAAAAAAAATCCCTCTTCCAAACTTTTCTTTGACAGTAACAAATCTAAGAAAGATAGGTTTTTGCAACATCTTTTATTTATTTGGAAATGAGGAATGTAATAAATAATGGAAAACTTTCTATTTCCTTCTATACAGACAGTGTTGGATTCTCGAAAACTTTCCACTTCCGGTTTTTCGATGCATTGGCGTCTTTTGAAATATTTCCTCAAAAACTGCACCCTTTTTCACACAAATATCTGAATGTAAAATTTTCTTCTATGCAATTCTGTACGAGAGCGCCACCTACCGGTTACCTATGCACGAAAACTTATCAACATACAGTGTGTCTAACAAGGGGCATTCTTTCACAATTTTCGAAAACAAAGATAGATAGAAAAATTGAACAAATTTTGTTGTAAAAAATTTATACAGAAGTTTTAAAAGTTGCCAACAGATGGAGAGGCAGTCTTTGGGATCGGTCCAGCACTGAAACATGACAGGAGGTTAGCGTAGCAAAGGACAAGGTATAAAATCGTGTACTTCATTTAAACATTTATTTCTAAAACTTCTTGCAGTGGACAACGCCATCCTTTACCGACAACTTACACTACTAAATTCGAAATTTCTTTAGAAGTATGGAGCAAACGATTTGCTACTTGTGAAAACTGTAAAAATCTATAGAGATCTGTCCTCAAGATTTTAAATTATGTCCTTAGTTATACACCCTCTAGGACAGTTTCTGTTTATGGGCACCCTGTTGGGCACCGCGTCTCTCACAATAAATATTTGACATACGCTATTTTGCCGTTATAACAAGTTGAGCGCCATGTCAGCCATTGTAGATTCTAGACATTTTGTCATATATCTCTAAGTACTGAAGGAATCATCTTGAAACTTTAGGAGTGTGCAGAACATGTTATACTTCAAACATTTCAGTGAAAGTTTTACCCCGAAAATAAAAGCAGTACCAATAAAAAATTAAAACGTTGAGCGCCCTGTCAGCCATCGGTGGCTGACAGTGTCAAATAGGATATAAAGCCGTGTCCATCGGTGGCGGATATAAAACTAAAAATATTACATTTAAGAATTGAAAATTTATTAAAAATTTGCTTAATTTTATTTATTACAGGAGAAATCATCATGGAATTTTAATGGATTTTAAGAATTTGCGTGGCGCTCAACGTGTTAACCAATAAATGCTGAGTCGCAGCCATGTAGAAAATTACAGAAAATATCAGCAGCTCCACCCTTTGGCCCAAATTGGATCACCTCAATGTTTCCTAATACTCATGTCATATTATCATTTATATAGTATCTTAACAGCTAAGATATAGCCTGGCTGTAAATTGGGAACATAGCAACGCCACCTGTTTGCCATTATGCATTCAAATTAAATTAATATAGTTTTTTATAGTGACCATTTCACACCAATACGTTACAAAGAGTCTGATGCCAGAATTGAATTAGCGTGATTTTAGAAGATTTTTATATGAAATTATCTTCGTCGTCGCGTCTTTGTGTCACGCTAATAAACAAGGCGCCTCCATTTAAAAATAAAAACGAGTTATTCAGTTTGTCGCTCCTTGGCTTAGTTGATTAGAGCGTCATGTTAATAATGCGGTGGTCGAGAGCTCAATCTCCGAAGGTCCGGCGTGTTAACTTTTGCAGATAGAAAAAGTGTCAATTGATAAAAGAAAATTTTTCGTGGACTACACAGTACCGTAAGAATTTTTAAAGAGTTTTTTGAAGAAGCCTTTTTTTTTTAGATATTAAAAAAACACAATATAAAAAGTTTTAAGTAAAGAATACATAAATATTTTTTAGATACTTTTTATTGAAATTGGATTTTGTCATCGTGTTTTCGTGTAACACTGTAAAACAAAACGCCTCCACTTTAACGTAAATGTTAGCACATTTTTTCGTAACTTGTTAGCTCAATTGAATAGAGCGTCATGTTGATAACGCGATGATTGTAAGTTCGCAGACCGATGAGTTACTTTATTACATGTAATTAATAGGAAAGATGTTAAATGATAAAATAAAGATACTTCGTTGTCCACACCCTATCCTAAAAATTTTTTATTAATTTTTTTAAGAAGCTTCTTTTAGTTACTAAAACGCACAAGAATAAAAAAGTAATTAAAAAAAAAAAAAAAAAAAAGAAAGAAGGAAAACTGGAAGTTTTTATTGTGTAGCCCTAAAAAGCATTAAAAAAATATTCTTGCAGGGACATGCTATAAAAAAAAAAAAAAAAAAGTTTCAACAATAAGAAAATTATTGAAACAAAAAAATATAAATATTTAAAGAAAAATATAAATATTTCACTTGCAAGAGATAAATTTTTTTAAATATTCAAAACATTTAAATTTAAATTTTCAATTTTTTAAATATTCAGATAAAATTTTTTAAATATTCAATTTTTTTAAAATATTCATTATATAAATATTTTCACTTCAAAAAATTTTTCACACATTGATAAAGTGCTAAGTTTACGATGCTAATATATGTTGTACTAAAATCAGTTTTATTTATAGATCCTCCTGGGCGATTTTATTAATTTTTGCGTTGAAGTACACCGAACATTTTTTGCCAAGAAGTTTCATTTAGCAACAGCGATTTTAATCTAGGTATCGCATCGAAAATATAAAAATTATAAAATATTACAAAAATAAAAAAATAAAATAAAATAAAAAATAATACTTATTTAAAAAAAAAAAAAAAAAATGCCCTTTTCTTAATGCACTAAAAAGAACAAAATAACTTTTTTCAGCTCAGTACCGCCGATCTGAATACTTGCATTTTATTGCTATTCCAATAAAATTGCACCTCAAACAAAGAAAAGGGCTGCTCAAAATTTCTAATCTGGCTAATTTCAACTCATATTTTCATAAATCTGTAATAATTTAGATTATTATGGATTTATGAAAATATGAGCTGAAATTAATTTTTCCCCCACTTTAAAATGTGTGACATCTTAATTGGTTACAATCATTTCCTTTTTTCTCGCAGACAATCGTTTGGCAGCTTGAAATGAAGTGTTTCCACCTAAATTTCATACTTTAGTTAATTTTGAAAAATCTAATTGTCCGATCGATAAGCGTTTGCCCCCCTAGATTCAGAAAAATCGCCCCTTTCATGTGGTATCGAATTCGTAACGATCGGACTAATATTTCTAATTTATTTTCCGCTTTCTGCTTTTAACTCCGTTAAAATACCGATTTTATGCAATCGCAGTGAATTCTCAGTCATTGAGATCGCTTTTTGATTAGGCATAGGTCGACGTTTTAATTAATATCTCCACAACTAATTAAAATTTTTAAATTCTGTTTTAACTGTCTCCTTGGGAAGGCTCTTGAGCATCCATATATCAATTTTTTGTACTTCTACGTTTAATAGGGGCTGAACGTATTGAAGAACAGACAGACAGACAAACCTTCCTTTTTATTATTATAGATACTATTTACTTTCTTCTCTCTCTGAATGTACTGTCCGTTTTCGTAAACCATGTCTACCTCTCGCGGAACGATCCTACTCGGAAAAGGGGTGATGCGTTGAATGAGATGGGCACTTAGCCAATTTCAGCAGATGAAGACGATGATATTTAAAGGTAAATTTTAATTAACAATATTTTATTTAATGTAATTTATATGACAATATGCGCGAAAAATAAAAGGTGTAAAATAATCATGATAAAAAAATCTAATGATTTGATTTAAATACGATTTTCTGTAAATTTCTGTAAAATAGAGATCCAAAAATATGGTATTTTTATTTTAGCAGTATAATTTAAAAGAAAAAAATATATTACTTTTACTACAGGTAAAGTCTACTGTAAACGTTGTTCTTTTTCTCTTCTTTTATTAATGAATTATGTAAATTTTACCTAATTTAAGTCATTTTTAATTAATTTACTACTATAATCAGTGCATGAAACAAGTGTTCAGGTATGACAGATATAGTACGAATTTAGAGATCAAGTAAGCAAATAAAAATAATTTTAACTGAAAAAAAAAAAAAAGAAGAAAGAAAACAGGCATTTACTTTTAAGTTTACGGATTTTATTTTGCATCGAAGAATAAAACTGATCTTCTACACTTATTTAAAAATTACAAGGGGGAAAAATCAGCATTTTGCCTTTATACGAATATAACGAAGAAGTATCGCCTCAAAATTCAATAATGTCCTGAAAAGAAAAAAAAAGAAACCGCAACTTATCTCTCACTCGTAAAATGTAAACATTCTCTCATCTTCTACGCTTCTACCCTATTTTAACAAAATCAATGCAGACCTCACGCATGCGCATAGGTGAGCAGGGTCACAGCTAACGAAAACAAACAATATGTATTGTGTGTATAAGAAAGTAAATATTGGATATGAAAAAGTTTCGACTTCCGGATTTTGAATGGGACGACTCGTTTTAAGACACCTGCACATGATTGGAACATTTTTATAAAATGTCTGTTTGTGCGTATCAATATTTTAGTAGATGCTGTATCTCTAGAATGAAGTTTAAACAAACTTGATATTGAGTTAGCTTAAATGGAAACTGATTCCCTTTTGGGTTTTCTTGCTGAACAGCTGTCATTTTCTTTTTTTTTTTCATAATTTTTACTAGGGCACAATTTCGGATAAAATGCACACAATGAGAATTAGGGTAAGTGCACCAGTGATGGACACTTTTAAAGCAATCTCTGATGTTTTTAATATTCTAGTCATCAGGAAATATTTTTAGAAATCTTAAGTGAGTACATAGGGCATGAAAGACATTCAGAATCACATATATGTTAAAATATATACATTTGATAACAATCATTTTTTTTTTTCTTTTATAAATTTTTATTTGATACACACTCAATGTCCAGTAACTAACACTGCCAGTTTTGCCTTTTATTAGTAATTGGCATCTTATGTTCCAGTGTTTGACACTGCTAGTGGTTCATTTTACCAGTTATTAGCACCCTATGCCCCAGTGTTTGACATAAAATGTTAAAATTCTTATATGTGAAATATATGATTTTCTTATTTATTAATTATTTCGGGATAGATGTCAATTACTGGAGCATGCCAATCACTGGAGCACTTACCCTATATTTATCTTTTTAATGTAATGTATATTTATAAAAAAAGAAGAGGAGGCTAAGTAGATTAAATAAGGAGGGGTCAACTACAGAAGGGCTCTGAGTTAGATGCTTATTAATCTAGATATTTCAGGCTATAAACAGACTCAGGCAGCATTCAGCTGCAAAATAAAATTCGGCCTCACTCTGCCAATCTCTTAGGCGGGTTTTTCTCACCTTTTTCGCTGTTTGAAAGAATCTCGTACAGGAATTGCGCTGCCAGTCTGGAGAGACAAATGTTATTGGGTCGTAAGTTAGGATAACGGACACAGGAGAGTGGGGTGACATCATCAGATTCATATATATAACAGTCAATCAGAGAAACAATTATGTATGTTATCGAGGCATCACTTCCCCTTCTACGGAGGGGAGGGGGGAGTCAATTTTCAATACGGGTATCTTTCAAAATAACTCGACAATACCCCTAAAACGAATGGTTGAACCATAGGTCTGTAATAATTTAAAACAAATTTAACGAAAAATAAGCTCAAAAGTCGGCACAAAATCGGCTTTCATTGCATTTCAGTAAATGAATGAAGGAAAAAGTAATAATTTGTACTTCCTGAATGTGTATAAGAAAATAGAGAAGAAAATTTTATGATAACCTAGACAAACTAGTATTTGAGTTATGCTCGTACCAGACTATTCCGTACAGACAGGACAGAGCACTAAAATCCGAATTTTTGGATTCAGAATAAGTGTCATAATATCAAAAATTCAATTTCGAAAACAAGGCCGAGAAACAATATTTCTTACAATATAGAATAACGTGTAAAAATGCTTCATTTTAATGTCTAGAAGGGACAGGCTTTATTAAGAAAGCAAAAAGGATAAAGTGTGCATTACGTCTTTCCCTTTTGAAAGTCCAGGACAAAACCATTCCTTTTTCCACCTCTCTCCCGATAATTGCATTTTCGTGCCATTTATGATTCCGTGTTAATTAACGGCTGCAGAATCTCACGATGTCTCCCTGGTGGGTTGTTTACTCTCTCCGAAAACGCGATATTTTTTTTTTTTCTTCTCTCCCTCCATAAAGTGGAGTCGAGAAAGCGTGCCCGGAATGGAGAAAAATTTGTTTGCAAAACAATGTTCTAATGGGCTTTGCTTAATTTGTATTTATTGTCGCCGCGACAGTAATGGAGATCGCGGAAGATAAAAGGATATTTTGGGTCGGCCCAATCCCTATCTGGATGTCTTTTCGGCCACGCCTCCGCCGATAGTTCAATGCAAGGTCTCAGCCGGAAGTTTGTTTAAGGTTCAATCGATACAAATCCCTCCATAAGATTATAATAGGCAGGGTATTGGAAAAACTTTGTCCGTGACTTTTAATTCGCGAAGACGCGCTGGGGGTATTTTTAAACCCCAATCATATTTTATCCTCTACTATACAATGTGCAAAATGGGATCAAGATTCCCACCCTTCATTAGCTGATTTTTTTCTTCGCTTTTAATAATGTGAGTATTTGCGAATTTCTTTTTTCATAATGCGCTTTAGAATAATGCAAGTTTGAAAAATTATGTTAAAAAAAAAAAAAAAAAAAACGTGCGTCAGGATGGGTTAATTTCTAAGCCCTCTATGAACGAAATTAGGAAAAACAAATAAGAAAAGAAAAAACTTTCAAAGATACAGAGTGGACCTACCTAAAGTCTCTGAATATTCTTCAGCTACATTTCTTAAAATTATGCGCATGCGCTGACTCAACGAGTCCAGTGTTAAAATAAGGGTGATAGTCATCTGATTCAGAGAAAAGCGATAAGAGAGATGACTGTATGTTTTCCAAATCCCAACCTGTCGGTCAATTTGCCCCCCCCCCCTTTAAGCTTTCGGACTCATCCTCCCTGCTAGTCTTAGAAAACGTGGATATACTATACATTTTAAACGTTTACATAGAATTACGTGGCGTATACGAAAATATCGTTTGCATTACAATGCTTCGTTGGGTGACAAGTTTGGATTACGATGAAAATATACTTTACGATGAAAATATCCCTCAAGATGGACGTTTATGTGAAATTTTGCTCTATTCTGCCATGTTAAGAAATTCGTAAATTTCCAATAACTTACGAAATTTTTATATTGGAAAATCCATACTCATTAATATTCACGCCAGTGTCCTAAATATTATTTCAAAAGTAGTCCGACATCTTTACGATGAAAATATTCCTCAAGATTGACGTTTATGTGAAAATTTGCCCTATTTTACCATGTTAAAAAATTCGTAAATTTCCAATAACTTGCAAAATTTTCAAAGTAACATATTTATAGTTACTGATGTTCATTCCGGCATCAAAACGGATATTTTAAAACTGGTCTGACATTTTTTACAGTAAAAAGTTTCCATTTAATGCACGTTTAAGTGAATTTTTGTCCTATTCTCCCATGTTAAGAAAATCGTAAATTTCTAATAACTTGCGAAGTTTTTTAATTCGAATGTTGCAAATAAATAGGGTTCTTGCCAGTGTCGAAGGTAATATTTTAAAACTCATTTGACCACTCTGCGACAATTTGTTCTTGAGATATCGTGAACACAGACTAACAAACTAACGGACTAACAGACACCCTACAGACAGACACCCTACACATTTTGTCATTTTCGGATTCCTCATACCTGAAAACGTGTAAAAAAGTGAAAAAACCGAGGTCGAAAATTTTCACGATTACCTAAGTTCCCCATACCTCTAGTATGATGGGGAACTAAAGTAGTTGGCATAGGTGGACTCTGCTCAGTTCCCATCCTATTTATGTTCTCATAAATTTCTAGTGCGAGACATATTATAATCACGTTAAAAGAAATGAATTTGACCAAAGCTTGAGACAGTGACAGAATGAAATTCCCGCCTAATAGGCTATCCACCGTTCATTTCGATATATTTATCTTATTCTAATCTATTAATTTATTTTATCGGGGTCAATTCCGTTGTTTAGTTTTCATCCTACTATTTCCAATGCAATATCCTCAAAATTCATATTTATATGAAAAATTTACAATTTCGCTATGTTGATAAAATCGTAAATTACGAATAATTTACGGAATTTTCCTATTAGAATATTTGTATTCAATCCTGTTCAAACAAATATCGTAAACGTAATTTTGAAGTTGTCTAATGTATTTAGGATCCTCAAAATGGAAGTTTATGCTCAATTTTGCCTTATTCTGACATGTTAAGTAAATCGTAAATTCCAAATAACTTTCCAATTTTTATAAATTGGAAAATTCATAGTCATTAATATTCATGCCAGTGTCCTAAATAATATTTCAAAAGTAGTCTGACATCTTTACGATGAAAATATCCCTCAAGATGGACGTTTATGTGACATTTTGCCTTATTCTGCCATGTTAAAAATTTGTAAATTTCCAATAACTTGCAAAACTTTAAAAGTAGCATACTTATAGTTAATGATATTGATTCCGAATTCAAAACTGATATTTTAAAACTGTTCTGACATCTTTACAGTAACAATTTTTTACTTAATGGACGTTGAAGTGAAATTTTGCCCTATTCTCCCATGTTAAGAACATCGTAAATGTCAAATAACTTACGAAGTTTTTTTAATTCGAATGTTACAAAGGAATAGGGTTCTTGCCAGTGTCGAAAGTAATATTTTAAAACTGATCTGACCTCTCTGCGACAATTTGTTCTTGAGATTTCGTGTACACAGACTAACAAACTAACGGACTAACCCACTAACAGACTAACACACTAACAGACACCCTACAGACAGACACCATGGAAATTTTGTCATTTTCGGATTCCTCATACCTGAAAACGTGTAGAAAAGTAAAAAAACCGTGGTCGAAAATTTTCACGATTACCTAAGTTCCCCATACCTGTAGTTTGATGGGGAACTAAAAAGTAAAAAAACAATTAATTGTAACTCATTGCTAAAATGCGTGATTTTTTTTTTTCCACTACCGATTGCGTAAATAGGCAGTTATTTTGACGGTAATAGATGAAATTCCTACTTTTTTAAAACTTGATTGCCAAAATTAAAATGATTAATTCGTCGCGATTCCACTCCCCCTTTTTTTTAAAAAAATAATTCCCTATATGTAAAATGTTTCGACTGATTTGCGAAACGTAAAATTATTAGGGTGGTGTTTGACTTAACCTATGTTTAATGCGCAAAATACGTACTCTTCATGAGATCAAATCATGAATTTCATTCGTGGGGAAAATCACGGGAGAAAAAAAAAAAATGGAGACTAGTTTCAATTTTTGAGTCGCTTCCTCATTTTGTTTTGTGGCTACGTGGCGAGTGGATTCATTTTCAGATCTTTATCCTGGCCTATTCAGGATAAAAAATAATTAATTGATGCACGTTTGGATGATCACGATTACGAAATTTGTCTTAAAAGATTCACTGGGTTGAGAAAAGGAACCTATATGTGAAGTTTCTCCTTTTCCATCCTGTCGTCAGGCAAAGAGCCAATGAGAAGTGATCGGTTCGAGCGGGAATCGATCGCCGGAAAACCGGGTTACCCGTCTATCATTCTGGAGAGAGAAATGTCAAGTTCCCGATTTGTCTTTCTCGGGAGGAAGGATGTTCATTAGGGGTTCACTCTTTAAGAGAAGGTATTGTTCGTTAGAGAGAGAGAAAAGGAAAATCTTACTTTAGAAATAAAAGTGACCCCCCCCCTCCCCCCCCCCCCCCCAAAAAAAAAAAAAAAAAAAAAAAAAAAGTTGCATAAGTAGAAATTGTATAATTTCTACTTATGCATCTTTTTTAAATACTTAAATACTTTTTTAAATACTTCCTAAATACCGAATTCAAATTTTGACGGCTAACTGTTTTTGAGTTAATGTCGATATATTTTTACACTGTGTCGATCAGAAGAGTTCAGTTGCCGTGCCCAACTCTAGCACGGGAGGTAATATACAGCGAAAAAAATATTTTGTTAAGATAAACAAATTTATTTTGTTGGCTGATTTATTTTCTCATTTTAAAAGTAATTTTGCACAGTTAACCCAAATAGACCGAAGGAATGGGTTCGAACGAGTCACCGGATAGTCCGATGAGAACAAAACCGTTCCTTTAAATGAACAAAATAGTTTTGCCCATTCAAACAAATATTGGTTGAATCAACAAAATTGTTTCATTAACAAAAAACAAAAAAAAAACTTTGATTTTTTTTTTTCCTGAAATTTTTTCTGTAGTGACTAAAATGGGAGGTCCCCATGTTAGATTTTATTAAAGGCGAGGGTACCAAGAAAATATTGAGGCGGACAGACTCCATCTTATAACAGTTTTGAACACAAAATTTCAACTTTCTTCCGGTTTTGTGTTATCATCATGACGTAGTGTCGTGTCATATCCATAGACCTATTATAAGAGTGGACGGAGCATTCCATTATTAAGGGAATACAAGAAAAGGTGCAAAAATAAAACCACGTGAATGTTGAAAAAGGTTACCTTTTTCTACATTTATCTCGTTGTTGGCGATTTTTTGCTTTCAATATAAATATATATATTATTAAGATACAGCAAGCAAAACTAGTGTAAAACACTACAGCTACTAAAATATATTTTTACCTTGTTATTAACACTTTTGAACAAAGTTCAAAAGTTTTTATAACTTTGTTTGTCTATATTCGTTTTAACTCTCGTAAATAATCATGCACATTTTTGAAATAATATAAGATATAATATAGTTAAACTAATTCAATTTAGAGAAATAAGTATAGAAATTATAAGCATTTTATAAAAATAATTACTTAAAAAGAACGAAATAATAAAATATTAAAAAGAATCTTACCTGTGAAATAAAATCCTTATTTGACATAACTTCTAGGGTTTTTAAAGTACATCTAATTACTATTTCTAGCTATAAAATTCTTTTTAAATTCAAAACAATCTAACTTTTAAAGTGAAAAAAAAAATAAATTTAAAAGAACTTTCAAAGAAAAGGGAAAAATATCGTCTGCTTAATAAAAAAGTAGAGTTTAGAGCATGGCGAGTAAATTTCAATATTGGCTAGCTTGGCTTCTGTAGATCAACAATCACGTGACTTTTTTATGAGTTATCTTTGCACTCAAAAAGGTTGCTATTGTCCCGTCCACTCTTATAATAGGTCTATGGTCATATCCCATCTAAAAAGGTAAAACTCAATATTATAATAACTGACTTCAATACAAAATTTCAACCCTCTACATCTGTTTTTCAGTCGAAGAATGCGAGTGATACACATGTACGACTTGATTTCACCAATCACGACATCACAACACTTTTAATATCTCTAACACAAGCACCTTTTTTTTTTTTTTTTTTTTTCAGCTCTATTGAATAGAAGAAAATGTTGGATTCGTAAAAATTTTCGACTTTCGATGGACTGACACATGTTGTGAGGTCCAAAACAAAAGATTGGGCCCTCTCAAGAAAGGATTGGGTCCTCTCAAGAAAGGATTGGACCCCCTCAAGAACTCATGCACAGAATTTTACACAAATTTATATGCATTTGCACATTCACATAAATGATTGTGTGTCCACATTTTCAGCCTATGCACTAGATGTGAGTTCGGGCTCTATTTTGGCAATCCGAGCCCGCCCGGGCCCGAAACATTTTTGAACTGAGCCCGCCCGAGCCCGATATTGAAAGTGGTACGCTATGCAACGCATACACAATAGTAAAATTAAAAATAGTTCTATTTAGAAAAAGGAAAGTCAAAGCTACTAAGGTTTGCAAGATTATTTTGTAATTTATAACCTATCATGACTATTATGACATTACTAAAGGTGCTCTCAAAATGAATAAAATTTCTTTTTTTTTTTTTTTTTACATTTTCCAGTTAGTGAAGAATAAAATAAACGGAACTTTTAGCTTGAATCCGATCCCGCCCGGAGCCCGAAGACTTGCGTAAGATTTGAGCCCGATCGGGCCCGGGCTCGGGCTCGGGCTTACGGGCTCGGGCTGAGCCCGTCTCATCTCTACTATGCACCCAATAATCGGCGCAGTCGTCCCGGTTTTTCATAAGACAGTAGAATGGGACAAAATTTCGCGTAAATGTAGAAAAGACCGGGGCTAGTTCGCATAGACTTTGGCTTCTGATTTTTATAATTGTTTGGGGAGTATTTTGAGAAATTCTGATAATTGCATCGGAATGCTTAAATCTTTGGCTACAAAATCCTGTATAATCCATCCGTTAAATAAGTGTTTAAACGACCCCCAAAAACACTTTCCCTAACAGCTTACCCGTAGGAGAAAGTTGGCAGAACATAATATAGATAGGGATAATTAGATAGAACATAGAAATTTTCGAGGAAAACCTTTTTATTTTTTCGAAACATCTTATTTTAATAATATTTGGCCAAAAATGTCTACTTGAGTGTTTAAACAAACAGTGGTTTCACCAAGAAATATAAATGCCGCTTATTATTGTAGCTATATCTAGAGTGATTCAAATAGAATTCGCTCAATGTTTGAAATGAACCACGTATGCAGGAGTAGTGCACTCGTTTATTCGACAAGGTGCGTTCAACTTTTGCACACTTTTACTTAGGTCGTACAAAACATGTGAATCTCATTGCCATCCATTTTCTAAGGACGGGATTAATATTTGACAAAAACAAAGTCATTTAATTGTTATTCAGGTTGGTCAGAGGGCCTTTTATTTTATGGAGGATTCGTTGTTGGTCTTATGACCTTTCGACCTCTTTTGGAGATCCCTCGGAGTTTGTAATCACTACTTTTAAGTAAAAATCCTCACCATCGTCTTGGCAGGAGGCTGAAGGTGAAAACTCTTCCTGTTGGTGAGGTAGTTCATGAAGTATGACCAAGGAAAGTGCCAACTGGCCCCCTATCTAACTATGCCTATTAACCCTACAAAGATATCCAACGTAATAGGGCTGCCACAAAACCCCAAACATCAGCGAAAAATTATGATACATGCATGTAACCTATTACTCACTCTTATGAAACCCGAACTAAGCAACACTTATCGATTAAATCGATCTATTGATTCATCGAACTAAAAGAAAAAAAAAAAAAAAAAGTGTGCAATGAAAATATTGACTCACCCATCAGAAAAATAATGATTCAAAGATCTTTCCTTCCAAGCAGACTGAATTGACAGGGTGCACCTATAAACTTCTCACTCATAAAATCACAGCGCTCTACTTCCACTGTGGCAGGGAATAGAACAGGAGTGCCAGTTAGCCTCGTATGTCAACTAACCCCGGTCTCCCCTATGCAATAGGAGTTATTATAAACAAACATTGTAAATATATATATATATATATATATATAATAAAGATGATCTATTAAGCATAGTAGAAGCCAAGCAACAGATACAAGATCACTGAAACACCAATGACCAATAAGATTAAAAATATTATCAGTGGATGAAATACACTAATGTAAAGAAACCAGATCTATTAATTAACAGCCTGCAAAACAACCGAATCAATAAAGTAACGCAACAAATCTTAACTTAAAACCATAAACTTATCAAAATTAATGAAAAAACAACCCAAGAAACACAGGATAGGAAGAAGGAGGCAGGCGGCAAGACTTGTGACTTGCCTGTGGGGTTAAACTAGTTTCACGCCGGCAACACTCACCCAGCCTGCCACGACCAGAACATGAACCATATGGATTTAAAAAAATAAAATTTCAAAGCAGATGAACAACAATGAAACCACGAAGCAACAATGAAATTCACCGATTGATCACATTGTGTTTAACAGTATAATTAGAACATTAAATATAGTTGACAACTCAAAAAGGAAGAAACTGAAATTTTATTGGAAAAAGAAAGTTTACATAGTAATACAAAGCAAATGCAACAAGCGGCCTCCTTTATTTTATTTTTTTTATTTTTTATTTAATTTCACAAACCCACCCAACCATCCAGCCTTACAACACCACCACCCCACCCCCGTAATCAAACATCTGCTCACCCAACTGCCACCTTTTTTATTGTCTTTTATTATTTTATAATTTTTTTGTTGATATACACAAAAGTGTACACAGTTTTTTTTTTTTTTTTTTTTTTTTTTTTTTGTACTGACAGAGACATGGTTAAGGATATAAAATAGAAAATACAAAGTTTTTAGAAAAACCCATTTTAGCAGTGGCTGTGATCAGTTTATTAATATTCTTGTTTTTAAACTTCGCAGAGCATAAATTATTAATTCGAATTAAATGGTTAATGATGATGTTTCTAAATACCGAAAGATGCAGACATGAATTAAAATGTGTAAATAAGTTTACTTTAAAACTAAAATCTTGCCGTTTGTCATAGATATCTGTGTAAATTTTATTACCATCGATGATTATTTTGAGATCTAAAAAGTTAATTGATTGATTAGTTAGAGTATTTTGAGTTAGCTTTAAATTAGGTGGATAATTGAAAGAAAAGTCATTTTGTGAGTGCTCGTTGAGATAAAATACAATAATATCATCGATGTAACGATAAAATCGAACATCATCATTGCAAATTTGCTTTTCATAATGTTACGAAATTGTAAATAATTGTGTTTATTTTTGTATAAATTCTTTCAAAGAGGCTTAGTAAGTTGATAAAGTGCTAATTTTGTGCATTTCTAGTCGTTTTAGCGTTGAAATAGCCTTATTTTCCCTTAAAAACGCATTAAAAAGCCCCAGTAATGCACGTAATGGATTTGGCGCCAAATTTGGCGACTTTTTCCCACCTTGGCGATTTTTTTGGCGACCTTGGCGAGAAAATCCTTATATGGGATATACCAAATATGGAAGCTGTAAGTTGATTGGTTGACCACTTTCTAGAGTTTTCTCGAAAAATCTGGGCTCCATGGAACAGCATATAAGGAGCGCTTCCTCGCCAAGGTCAGTCAGTTCAGTTCAGTCTTCAGCGAGCTTCGCTAGTGCTTGCATTGCTCTTGAGCCTCTTTGAGAGAGACTTGCTTCAAGTGTTATTGCTATACAGTTTGTACTGTGGATTTGCTATTGACAGCTGTTGTTTAAGCTGTGTTTACTGTTTGAACTGAAGCTGATACTTGGTTTATAGACCTGTATTTTTCTGGAAGTTTCTGTGAATAAATTACTGAATTTTTGTACGTTTGGCCTTTCATTCTCAGACAACTCACGAACCCCCAAGTACGCAACATTTCTGGTGTCAGGAGTGGGGTTTGTCTGTGAATGGTGATAACGAGGGCTATGGAACAAGAAATGAAGAAATTTCTAGAAGGTCTCACTGCTCAGATGAATGAGTTAAGATCTGGATTGATAGAGAAAATGGAAACAGGACAGGAGAAGATGGAAGCATCGCAAAGAGAGATGAAAGATAGCCTGAGTCAAGAGATGAAAGAAATGAAGGCAGCACAAGAGAAAATGGAAACATCACAAAGAGAAATGAAAGAAGGACAAAAAGAATTGAAAGACGGCTTGACTGAAGAAATGAAGGAAATGAAAGCGGTTCAGGAAAAGATGGAAGCCAGTTTGACCGAAGAAATTAAGTCAATCCAAGAAAAAGTTGAATGCAATCAAGAGGAGATGAAGGGAGAACTTTCAGCAGTAAAGGAAGTGATTGAAAGTAAATTATCGGATATGGAAAGCAGAGTAGATGGAATAGAAGAGAAAGTTTTGAAAATAGAAGAAAGTTTTGAAGAAAAAGCTATGAAGATAGAAGAAAATGTTATGAAGGTTGAAGAGAGTGTTACGAGGATAGAACGGAGTATAGAGGAGAAATTTAAAGAAAACTTTGATCAAGAGCTGAAAGGAAGGTTTTCAGAGATAGAAAGCAAGTTTAAGAGAATGGAGGAAGATCTTGAAAGAAAAATGAAAGAAGAGTGGAACAGAGAAGTAATAGGGAATGAACTGCAGAGCAAGATTCGGAATCTCGAAGAAAAGTTAGAATCCATGCCTCAGGAAACTGAAAAGAGAGATAAAAGAATCCAGAATCAGGAATTTATTAAGCTATCTACCTACGACGGCAGTTCCTCCTGGCATGTATATAAGACGCAGTTCTCCATCGTGGCTGAAGCTAACGGCTGGGACTCTGTTGCAAAGACGGCTCATCTGGTAGGGTCGTTGCGGGGCGACGCCGCAGATATTCTGGAGACCCTTTCGAAGGAACAGCGATATGACTTCGATGCTGTAACCAGAGCACTAGAGCTACGTTTTGGAGCGAAATGGTCCAAAGAATATAGTCGACTCCAGCTAAGGTCCCGTCGCCAGAGACCAGGGGAAAGCTTACAAGAACTGGCATCAAACATCCAGAGGCTTTCACATTTGGCTTTCTCAGACTGTCATCCTGAAACACGCAATGATCTGGCTCTAGAATATTTCATTGATGCTGTCGAAGATCCAGATATTCAAAAAGCCCTCAGACTCTCCGGCGTGAAGGATGTGGAGTCAGCCTTGGTGTATGCCCTAAAGCTCGAGACTGCCCAACAAGCCTCCTGTAAACATCGCCAGAACAGCACAGCAGACAAAAAGAACGGCTCTCAAGACGATCTTAAAGAGATTCAGGAAATGATTGCAGAAATTAATAGAAGACTACGCATTCTTGAGAGGAAGAAAGAAGGGAAGACTCCAACAACTAAATGCTGGGGCTGTGGAAAAGACGGGCATATCAAACGAAGCTGCCCAGTAAGAACACCTAGAGACGCAATCAAGAATGTCTCTGCAGTATGCCACCCAGAAGGAGCTCGGGAAAATTCAGATGCATTCTTGCGGAAGCCTCCATCTGAAGATCATAAATACATCTCTAAAGCCGAGGAAAAACACCAAAGAATAAAGCCAGTTGTTCGCCAAGTTACTGTCGCAACGCCATCAGAACAAGATCCCGACCCATGGAGTGACGAAGAATTTAGAAAATCCCAGTTGGAAGATCCTGACATAAAGCCAATATTACAGCTGAAGGAGACGACCAGCAGCAGACCTACCTGGCAAGACATTTCCGGATTTAGTCCCATTACGAAAAGTTATTGGGCACTTTGGGACTCTCTTCATTTCAGAAACGGCGTATTATACAGAAAGTGGGAATCTGATGATGGGAAAAGCTTCAGATGGCAGATTTTATTACCAAGATCAAAAATACCAGCTGTTTTAGAACAACTGCATAGTAGCTCTACCGGAGGCCATTTTGGAGTAATGAAGACTCTGCAGAAAGTTCGGGAACGCTTCTACTGGTGCAAGGCAAAGAAGGATGTGGAGAAATGGTGTAAATCCTGTGATGCTTGTGCGGCACGTAAAGGCCCGCAGAAGCGAAGTCGAGGAAGACTGCAACGGTACAACGTGGGAGCACCATTTGAACGGATTGCAATCGACATCTTGGGTCCTTTGCCACGGACCTCCAGTGGAAATAAATACATCCTCGTCGTGATGGACTATTTCACCAAGTGGCCTGAGGCATATCCCATTCCCAATCAAGAGGCATGCACAGTCGCAGAGGTCCTAGTGCAGCAATGGGTGTCAAGGTACGGCACGCCCCTACAACTTCATACCGACCAAGGTAGGAACTTTACCTCTGATGTTTTCAAAGGACTGTGTCAACTACTCGGCATAGACAAAACCCGGACAACACCCTTACATCCCCAGTCGGACGGCATGGTCGAGAGGTTCAATCGTACCATCCTGAATAACCTCTCACTTCTAGTATCAAGGAACCAGCAAGATTGGGACTTGAAGTTGCCATTGTTCCTGCTGGCTTATCGAAGTGCTGTCCATGAAACCACCGGCTATACTCCAGCCCAGATGCTGTTTGGACGTGAACTTCGTCTCCCTTGTGATCTCCTGTTTGGTTGTCCACCCGATGCGCCTTCATCGCCTGCGGAGTACATCCAAGATCTCCAGGCACGATTTGAGGACGTACACAACTTTGCTCGGGAGCGAATTCACATTGCATCGGAGAAAATGAAGACAAGGTGCGATCTAAAGGCTACGCAACATGAGTTTCAGGAAGGAGAGAAGGTCTGGTTGTGGAATCCTGTTCGACGCAAAGGACTCTCTCCCAAGCTACAGTGCAACTGGGACGGACCATACACAGTCTTAAAAAGGCTGAATGATGTAGTGGTGCGGATCACTAAAACACCTTCATCAAAACCGAAGGTGGTGCACTATAATAGGCTAGCCAAGTACCACAAGTAACGGTAAAATTAAAATTTAAAATGTAAATACTTGTAAAATTTGCGCATGCGCACTGTAAATATTTGTATATAAATATTTGTACATATTTGTGAATTCTGTAAATATTTCCCACTTAATTTATATTTCTATGTTATCTTTATGTGCAACTTAGTTTTTGTGTTTTAGATTGTGTAAATTTGTTTAGTTTCGCCTCTTGACCAAGGGTTGCACTGCCCGGGACGTGCAGTCCTTGGGAGGGGGGCAGTGTTACGAAATTGTAAATAATTGTGTTTATTTTTGTATAAATTCTTTCAAAGAGGCTTAGTAAGTTGATAAAGTGCTAATTTTGTGCATTTCTAGTCGTTTTAGCGTTGAAATAGCCTTATTTTCCCTTAAAAACGCATTAAAAAGCCCCAGTAATGCACGTAATGGATTTGGCGCCAAATTTGGCGACTTTTTCCCACCTTGGCGATTTTTTTGGCGACCTTGGCGAGAAAATCCTTATATGGGATATACCAAATATGGAAGCTGTAAGTTGATTGGTTGACCACTTTCTAGAGTTTTCTCGAAAAATCTGGGCTCCATGGAACAGCATATAAGGAGCGCTTCCTCGCCAAGGTCAGTCAGTTCAGTTCAGTCTTCAGCGAGCTTCGCTAGTGCTTGCATTGCTCTTGAGCCTCTTTGAGAGAGACTTGCTTCAAGTGTTATTGCTATACAGTTTGTACTGTGGATTTGCTATTGACAGCTGTTGTTTAAGCTGTGTTTACTGTTTGAACTGAAGCTGATACTTGGTTTATAGACCTGTATTTTTCTGGAAGTTTCTGTGAATAAATTACTGAATTTTTGTACGTTTGGCCTTTCATTCTCAGACAACTCACGAACCCCCAAGTACGCAACAATAATAATAAAGATAGAGATCTGCCAAAATACTGGAGCTACAACCTCTTTGTGGGATGCCTAATTGTTGCAAATAGATATCGTTGTTGTGGAAGATATAATTATTATGGATAACAAAGTTAAGAAGTGTTTTAAATTTTTCTGCTTTAAAATTGCGAGGAAGATTAATTTGAGCTTTATATTCTTGAAAAAGACTGTAAATGATATTACTAAGATCTGATAACTTAATATTATTGAAAAGATCTTGAAAGTCAAAAGTCATAATATTGTCTATTGAATCGAGCGATTTGATGTATTGAATTAATTGAAAGCTATTTTTAAGACAGTGTAAATTATCAACTTTGCAAGTACATTTGTAAATTTGTTTTAGAATATCCAGTAACTTTATTAGCATTGTTGTTATAAGTGTTACACCCAACAGTGACAGTGCGAAATTTAATTGGAGATTTGTGAAACTTAGGTATGAGAACTATATAAGGATAATTAAAGTTATTGAAGGGAAGTTGAAGTAGTTTATAGTAATTATGTATTTTTCGGTTATCAATAATAAGGTTAAACTGAAGATGTTACTATTAGTGACTGAAGAGTTTAAAATAGAGAGATAGTAGGATTTACAAATAATGGCATAATTATTATTAGGTGATATATGTGTGTGTGTGTGTGTATGGTAGCACTAGTCAACTCGTAATGTTTATTACCATGTTTTTATTAACTTCTATTCTTGTTTGTTTGTCCGGTACAAATCTTGCAATCGAATTTTAACTAACTTCCCTACTAACTAGACATTTGAAACTTTCACAGTAGCTCCCCTAACAGCACACTTATCCATAGTACATCCTGAGGGTGTCCCTTAGACGCACTTTCATCCCTAGGATATCCTGAGGATGTCTTGTGGATGAGATGTGCTGTTAGGGTCAGAACCCGGTGACAACACAATACTTCGAAGTCAGATTTTCGAATTTTTGATCAGTTTTCTTACAATAATTAAAATATAAAAACAACAACATCCTAATAGCGTTAAAATAGTCATTAAAATATTAGGTATAATTTAATGGTTGCCAAAAAAATTGACGAATTCATTTTCTTTCGACCTAAAAATAAATACATTTAATAAAAATCTATAAAAAGTTAAATGATGCATCTCACAAAAATGGACGTCATGATCACTTTAAAAATTTTATGCACATGGATAAGAACTCTATGATTCATCAGAAAATTTAAAACATGGTATTAAAAAAGTTTTTATATCTTATAATTATTTTTATTTATTTATTTTTGTATTAATTTCAATATGAGTGTCTCTCAAAAGAGAAAAAAAAAAAAAAAAAAAAACTCTGCAACAACAATAAAAAAATATTAGATTTTTTTTTCTTTTCTTTTAAGTTTAAAATTTATCATTTTCGACCCCCCACTTCTTGTTTTTACAGTGTAGTAACGGTTTAAACCAAAACTATGTAAATGTGTATAAAACGAGAGAGAAGAAAGTTCTGCGATGGCTGCGATACACTCATTAAGTTATTGACACAGGTACAATTTGCTTTCGCCGATCACAACATTTCCAATGTCTCTCACTCGGAGTCGATGGGAATCGATCGTCCGAAAAGCGGGTTACCCATCTATCATTGTGGAGAGGGGGAATGTCACGTTCCCTATTTGTCTTTTTCGGGAAGAGAAAGGGAGAGGGTGTTCATTAGGGCTCACTGTGGACTCGGAAGGCGCCTAAAAGGGTTGTTCGGAAGAGAGATGAATGGGAAGGTCTTTCGCTAGCGCGGATAAATAGGTTAGATGCGGCAGAATAAAAGATGGATGCGTGAAATGGTTGAGTTTTTGATAAGTATCTTCAAAAACTATCACAAGCATTCGGTTTAAATTCCATTTAACAATCGCTCCCTATTAGTTCCCCATCATACTGTAGGTATGGGGAATAAAGTTTTATGACGTATTTATACAAGTCTTATTCGGACTCATCCATGTGTATTCCATAAACTCTAGAACGGCTGAAATAGTGTACTATCACTTTATCAGCATAGACCTTATATAGATAGACTACGCCATCAATAGCACTTCCCATTATAGTGAATGTCTTCAACATGAGAGTGTCATCTGAAACCTTCATCCATTGCGGTCAGCATCGTATGTCACGTGACATGGAGTTGAGGGCGATTCTTCCATAAGAAAGCACTTATTTTTGTAAGAATTCAAACAAAAAATTCTCCCCTTCAGAATGGTTTCTCACAAAAGAATTTTTTTTTTATAATTAATCTATGACATTTTAGCTTTCCAACGATGCGTCAATCTGAAGGCTTAAATGAAAAGTATGTGTACAATACAGAAATTAAAAAAACTCTAAACTACTTTCTTTCCTATGGAAAAATCACATAATATTCATTCTCATCTCTATCTCCTGGTCTACATCACGTGATAATTTCGCTGGGGAAGCTACTTCATGTCGCAGACAGATAATGAGGAGGGATGCGTGGTCTATTATATAAGGTCTATGTTTATCAGGGTGTGGGGGTACATTTTACCCCCTCTCTCTCTCTTTAGTTCCCCATCATACTGTAGGTATAAGGAACTTAAATAATCGTGAAAATTATCGAACTTGGTGTTTTGACTTTTTTACACGTTTTCAGGTGCGAGGAATCCGAAAATGACAAAATTTGTATGCTGTCCGTCTGTAGGGTGTCTGTTAGTGTGTTAGTCCGTTAATCAGTTTGTTAGTTTGTGTACACGATATCTCAAGAACAAATAGTCAGAAGTCAGATCAGTTTTAAAATATTACTTTCGACACTGGCAAGAACCCTATTCATTTGCAACATTCGATTTTAAAAACTTCGTAAGGTATGAGAAATTTGCGATTGTCTTAACATGGGAGAATAGGGCGAAATTTCACTTAAACGTCCATTAAGTAGAAAATTTTTATTGTAAAGATGTCAGAACAGTTTTAAAATATCAGTTTTGAATTCGGAATCAACATCATTAACTATAAACAGGCTACTTTGAAAGTTCCGCAAGTTATTTGAAATTTACGAATTTCTTAACATGGCAGAATAGGGCAAAATTTCACATAAACGTCCCTTTTGAGGGATATTTTCATCGTAAAGATGTCAGACTACTTTTTAAATATTATTTAGGACACTGGCATGAATATTATTGACTATGAATTTTCCAATTTAAAAAATTCGTAAGTTATTTGGAATTTACGATTTACTTAACATAGCAGAATGGGGGCAAATTTGAGCATAAACGTCCAGCTTCTAAAGTACTTTACTTTGTACCTCGTATATGTGCATATATATACATCTAAATGTTGAAAGCATATTACAAAATTTTAACAATTTAGTGACCCTTGGCATCCGATGCCCGAGGAAAATACATGATTTCCCAGGAAATAATAGGCTCCAGAGTTCAGGTATACATCCAAAGAAAATTTTTGTTGAAATCAAGAAACATTGGTTTTACACAACACAAACTTTTGTGTAATATCGCATTCCGATCGAAATTTCGGTTGGATATTTAAAATACTTTTTTCTGCCATTCTAACGAAAATATCATGTTTTTTCGTACATTTTTTGTTCCTCATCATACTATAGGTATGGGGAACTTAAGTAATTGTGAAAATTTTCGACCTCGGTTTTTTTCACTTTTTTACACGTTTTCAGGTGTGAGGAATCCGAAAATGACAAAATGGGTATAGTGTAGGGTGTCTGTTAGTCCGTTAGTGTGCTTGTCTGTGTACACGATATCTCACGGACAAATGATCGCAGAAAGGTCAGACCAGTTTTAAAGTATTAGTTATGACACTGGAAAGAACCCTGTTCATTCGCAACATTCTAATTAAAAAACTTCAGAAGTTATTAGAAATTTACGATTTTTTTTAACATGGGAGAATAGGGCTAAATTTCACTTAAACGTGCATGAAAAGAAATATTTTTATCATAAAGATGTAAGAACAGGTATTAGTTTTGATGCCGGGATGAACATCATTAACCAGAAATAGGCTACTTTAAAAATTTCGTAACTTATTCGAAATTTATAAATTTTTAACATGGGAGGATACAGAAAAAATTTCGCATAAACGTCCCTTTTGAGGAATATTTTCGTAGTAAAGATGTCAGAATACTTTTTAAATATTATTTCGGACACTGGCATGAATATTATTGACTATGAATTTTCCAATTTTAAAATTTTGTAAGTCACTGGGAATTTACGATTTACTTAATATGGTGGAATAGGGCAAAATTTCGCATAAACGTACATTTTGAGGGATATTTATATCGTAAAGATGTCGGAACACTTTTAAAACATCATTTAAGATACTGGAATGTACATCCCCCGACTATGAACTTCTTAATTTAAAAATTTCGTAAGTTATTTGGAATTTACGATTTACTTAACATAGTAGAATAGAGCAAAATGGAGCCTACACGTCCATTTTGAGGACCATAAATATATCAGACAACTTCAAAATAACATTTATGATAGTTGTTTGAACGTGATTGACTACAAATATTCTAACAGGAAAATTTCGTAAGTTATTCGAAATTTAAGATTTTATCAACATAGCAAAATGAGGCGATATTCCATATAAATACAGTGAAACCTCTCAAGTTGGACACCCCTATAAGTTGGACACCCCTCTAAGTTGAACGCTTTTTCTCGGAACGGAATGTATCCATTAACATTATGTCTAACCCCTATAAGTTGGACACCTCTTTAAGTTGGACACTTTTTCTTGGAACCGTAGGTGTCCAACTTAGAGAGGTTTTACTGTATATATTTTGGGGATTGTTACATTGGAAATAGTAGCATGAAAAATAAACTACGAAATTGACCCTGATAAAATAAATTAATAGATTAGGATAAGATAAATATATCGAACTGTGCGGTGGGTAGCCGATTAGGTGGGGATTCCGTTCTGTCGCTGTGTCAAGCTTTCGTCAGATTCATTTCTCTTAACATGAATATGATATGTCCCGGACAGGAAATTTATGAGAACATACATAGGATGGGAAACTGAGCAGAGTCCACCTATGTCAACTAGTTTTAAAAATTACAAAAATATACAACAGAAATTATTGTAAAATTAAACAAAATATTTTATTATTACACATTTTGTAATTTTATCGTTATTTTGTACTCTATCTTACGTTGTCGTAACAAAGCTGAAGTTTTACTTCTCATGAAAATTTGGTTCTTAAAATAACAAAATAGCACAGACAGACGACGAGAATCTAGACAAGGAAGTCTCTCTGTAATAAGTTTTCCCATTCTTCGTCTGTCTTCCTGTCTGTTTTTTTAAGCTCACCAGCAAGTCAATAAACGCAAAGTGTTCCTCATCAAGTATTCAAATCAAATGCATCGGTTTTCAAAACGCTCTTTCCTGTTTTCCTTAAAATAAGTAAGTAGGAAGGAGAACTCTTCTCCGCATTCGAAAGCGAATGCAAAAATCCGGAGTTTCTTCCTTTCGCAAAACGGGAAAAAGGGAAAAGCGTCGGCGCTAAGCTATTCTAGGAAAGTAGGGGGAGGGGCTGTTCATGACATCTTTTGGCATGAGCGTCGACGACATCGAGGAGTCATGCCTCAACAAGTAGTTTTCCCGGACGCGATTATTTTTAGAAAACAGGATCATGATAGGCGGCGTCTCCAGGAAACGGGATTTTCTGGATATTGACTCCGGCACACGAGCCGCTCGGTCGGAAATGCTTAATTCGTTCTGTACAGGGACGGAAATAGGTACAGGTCGTAAAGCTCTCGACTGTTCGAGTCTTTATTTAACTATTTTCTTAACTATTGGATCTGCATATCAGGAGAATGAAGGTGCAATTTATATGACTTATTACTGAATGCTTCATTTCCATTCATGTTATGTTATAGTCCCTGGACGACCGAGTTTTACCCGGAATCATTGTAAAAATGATTTACAGAGAGAAAAGAGCGACTTATATTCGGAAATAATGACTCTTTTTTTTTTTTTTTTTTACCGGTTAAATTTTTAGCATTACGTGGATTTCAAATTTTGAAAGTCTTCTTATCCGTGATTTTCATAAAAATCAAAGAAAACGCGATTTCTGTCTATTCTGTTTTGCCACGAGCGGAACACGGGTTTTGTTTCTTGACGATGACGATCATTCAAAACAAACTGTCATCTCAAAAAAAAAAAAAAAAAAAAAAACCTTCAATTTTTATTAAAATAGTTCGAACAGTTTCTAAGAAAACCAACTTTCTTACTCTACAGCAAACGTTTATTTTTGTAAAGATGAGGATAGGTCAAATCTGTTTTTCATACGAAAAAAGCCTTAACCCTAATTCTTAGATGCCAGCAATAAAAATTTATCGGTCCAAAAAAAAAAAAAAAAAAAAGAAGAAGAAGAAGAAAGAAAGAAAAGAAAAACCTCTAGACTATGATTGTGGGGTCCAAATTACAGACAAAAATTATGCGAGGCATGTTTTAAATAAAATGCAGTAAAAAACTTTATAATAATTATTTAATAATTGAAGATCCAACTGTGTTAGACTTATTGCAAAATTTCATATTTATGAAAAAACCCCTGAAATCATTTTTATGAAAAATCCTTTCTGATCTCGCCAATTTTAGAAGAAAATAAAAGATCAGTTCATTCTTTTGACAATAATTTTCTTAAATTTTATTCGATTCAACTAAACTTTTGACATAAGTTGCCCCCCAAACTAGCTTTCAGTGTACTATTTTTCGCGCATGCGCAATAAAAAAATTATTGACTACAAATAATCTTATCTCGGCGAAAAGTAAATGTATGCATTTTATGTTTCACTAATATCTGAACAATTTTTCTGCATTTGTATTATTGGGTTAAAACCCTTCCTCGTTATTTGCAAAAATCTGTAAATTTTAGAAATATATATCTATCTAAATTTCCGTGCCATTCATAAAAAATAAATAAACAGTAAATGAAATCTGGTGTTAAAAATCATTTGTAGTATTTTATGATATACAGCAATCCAAAATGTTTTTTTTTTGTTGTTGTTGTTGGTTCCCTATTACACTCGTAACTAAATCGTTGCTGAGAAAAATGAGTGCGAGAATGTTCTTTTTCTGCTTGATGTTCACCATCCATTTCTCCAATGATGTTCTCCAATCTATCATTTGGGAAAAAAGTCAATATTAAAAAAAGAAAAAAAAAAAGATTTTGATGAAATTCTGACAAATAAGCAGAATTTTGTTTAGTACGGAGGACTATTAGTTTTTTTTATTTTCAAACTACAACATCGCTTTCAAATTATTCAATTATATTTTCGATAAATTTTCGATTTCGGTAAATGTCCAACTATCGTAAAACGAGCATCGCAAAAATCCGTAGATTGTGACTCATAGTCCTCCGTCGTATAAATAAATAATAAACAATAATTGTAGAATAGAAATATTCCAGCAACATAGGATCATTCATTGTAGAATAGAAACATTCCAATTCAACGCCTCACAGCCTACACCTTAAACTCTGAGACTGAGTGAGTCGATTCTAATGTGTGGAAAGGGAGAACTCTGGTGTGAGGCTACACCAGATTATTTTTTCCCCAAATTGTTTTCCTAACTAGCTATGCAAAATTTTGAAACAGATGGAATTAAGTTTATAATAATAGGTGCAAATTATAATAGTTGTATTCTTTTAAAAACTATATCCGCTTGACAGGCCGTCAGGAAGAAGTGTCAGAAGATCCGTTCTCTCAGACTTCCCCTCCGAGTCACGCTTCTGAAGGTAAAACGGGTTTTACAGGGAATCGGTTTTTCGAGGAGCAAACGTTCAAACCGTGTTTTCTCCTTCGGATACAATTTATCAGAAAACACTCATAAATCAACTAAACTTAAACTCCAATCATTGTTTGTTCAGATGTATTACTGGTTTCTAGGAAGATAGGTTAGACATACTTTACCGAATGGACTTAAAATTAATTTGAAAAATGCATTTGAAATTGGAGAAATCATGTTTTGATAGAAAACCCGAGGAGGAAACAACCCTGTTTTCAATGTTTCCAGTGTGAATAAAGCAATTTCTGAATGAAAAAGTATAAACCAACGTAGCATGAATAAAATAAACAAACATAAAAACGGGTGCGTGTGCTGGCCTCATGGTTAAAATAATCCCCCCCCCCTTTCTAAAAATGAAATTTATAGTCTTAAATCCCCGATAAAGGATAAAAATAGGGGGCTGTTCCTAAAAAAAGGTGGGTGACAAGGCAAAATGGGCGTCCTATTCGGATTCAGGCGATCCTTTTACATAATAATATGCTGAAAGGGTGTCAGAGGCAATTTTCATGCCGAGCGGTATTATCATCGTAATTTAAAAACAAATCATTGCAGTGAATTCAAATGTTGTAGTTTATGTAAGATGGCTACTTGAAAAGCTTGATAAGTTTCGAGATGGGGTGTGTCTGAATAATTCGGAATCCTTTTTTAAATTGAATAACCGCCTTGAACTCTATATAATGTTTTTGGGCTGTTATATTTTAAAGGGGGGGGGGGGGGGTTGAGAGCCTGTTAACCATCAGAAATATTATAAAACTGTTTCTAAATCTAAGTTTATGTTCTGCTTAATGTAGGTTCATGTACAGTACTTATTATCGTAGCCCTTAATCTACAATTTGCCTTTGTAGTATGGATGCAGGATAAGAGAAAGTCGTGTGAGTGCCCCACCAGATTGTTTAATTTCTCTTGCCCATAAGGTATAGAAATATTGTATTTGAGTCGAATTTTCGAAATCAAGATTTTGCTATAGTGACACGTTTTTGAGGTCCTATGAATCTGAATAATTAGATTTTGAGCGGTTGGTCTGTTATCAGCATAACTGACGAACAAATAACAACAAGAAGTCCGTCATTCTAAATCTGTATTCTATGAGCCTATTACTTGTTATAATTGAACAGGGTTCGTGTACAGGGTTCTACAAAAATATTCCATACACTACATTAGTGGCCGAAATGTTTAGTAGGTACAGTTCAGTCTATTTAGACTGCACTTAACAAAATATTGCCCTACTTTCAGTGTTTCGCATAGAAGTCACACAAGAGAATTCTGATCTATTGGCTCTATGTTTTGAAGTGACTGGGTGTGGAAGTATAATTCAAATTCAAGTAGTGTCATGTTTTTACTTTCCGAACACTAGAGTGAGGAAAGTATTGTAATCATGTCAAAAATCCGAGTTGGAGATTTTGATGTTTCTAGACGTTTCGAGGTCCCCTCAGTCCGTTTCCACTATTTTTACGGTGATGTTTGTGTGTATGTGTGTGAGTGAACACGCTAGCGTCTAAACGCTTTGTTCGAATGAGATGGAAATTGGTACGTATATTGTAACTCACCCTAGTACGAACCCTATTGATTTGGGTGAATCTAGCACTTACAGTTTTTTTACAGGGGCACAAAGAAAAATTCTTTATCATTATGGGGTATGGGACCCAATTTTTAAAAGTGCGATAGCATCTAAACGCCTTATTCAATTGAGCTTAAAATGTATATGAATATTATAAATCACAGTTTCACTCGCTATAAGCATTTTGGTGAATCTAGCCTTTATAGGTTTTTACAGGGACACAACGAAAATTTCTTTATCATTATGATCTTATGGGCTCAAAGTTCAGTAAGACATCGTGTAGTATAGGGAGAAAAATACTCAAACACTCTATTCTGGTGTTCTCTCTTTTGTTTGTTTAACAACTCCTCTTTCTTTACTTTATCTACAAAACTGTTAATGACTCAATGTTCGTAAAGTTGAGTGCGAGTCACTCCAGATTTTTTTTTTTAATTTATTTATTTACTGTGCTGAGTATAAGTACATTGTTTGGTGCGATATTATTCAGATAATTCATAAAACGAGTCCAGTAAGTTTTCGAGTGTGGTGTTATTCTCCGACATTAAAATAAAATTATTAACGGCCATAACTGTTTTATGAACGTGGTTCTCACACAGAACTAAAACACAGGGCGATTATTTATAACATAATGAAAGCTACGATTTCAAAACGCTATCATTTTAAAACTATCGGTCAAAATGACTTGATATTTTACCAGAACCATCGCGAGGCAATGAAATTTTATTGGGCGAAGGAAAAAAGTATTTATAAAGTGTGCCTTTAGAGGGCGCTGTCAAGGTAATTTCAAAAGAAATGCCTAAATAGATTCATTATAGACAGGAATGTTGTTGGCAATAGAATAGAATAGCAGGAAACAATAGACTTTAAGTGTTTACGACAACATTTTTAGCAAAAAAAAACAAGAATAAGTGTTTACGGCGGAAACAGTGATAGTGAGAAGAGAAAAAGAGGAGCTTCATGAAACGAACATCTTACGAATGATGAACGGTACATTTTGGAACTTTTTTTTTTTCCTTTGCCAAACAAAATTTCATTGCCCAACTTTTGTTCGGGTAAAATATCAAGTCATTGTCAACAGTGGTTTTAAAATGATAGCGTTTTGCAATCACAACTTTAATTATAAACACCCTGTACACCAGAAATAGTCGAGTACACTACCTTGTGTGTTACACCTCCAGTCATGAAGGCCTCAGAAAGAGCTTCACGGAGTGCACTCCACTTATAGGCCTAGGATCTTAGTGTAGTCAATTGTCCTTAACCCCTTGACATGAAATGACGAGTCTAGCTCGTCCTGAATTTCCCGACACTCATTATGTTCTTATACGTATATATAATAATAAACATTCATATAAATGTGTGAAACAAATATTATTACTTCCTTATACAAAGTATAAGGAAGTATAGTAATCCCGATTTGCGAAATGGATTTTGTATTTCACATTGCTCGAAAACGAATGATCGCCGAATGTTGCCAATTTATACGTGTGACTGTCATGATGTCTAGTTGCACACCTGCAAGTGTCATCTTAACACGAGCTCTCGATTTAGAGATATAAGCGACTTTACACGATTTTTCGTGACGTCTGTATGTATGTGTGTGTGTGTGTGTGTGGGTGGGTGTATGTCGCATAACTCAAAAACGGTTGGACGTAGAAAGTTACGAATTGGTACATAGGTTCGTTATAACATCTAGTTGTACACCTCCCTTTTTGGACTTTATATGATTTTCCGTTTTGGAGATATTTAGGAAAATTAGGTTCATAATGGGCAAAATGTATCAAAAAACGGTAATAGCTCAGAAACGGTTTGGACAAATCTTGCAATTTAACTGACTTCTCGACTAGCTAGACATTTGAAACTTTCAGAAAAGTTCAGAACACGTTGACATGAGTCCCCTCCCCAAGGCATGACTTTGACATGAGTCCCCCCCAAGGCCCAACTTTGACATGAGTCCCCCCCCCAAGGCACAACTTTGACAAGCGTCCCCCCAAGGCACAACTTTGACATGAGTCCCCCCCAAGGCACAACTTTGACATGAGTCCCCTCAAGGCACAATTTTATTTTTTATTTTTTTTTACGTATGCATGCATTTTTTTTAAATATTTTTAGCCAAATGTTTCGGGTCCAGTGACAATGTTTTTTAACATTATGTATATTTCTAAAAGTGTATAAGGAATTCATGTGGTGCACACATCAGATTATTTTTACTTCCATTACCCTACTACCGTAGGTAATGGAAGTATTGTATTCGGTCTGAAAATTCGATATCGGGTTTTCACCTGATTTACACGTTTAAAGGTCCCCTGAGTCCAAAAAAGTGGTTTTTGGCAGTTGGTCAGTGTGTATGTATGTATGTATGTGTGTGTGTGTGTGTATGTATGTGGAGAATCTTCTGGCTGTTATAGCTCAGAAAGTAATAAAGATAGAGCTACGAAACTTTAGAATTGAAATACGTCTGGTGTACAGATGAAATTTCCAAATTTTGGTGAAAATTGAAAAACCGGAAGTGGGGCCGTAAGTCCGTATCTCAAAAACGGCTCTAACGATTTTCTTCAAACTTGCTATATAAACAGTCTATTAGATGGCCTTTCGAATGATATAGTTGGTTAGTTCAGGAAAATGGATAGGCGTCCTGTATAAATAGCTCAATTCCAGGCCTCTCAAAGGCGTTCCTTTAAAAATGGTTGTACGGATTTTTTCTCTTATTTTTTACCTCGCTATTATATGTAAGTTTCGTTTTATACGTCTTTATAAGTTTCTCTTACCGGAAAAAAATTAAGTTTCTACTTCTTTAGATCATTTTTATTTTTTCTGATCACATTATCTCTCAAAAATGCATATAATACGTGTGATAGTGGGTAATGGAAGTCGTGTGGTTGTTTCACACCAGATTTTTATTAATAATACGATTTTGTTGCTCAAATAATTTAAGTTTCTATATCAATCCCTCCTCTTAAAACTAAAAAAATTAAATTGTCTGCATGAGCAGTGCTGACTGAATATAAATTACAGTTCAAGGGGTTAAGTCCAACAACCCAACTCTAGTAATGAAGTGACTCAATTCAGTAACGGCCTCAAGTGTTTGTGTGAATGTAGGTGCACACTGTTCAATCTTAGAAATAGATGCCGAATAAAACTCTTGCTACAGTCATTTGGAAGTGTTCTGGTGCGGTGCCTTGTAACCAATACCTGCATTTGTCAAAATGTCTTTATAATAATGTAGGGGGAAGGAAAGGAATGGGAGTGCTCCGTTAGATTATTAGTTTTCTCTAAATCGAACCTGTTTCAACGGAACTCATTACTTCCTCCGGCGAGTTTTGGCTTTTCTTTCCTTTTTTAATTGGTTTTACCGTCATCATCGACTACTTTTCTCTCAGCAAAATTATGAAAAAGAATCCTCCCAGGAGATACATGAATATAATTTCCTATTTTAGTATTTCATCCCCCCCCCCCCTTTTTTTTTCTTAAGTTATGGGATTTTTTTTTCTCTCCTTCTTCATTCGACGGAGGATCCAGTTATATTTAGAACTTCCTCGTTCATGGGGGGGGGGGGGGGGAATCTTATATTTTCCGATAAATAGCTCGTAGGAAGGAGGAGAGGCACTAACAGATCGATTCCTAGTTTATCCTCGGAAGGAAAGTGGTTTTTGATTTGGAGGTTCCTCAAAGTATCAGGTATGATTCCGTCTTCGTGGAATCGGTTAGTTTGTACTTTTTCGCCTGTCTGTCAGTCGAGGGTGAACAGAAAAATATCTTGTTTCTATGGCCTCATTCAAAAATGTCTAAGCAGTACCCAAATTATTTTGATTGTTTAAACCAACCACTCAAATCTAGAAATTTGTTTTGTTGATTTTAATCACTGTTTTTTGTTGCTCGCTCGTTGGCTGTTTGCAGAGAGGCCAGTGACGTAGCTTATCGGACAACAAATCTTTTTCCAACCCTATTCTTTTGGTTAAGTTTTTCAAAACGCGTTTCTACTCGATTAAAAGGGGAAAAAAATTTCATTTCAAAATTAAACTAGTATGTTGTGGCCACCACATGACTTTCTTCTATATTTTCCTATACAAATTCACTCAGTAAAAATTTATTTATTAAAATTATTATTTAATAAAATTATCTTCCATGATAGTGCAGACGATTTCCATATTAGAAAAGTAGTATAGCACTAAATATCCAAAAAAAAAAAAAAAAGTCAATTTTATTCTCAATATTACATAAAAAATTTTTTTTTTTTCCTCTTAAAAATGAAAAAAAAAACTATAACTTTATTTTAAATTATCACAGATCGATGGTTCAACCATTCGTTTTAATGGTATTGACGTGCTCTTTTGAAAGATGCCCATCATGAAAATGTACTTCCCTCGAGGGGGATTCTTTTTCCCAGTTGACTATCTCTATTACAAATAATTCTTTTAAATTTCATAATGATTATTAAAAATTAATTCTCTTTATGCACATTTATACAAAATGTTGTCCCTGTTAAAAAATTAGAAAAAGTGGGGTGGCAACGCAAGCTAATGGACAAATTTTACCAAAAGTGGATAGGTACTCATTTATGTCAATATGTACACATACCAATTTGTATAAAATTCTGCGCAGTAGTATCTGAAATACAGTTGCCACAAAATTTTGTCACACACACACACAGACACACAGACATTTTCTAAAAATAGTCAAATCGTGTTTTACAGCTCTCAAAACGTGTAAATACATCGGAAACCCGAGGTCGAAAATTTTTACGAATCCAGTACTTTCTTCTGTTGAACATAGAAGAAAGTAAAAATGAGCAAATGCACCTATTTCATTTTTTTGCATTTTTAAATTAAAAATTTTAAAAATCAATTTTTGGGTAAAACCAATTTGTAAATCAATGTTCAGTAATTTGAACTGGCAAGGAGATAGGGGGAGACTATTAGGGTGTGTTTGTGTGTGTGTGTGTGTATATATTATATATACAGATATGAATTTGACATGGGCTTCTCAGAAACGATTCTAAAGATTTTCATGATAGTTTGGGGTTTGTTGGGGGTAAAAATCGAATGGAATATTTCTCATCTTCAGGGAAATTCGCGTATCCTGTTAACCATTTATCCGCCGTTTGAACATATGACAGAAATTAGATTTTTGTGAGAGGATAAACCTATCTGACAGTGAGAACTCCGACATCGCCCGTACCCGCCAGCTGACGAGCGGTTTTGCGCTCAGAGCTGGTAGATAGGAAGACTCCCTAGCGCAGTCAATCGGCCTTAAACCCTACAACCAACCAACTCATCGACACCGCCCGTTGCAAACTCGGCCAGAGACAAAACATCAGAAAGATTTGGTTTTCTTAGAAATTACTTAAATGATTTCGATGAAAATTTCGATATTGTTTTTAAGTTTACAATTCAATATCCATTGCTTTTCTCTTCAGCTCAGATAGCATTCACCCGTAACTTGCACTTCGCCCTGGGAAAAAACTGCAGAAACTTCTTTTTTCCGTTTTTAAGAGGGCATTTCGATATATATCAGCCTCCTCTTCAGAATAATGAGCGTTCACTCATAACTTCTACTCCACCCGCGAAAAATACGGCAGAAGCTTGATAATCACTAGAAAGATTTTGGGAATAGATAAAAAAATCTGACTTATCTTCTACTTCACGAAAATTAGCGATCGCTGGTAACCCCGCGCTCAGACTGGAACAAAAAATAGCAGAAATCTTGTTTTCTTAGAAACTGCTTGAACGATTTTGATAAAAATTCATAGTTAGGGGTTCGAGATGATCCTTCAATTGTAATTTTTCTTTTTTCCAAGAAAATTAGCTTTCACAGATAATCCGAGACACACAAATGAGGAATATATTTCAAAAAACAAATCACTGTATGTACACTGCGAATAATTTTTACAATGAGTGAACTCGGCCATCTAGGTGCCTGTCTGTGTGTGAAAAATTTTCGACTTCCGGTTTTCGACGGATTTACACGTTCTGAGAGGCCCAGAACACGATTTGAACATTTTTAGAAAATGTCTGTCTCTGTGTGTGTAAGACAAAAAATTTGTGGCGACTGTATCTCCGGAACTACTGCTCAGAATTGTATATAAATTTATATGTAGATGCACTTTGATCTAAATGAGTGCCTATCAACATTTGGTGTCTTCTGCACAAAAGGTGGTGCTATTATACAACGGTTTCCGCAATTTAAGGGGAGGCTATATCTCAAGTTCTGTTGCGTATAATCAAGGAAAACTTGACATGTAAGAAGGCCATTATGAGATCTTATATTAATTCAATTTTAATGCTTATCGGCCACCAGATCGCGCTGTTATACTGGAAAAATTCCTCGACAACGGGATGGCTCTATCTCAACTTGTAGGGCCTATAACTGTACGAAACTTGATCGGTGAGTTAACCATAATGAAAACGCATTTTTTAATGTGTTATTTATAGACAATAAAACCGTCTTTCTTTGGATATTGAGTGTTAGTTTTCTCTAAGATGAAAATCATTTTCATCCATCCTGTTATATAATTTTAATAAATTATTCGCCCTTAGTGAATTTGTATGGGAAAATATAGAAGAAAGTCTTGCATTGTATTCGAGAAAATTTATGACCTAGTTTTTGACGAATGGATCCGTTTTGAGATGTCCTAAACATAAACGATGTAACAAGTAATTACAGTTGGAAAGTGTTTTGTAATTCATGCAAACTGCATATTTTTTTCTGTCTGGTTTAACTAATGTGATTTTTTTTTTTTTTTTAAGGACTGAGGACTATTAGTCTCAATCTGGGATTTTTGCGGCGTCATTTTTTGATAGTTGGACATTTATCGAAATCTCAAATTTATCGAAAATATAATTGAATAATTTTAAAGCAATGTTATAATTTGAAAAAAAAAAAAAATAATAATAATAATAATAATAGTCCTCCGTCTTAAACTAAATTCATATTTTGCCAGAATTTTATCAAAATAATTTTTTTTTTTTTTTTTTGAAAGAAAAAGAAAAGAAAATTAATAATAATCAGTATCGAAACAAATACTATCGAAAAGGATTTTTTTTTAATAATTTTGAATTAGGAAATAAAAAGTGCGCGTGCAAAATGAAATAAAAAAAAGTAAAAGAAAATTAATTTAATGATTTAATTTTTATATAAAACATGATCGCGTGCTATCTTAAAAAGTAGATGTAAAATTTAAAGTTCATGTAGTGCGTGTGGCATCTATAAAAATTGTTTTAAGAAATAGAATAGAATAAAGAAAGCAACGACGTTGGTTGTATTTTGTTACATAGTTTGAATTTTATGGAAGTAATATCTACCGTAGGAATAATTTCTTATGTTAAAACTATAGGGAATTGTTAAGCGAGCACAAGCGATGGTTTTTTATCCTCTCTTGCATTACACGGAGAATATAGATATATTTAGAATTCCTTTCCTCCTGTCGTATTTTCCGATAAATGGGAAAAGGAGAGATAGGATCGATTTAAATTTACGTATCCACCCGGCAGAGGTAGATTTTGACTTGAAAAAGTTGAAAAAAACGAGGAAAAGCACACAAAATTGAGATATTGACGGGGATCATTATTTCAGGTTGCAACCCAGTTAGATACCCGGAAGAACGCGAGGAATTGGACACGCACCCGACCTGAACCCGCAGCTTCTGGCCAGAAACTCGACCCGCGGTAAAACAATGTTAAACTTATACTATGAGAAATTGAATTAAAGTTCTATTTCACAAACACAGTTATATGTAACTGAATTAAATATTACATACAAAAAAATTGCAATTTCTACATATGTCTAAATACAAACTAAACGTCAGTGTACACTGTAACAAAATTTGAAATGTTGCTTTTTAAACATCCACTGCGTTCCAAATAGTTTGACAATATATACAGAAAAAAGTAAGATAAGGAAGCCAATATATATTGGAAGAAAATGATTTTTACTTATAACATCTTAAGCGTTAAAAGTAATAATATCACAGCAGGTAAATCTATGGGTAAAAAATGAACGCAAACGCGACTTGCAAAGCGGGTAACCATGGGTACCCGACCGATGCTGAACTTAACTCCTAGTTTCCGAATGGGTCTAGTCGATAGCCGAATACCTTGTCGGAGTAATATATTGAACTGACAACGTGAAGTCACGACATGGAAAATTCTGTAAAACTATAAAACTATAACAATAAATCGTACATATTTTTTAATTTACAAAAAATTAAATGATTAGTATTTAGTAATTTCAAATTTTGGATTAAAAAAAATATTTGTATTAAAAAAAAAAAAAATTCCCTTAGGTAGCATCGAACCGAAATCCGTCAGACGACAACCGCGATCGCTACGAAATACACCACTAGAGCGCTAACTCTTTGCCAAAATAATTTGTACTGAAGCAGTAAGTGAAGTAACTTTCAGTAACTGAAACTTTAAAAGCTTTTTTTCTCAAGACTGATTGGCTAGTGCGCGCCACTGCTTTAATAGTTTCGTTACTTTCATAATATACTGTAATTCTGCACAAGTCTGAATTTTCCACGTCATGAGATAAATGTGGAAAGGAATGCTCACTGTGTATCTTGAGCGTGACCACCTTGCTGATGCCCGCTCCGATGCCATTGCTGGCCTGGCACAGGTAGTGACCGGCGTCCATCTCGCTCACCTCCTGGAGGGACAGAGAGCCGTTCTCGAACACCTGGCGGCGATAGCTGGACATCACCTCCCTGAAATCGGTCGCTTGGGAACCTAGTGAGAAAAGACAAGTTTTCTATTAATATACAAATAAATAAAATCTAGTGTGATTTCGCTCGATTTAGCATATATATATATATTAATTAATGAAAGGACATTTGGCAACTTTACGTCGAAATTTTTAACTGAATGCAGTACTTTCCCTACTTATGGTAGACAGGAAATAGAACACAAAATCAATCAAAATGTGTCGATAACCAAAAACCTAGTTAGATGTTGTTCATTAATTATTATTATTTTTTTCTTCTTTTACCCAATGAGTTTGTTAGCTTTTCATTAAAACAGTACCAAAATGTATATTTATTATTATTACTTTCTTCTATATTCAATAGAAGAAAGTATTGGATTCGTAAAAATTTTCGACCTCGGGTTTTTGATGGATTTACACGTTTTGAGAGCTGTAGAACACGATTTGACCCTTTTCAGAAAATGTCTGTCTGTGTGTGACAAAATTTTGTGGCAACTATATCTCAGGAACTACTGCACAGAATATCGTACAAATTGTTATGTAGTTGCACTTTGACCTAAATGAGAGCCTATCCACTTTTGGTAAAAATTTTTGTACAGGTTGCGTTGCCATCCCGCTTTTTCTAAATTTTTAACAGGGTGATATAGGACAAAATTTTGTATAAATGGGCATAAAGAGAATTATTTTTTAGTAATCATTATGAAATTTACAAGAATTATTTATAATAGAGATAGTCAACTGGGAAAATTTTTTTGTATGTGCAGGAGCCTCGCCACCCCTCCCCCCCTGGAGGGGAAGTCCCCCCTGGAGGGGAGTCAATTTTCAAGATGGGTATCTTTCGAAACATCTCGTCATTACCTTTAAAACGAATGGTTATACCATAAATCTGTGATAATTTAAAACAAAGTCATCGATTTTTTTTTTTTTTTTTTTTTTTTTAATACAAAAAAAAAAACTTAAAAAAAGAACTTAAAAAAAAAAAAAAAAATCGCTTTTTTTTTTTGTTAAAAACTCTTTATGAACTATCTTAGTAAATAAATGAAATTATGCTGGAGCTTATAAGGTTTTTTTTTTTTTTTTTCGCCTCTACAAAGTAAAATTTTTTCAATGTGGTTGAAATAATTGAATCTCCAAATTAAATACGTGGCATGTGAAAAACTCCTTATTAAATTTCAAATCTGGAAAATATTTAAAATTTAGCTCACACCTTTTGCTGACAGTTTTCTTAATTTTTACTCTGTTCAAATGAACTTTTGACAAAATCTGCCCAACATATCTAGCTTTCAACCTGTGTAATAATAATAAAAAAAAATTTTCTATTTTTCACGCATGCGCAGTAAAGAAATATTTTTTACAAATACTTCTATGTCAGTAAAAAAAAATAAAAGTGTGAATTTCGTATTTCTAAATAATATTTCTCCAATGTTTTGTCAATTTTCTGTCAGTTTTGTGAAATTTTGTTGAAATCCATTCTTGATACAAGCAAAAATCAATCAATACAAGCATTTTTGACAAGCAAAAATCTTGTCAAAAAAAAAAAGTTTATTTTTTGACAGGAAGAAAAAAAAAAAGTGCATATATATATATAAGCAATTGTGAGATTCCCACAAAAATGCTTACAAATAGCTTTAATTTTTAGTGATATTGTGCGTTAAAATTAAGTCCTTAGTAGCTTTTTAGAACACAGGGTAATCCAAAATATTTGCGATTTTCTTGAATTTCTGGTTGGCCCTCTTGCGCTCCTCACTCGATCCATACTGGAAATGTCAATAAATGTCCTTTGCCTGACTGAACCTCGAGGCCATTTCATTCAGAGTTTTTTAGAAAACAGGAAAAAATGGCATTTCCAGTAATTTGCTAATCCAATGCATTTATGGATAGTCACAAATGTTTGATATGTTCCATCGTTAATATTGAAAAATAAAAACTATAGTACTAACTTATTCTGTTATCAAATTTTCATTTAATACACACAATGCAAATAAAACGTATTTCCAGTGCGGCCCTGGAAGAATCTTGTAAACAGGCTTGTTTTTTTATCTAAAAAAAAAAAAATCACTTTATCAAGGTGTGGGGGTACATTTTACCCTCTCACTCTCTTTAGTTCCCCATCATACTATAGGTATGGGCAATTTAAGTAATCGTGAAAATTTTCGATCTCGGTTTTTTGATTTTTTTACACGTTTTTAGGTGTGAGGATTCCGAAAATGACAAAATTTGTATGGTTTCCGTCTGTAGGGGTGTCTGTTAGTTTGTTAGTCCGTATGTCGGTTTGTACACACGATATCTCAAGAACAAATTGTCGCAGAGAAGTCAGATCAGTTTTAAAATATTACTTTCGACACTGGCAAGAATCCTATTAATCTGCAACATCCGAATTATAGAACTTCGTAAGTTATTAGGAATTCACGATTTTCTTAACATGGGAGAATAGGACAAAATTTCACTTAAACGTGCATTAAATGAAATATTTTTTCTGTAAAAATGTCAGACCAGTTTTAAAATATCCGTTTTGATGCCGGAATGAACATCAGTAACTATAAACATGCTACTTTTGAAAATTTAGCCAGTTATTGGAAATTTACGAATTTCTTAACATGGCAGTATAGGGCAAAATTTCACATAAACGTCAATTTTTAGGGATATTTTCATCGTAAAGACGTTAGACCACTTTTGAAATATTAATCAGGATACTGACATAAATGGCATAGAGTATGAATTTTCCAATTTAAAAATTTCGTAAGTTATTTAGAATTTACGATTTACTTAAAATTGCAGAATAGGGCAAAATGGAGCATAAACGTCCATTTTGAGGATCCTAAATATATCAGACAACTTCAAAATAACATTTATGATACTTGTATGAATGTGATTGACTGCAAATATTCTAATCGAAAATTTCGAAAGTTTTTCGTAATTTAAGATTTTATGAACATAGCAAAACTGAAAATTTTCCATATAAATATGCAATTTGAGAATTGTTGCGTTGGAAATAGTTGCATGGAAACTAAACTATGAAATTGACCCTAATAATATAAATTAATAGATTAGAATAAGATAAACATATCGAAATGAACGGTGGATAGCCTATCAGGCAGGGATTTTATTCTGTCACTGTGTCAAGTGTTTGGTCAAATTCCTTTCTCTTAACATGATAAACATGTTAAGAGAATGTCCTGCACTAGAAATTTATGAGAACATAAATAGGATGGGGAACTGCGCAGAGTCCACCTATGGCAACTAGTTTGTTAGGTGGGAAAGGGGGGGGGGGAGGTTGACCGTATAAAAATTTTAAGTCTCACTTTTTAAATGGAATCTTTGAAATTTTCAAGGGACCTTTTCTAATTGTGGAACTTGGCAGTTTATGTATAAAATCTAGTATAGATATTATGTTAAACTAGGGTGACCTAATTTGAGTACATATCGACTAAGAGGTGGCACTACTGTGCTGAAATTCCATCCCGTTCAAGGGAAGGCAATATCTCAGATTCTTTTGTTGTAGATTCAGTAAAATGGGTATGGGAAATATACATTATGGACAAACTATGTTGATTCAGTTTGGGCCTGTATCGACCAATAGGGTGCTCTGTATTACGACATTTTCCAGATATCTATATCTCAGCATCTGTTATTAAAATTTGCAATAAATTTAATATATCAAATTTTAGTTTTAAGATAGACTATTTATTAAATTTTTGTTCATGTTAGCTGGTAAAGTGGCGCTGTTATACAGAATGCTATAGAAGAAAGTAGTGCGATGGATAGAACGCATTTCTTTTAAATAATTTAAATAAAAAAAAAAAAAAAAAACTGGTGACATTACGTAAAATTTTTCATGGTGACATAAAGTTTCCATCTATTAGTTAAATTACTTTTGAAATATATATTAAATTATTTTCTTTTTATTAAATTTATTCAATAAAAATTTGGAGGAGAAAAAAGGGGAATAATGATTTACCAACAACGTTATCAACATGGATGATTTATCAGCAACATTAAAACTTATATAGAATCATAAATAAAAGATAATTAAAGTTTAAAATTATGCTCAAAAAATCTTCATTTTTATTACTTCCCAATGAGTATTAGTGACTGCGAGGTTCTACTCTCGAAGCTAGTAGACGGAAATAGTTGGTTCGATTCCAGGTCGTGCTCGTCGACCTAGCTTTTCGTAATTTTTTCGAAACTCCCGTAAACAGGGGCTAGGCATTCTCAGAAAGATCCTCACGGAGGGCACATTATCCAGATCTAGATCTAGGACTGTAGTTAGTTTGCTTTAATCTTAATACCAACACTCAACGAATATTATTTGTAGACGCGTCAACAAAATCAAAACTGAATGTGGGCATCTTGCCACATTCATAATAATCGCACTGAGACACAACCTTTTCATTACTGTGTTACATTTAAACGTTTTACATAGAACTGAAATTGTAAGTTTTATGGAAGGTACAACGTACGCCTTTTTAGAATGTTCTAAATATACTACTTTTAAACGTCTAATGGACCGTTTCTTTTGACACTCAACACGGTGTATGAACTATTGTAATCGTCATTAGACGTTCCGGTGCTACTTGGGTATTTAAGAAATAAATACACCCCGTATAGACAGTATCCCTTCACGCAAAATTTGTCTGAGCTGCGCATTTACAAGTGTTTATAGATTCTTTTTATCTATAAAATATCTCTCTGTAGATAAAAATTTAAATTTTTAACCATTAGCGAACAGATTTCTTTCTACAGGCCAATTAGAGAACTCAGTATTCGCTTCCCTCCACTCTTTGTGGGACGAGGAAGGTGGGGGGAGAGTCGTTGTTCCGTTCAAAATTGAATCCTGTCTTGATCCTCTTCCATGCACGATGTCCCGAATAAAGGATCATGGAGAAAACTCCCTGTCCGTTCCCATAGAAACGAAGGAGGGCGAGAAACACTTCTGTTTACCTTCGAAGAGATCTGGGGGAAAAATAGATTTCTCTGTTTCCCGTTGAATATTCAAAAAAAAAAATTTAACTTTAGCTGGTGGATGGAAAAGTTAGGTAACTTTATTACACTGTTTCTACTTCCATTATCCGGTAATCGAAGTATTGCATTCAGTGAAAATGTTCGATATCGAGTATTCGCCACCAGTTTTGAGATATTTAAGTTAAAAAAAACAGTTCTTTTTCGAAATAGTGCGTCTGTCTGTGAGAATTTTTTTTCTCTATCCTCTCTTCAAAACGGAAAAAGCTAGAACAACGAAAGTTTATCGTTAAGAGAAGTCTGATGTACAGGTAATTTTGCGAAGTTTTCATGAAAACCGCACAAATCCGCCTCTCGGCTCTAAAGATTTTCCTCAAAATTGCCTTTAGATGTCCTTTCGTGTGTTTCGATGGATTACTACAGGATAATGGACAGTCGTCTTCATTTAACACTTTAACGTTTGCTATTTAATTTCTTTTCAAAATGACTGAACTAATTTAAATATTTCGGCGTGTCACTCACGCTGTTTTTTAGTACGACAGGACTATTTCTTTCAATCTGACATTTTGCGTCGTTACCAATTTATAGTGTTCCACTTTGAAAACACCTACGTAATTTTCCGCAAGTCGATATTTATAGTCACAATTTGAACTAACACTTTTTTAGTGGTGGGAATATGATTTTACTAACAGCACGCTATTTCGCCGCATATTTTTGAATAGCAAAGTTGTAGTAGCTGTTTTTAAAATACCATTGTAAATTCGTTTTTTGGTTTTAATCTTGCTTACGATTTTCGAGATTTTAATTTCCAGTGATTTTTCTACATCTAGAAGTTTGTGGAATTCATACCGAAACAAATTTTCATAAATAATTTAACGATACATTTCTTTACTCATATTCCATTATTTGAATAAAAAACACAACTTTTTAAATATTCTTTTTTTCATTTTTGGCTCATGTTTCCAAATGTTAACTATAATTAACATGCCTTTTTATTAGTACGACAGAAATTCTATTTCTTTCAATCTGCCATTTTGCGTCGTTACCAATTTATAGTGTTCCACTTCAAAAATACCTTCCAATATTAAGTTCTACCATTTAATTTCGTTCTCTATCTTAACATTTTTTGTGAAATCCGTAAAAACCTCTGTGTGAATTTTTTTCTCTTCCCATCGGTGAGAATCGAGCGCACAACCTTCGAGTGCGTAGCTCTGTACCCTGACCACACGGTCAGGCTGTGCACGGTCAGTTCTTGGCTAAATATTTCTGAATATTTAGATTAGTGTTTTCAAGTATTTTTAGTACGACAAGACTTTCTTTCAATCTGCTATTTTGCGTAGTTACCAATTTATAGTGTTCCACTTCAAAAATGCCTGTTAATATCCAGGTTTATTATTTGATTCTCTAATACTCTTACTCTATCTCTATTTTCTAATGCTCTAATATTCTCTCTCTAATTTTACTATTTAATTCTCTAATTTAAACCAACTCTATCTTAAAATATTTTGTGGAATCCGTAAAAACATTTATATATATATATATATATTCAACTTACCATCAGTGATCGAACCCAGTCTTCGGGTTCGTAGTTTGTTCTCTGACCACAAAGCCTACGGGTCTTGGCTGAATGTCAATGGATTATATTATTTAATCTGTGATGAATTTTGAGTATAATTTAAGTATCGAATAATCAGTTTTTTTTTTTTTTTTTTTAATATGTTTTGTTCTGTAGAAATTGACACTGTCAATTATTAACAATAATTGCGAAATTGTTTTTAAGATTATTTTTAAAATTAAAATATTTAGTAAATAAGTATTAAGCAATTAGGGGAAGATACTATACAATCGATGCATTCAAATTCCAATAATTTATTTGGAATTAAAAATCAATATACTATTTGAATATGTGTTTAGGAATTTTGCTGAACGCCCTCTATTACTTTTTTTTTTTTTTGAAGGATGTTAAAACACAAATATCATTAGTCCTGTCGTACTAAATTAAATTCTGTCATAATAGACAGAATTTCATCCATAGTCTTGTTCTTATTCTGCATTTCAGTACGATAAAGACAGATCTGCATATTGTGGTATAGTCAGTAGTAAGTGCCGACGTCATTTTCACTTTTGTTATACGTCAAAAATATTATTCTAGTAAAACTAAAATGAACAAATACTTTTGTGCAAACTTAACAAACTTGAATAATACTACGTTTTCACATTTTTTTTTTTATGCGGGTAAAACATACAACATGCATCACAGATACCTGTGAACCTTAGCATGTGTAACATTTACAAAAAATTCCCGAGAACGACCGTTCTCTACACAGTCATAATACAAGTCTCAGCATTATTATTTGAATTTTCAGTTCTTCCTAAAATCTTGATGATATCCAAAAAAAGGGGGGGGGGGGAGAAACCATTTTCCCACACGACAACCACCAATCAGACAGTCTTTGGTCATGCGAAATATACAGGTTCACCCCCCGTTCATCAGTTCATTGGTGTTTCAATTGGCGCCAGAAAGGTGGGGTACCACCCTCGCTTGGGGTGCGCAAGGCGGCAACATCAAAATCAACCGTGAAATCGCGGTAACTTTGAAACTAGGAGGTTGAAAAGCCGCATGCAACGTCCGTTCTCATGAGTCTGAAGACAGTGTGACACCATGGACCTCACACGACAGTCGAGTACAATGGACACAACCGTGACGACGTTACAATATCAAGGGGCAAGATAACAATGAGTGTATAGAAGCCTACGTCACAAATGTTACAAACTAGGAGAATTATGATGCATTTCGGTGTACGCGAAGTATTTATTTTAAGTAATACATCTTTATTCTGCAGTAAACAAAAACGAAATTAAAACAGATTTTTGATGTGCCGCGAAAAGTGTTTCCTATTGAATAGGTTACGTAAAACATGAGTGAATCTTATACAGGACCACGCGAAAATATTCAAATGAATTACACAAACAATGGGCTCTTCCCAACTGACGTCAGAGGTCACATGATAGAGGAAAAACAAATAGCAGACGAAGTCTTGTTTATATAGAGCGATTGCCGAAATAACCTATTTTCTATTCTCATTTTTGATCCCTCGTATTTAATCTGTGTTATTCTTTCACACAGCATCATTGTTAATCCATTTTATATCATTATTCATCCTCTTTTGTTTACTGTGTACATTTACAATCATCATTCAGTTTATATTTCTTATTGATGTTCATGAAGAACATGTTAAATACTCTGATTTTTGATACTTAAATCGGTGACAGTGCAATATCGCACTGCGTAAATCCATTTAGACCAGTAACAGGGGTTAATTAACTTGTTGTAACACTTTTATGCAATTAAATTAAATGAAAACATTTTAAAATTTCAAATTATGATCCGTAAACATTCCACGAGAACAAGCTATTATGTATTGCTAGATCAGTTGATGTAACAGTTACACTAGAACATACAAAAATCTATTCTTACAATTGAAAATAAATAAACACATAAAGTGTTTTTAATAAATTATTAAATTTACAAATACAACTATCCTACTGTTTATAAATGCACAATATTACTTTTATTTTATTTTATATTAAATATTAACATTTTTGTTCTGAAGAACAATATTTAATTGAATTCGATTCCCAGAATTAGATTATTCGTTTTCCTCTATCACGTGATTGAGCTGACGAAACTGGGAAGAGTCCATTGCCAAACGTTCCGTTTCAGTTTTGGTACGCCTTTTTTTACACTTTCTATTAGTACTGAAAAGTATTTTTGTGTTGTGTAGGGTGTAACGGGTAAAAATAATTTCAAAATTGATTATAATCTTTACGAAAAACATCATTAAAATTTTTCCAACAAAAAGAATTTATGACTTCAGTTTGTCTGTCTGCTCGGGTTCCAACTCCCTCAACTATTCACGAAATTCAAGAAACTGATTCAGGTTCAGTATGGGATGCTTCCAATTCCTACTGAAATTGAAGTCAGTGGTTTGTGCACAGTAAGAATTCCAAAACATTGCGTTCCATGAGAGATATTTCCATAAAACTTATTTTAATGCCTTCATTTTGTACGAATAAAACTAACATTAATTTTCCATTTCGAATTCGTCCTAAATTTTACAGGTTAATTGGAAATGGCTGCAATTGAATTTTCGTTTTTATTAAGAGATTTAACATTTTTTATAATATTTAAAAGTATTCAGATTCACTATGGCATGTTTAAAACAGTATAAATAGCATAGGTGTCTGTGTAGAGACACCCAAAAGAATACGTTTTATGCAAGTTTCATGAAAGGCATTTTTACCATGTTTTTATTAACTTCTATTCTTGTTTGTTTGTATGTCAAATCTTGCAATCGAATTTTAACTCACTTCCCTACTAGCTAGACATTTGAAACTTTTACAGTAGCTCAGAAAACGATGACAACACAATACTTCGAAGTCCAATTTTCGAATAGTTTTCTTATAATTAAAATATGAAAATAATAAACCCCTAATACCTTATAAATAGCCATTAAAACATTAGCTATAATTTAATTGTTGCCAAAAAAAAAAAAAAAATAAATAAAAAAAAATGACGAGTTTATTTTCTTTCGACATAAAAATAAATACATTGAACGTGAGCGTTAAAAAACTGTAAAAAGTTAGATAACGTATCTCCCGAAAATGGACGTCACTATCGGTTTAAAGATGTCATACGCATTGATAAAGTGCGTATGTAGTTAGTTGTATAGCTATGATTCAACAGAAAATTTAAAAACGTGGTTTATTAAAAGTTTTTTATCTTATAATTATTATAAATTATGCTTAAATACAGGGTGGTTAGAATTAAAGGGGTCCAATTCAAATCCCTCTAGAACTCGTTCTGTCTGCTGAATTTGGATGAAAATTGGTGGGACCATGGGAAAAAGATTTTTGCAATGATAATAATAAAGAAGTTTAAATTTTGATCCCCAGATGACACTTTCTAAAGATTCCTCATGCAAATTAGTCAAACCTATAAAGAGAGTTGCTGCCAGAGCCAGAAAATCATCTGCGTGTATTTGTCGTCGTTCATCATGCCCTTACAGAAGAAAGATCAAGCGTTACTGGTAAAACTGTTTTGTCAGAACGGCAGCAATAGCTTAGCTGCACTGCGTGGTAGAGATTGCGAAAGAGCGCCATGTCGAAGAATGGTTTGAAGAAGATGATTATGAAATTTGAAGAGACTGGAGACTTTTGGGTGTGGAGCCAGGAAGAGGGCGGAAACCGGTTGCGAATGAAACTGTCAAGTCACTAGAGCTATGGTTAAAAGATCCTCCTGTTCCTGCTATTCTTCAGCAAATGTTCGATCGGTAGCACATGAGTTGTCGATTCCTTGGTCGACAGTTCGCGATCCATTTTAAAATAGTATCCGTATAAGATCCACACGGTGCAAATGCTGCAACTTCAAGACTACCCAACACGCTCAGAATTTGCTTGCCGGTTTTTTGGCGAGAAAATGGATGTGGATGACACGTGGCCTTGGAAAATTGTATGGCCACCTTCAGATGGAGTTGTGAATAATCAAATTTGGCGCATATGGGTTGCTTCGCCTCCGAATGTTCTGCACCAACAACATGCTGATTACGTAAATAAATGGTGTGGATTTCATCCTCGGACCGTTTTTCTTTGAAACTCTCCCTCCTGAAGGTCCTAAGAGGTGCTCTGTTACGAGACCACGCTACAGTGACCTCCTTCTACAGCAAGTCCTTCCTGCCTTACAGGAACGTCAATGTTTGCAGACCACTTTCTTCATGCAAGAGGGAGCACCTCCCTACTTTGAGCGCCAAGTCAAAGAACTGCTTCGTGCTAACTTTGCGAGCATCGTGTGATAGCCAGAGATTTTCCAGATGCGTGGCCTCTTAACCCTACAAGGCTCAATTTTTTTTTTTAGTGCGCGGCAAAAATATATAGGTTGTAATGAGTGATCAGAAGATAGGGAAAACTTATAAAAATAAAACCCTATTTTACGGAAAAATCAAGTTTTATTTCAGTTCCACATACGATACACTGAGCCTTAACTATACTTTTTGGTATTAAACTAGTACAATTGAATTGTTTTGAAAATAGTATTGTATATTGGACACACATACATAGAACAACACAGTATTTTTTTCGAGTCAAAACTGTTCAATAACTATTCTTGTTTTTACTTTTGAATTCAGACAAACGACTAACGTATCACTTTCATTCAAATTTCACACTGAGTGCACTCTAACAAAAACACGAACGACCTCTTTAGGTAAAGATTCGTATGACTCCATTGCTAAAAATGTCAGTAGCTTCTATCGAGATGTCAAGGGAGGTCGCTACTCATAGTTTTATAGCAATAGGAACGAATAAAGTCGGTGTTCCACATATGGAAGTGGGTGCCTGTGATTTCTGGTTGTAGGGATTCCTAAAAGACCGTGTTTATAGAGGAGGAATCAGGACCTTACCTGAGTTGAAAGCCAGCGTTCCACGCTATGTTTCTGAAATTCCTCGAGAGTTTCTTCGCGCTACCGTTGGACACGCTATAATGCGCTTTCAACGCGTAATGGATGTCAATGGAGCACACCTTCGGCACATTCTGTAATTGAATAAATTTTAATGATTATGACAGATTTTTTGCCATCTTCAAGTGCCACAATTCCTCCTTGGTCAAAATTTGAACCAATTTTTTATTGCAGAAATTGTTTCCCTCTTGTTCCATATAAACTTATATGTCAATTTCATCACAATTCGATAGGCAGAACGGGTTCCAGAGGAGTCTGAGTTGGGTCACTTTAATTATAACCACCCCGTAATTTCATACTGTACCCATCATAATGAAATCAATATTTATTACCCATATGCTTTTTTTTTTTTTTTTTTTTTTTTTTTTTTTGTAATAGGGTATGTTTAGCGTTAAGATTTACAGGACTGCACTGAAATATTCACATACATTAAAGGCTACAGCGAAAATGGCTAAGTTGCATTTTCGTTCGTCTTAAGCGACATTTTACTTTACACTTTATAACGATACTTAAGGGTGATTTATGAATTTAATGAGTCTGTCTTTCTGCCAATCCTTTGTTTGGTGACGTAGGCAAAATAAATTGAAGTTTAAAGATGCAACGAGTCCATACAGTCGGAAAATGTTAATAACCCATGCGTACCACAGGATTTTTCAATCTTGTCTGTTTCTTTTTTTACATTATTAAAAGGAATAAGAAAACAAAAATGAAATATGTAATGCAATCCAAGATTGAAATTTTTGGAAAACCACAAGTTCATAAAATGAATAATTCATCTTCTTTCTCGTTGTGACCTATTTGAGCGTGTCTCTTCTGGCATCGAATCCTCCTTTCCCTTCTACTCCCCTCTGCTATTCCAATACTTTCTGAGTCAAGGGAAAGGTAGTCGAGGTTTATATATCTGTTTCAAAACTTGAGATCTCCTCTCCCTATTTATATGCTAAGCAGAGAGAGAGAGAGAGAGAGAGGAAGTCATTCTCCTTCCGTTGTCATGGGAACGAAGTGGAGTGGGAATGAGAGTGTCTTTTGTTTGTTTACTTTTGAAAAGATTACCATTTGCGTCTATTCGAGACGCTTTCGCAGGTGTTTTTCGGTCAGCCAAAGACACAACTGAGATCCACTTTTCTCTTTCAGCACCCCCGTATTCTTGTTCCGCTGCAGAAATATTTCTATATGCAAGGTGTGCACAACACATACATGTGACAGATAAATATTCATCCTATTCTTCAGAAATGCCCCCACCCGCGGCGGAAAGGTTCTGCTCTCGAAGCTGGTAGACGGTCAATGCCGGTTCGATCCCATGTCGCGTTTGTTGACCTAGCTGTTCGAAGTTTTGCATAGTTTTCTCCTAAACTCCCGTGAATACAGGCTAGGACCCGTTATAAAGGCATCCCTCTCGGGCCTAGGACCTACGCATTTAGCCGAACAAAAATCCATTTTTCGAAATGCAGCAAAAAAGACAAAGATGTAGGTAAATAGTTTTGTAACCACAGTACAGGGGTATTATTTTTTTTTTTTCTTTTGGGGGTGGGGGGGGGGGGACAAGCCCGTTTAAGAGTACGATGTCGATCTAAAGTTGCTTGTGATAAAAAGTTGAACATGTCTACTTTCTACGTCATTTTTGTAACATCTTTTTTCATTATGATCTTTTTTTCTTTTAATTGAAAGCTTTAACTGAAATAATATAATTATTGATTATTGAAGAACAGGAAAGTAGGTCAATATCCCACATGAAAATTTTTATAATAATTTTACTTATACGGACATGATAAGGCGACATGAAATGTACCTTATAGTTTTAGAAAAAAAAATTTGTTCATTTTAACATTCTGTAAAGTATTAGATATATTGCATTACAAAGCTTTGTCAATTTACTTAGCATCAGTTGAAAGATCAAGATGTATACTCAATACTTTTGAAGTAATTATCTGCTAGTAACTGCTATTAAAGTAGAGCTTCACTAAAATGAAAATCTATGCGTTCCAAAAAATGACAATCTTTTCATTTTCCTTCCTTTAAAAAATTATTGTAAAATAGTTAATTTCCAACTTATTACCTAACAAATCGCAATTAAACAACCCCTTCGTAGAATACCTTTAGTATGGGATACCCTTGGAAACCTCAACTATTTTTTGTTTTTTTTTGCTATTTTGCTATCGTACTTGCGTTAGTAAAGACCTTGGCGAAAAACATCAGAGCTACTTCGGAAATAAACTGTAAATTTCGCCAAGGGTGTCCCTTGCTAAAACTGGGCCAGTATTTCAAAAGAGAGCTCGTAAATTTATCAATAATACGGTGTGGCACTCACACGGCTTTCTCTTACATTGTATTTCAGTAATGTAAAGATAAATTTCAGATTAAGAAGCAAGATAACAAGTATACTCTATAAAAACTGCGTCAAAAAAAAAAAAAAAAATATCTGGTGTGAAACAACCACACGACTTCCATTACCCACTATTAGATGTATTATATGCATTTTTGAGAGATAATGTGATCAGAAAAAATAAAAGTGACCTAAAGAGAAAATCGTTAGAGCCGTTTTTGAGATACCAACTTTTACAAAAAATCAATTATTGACCGGAAAAAAATAATTACATACAAAAGCATATTTAAAAGTGAGTTAAAATGGCGAGTTTGAAAAAAAATCCGTACAACCGTTTTTAAAGGAACGCCTTTGCGAGGCCTGAACTTGAGCTATTTATACAGGCCTCCTATCAATTTTCCTGAACTAACCAACTATATCATTCGAAAGAAAATCCAATAGAGTGTTTATATAGCAAGTTTGAAGAAAATAGTTAGAGCCGTTTTTGAGATACGGACTTACGGTCCACCCACTTCCGGTTTCCGATGTCCCACTTCCGGTTTTTCAATTTTCACCAAAATTTGGAAATTTCATCTGTACACCAGACGTATTTCAATTCTAAAGTTTCGTAGATCTATCTTTATTAGTTTCTGAGCTATAATAGTCAGAAGATTCTCCACATACATACATACACACACACATACATACATATACACTGACCAATTGCCAAAAACCACTTTTTTGGACTCAGGGGACCTTAAAACGTGTAAATCAGGTGAAAACCCGATATCGAATTTTCAGACCGAATACAATACTTCCATTACCTACGGTAGTAGGGTAATGGAAGTAAAATGGTTTAGTAAAAAAAAATTTTCCTATATAATTCAGTGGGAGAGGGTTACTGACCCTTCCCTCTTAACCACTGTTTCATTACTATATCTATAATTAGATAGAATTCAATGTCGTTATTGGATTTAAAATTAAATTATCTCCTGCATTACTCTATCAAACTTACCAAATGTAACTTGCAATAGCAATAATCCCTTTTTATTCAACCGCAAACCCTCCCAACCAACCAGCCAAACAACAACACTCATCCACCTTAATCAAACATCTGCCCACCCATCCACCATTTTTTTTTTTTTTTTTTTTTTTTTGTTATACAGAGATCTTTAATGATAAACAATTGAATAAATAAATTTTTTGGGATAACCCATTTTTGTAGCAGCATTAATTATGTGAGAGAGATTTTTGTTTTTAAACCTAAATGAACAAAGATTATGTATGCGGAAGATGTGATTGTACACATATATATTTGCACGTTCCATTTTTCTTTTTTCCCGGCATGAAAAGAAATATATTTATTTATTAATTTATTGTTGACTCAGCAATCATAGAATCTTTCGATTTATAGTTTTTATAGATTTATAGTTTTTATAAAAAAAAAAAAAAAAAATAGTTTTTATAGTTTTAAGGAATTTTTAATAGTCATACTTATGTCGGAAATTTTATCATTTTCAGATTTTTTTTTTTTTTTGTATTATTATTAAATTAAGCCTTTTCCATTTATTTTAAATTTATGAAAAAATCACTATCATTACTTTAGAAACTTTACTTTCTTTAGAGTAATTTAAAAATGGCAATTATAAATATTTTAAAATAAATTACTTAGTTAGTTAATAACGTCCCATCCTTCTGAAATTATAATAAACACATGCAACTTTATTTTTATTTTATTTTTTATTTTTTACTTTCTTCTATATATAATATAGAGAAAGTATTGGATTCGCGAAAATTTTCGACCTCCGTTTTTTGACGAATCTACACGTTTTGGGATGTCCTGAACACGAATTGATAGTGCAGTTCGGTGTAAGGACCGAACTGACTGTTTTATTTTATTTGTTTATTTATATTTTTTTCTTGACCACCGGCATAAATTGCCAAATTACCAAATTGGCATTTTTTTTCTTTCTTTTTTTCAATATTTAATTTCAGATATCCACCCAACCATCCAGCCACACAACACCACCCATCCTCCGTAATCAAACATCTGCCCACAAAACTACCACTTTTTTAATTGTATTTTATTGTTTTATAATTTTTTGTTAAAATACGCAAACGTGCACTTTTTACTTTCTTCTATATGTAATATAGAGAAAGTATTAAATTCGCGAAAAGTTTCGACCTCCGTTTTTTGACGGATCTACACGTTTTGGGATGTCCTGAACACGAATTGATAATTTTTAAAAAATGTCTGTCTGTGTGTGTGTGTCTGTGGTTACTTGTTTCCACCGTATCTCACGAACCAATGAATGAAATTCAACCAAACTTGGTATATAATTGGACCCTGGCGGGGCATTGTGCTGACTGGATTTGGGGATCAATCGCCCAGCAGGTGGCGCTGTGATCGCATTTTATGTAAACTTTTAACATGGCAGTATAGGACAAAATTTCGTACTTTTCACCGTATCTCACGAACAAATGAATGAAATTCAACCAAACGGTATATAGTTGGAACCTGACGGGGCATGGTGCTGATTAGATTTTGGGATCAATCGCCCAGCCGGTTGCGCTGTGATCGCAAAATTTCGTATTTTTCACCGTATCTCACGAACCAATGAATGAAATTGAACCAAACTTGGTATATAGTTGGACCCTGACATGAAATGGTGCTGATTAGATTTTGGGATCAATCGCCCAGCAGATGGCGCTGTGATCGCGTTTTATGTAAACGTTTAACATGGCAGTATAGGACAAAATTTCGTATAAATGTACATAATGAGCGTTATTTTAAACTTGTGATTGTAAAATTAATATGAATTATTGATAATAGTAGTAGTTAACTAGGAAAAAATTTTGTGCATGTGGAGGCACCGGTTCCCCCCCCTGGGGGAAGTACCCCCCCCCGGGGGGGGGGGGAATTTTCAAGATGGATATCTTTTGAAAGATCTCGTCAATACCTTTAAAACGAATCGTTGAACTATAAATCTGTGACAATTTGAAACAAAGTTATCGATTTTTTTACTTTTTTAACGAAATTTAACCAAACTTGGTATTTAGTTGGTCCCCGAGATAAACTGGTGCTGATTACATTTGGGAATCAATAGCTCAACAGGTGGCGCTGTAATCGCATTTTTTCTAAATTTTTAACATGGCAGTATAGGACAAAATTTCGTACAAATGTACATAATGAGAGTTATTTTTAACTTGTGATTGTAAAATTAATGAATTATTGATAATAGTAATAGTTAACTAGGAAAAAATCTCTGTGTATGTGGGGGCATCGCTTTCCCCCCTGGGTGAAGGCGGGGGGGGGTAAATTTTCAAGATGGGTATCTTTCGAAAGATTTCCTCAATACCTTCAAAACGAATGTTTGAACTATAAATCTGTGATAATTTAAAACAAAGTTATTATTATTATTTTTTTTTTTTTACTTTTAACAAAAAAAAAAAAAAAAAGAGAAAATCGTATATATATATATATTTTTAAATCATTGTTACTGATTGAATATGTATTACTTGTACATCATTTTATTTTTAAACTTAAAATGGGTTTTTTATTTAATATCTTTTGAACCAATATCCGATTGTATTAAAAAATAAAGCTTTATCTAGATTTTGTCCTGATCCGTACCTATTTTTGATAAGGTCTAAAAATCTGATTAGATACAATGACAAACTTTCAGTTTTATACATTTAGATAAAAATAAAAATGTTTGCATGTTCATTCTAGGTGTCATGCAATAAACGGTGACAACGGAAAATTTGCTGTCTGCAAGAAACAGTACGACCTGTCCTACTAATAAATAATAAAAAATATATACAAAAAGAAAAAAAAATTCCCAGTAAGAGCATTAAGAGGTTGTCTTATAAATAAAACAAAGAGTTTGTCGGGAACACATCTGGGAGGACCAGTCCTATTTTTAATTGGTCTAGATTTAACTATACTTTGGGAAAGTTGGACATTTTTCTTTGTAAAAAATTGGTGATTTTTTTAAAAAAAGATACTGCATAGATGTTATACTTTTGAAAAGAGCTCTAAAATATGTTCATTTTTTGTGTGGACACTATATATATCATGTTGTTAAAGATATTACGTTGGAAAGTTTTCTTTTAATTAATTAAAATAGGAAAATAAATATTAGTTATAATTTAACAGTTTCCAAAAAAAAAAATAAAATAAATAAATAAATAAATAAACGTGAACATTGAAAAATTGTAAAAAATTAAATTATGCATCTCACAAAAAGGGACGTCATTATCGCTTTAAAATTGATAAAGTGCTAATGTAGTTCTATAGCTATAAGATTCAACAGAAAATTTAAAAACATGGTATATATATATATATATATATATATATATATTATGTTATAATTATTTAAAATTTTGTTGTCATTTCGGCGATGAGTTGATATGGGTATCGCAAATGCATAGGTAAACATTTTGGCTAGAAACGCGAGAGCTACTTCAGTGCCCAATTTCAAGTTCAAAAAAATTTCAAAAAAAAAAAAAAAAAAAAACTTAGAAAAAAAATCGTAATTTTTTTTTAAAAAATATTGTTACTGATTGAATATATATATAGGAAAATATAGAAGAAAGTTTAGTTTTAATTTGTAGAACTGTATACAAAAATGTTGATTCTTTTTCTTTTCTTAATTCGTAAACAAATTCGTTTAAATATAGTGACTAGCGAAGCGGGCAAAGCCTGCTAGTACTTAATATAACTACTGATGCCGTTTAAAATCACAACTTTTGAAGAAAGAAAAATTTGAAAGAAGCACTTGTAACGTTAAAATACTACAAACATAAAAAATGAAATATTTGAAGCACTTAATTCAGTGAAAGGAAACTGATTCCGACATTATTATGTATCATTAAAACATCCTCTTCGTTCATCCACGGGTAGAGTGAAATATATTATTCGGTGCGATTTCATACATTAGTTTAGGTTCATTCTGAATCGTTGAAAGTTTTAGAGGGTAAGAAAGAAATCTTTAATGTTATGATCCCAATCGGCATCGCGGGGAACGAAAGGGTTAAACTGCTGTACGAAAGAGAAATGCTAACAAGAACTAATGAAAAGCCATACAAACAAGAAATTCCGTCACTCGATTGCGATGTATTTGGAATCTTTTGCACGTCGACCCATTTTATTTTCTCAGTATTAAAGAAAGAAAGAAATAATGAATAGTGCCTCCTTGTTACAATAAGATGCTGATGACGGACACAAATAGAGACGTAGATCAGCTAAAGGCCCTCTTTCCCATTCAGGGAACATCGAAACGTGTCATTACAGCAAAAACTCTTCGAAAAGTCAACAAAAAATATTCGCCTATATTATTGGGCTAAGAAAAAATAAAGTCTGTAATCTAAAGGGATTAAAAACTTCCGAAACTTACACGTTTATAAAAATAAATAATTTTTTTTTCTCTCTTATCGCCGTTGTAAAAATGTCTTCTTCTCTGGCTTAGAATTCCCATTCTCTTCGCACTCCCTTTTCTGAATCCTGGGTAGGGTAGTCGGGGTTTTATATAAGGTGTGTTTCAAAATTCCTTTCCCCATTTATATGCAAAGCGGAGACAGACAGAAATCGAAGCAATCGTCTTCCGTTGCCATGGGTACGGAGTAAGGTGAGGCGATGCTTCTTTTACCGTTCTCAGTGTATTCGTAAAGTTTTGGCCTTTCGCAGGTGGTTTTCTACCACGCAACGTTGAACCCTTTTTCTCTTTTAGCCTCTAATACGATAACCCAGTAATATTTCTGTCATTAAAGGAATCGAACTTTTACTTAAGGAATTCAACTTACATTATGTAAGGGAAAAAAATCAACTGTAACATTTTGCTGTATTAAAATTTTTAAATTCTATTTTCACTATCAACTCGGGAAGGCTTCTGGGCACCCGTATGTCAAATTTTATACTTCTGCGTTCAGTAGGGGCTGAACGTATAGATGCTCAGACAGAGAGACAGACATCTTCTTTTATTATTATAGACAGACTAGCAAAACCCGTGCGAAATATTCGCATTTTATTTCTTTTCTTATTTACCTTTAAAATTTGACTCATAAATGTTATACCCATTTCACCACCTAATTAAAATTTTAATTTACCAGAAGCCAAATCTATATTATTAAAACCAAATTAATATTGTACAATAGTGAAAAAGAAAGGTTTCCAAATAAATTTCGTGGTTCACGATCCAATTTTCATACTTTCACAGGCAGTACAGTTTTAATGTAGGACTACCACGACGGCTTTTAAATGTTTGTAGTCATGTTGGTGATGGCTTTTTATTAATTTTGGAATATATATATCTACAAAAAAGACACTTAAAATGTACAAAAAAGCCAAGCTCAAAGAAAGAGAATTGATTAAAGTTGTGTCTAAAAAGGGTGTGATATCAAATTCCCAAGCTTACATTCAAATACTTATTTAATATTCCCTTTTAACTAAATTTTCACATGTGAATCAAGTGCCTTATGATATGTTGATAGAAATCCTTCTTTCCTGTACTAAATACATCATAGCGTGTTTCTGAAAAATATTATTATTTTTATTTATGTATGATGGGCTTGGCGGCCATCTTTCAGAGTTTTACGTTAGTTTGAATTCTATAAATTTCATCAATTATAGGATGAGTTGGTTGATTGGTTGGTTACTTGAGTTTTATATCGCACTAGTGCTGCGCAATGAGAAATAATTATAGGATAGGAGGATGGGAGTGCGCCAAACTTAACACTGTTAAAACTTAAATTGATTTAACTTGTGTGCTTAACGGGGCTTTTGCGATGTTTTTAATGCATTTTTTTTTCTTTTTTAATCTGAATATTTGAACCCCTGTTGAATAGAATAACCATATTATTTTTACGAGATATTTATTCCAAGACGCTACACTCAAATTGGGTAAATATAACGGGGGGTGGAAGCTTCTATGCTTCCCCCCCCCCTCTCCTTCATGTTTTTACGTTAATTTAAATTTTTATATTCTTTATTCCCGGCATTTATAGGATGGAAGTGCACTTAATACTAAATAATTATAAGAAATCATGTTATCGAAATATTTCCGTCTCTGCTGAATGGAATAGCAAAATTAATTTTATATGAGATGTATTTTAAGAAACTTCTTTCAAATTGTGTGAATGTTTATTCATTACTTGAAAGATGGCCGCCAAGCCCATCATACATAAATAAAAATAATAATATTTTTCAGAAACACGCTTTGATGTATTTTGTACAGGAAAGAAGGATTTCTATCAACCTATCATAAGGCACTTGATTCACATGTGAAAATTTAGTTAAAAGGGAATATTAAATAAGTATTTGAATGCAAGCTTGGGAATTTGATATCACACCCTTTTTAGACACAACTTTAATCAATTCTCTTTCTTTGAGCTTGGCTTTTTTGTACATTTTAAGTGTCTTTTTTGTAGATATCATTTATTTTTTTTAAATAGTTTTTATATGTACTGAAGTTAACCTGATACTTTACATCAGATATGTCCTTGATTTCAACTCAGCTTTCGTGCGATGTTGTTCTTTGCGTTAAACTTTCCATAATTCTGGTTGCTAGACATTATCCATGGGTTTTCTATGCAGACTAGTACGTCGTGTCCATCACAAAACTTTCTTTTACATTTTCCTATACATATTAACGCAGCACAAATTATTTATTATTTTTTCATTATGAATGCTGAATATTATCACCTCACAAGTAAACCTTCTCTCCTTTGATACCGGTTTTCCGGTAACCCATATATTTTCTGAAATCTTATGTTACAAGTAGAAAAACTGTGAAATCTTAGGGGCAGAGGGATAAGCGTTTAGGAGCTATAGGAGATACAAAGTGTCAGTAAAGTATTGGAAACATGACACCAAAAGTCGCTAAAATGCTCGTTTCCCGTGTTTATATGAACTAATAATATGATAAGGAGGTGGAGACCACAGTTTAAAGGAAGAAACAACTCGTTAAACAGAAACAATATGCGTTGAGATGTTGAAATTGTGACTTGTTATTGACTTCAAACAAAATCTATTACAAGAGACAATCAATGTTCAATTCATCAAATAAACAGTTAGACGAGCAGAAAGACGGTACATATTGGGCACATTTTACAAAAGCGATAGCCGAACATATTGCACACTCATCATTTGTCAATGAATCAAAGCAGTAATCCATTGGCGCAATCCACATTGCAGGTTCATTGTCCAAGTATCCGCCCTTAAGAATACTTAATCAAGTTCTTGAAACGAGGAGTGTTGAATTGATATAGGGAAAAAGGACGTCTGGGCCAGAAAACTATCGCGATTCCAGATGTTCTCCTGTGTTTCGATAATGACTGTGTCCATTATGCAACGAACAAAAGATCTGTAGTGTCTGAAAAAATTAATATCCAGAGGCTGGATCTTACCCGTACATCCTTCAGGTACCAGTTCTTTTTGTAGGACTTCACCATCAGGTACTTCGGAAACAGATGATGCAGGATCTTTGTTAGAACACCAGGAATCCGCTAAAATCAGAATTTTCTTCCTGTCATCAGGCATACTTGGCCAAAATACGTCACAATAGAAGTGGAGGACTGCGACTGTTGCGACGAGCCTTGCTGTCCCTTATCGACACCATCATCTTCGAAGTTCATTTTCTCCTCCCATTCTTCTCTGTGGCCTCCAGCAAATCCTAATATCCGTATCTCTTCCACAATCTCCATATCATTTTCCAGGAGACTAGTTGTGTGTTTTATCATCTCCGATTCCTGTTTGTTCGGAGACCGATTGCTTGTTCTGAATCGGGAGACCAAGGCAGCCACCAACGACTTTAGAACCCATCGAAAATGTAAGAAAAAGCATACAATACGTTAGTACTTGATGCAACATACGGGAACATACAAAAAATAGAGACGTCATTGCAGGAATATGTCCATCTGAACACACTTTACTGATTTTTTGTGGGTCCTACAGCTCCTAAACGCTTGTCCCTCTGCCCCTAAGATTTCACAGTTTTTCTACTTGTGACATAAGCTTTCAGAAAATATATAGGTTTCCGGAAAACCGGTATCAAAGGAGAGAAGGTTTACTTGTCAGAGAGGTATTGTTGCACAATATGTCCAACGGAAGTAATTTTTCACCATGCAGATGGCATCCTTTCAGTTCTAAAAAAAAATTGTAATATATGAGCTCCACTTATCGGCCGAAAGGCATCGAGATTGAATCAGCATAATGTCTCATAATGGCCTTTTCACATATTAAGTTTTGTTTCATTATATGCAACAGAACCTTTCCTTAAATTGCGAAAATCGCTGTATAGCAGCGCCACATGTTGAGATATTGGTACAAAAGTTGATAAGCACTATAATTTGTAACAATGTAAATTTATTTGTAAATTTATGCAATTCCATGTATTAGTTACTCAGATATAGCCTTCTCTGAAATTGCGGCAGTCACTGTATAGCAGCACCATGTTGAGCAATTGACACCAAATATTGATAAACGCTATTATACATCAAGGTTCAATTGCATATAAATTTATATGTAATTCTGAGCAGTAGCTCCTGATATCTAGTTGGAACAAAACTTTCGCCACACACATAGAACACACACACGCAAATAGAAATTTTCTAAAAATAGTCAAATTGTTTTCAGGAGCCCTTACAACGTGTAAATCCATTAAAAACCGAAAGTCGAAATTCATTTCAATAAAATGACAAGCAAAGCGGGCAAAGCCTGCTAGTATACTATATAGAAGGAAGTAGAAATCTTTATGTATCATAATTATCATTGCCAGATTGAATTGAAGGATATTAAAATTGGATACTATATCGTATACTGACTTTCTTATTCTAAGGTATGAAAAATATTAAAAAATCAGCAATTCAAGCTATAGATTTGAAACAAATGTTATTCAAAAATGTATTCATTTCTGTTTTCAGGGATATAAAATTTAAAATTGTACAAAATAATAAAAGCAAAGATTCTTTGGTTAAAAAAATAACTTATAAAAAGAAAAAGCAGCTCAATTTGAAATTAATATTTTTCGGGTAAACTGAGATGTAGCAATTTCATATTTGGCGATTTATGTCTCTTTGGCGATATTTAACAGTTTTTCAGCAATTAAGATAGGAAATTTTGATTTTTAAAAGCTAAATTTTATAAAAGTTCCTAGATTAAGTAATTGTCTATCTGAAAAACCAGTTTTCAAAGAATTCTGCACATTTATGAATTCTCTAGCTTGTTTTAAAAAAAATTTCTTGAAGAAGAATTTTTTTCAAAAAGTTGTCAAAACATCTAATTTTACGCTAAATTGAAAATGCTCCCATTTTTTTACTTATTAACTTAGAAAGTTCGTTTTTATCTCAAATTAAAGATCTCGTTGATACGAATATTTTACTTTTTGTTTCATTTTACTGCGATATTTGGTTCGTCCAATATTTAAAACTTTACGGGAAAAAAATTTGCCGATTTAACATGGGAAAGTTGGTTTCTGTATAATAAGCATTTAACGATCTTGGGTTGTTTCTGTCGATTTTATTATTGGCGCGTTCTGCTTTGTGTTAGTGGTAGTTTGTTTGTTTTGCTTTTCTCTGAGCTTGGCTTGGCAAAACGACCGTTTCTGCTTGATATATATATATATATAATATTTCCTATTTTGATTATATTTTTTATGATTGTGTTTTTTAGTCATTTCATGACACAAAAGTTCCTATTCTGTATGTATCTTTTATTGCTAGGTTTAAAAGGACGCTTGCAAAGATTCTGAAGAAACAAGTGTCGGAAATACATTTTTTTTTTTTTCGTAAAATAATCTCATCAGACAAATGTCGTCTTTTCTTCTTTTTAGTCCATTGAGCTAAGTCCGCGTGCTTAAATATTGTTCATGTATGAATATTATTTTTTTATCCTCTCGTATCACAAAAAGTAATTGAAACTGGTCCACGTTAGAGAAATATAGATTATTATTATTTATTTATTATTATTATTATTATTTTTTTAAATAAAACTTATGTACAAAAGGTAATACAATTTGTAAAATACAAAATAAGTTTAGTTGCATTGAGATTAAATACAAAAAGTTTTCCGTTTTATAAAGTTTCAAATTTGTTTTTATTGAGCATTTAATTAAATATCGAAAAATTCTTTCAATTTCTTTCTTTCTTTTTTTTTTTTTTTTTTTTTTTTTTTTATATATGCAAGAAATTTTAATGCAACAACTTGAAGAATGTAGAGTGTGATCCTTTTGAAAAACAAAATAATAAACTCATTGAATCAAACAATGTAAATGAAAGCTTAAAATCTGTGTAAAAATAAAATTTAAACAATGTGAATATAATAACAAGTAACATTTTTAAGGTCAATTCCTACTTACAAACACTATTGGAAAAGTTTTTTTAAAAATAATTTTGAATTAGAAAATAAAAAGCGCGCGTGCAAAATGAAATAAAAATAATTATAAGATTTTTTTTTCTTTTATGTATACCATGTTTTCAATTTTCTGATGAATCATAGAGCTCTTATCAATATGCACAAAATTTTTAAAGTGATCACGACGTCCATTTTTGTGAGATGCATCATTTAACTTTTTATAATTAATTTTTTAACGTTTACGTTGAATTAAATGTATTTATTTTTTATGTCTAAAGAAAACGAACTCGTCAATTTTCTTTGGCAACCATTCAATTATAACTAATATTTTACTGGCTATTTTAACGCTATTAGGACGTTATTGTTTTCATATTTCAATTAATTATAAGAAAACTAATGAAAAATTCAAAAATCGGACTTCGAAGTAGTGTGTTGTCACCAGGTTCCGAGGTACTGTGTAAGTTTCAAATGTCTAGCTATTTGAGTGTGTATTTTATTAACGATTGAAAATTTGAACGAGATATATATAGGGAGAGTGTGAACTAATAGTAGGAATTGAATAAATATTTTTTTTGGAAAAAATAGAAGAGACTCCAAAAACCAATTAATATTCAAACTATTAAAAATAAATTAATAATTGACCTAAAATAGAATTGTAAATTGCGCCTAAAAGTATAAAATAAATTCCTTCGCCAGACAACAGAAACACTATAATGAACCATTATCATTGAAATCGGCGCAAAATTAAATAAAAACGGATGCATTTTTGCAGAGGCCGATAAGTACACTGACCGACAGCTCTCGTATGATCCATACAGGGGCGCGTCGACCCGGTATGAGATGTGGGCGCACACGGGCGCCATGAAAATAAAAGAACCAGCCGAGGAAATATTGGGGGGGGGGGGGAAATGTCATGAAATGAAAAAATGTTATGCGTTATGAAATTTATTGAAATAAATTTCATAACGCAGCTCCGAAGCCATGTGACCAATGTTGCCACATGAGTCGCCATGAAAAATGTATTGGCAAAACGTGTGTATCATGCCTTAGTTTAATTTTAGTTTAGTAGAATGCTTATTGCAAACGGGCGTGTTGAAAGTGGAATAACTTGGTAGTGGTAAAGATGCGCCCACCCTCAGCAAATTGTTCCTTGTCTTTTTTTATTTATCAAAGCCCCCCCCCTTTTTTTAATCAAATTTAATAGTGTGCCTTGATCTCTCTTTGCTTTCTCTCCTGCTAACAAAAGAACATTTAGGTGACATAAAAAGATAACGTAGTTCAACTGCATAAATGTAGATGTTGGAAATTTCATTGGGCGATTTTATTCAGATTCCGTGATTTCATTTGGAGTATTCTTTTCTCCCTTTGCATTTTCGATGAAATATTAGGTTATATATAGGAAAGATTTACTTTATTAAAAGAACATACGAAACCAGTTTTTTACTTTCTTCTGTATCAAACAGAAAAAAGTATTAGATTCATAAAAAATTTTCGACTTCTAATAGGACGATGGATTTACCAATTCGAGGTACAGAACACGATTTGACCATTTTTAGAAAATGTCTATGTGTGTGGCAAAAATTTTATAGCATCTGTTGCTCAAAAACGAATGTATAATATTTCACACAAATTTCTATGTAATTACACCATAAATAAACTAATACTTATCAAAAAAAAAAAAAAAAAAAAAAAAAAATGACATACAACATTAGACACTGCAATCAGAATGCAAAAATGTTTTAATATCTAATGAGCATTTTTACTAAACTGTGCATGCGCAAGCTTTAGCAATATCTTATCAATTTAATAGTCAAATGTATTGACCAACTTATATGAAAACTCCACGCAAGTATCTTGTAAATTAAAAAAAAAAAAAAAAAAATTACCCGATAACTTAAACTCAATTCCTCTCATTAAGGAAAAAAAAAAAAAAAAAACTATGCGGGGTTTTACTCCCATTTTTCCCAAATTCTTATGCACTTACTGTCATTTACTACGGTATGTTTGTGAATCTCAAGCTATCCATAATTTAATTGTTGTCAATTTTTTTTCGACAGAATTAAATACACACACACACACACACACACACACATATATATATATATATATATACTTAAAATGTGGAAAATAAATAAGAAAAATTAGAAAATAAATTAGAAATAGCAGTCGTGTCGTTACAAATAAGGTACCAAGTGAAAGAGACGATTTTTGTGAATCCGATGCATGAAACAGCTTATCGATCGGATAATTAGATTTTTTGAAATCAACTAAAGTATGAATTTTAGGTGGCAAAAGCAGAAAATTGTATGGAAACCGTTAGGAGAGGAAAAAAAAAAAAGAAAATCTGCTACTCATTAAGTCACATGTTTTTGAAATGGGATTAAAAATTGCAGTTTTCAAATTTTTTTTTTTTTAATTTTCTCTCACGAACATAAACATATAATATACAGCCTGTACAACGCAAGACCAACCTGCAGTTCAAATTTCATCCATTTTGGTTAATAAACAAAGAAGTTACTTTTTTTTGTGTGTGTGTGTGCAAATTAAATTTTATTCTAACTTCGGAAAGATTTATGTGATACGATACATTAAGAATTTGGGTTATTTTTAAATATTTTAATTCATTTAATTATTGAGTTCATTGCAAAGTTTCCGTTGATTGGAAATAAGTATTGAGAAAACGCTTTTATGAGTTTTCATTTTTTAAGAACTGAAATTCAGTTAATTCTCTCAAGTACAACTTTTTGAATTTACACGATATTTGTAGGGTGTTCTCATATAAGTAGCTGAATATACTAGTGTCTATTATATTATGCAAATAAAATTTGTATCAAACTTGCAAAATTATTCAGTAAAAATGCTCCTACTTCATTAGATATTGAATATTTTTGTATCAGTTTGCTGTGTCTAACGCAGTATGTCAAGTTTCCAGAAAGTGGCTTTGCAATGGGTTTAATGGATTGCGAGTTATAGTTTAAAAAGTGGCTTTTTTTTTCTTCCAGTTTTTTTAAAGAAACCATTCTATCTCCATGAATATATGTGGTAGTATAAAAAGGAACTTCATAACCATATGCTACAGATATATCGTATTTGAAGCATTACATTTTACAGGGTGATACCAAACATTTTTATTTAATTTTTACTAGTACCCATTTTGCTTTCGAGTCAAAACTTTCACTGAAATATATGAAGTATAACAAGTTCTTTACAATCCTGAAGTTACAAGACGGTAAATTGTCCAGCACTCTTTGAGATATTTGACAAAACGTCTAAAATCAAAAGTGACCGGTCATATATATAGAGTCATATAGGTGAATTCAAACGGGAAAACGCGTTTTTACACGTGTTTGGGGGGTAAGGGGGGATTTCGTAAAATCCCGTTGCAATAAGGGTCGAATACATATAAACAATTTATGCACCAAATTTCCTGACCGCAGATCCCATAGATTTATCAGGACAAATTTAGCGCTAAAAGATGTGTCTCGAATTTGTCCCCTCGTAACCCCCCCCCCCCCAAAAAAAAAAAAAAAAAAAAAAAAAACCGCAAACCCTAAAAAAACAAAAATGTGTTTTTGGAAATATCCTAAGGAAGTCGCATAGCCTTTTTTCAATATATCTGTTCCATTTTTTGTAGAGGTCTACTCAAAAATCAGGAATTTTCAACATTTCCCCCCTCTCTTCCCTTGAAAATCGAAAATTCCTAAATGCAGATGTGTTATTTGCACTTATGTCTAGTCTTCCCCATGTGCAATTTCTTTACTGTTAAGTAATTAGGAGCCGAGTTATGTTTACAAACGTGTTTTTGTCTTTTGCCTCCACCGGGGCGGGGAGGGGAGGGGGAGAAAGTAATTTCGGAAAAGTTGATAGATATAATTTTAAGTTGGGTAAAGATCTAAATTCCTGCGAAGCGCCGTTAAATTCTGTCCAGCCGTTCTCAAGTGATATCCGGACAAACGTGTTTTTGTATTTTGCCTCCCAGGGGGGAACGTGGGAGAATTTCTGAAAAATTGATAGATATAATTTTAAGTTAGGTAAAGACCTAAGTTTCTGCCAAGCGCCGTTGAATTCCGTCCAGCCGTCCTCAAGTGATGCGCGGACAAAAAAAGCGACATACAGACACGATGACACACACACAGGCAAAATTTTCTGAAGTCATTTTCGGCTTTCATGGTGTGTGAAACGTGAAGATATCGCAATTTTTTTTTATTCTGACAAATTTACAGACAAGTCTGATTTTATTTATCTAGATTTACGCCGACTGTAAAGATTAGGATTAATAGTAGTGTTTATGTTGTCTGGCGAAATGATTTATTTTATATTTTTAGGCGCAATTTACAATTCCATCTTATGTGAATTATTAATTTATTTTTAGCGGATTAAACACTATTTTTTTTTTTTTTTTTTTTTTTTTTTAAATCGGTTCTATTTTTTTTTTTTTTTTTTTTTTTTTTTTTCCTTTTAGTGATATTACATTCATTTGGCAGAATAGGGGGCGGCTTCCCATATCGCGTCCCGGCAAGAAAAAAGAAAGAACTTTAAAGAATGGCAGATTTGAGTTTGTCACTGAAAAATGTATATTAATTGCCCCAATAGGCACAAAAATCGTTACTGGCCATGACCTCCCCACACCCATTCTTTTAACTGCAGAACGGCTGCATCTATATTAATAAAAGTACTCTCTAGGTATAGAAAAGCGACTATGCACTAATCGATTGGACTGTTTACAATGACCGCACTTTGAACTTTCCATAGCATACTGAGTCTCTGTTGAAGCATCAGTGGTGTTCCTTGTAATGTCGTAATCTGTAGTAAACAGTAAGATCCGCTCTGAAGGAGCTTTAGTGTGCCAAAAACACTCGACGCGTGACGTCTTTCCTCTTAAGTATTCGAAATGGCCTGCCGAAATTTCGATGTCTCCTGCTTTTAATTCAGTCTTTTAAATGAACTTGTTGCTGTTTCGATTGTACTCTGTCTTCCCCACAGTATGCTGTGGTCGTAAGAAAACTTTCTTCTGTATCCTTTTATAGAATGGCATCGCTTGCTGTTTAGCATGTGCAGTTCAGTTAATCAATAGGATATCTAGTTGTACTCCCTGAACTTAAATGGGTTGATTTAGGGCGCCTCGATAAGATAATATAGGCACCCTAGGTTGATTAGCTTTAGGGATAGACCGCCCGACCAGTGCCGCTACTATGCTGTAAAATTTCCTGTTTGCAGGAAGGCTCTAACTCAGCTTCAATGATACGAGTACATAAATGCACTAAATTGAAAATAGATATTATGAAAAATCATGGGGATTCAATTTGTGTGTCTATCGTACCACAAGTGGCCTTGCTGTTATTTCTTCGACTGTTGAAATAGATCTATCTCAGAATCTATTGGTTAAATAAAATAACACCGACTGCCTATATTAACATTTTTATTATAAGAAGCTATGTCGATTCATTTTTTATACATGTTAACCGGTAAGGAGCGATGTTTCTATAGAGGGATACGAAAGAAAGTTTTACGATGGCCACGGCACGCTAGTTTTTACTTTGTTTCCAATAAAGTATGTCTACTGTTAAATAATGTTGTGAATCACGAAGTGTGAAAGTGGATGGAAAGTGAATGAAATGGGATCCATAGTGAACGCTCGACTTTTCTCTCTTGTCGTTCCGAAATGGGTTGGGCCAATTTTCAACGTTCTTTAAAATACAGAGCTTTCAGACGAACGCGCTCCGGTTGCGACTGTAGGCAGTATACATTGCCCCCACCCCCTCAACGCTTTTTCAAAAAATGCAAAGGGAGGAGGGGGGGGGTTCATGAGGGCGCTCATCTTGCAGGGTCGATGTGGCCTATTCAGAGATGGAATCGATAGCAGTCATTTGCATTGATTCAGAATAGGCACGAGCGCAATCGATTGAAATGTCCAAATCTCTCTCTCTCTGCTCTTCTGTCCATCCGCAGTGACTGTTGTGGGAGGGTGATGCACAGGAGAGAGAGATGGAGAGATACGGAAATAGAAAACGAGGAGGAGGGGGGGGGGAAGATAAATCTGTTTTGGGTGGCTTTTATGAGTGGTTGTATGTGTGTGGTGTTAGAGTGGAATGGATTTGACTTGGCTCGTTCGTTCGATGTTCCGAAATTGGAATTTTAGTTTTTTGAGACCAAAATGAATTCTAATGTGTAAAAGAATTGGGACAATCTGCGGCTAGTAGACAAATAACCTCGACATGCATTTTTCTTTTCTTTTTTTCTTTTTTTTTTAATAATGCTCGCTATTCAAATGAACTTCAATTAATTTGAGTACAATGTAAATGCTTTTATTCTGTATCCGTGTAAAACTTATAAAATTTATACACTTCAAGAAAAGCCAGTGTGATTTTTTCTTAATCGAATGTCGAGTTCATGAGCAATGCACTTTAAATAATTTAAGTCCGTCGGCAAGACAACGAATTTTTCTTTCTATCCTCGTAGAAAAACTAGAAGTCATATACTTAGCCAAATCTATACAGGTCGTATAAGGGTGAGCCTACCTACCAGGTATGCTCATTCAAAAAATGCGTTTGCAAAATATGCAATATCAACTAATTTAACTCCATTGGCCATAATGCTATAGAATTTTTCTTTGTATACTCATCAAAATCTGACCAGTTCGTGCGACGTGACTTAATTCTTACTCATTTTTAGGTCAGTCGGGTAAGACGTTTAGACGCAATCGTGTTCACTTGCACACACACATACATTATTGCGAAAATAAAATTGGGAGACTTCAAAACGTATAAAAGCCCCAAAATCTCGGAGTCCATTTTTTTTCGTGTTTTTCTTGCATAGCACATGTTATAAAAAGTAAAATCTTTAAGTACACCCCCCCCCCTCCCAAAATCCTCGCCACTAAAAAATGGGAGAAAAATGTTCATTGAAAATATTTTATGTCTGCGGGGCAATGTGTAAATTTAAATTTTGTATTCTTTGAAATGAAATCTACTGAAATATTTAATCTATTCTATAATATTATATATTTTTACTTTCTTATACAAAAAGTATGAGGAAATATTGCAATACCGATTTGCGAAATGGATTTTGTATCTCACGAATGAACGACAAAAACGAATCATCGTAGAATGTTACAAATTTAGATGTGTGACTGTTAGGATGTCTAGTTGTAAACCTGCAACTTTGGTCTTGATACGAACTCCCGTTTCACAGATATCTGCGACATTACATGATTTTTCGTGACGTCTGTATGTACGTAATGTGTGTGTGTGTGTAACTCAAAAACGGTTGGACGTAGGAGGTTAAAAAATTGACATATGCATTTGTTAAAAGGTCTAGTTGTGCACTTCCTTTTTTGTTTTTACTGTGACTTTCCGTTTGGGAGATATTCACGAAAATTATATTCATAAGGACCAAAAATACAAAGGTTTTGGCCATTACATAGGATCTACCATCACATGTAATCAATACATTTCAAAAGAAGCTAATGATAGAGCTCGTAATGATGCTGTTATGAAACCTGTTTTGCGTGTAGAAAGTAATTCTTAAAGATATCAGCAGGTTCTAGTCGACGAAAGCACTTTTTTAAATGAATATTCAGCTCATAGATAGAGCCCATAATAATACTGTTATGAAAGTTGACATTTTTGAGTGTAGAAAGTATATAAACAATTTCTAGTAGACGAATGCACTTTATTTAATGAATATTCAGTTCGTAGATGGAGCCCGTAATGATATTGTTATGAAAGTTGTCGACACTTTTCGTGTAGAAAATAATTTTTAAAGATTAAGCAGGTTCTAGTCGACGAATGCACATTATTTAATGAATATCTCGCCCGTAGACAAAATATTATTATGAAAGATGTCGACATTTTTGCGCGTAGAGAGCCATAAACAGGTTCTAGTCGATGAATGCACTTTTTTTAGTGAATATTCAGAAAACAGTTCAAAAAAACTCTTTTTTTTATGTCATAAAAATCAATAATCAATGAATATTCTCGAAACAATTCAATAAAACAATTATTCTTACTACAAAAATCAAATAAGCATTGTGAAAAACACTACGAGCAGAAATTTCGGTAATGGGGAAATTGCACATTTTTCATTTTCACTTGTAAATGATAGAGCATGAAAATACAAGCATTTTGATACCATTTTTATGCATATTTGAAAACCGGATGCTTTAATAAATTAACTTTAAAAGACGTAGTTCTCATGTAGGCGCGAAAACGCTGCGTCACGTCACTATTCACGAAATGAACTGCTCGCTGAATTTCTCCCAATAGTATTGTAAAGAAAATTCGTGCATTCAGCGAAATTTTGTATTCTTTCTTAAAAAAAAAAAAAAAAAAAAAAAAATTAAAACTATTTGAACTCATTAAACATTACTTCATTTTATAAATGACACCAAGTTTCAATGAGATTTTTTTGTACTCGCCTGCTGTTATTAATTCAAATTAAACTATAATCGAAATAATAGTTGATCAATAGAATTTTCTTAAAGAATGTTTTTAGTATGCTATGCCAAAGATGTATCTTTTAAATACTTGTTTTGTTTCATTTTATTATGTTTTATAGATTTATTATTATTATTATTCTAGACTGAGTACATAAATAAAATATTGGGATTGTGTAATAATATTTAACTGAATAATATGCATATTTTCATTGCTTAAATAATCTAGAATAGTATATGCTAAAATAACCTAAATTAGATTACTTTTATAATTATGAGATGCCAGTATATCTGTATATATATATATATATATATATATATATATATATATATATATATATATATATATATATTATTTCCTTAGACTGTGTACAAAATTGAGATTAAAAAATCAATAAACAATAATAATAATAAATATTTATACTTCAGGCAACCTTGTCAGAGTCGGCAACCGAAAATATAGTATTTTAAGCTAGAAATAAACTTTTTAATACATTTTAATGTTATAACTTAACAATATTTCTATTAAAATAGAAGCTGAAGATTGTGAATAATTAAAAACATTATAGTGATGCAGTCTGAGAAATTGAAAAGTATTTAAGGAAAATTACATGCGCTTATCATTCTAAATAAATAAATAAAATTTAAAAAAAGGTCTCCGTACAAAAATATTAATATTATTATAATATATATTTCTAGAAACGTGTGTAGTTATTTTTATAATGTAATTACTTTTTTATTTGGAAAAATTGAAGAATAGAAACAAAAGATTAATAGAAATAGAAAGTAATAATAATAACAATATTTAGCAATAGAAAAGATATAAAGTACTTTAAAATAAAATAAACACATGAAATATTTGTTAAATGTAATAATATCTTATAAGTTATACATGATCTAGTTATAAATATGAATGGTATTAAATAATTAATTAAAAATTTGCAGTAAGTTTCAGCAATCAAACGCAATATATACACTGGTGGACAATTGCTAAGGACGGATGACAATAACTAAGCTATTGTCATCCGTCCTTAGCAATTGTCCACCAGTGTATATATATCTATATTAAATTCATTTATCAATGAAGCCTTAATGTAAAATCCAAATATGTTTAGAATATATCAGGGTAAAAATATCCAGGTAAAAATTGGAACCCATTTGCTTCCCCTTCACAAAATCCAAATATCTAAAAAGGGCCCCTTCAGAAAATACAAATCCATAAAATGGGTCCCTTCACAAAATTCAGATTCATAACAACAGGCCTTTTTCAAGATTTATTTTTAAAAAGATGATGATTTTGTAAAAGTTTTCCACGTTCACAATATTATTTTTAATGAGTGTGTATACTTGGCTCAGTAATATCCTGTTAACTTGATAATGAGCATTAGATAGAGTAACTTCGAAAGTGAAAGGTTTCGTGTGGTGATTCTTTTTATCGCAAAAAGAAATACATTTTCACAAAATTATTTTTTTTTTCACAAAAATGAGCCCCAAAAATAAACCTGGAACAACCCTTGTATATACTATAACTGACGGTCTTCGCCTGCTTCGCTGGTCGCTAAATTAATTAAATTAAAAAAAAAAAAAAAAAAAAAAAAACATATTTCTTTTATATCATTCTATAAACAAAAACTAAATCAATAAATAAATAGATAATTAAAAAATAAATTCATTGAAATCGCTCTCAACTTCGTTTTGGGTATTCGCTGCCTGCGGCAACTTCTTTCCCTCCAGTGTACCCTGTTTTTTGGGTCTGCCCGCACCAATGTCTTTCCTGGGCACTTCAATTTGGGTACATATCAGAAGGCAAAAGCTGCTATTATTAAAAAAACTAAGATTTTAAGGATAGCTGTATCTCAGCATTTGTTAAATATACTTTTATTTTGGCACCATGTACTGTATTGCAATTACTTTTTCAGCTATATTACCATTTCATTTCGATTAGTACAATAAATAAATAAATAACAAAAGATTTTTCTTTCAAAGGCATTAAAAAAATAATAAATAAGTTTTTATTAAACTTAAATTTTAATAAGAGTAATCTTTTATGTGATATTAACATTTTTCCGATAAAAACATTTAATTATATTTTCGTTTTGAAACGAATTAATTAAATAAATAAATAGCTGTGTAACAGCCGTTGCTAATGTAAACGACGTAGAACAATATAATTCGAATAAATTTAAGAAAATTAGATGGAAAATTAAATGGATAAAATTGAAATATATCTACATCTATATATATATTTAAAACAAAATTACTAAAAAACATATAAAAAGTAAACGTTCTTTTTTTTTTTTTTTTTTTTTTTTTTAATAAAATAAAATAATAAATAATAAATAAATAAATAAGACAATTTGAAAATAACATTTTTTTCGTCGCAAAAACATGAAGTACATATTAAATACATAATTAATGACTGTGCTTTAAAATAATCATATATAATTTGTAAAATAACATAATTAAAAAATTTTGGTTAAAATAATAATAATAATAATAATAATAATAATCAGTAAAATATATTTTTATGTACTATAAAATTTTAATGAATATTTTAATTATAATTAAATCTTTAAGCATGCATTATGAAAAAAAGAAAAATTCTCACATACAAGCATCTAAAAAATTACAGAAATGTAAAAATATACTACAAATATATTAAAGCAATGCTAAAATTCTATTATGAAGACGTTTATAATTTTCAAAATATGAATACACAACAAATCTAGATCGTTTAGCTTTAGCTCCTCTTATTTATGCTCTAATAAAATCGAGGTTCCTTCTCAAAAATGAGAATATGGATAGAGCATCTATTTTCGGCAGATTATCCGATTGCTCTTTTACAAATCCAAAATCGACATTATACAAATAAAAATAGAAATATATATATATATATATATATATATATATATATAAGACTAGCAGGCGACGCCCGCTTCGCTGGTCCTTATTTTTAAATGAATCATTATAATTACTGAATTCTCAGAATTGCATTAATTTTTATCACGTGAAAACAAAGCTAAACAAAATCTGATTAGGAAAAATGTCGCACCGGGTTCTCGCTGCCTTCGGAAAAAATTCCCAAAATGCTTTAACTCTTATTTCTGTTATTTTCCCCCTTCGCCCCCCCCCTCCCGTCTATCCTAATAATTTTACAAATTCGAAAATATCCGCAATCGATTTGTGAGTATCAAAAACCTCTGTGCACCAGTTTTGAATGATCTATCTCTATTTTTATTTTTTTGCCCCTCCGCTCCCTCCCCCCCTTCCCACCCCTCCCAATAATTTTAAAAATTCAAAAATATCCGCAATCAATTTGTAGGTATCGAAAACCTCTATGTACCAATTTTGAACGATCTAACTCTATTTTATTTTTTTGCCCCCCCTCTCCCCTCCCCCTTCTCGCCCCTTCTAATAACTTTACACTATCGAAAATATCCCCATTCGACTTGCAGGTCTTTAAAACCTGTCTGTACCAATTTTGAACGGCCTAACTGTATTTCTATTTGCTTTTGCCCATAGCCCCCCCTTACCGCCCCTCCTAATAATTTTACAAATTCGAAAATATCCCCAATCGAATTGTAAGTATCGGAAACTCCTATATACCAATTTTGAACGATCTAACTTTATTTTTATTTTATTTTTTTGCCCTGCTCTCTCCCCTCCCCCTTCTCGCCCCTCTTAATAACTTTACACTTTCGAAAATATCCCGATTCGACTTGCAGGCCTCTAAAACCTACCTGTACCAATTTTGAACGGCCTAACTGTATTTCTATTTGTTTTTGCCCATAGCCCCCCTTACCGCCCCACCCCCTTCTCGCCCCTTCTAATAATTTTACAAATTCGAAAATATCCCCAATCGATTTGTAACTATCGAAAACCTCTATATACCAATTTTGAACGATCAAACTCTATTTTTATTTTTTTGCCACCCCCCTCTCCCCTCCCCCTTCTCGCCCCTCCTAAAAACTTATACTTTCGAAAATATCCCCATTCGACTTGCAGGCCTCTTAAACCTATCTGTACCAATTTTGAACGGCCTAACTGTATTTCTATTTGTTTTTGCCCCACAGCCCCTCCTTACCGCCGCACCCCCTACCCGCCCCTCCTAATAATTTTACAAATTCAAAAATATCCGCAATCGATTTGTAAGTATCGAAAACCTCTATGTACCAATTTTGAACGATCTGACACAATTTTTATTTTTTTGCCCCCCCCCCTCCCCTTCCCCCTCCTAATAACTTTACACAATCGAAAATATCCCCATTCGACTTGCAGGCCTTTAAAACCTAGCTGTACCAATTTTGAACGGCCTAACTGTATTTCTATTTTTGTTTTTGCTCCATAGCCCCCCCCCCTTGCTGCTCCACCTGGGGGCTGAATTTCTAAAATTCCAGAAATTGGTTTTTAGATAGTTGCATTAGCTATATTTTAGAGCAAAAATTTCACGTATATCTATTTTTTTTTTTTTGAGATATATAGGATTATGCGAAATCACGTTTTACGCATGTGAATCACGTTTTGCCCCCCCCCCCCGCCCCCCTTGGGGACCGAATTTCAAAAATTCCAGAAACCGATTTTTAGACATTTGTATTAGCTATATTTTAAAGCAAAAATTTTACGGATATCTGTTTTTTTGTTTGAGATATGAAAGATTTTGTGAAATTAAGTTTTGCTCCCCTCCCCCCATTGGGGGGTGAATTTTGTAAAATCGCTTGCGGCGTTGTGTTTCTCGGGTCGTAAACATTAACCGTGCCGAATTTTGTCCCGGTCGGTGAAACGGCCTCTGATTCTATAGCGGACAAACACACACACACACAGACTCTGCTGTTTTATATATATAGATATAGTATAGTTATGGAAGGTTTAAGTTATTTCTTGCAAAAGGTAAAAATTTTAAAAATAAATTATGAAATACAGTTTAGAATAGAGCTAACAAAAAGAAAAGCAATCGGTAAAAAAATGTAAACATTCACACTTCGTGAACTGTGACGTCAATCCCCTCACGGAGCGTTTTCGGATCACGTGGTTTTGTTTTGGTTTTTAGCGATTTTAAAACGTTAATTAAAAGTTAATTTGAATTAATTTTACGATTTTAATTGGATTTTTCTTATTCCCAAGATTGATTTTATCGATTACAATTAAAAGAAAATGTTTTTCCTTCCGTGTGCAACTTCCCCATTCAGGAAATTTTGAAATCTAAATGGAATTTGAATTCATCGAGAATATCTTCAGCGCTTTATGAGGTAGTTGTGCGCTAGAAATCAACGAATCATTGCAAAAAATTTCAGAACTCTACGTCTATTGCAGCTAAAGTTCCCAAACTTTGTACATCCTACACTAACACTTATCGCCACATTCGAATGCCGAACTAAACGCTACGTTCTTCGAAAGGAAAAAAAATTACCACCTGTTTCCACTTTTACTGTAATACCGTGTAGAAAGTATCACGTAAACGATATAGGAAAGTTCTAGTCTACAATTATCAATAGTCACGCTTCTTTTTTTTTTTTTTTTTTTTTTTATAGTCTTGTCACATTTACAGAAGTTTCGAAGAATTCAGTTATGCGCTATAAACCAATGAATCCTTCCGGAAAATTCTTATTGAAATTGGCTTCCAAACTGTGGCAACCCTAAACTATAAATTTTCGTCAAAATTGCTCGTCAAGTCACCCGATTCGACGCCAAATTGCCAAAATCGATGCGAAGACTGAAATCTGCGTTGGCTACAAACTTAGCGACTTAGCGAAATGAGCGATCTGATTTGGCATCAAATAATATTTCAGGACAGCCAGAATGAGTACAAACTTTCTCAATTTTAACGAAGTTAAACGTTTTGGTAAAATGATTCTCGCCACAGAGAATAGAAGTAGGCCAGCTATACTCGAAAGATTTTCCTGAAACTTTAAGCTGTGCCTTTGCCATTGATAGATTGTAATAAAGTGGAGTACTGAAAGTATGTAAGGTGGAGTACTGAAAAAAGTACTATATTTGTCTCGGTAATATATAGAATCCGATTACCGTGACTTTTGTGACTGGAGTAACAGAACCTGCCTGTTTATTTACAAATTAGTTACCTCTCCCGAAAGTATCAATGTTTCCATAACAATATGTGTATTTCGATAGGTGTATAAGGAAGTCCTGTTGTGTCCCTATCCTATTTTTTCGTGATGTTGCCACCATTTATATTTTTAAACAAATATTTTTCACAGACCATAATGCACCGAAAATATTTTGCGAATTCCTATCCTATACACAAATGGGTTGCGTTATTTGTACCGTTTTTAATAGAGACCATGCCATAAGGAATTTAAATAAGATAGTCATTTTATCAGAAATTAGAGACAGACAGACAGCTAACCGATATTATAATCAGTCGTAGACGATGTTTTAAAGTGTTAAAAACACATAACAAATCTAGAGATGTCATCTCAGCAAATTCCAATTATAACACCCAACTTATTTGAATATTTGTGTGCTGTCAGTCTGAATGCTAATCAGTATAAAGTATTAAAATTTCTCGTAGAACAAAACCTTTTGAGTGCTCCAAACCACTTCTGGGAAACCCGCTTCGATCGGGAACATACCACCTGGTGAACCCCAATAACGCATATCACTTTCAAGGAATTTCGAGAAATACTGAAGGAAATTAAAACTCGAAAGGAGGGACAGACAGAAGTCAAAAATCCTTATCAAATTTGTTGGAAAATGGTAATAAAAAACAATATTGGTGACTTACTAAATGCTACAAAAGTCACGAATTCTGACACTGAATGGAGGAAGGAAACATTCTTTTGTTTCCTCATCTTCCTTTTAGGAGTCACAAAACTAATTGATATTTCCCCCTTTTCCTTCGCAAATAAAATCGATTCATCGGGGAATCGGTTATCTTCCTTATTTTGAGAAAAACGATGACGTCTCCAACAGGAACCCTTTATTGAATCCTTTATGAAACAAGAAAACAAACAAACAAAATCTGGAGTGATGCCCCTCCAGAATTTCCGGACATTGAGTCATTGATGGCTGTTTAGATAACTTTAAACGACAAAAGTTGTTCGTTAAACATAAGCGTGCGTTTGAGTAGTTGCATGCCGTCTAAGGGACAGTAATGGATCCAAATTATTTTGTGCGTTCTTGTCTCGCAAAAAGGAAGAAAAAGTAAGCCAACCTGACTTGAGTCCGACCCGAAACGAAACCTCGGGTCGGGTCGGTTTCTGGTAAAATAGGATTACCCGATCCGATGCAGTACTTAAATGCTGCTTTAATGTCCCGTCGGTAGATACACGATATTAAGTCATCGTTTTCTTTCCGCAGTGCTGTAAATCTTTAAACTCAGCTTCCAAAAGAACACAGGAAGTCAAGCAGCACTCACTGCGTTCAATACTCGGGAAGGTAATACTTCTCTTCACTCGTGGGCTCTTCACTCGTCACATGAGGAAGACGTTGTCTTATCCTCATGAATCTGAGCTGTAAAGTGTTCAGTTTCATGCGCAGGCCGTTGGATTAACTAAAACGACCACTCATTTCGTGGAGTATCCTAACTGTTTCCCCTCAGACCATCGTCAGCATAGACCTTATATAATAGACCACGCATCCCCTCTCATTATCTGTCTGCGACATGAAGTATCTTCCCCAGCGAATTTATCACGTGATGCAGACCAGGAGAGAGAGACGAGAATGAATATTATGTGATTTTTCCATAGGAAAGAAAGTAGTTTAGATTTTTTAATTTCTGTATTATACACATACTTTCTATTTGTTGGAAAGCTAAAATGTCATAGATTAATTATAAAAAAAAAAAATTCTTTTGTGAGAAACCATTCTGAAGGGGAGAATTTTTGGTTTGAATTCTTACAAAAATAAGTGCTTTCTTATGGAAGAATCGCCCTCGACTCCCTGTCACGTGACATACGGCGCTGACCGCAAGGGATGAAGATTTCAGATTCCACCCTCATGTTGAAGACATTCACTATAATGGGAAGTGCTACTGGTGGCGTAGTCTATCTATATAAGGTCTATAATCGCCAGTAATTCAGTGCGCAGCTGTAGTGCGTCGATAAAACCCACTCATATCTTCAACTCGACCTCACGAGTCACAAACTATAATATTCTGGTCAAGTGTCACTCACCTGTTGCTTTCTTCCAGTGCATGCTGGGAGCGGGCTGTCCTTCTGCCATGCAATCCATAAGTACGGTCTGACCTACTACGGCGAAGCTGTTGGTCGGCTCGATACTCCAGCGGGGTGGGACTGTAAGGAGAAAAAAAAATGAAATAATTTAGTCCAGAAATGGATTAAAGGATCAGAATTTTCAAAACAGCGTGCGTAAAATGTTCCACTGATGGTAGAGTAGGTGGCTAATAAATATCTGTTCAAAATTAGTTATAATTAATGGTTTTTTCGCTGGTTGTTCCTTACAATGGTAAAATTTTTATACAATATTCAAATCCCAGTACAACAATAACCACTTTTCACACACCTGTCTGGGTATGGCTGGACCATTCTCTTGGATGCAGATTACGACGTGTTTTCCTTTGTAAAAACACTGCTCGGCATGAAAAATGCCTCTGACACCCTTTCAGCCTATTCTTGTGTAAAATGACCTCCTGAATCCGAATAGGACGCCCATTTTGCCCTGTCACTCACCATTTTTTAGGAACGGCCCCCTATTTTTTATCATTTTTCGGTGATCTTATGGCTATAAATTTGACTTTTAGGAGGGGGGAGGATTTTTCAACCGTTAAATATCTCCTGAGGGGGGCTACAGAGTTGGAAAATTGTAAAACATGAACATTTGCCACAAGAGAAAAATTTTGGGGGGAATTTGCCACTGAAATTATGCATTAAATATCTTATATTTTTTTTAATCTGTTATTAATGTTAATTTTTACACTATATATTTTTTTTTGTTTTCAGGTGTCAAATTGATTGATTTTCATTCTTCAAATCAAATTCATAGTCATAAAATTATCGAACAGGGAAGTAAATTGAGGGAGGGGGTGGCGTTTCTAGAAAACGGTGGGTGACTGGGCAAAATGGGAGTCCTATTCGGATTCAAGAGGTCATTTTACATAAAAATTAGCAAGAATGGTATCAGACCTCGTAATTTTTTTTTCTTTTTTTTTGTGGGGGGGGGGGGGGGGCAGAGCAGTGTAACCAGCAGAGTTTAGTCTAACGCCTTGACACCTTTTCTTTTGGAGTGTGGGCCAAAGAGAAAGTTTATCGTTAAACACTAAAAACTCTTGATGACTTAGAGAGAGAATTAGTCATGTTTTTGCAAATGGAGTGCTGGAGCGTGTGTCGAGGGTTTTCGCAATAAGCATCGTTAACCATTTACAAAAACTGGTGCTACGCTGGTGAAATTTTGAGCCGGGCATTGCAATTCTGCCATTGTAGGAAACAAAACCGTTTAATGATTCATGGAAATTACTTAAGTTTGACTTTGAGTCTTAATTATCGCCTACCCTTTACACGATGACAAATGCATTATTGGATTGCTGCCGTTATTAGAATGGAGTCGTCTTATTTTTTTGCTTAAATTTTTCATTTAAGTTAACATAAATAGAGTGAGAGATTGCGTTTTCTTGACTATTAGTGTAAAAAAGAAAGAAAGAAAAGCACTGAATTTAAATTAGGATGATAAATCTGCTTTTATTTTTCTTATTTTAAATTTATTCTTACATATAAATATCAAGACATGGGGTGACTGTGTTGCGTTCCTTATCAACAGATACCTTATTCATTTCTTAAAATTCCTTTTATACGTTTTACCTTAATTTATATTTAATTTTTTTTTTAAGTATTGCCATATTAAAAAAAAAAAAAGAAAAGAAAAGTCTTTTAAAGTTATTTATTTTGACTAAACACAACAGTCCTGTCTTCCTCCCCACCCCCCACCCCTAAAAAAATAAATAAATAAAAAATAAATAAATAATAATAATTACGTGCATTTATACGAAATTTTGTCTTATAATGCCATATTAAAGTTTTTGGGAAAAAAAAAAAAAACTTTTTCGATACTGATTATTATTAATTTTCTTTTCGTTTCTTTTTCTTTCTAAGAAATGAAAGAAACAGAAAATAAATTTTGTGGGTAAAAGTGGTTGACTATTCAATGCTAAAAAAATGAATGAAATAAGCAAGTGTAAATAAAATAAAATAAGTTAATCTCATTAGACTAATATCGTCATTTTTTACCATTTTTTATTAACTTCTATTCTTGTTTGTTTGTTTGTTTGTCCGGTACAAATCTTGCACTCGAATTTTAACTCACTTCCCTACAAGCTACACATATGAAACTTTCACAGTAGCTCAGAACCCGGTGACAACACACTACTTCAAAGTCCGATTTCGAATTTTTGATTAGTTTTCTTATAATTAATTAAAATATGAAAACATTAACCTCCTAAATAGCTTTAAAATAACCAGTAAAATATTAGCTATAATTTAATTATTGCCAAAAAAAATTGACGAGTTCATTTTCTTTCGACTTAAAAATAAATACATTTAATTAAACGTGAACGTTAAAAAATTATAAAAAGTTAAATTCTACATCTCGCAAAAATGGACGTCATGATCACTTTAAAAATTTTATGCACATTCATAAAAGCTCTATGATTCATCAGAAAATTTAAAACATGGTCTATAAAAAGATTTTTTTTATCTTATAAGTTTTTCATATTATATCATTGAAGTGAGTCCACGAGCTTAAACATTGTCCATTTATAAATCTTATTTTATTTTTTATTCCATTTTGCACGCGCACTTTTTATTTCCTAATACAAAATTATTAAAAAAAATATTTCGATACTGTCCACTTCGAATCTGATTATTATTAATTTTCTTTTCTTTTTCTAAAAAAAAAAAAAAAAAAAAAAAAAAAATCTAGAACAATGAGCAATAAAACTGTGTCTATTTACGGCATACTCTGTAAAATGGTACGGAATTATAATCGCCAGAATAGTCAAATATTTATCTCTATCGAACAGAATTAGAATGAACGGGCAAGGGTTGCATTCGAGTCCCAGTTCAAGCATAGTGTTGGAATCTAATTTAGGGTTCTAGTACCCTGTGCGAGAACGGTAGCAGAAACTCTTTCTACTAATTATAAATAGAAAAACCTAAACTAAATAGAATCTGTTCCATTTCTGTAAGGTTCAGCAATATAACACCTACCCGATAGTATCAGATTCCATTCCGTATACAATAGAATAGTTTTTTTTAACTAATTCTTAATGATATAGAAGTAACTCTAATTCTGCACCTTTTTACAGAAAACATATTGACATATATACATACATACATACATACATACAGTGATGTAAACCAGCGAAAAGGAAAGAAAAATTACAGCGAAAATCTCTGATCTGCTGTAATTGAAGTAAGAGACTTTTGAATGAGGCATTAAAATGAATGAATACAACGTTCTTACCCTTTTAGCGATGGCGCTGATTTTCTTTTGCCGATAGGTTGGACCCATCATTGAGTTCTTCTCGATGTCTGAAATGAATATACTATAACCATAGCCTCCTAAACTAGATGCCTATCGCGTGGCTCGGGAACTTGACAACAGTTCAAGCGGTAGACAACGCCACCTGGTACAGATTGCGCGACTTTTTTGTTCAATTGTCACCAATAATTTTAAGAAGTTATATAGGATATATATAATCGATGTTTGTTCGATTCGCCTTTTATATATATCAAATCACAGTTTTAAAAATTTTTGGTTGCTGTTGAATAAAAAAAGTCGCACAATCTGTACCAGATGGCGCTGTCTACCGCGAAGTTTCCAAGCTACGCGGAAGGCATCTAGTTTAGGTGGCTATGCTATATAACCCCCTTGTCCATTTTGAAAAGAACAAAATTGTAACATTGTTTTCCGTGTAAAGTCACGAAATCGCGGAAAAAAAAAAAAAAAAAAAAAAAAAAGTAGAACGGAAGTTTCGAACTCGCCATGACAGACAGTTTTTGAAATCATCGTTATGAAGTGTCATCGTTAATCATCCAACAAAGCGGGCAGGCTGGTAGCCTGTGAAATGGAATTACCGTTAACGACAAGCTTGGCCGTCTCGTGGATGGTGTCTGCAAGGTTAGAAGGGATACGGTCTCAGCGATTTGACCAAATAACATTTTTTATAATCATTTTTTCCACTGACTTAAAACAAAACAAACAGAAAAGGAAAATTAAGGTAAACTTATGAGAAATCGTAACCAATTTTAGCTGATCGGTTTAAGTTCATTTATTTATAAATGGAAGAGAAGAATTGCTCGTGAACATCCGTAGAGCATTGACACTCCTCCTGCAGAATTCTCAAGAACGAAGAGATGAGTGGATCAGTTTCACAAATTTCTTGATTTATATGTTTGACTGATTTTCTATTCCGGCAACGTGTCGTTTTCATATAGTGTCACGTTACACCAACTTAAAACAATATTGTAAACAGAGTAACAAAATAAAAAATGAACAGACGGCAGGCTACAGACGAATCTATTTACCGTTGACGACGAGTCTGGCCGTCTTGTTGACGGTGTCCGCGGCGTTGGAGGCGAAGCAAGTGTAGTTGCCAGAGTGTCGGGCGGACGTCTTCCTGAAGACCAGCAAGGAAGAGTCTTCGAGGCTCTGCAGGCTGAGATCGCTCTGGTGGAGGGAGAGGGGTCGTCCGTCCTTCTGCCACGTGATCTGGACGGGTGGATCTCCCTGGGTGACGGAACACATCAACCGGGTGCGCTTCCCTTCTTCCACTTCGATCGCATCGGGCAGGAGGATCGACTCGATCAGAGGTGGAACTAGAAATAGAAATACACGATTACCGACGTAAGGCAGCTGAGACGTGCAGGTTAATCATGTACTAGGTTCGACCAAACCTCGGTACTACAGTAGCTGCAACCATAATAGAGTGCTTAGTTTAACAGCAACTGGCTACTATATAGTAGCTGTAACCATAATATAATGATGCCTTCTACCATGATTGGGTGGTTTTTATTTTAACCAGAAGCACCCAATCATGGTAGAAGATTTCACAACGTAATAGTTGAGCCACTGTGGTACCCAATTTTGGTTGCACCCAACACTCAAAATTGTAACAGATTAATGATCGCCCATTACTTTACTACAAAAGGACTTTAATAAATAAAATAAATAAAAGTCTAATAAATAAGAGTTTTAGACGTACGAAAATGATATCGGCAGCCTATTAGCTCGGGGACATTAGCGACTAACTTTGACAGATGGAAAAATCTTCATAGGATCGAAAGTGCGGGGAGAAAAAAAATGAAACTGTTACCCATAAAATTACATAGTAATTTGGAATGTGAGTTGTCACTTTTACACTTTCCACTCTTTTTTCAAAGACTAGTAATTATAAGATCACTGATTATGAACACCAAGAGAAAGCACCGTAGCTTCAAACGAACGCGGTGCAATGTTTTTATATAGTTTAAGATGCGGCCTACTCCGATCTACCCTCATCGTTTTTTTTAATGCGAGGTATTTTAAATAAAAAGTAATACAGAAAGTAACAATTTGCGTATAGGTTGCCTAACTGTATCCTTCATTTAATTAAACACGAATTAATTAATTATTGATTTCTTTCCTCATTTGTTTTAAAAAAAAAAAAGTTATTAATCGATAGTACAAGACCTAAATAAAAAGAAGAAAAAATAGGTTAGATATTTTATTCTTTTTATTTAGGTTACCTACAAAAAAAAAAAAAAAAAAAAAAAAGTTACCTACATACGTAATAAAGCGTATAAAATAAGTTACCTATAAGTTAACTTAAATACATATAAATAATATAACAGTTATATACGTATAAATAATAAGTTATACGTATTATTTATACGTATATAACTTAATACGTATAAGAATAAGCTACCTATAAAAAAAAAATAGGTTACCTATTTTTTTTCTTAGCCATACTATAGGATTGCCTTCTGTGAATAGATGGGTTTACCCTCATCTGTTTTTCGCTTAAGTTATATATTAAAGTGAAGATAACTTTATTGCAAACACGATGGTACTAGGTTGCCTGAGTGAAAATTGACCAAACACAGGGTTGCCTCGCATCAAAGTACGAATCGTAGATATAGTAATAAGACATAGAATGATCAACGAGAGGGAAAAAGTGATACCTTTTTTTTCGGAAAAAGTCACTCTAATGGTTGCCTTTTCCCGAGTCAATCACACACAGGAATACACACGGATCATTTAGTCAATAAAATTTATGAATAATGTATTTGCTAAAGGTGAATTGAAAACTCCAGATGCAGTTTCATATTCATTTTTCTCTTTTTTTCAATACTTTCTATCTAATGCCTAACTTTTTTCGGCATCAAAATTTTTTGCTCGATAACATGGGGATGATAGATCTATATATATATATTACTATATCTATGATGTTAATAAAGTTCTCCATCTATATTACTAAGTACTATATTTATGGAACGAATATTCGAGTAAGACAATGGGGGCGCGGAAGAGAAGCGTTGCACGTATGTGAGAGAAAAATATGCGGTGTGTATTATATATGCACACACACATATATATATGAAACGGATAGATTCGTTTTAGGAAGGAAAAGTTTTAATTTATAGCATGATTCGTTTCAGATCTGCAACGTTTCAAAAGAAAAAAAAATTGACTGCTTTCAAAGAGAATATCGGTTTGTCCCAAAAAGATGATGCCTCTCCTTCTTTGCAAAAAAGCAGATTAAAATAAGGATGAAAAAAGTTTTAACAGTATAATTGGAGTTATGAAAAATACGCTTAATCCATTCGATGATGGCATCAATAAAAATATTTTTCCAACATTTATACAGGTAAAGCAGCCTCTTCAGAAGTTACTGCTTTCTTGCTTTTACCGTAAAATCAATAGGCAGCCAGCAAAAATTAGATTTCCTTTCTGAATGCTGTTCAATTCCCGGAAGATTTGAAAAACCGACACATCAAAACAAAATGTTGAATTTCGCATCACAGTGCGTTAATCAAGCTTTAGTAAAGGTACAATTCATTGCCCCCCCCCCCACGTATCAAAATTTCACATACACCAATCGTTTGTACTTCGTTTGTACCGGTTAGTACCGAGAGATTTTCGTTTGTCCGCTTCCGGTACCGAGTTATTCAAAATTCAGATATGGCGGGGCATTTCATTGGCCCCGCCACCCCCCACGTAGCGAAATTTCACATACACTAATCATTTGTACTTCGTTTGTACCAGTTAGTACCGAGAGATTTCCGTTTGTACCGTTTCCGGTACCGAGTAGCCAGTAAAATGCCCCGCCCTATTTGAATTTTGAATTATTTAATAGCCACCACAAAATTTTCTTCATCACTTCGAAGACTTCGTTGTAAGATGTAAATGATTCAGAAATGAAATGATTCAGAATCAGACACGAATAAGGTTTTGTATTTGTACAAAAATATTTGAAAAATAAAATATTTTTATTCTAACACAGAATTTCTCCATAATTTTAAAACTTTTATTGTAATAATTATTTATTGATAGTCTATTTTATTTTACGAATGGGCTAAAACTTTAAGCACAAGCTTACATTGTTTGTATGCCATACATCGTAGATTACTTATGTCGGAAATTATTTTATTATAATTCATTTTTAAGATAAATGTCGACATAAGCGGGGACACTTCTGTAGAGAAAACAAACATGCATTCTCTCTTTTATTCGACAGCTTAAACACAACATCGATAATAATAATAAAAAGAAAGAAATCTGAAAAGTTCCATATCGGAGAAGTTCCTGAAACGAATCTATTTGTTTTGGAAACGAAAAGTTTTAATTTCTAACAGGATTCATTTCAGATGGGAAACGAAACTAACATTTTTGATAATGAAAGATGCCTTTTGGGAATTTTTCATTGCGCAAAAGGTTGGCTGGTTTCGTGTAGTACATTAAAACTTTTCGTTCCTAAAATGAATCTATCCATTTTATAAATATATATGTGTGTGCGTATGTATACATGTATGTGTGTGTGTGTGTGTGTATATATATTTAAATACAGTATATACCCCATATTTTTCAATCGTATACGTGCAACGTTTCTCTTCCGCGTCTCACTGCCTTACTCGAATACTTCGATGTGAGGCAACCCTGTATTTAGCCAATTTTTAGTTCAGCAACCCAGTACCATCGTTTTTGTAACAAAATGATCTTTATATAACTTATATTATATAATTTATATTATTATATCTTTATATACGTATATAACTTAAGTGAAAAACAGATGAAGGTAAATTACTCATCCGAACCCACCTGTTTACACCAGGCAACCTTACAGTACAGCCAAGAAGAAAATAGGCAACCTCTTTTTCCTTTTTGCTTAGGTCTTGTACTTTCGAATAATATGTCTTTTTGAAAAAACAAATGAGGGAAGAAACTGATAAAAAATTAATGAAAATGTGTCTAATTAAAGGCAGCACGGCCATTATAGGGTTAGGCAGCCTATGCGCATTTTGTTAGTTTACGCATTATCTTTTATTCGAAATACCTCACATTCAAAAAACAGATGAGGGTAGTTCGAAGTAGTCCGGAGAGAGAGAAATCCTGTACGAAAATACGAAGGAATGAAATCCCACAAAAGTTATCTTTATAGCTTAGCCTTTAAAAAAGAAAGCACAAAAAATATTGCTTTTGTGTAGTCTGCTTGTATATCACCTAAGAGCTACATAAAGCATAGTCCTCTGAAAATGAAAAAGGGAAAATCCATCATTTTTCACTCAATCGATAGGTTGAAAGGCAACTTCTCAGATTGAGAGAAATTCTCTGAAATCATGAAGCGGCTCAGATATGAGCCAATTTACTTTTAAGGGCTGTCGGACTAGATTTGAGTAAAACTGTCTGATGCTGTAAAAAATATATTGCAGCTGGAATCCAGCTGGGGCCCGCAGCGTCCGTAAATATTTTCAGATTAAAAAAAAAAGAAGAAAATTATACAGACACGACATATTTCATTATTTAAAACATGAAAATCTGACATTGACAGATTTTAATTTAGTGCCAGAGGCCTACTGCTAAACTTGTTAATAACGACAAATTCTTCTTTAGTTAATTCGTGACGATCTAAATTCCATGATAAAGTTTTCATCAAATCAAACCAATGTGTTTCAGCTGCAGATACTGTAACAAATAACGTTGGAAGTCCAAACTGTCTTATAGCCGCAAAACAACGTTTTTTCTCTTTTTCCCAATGAGGGGGAGGTGTGCCTTGGGGGGGACTCATGTCAAAGGTGTGCCTTGGGGGGGGAGGACTCATGTCAAAGTTGTACCTTGGGGGGGACTCATGTCAAAGTTGGGCCTTGGGGGGGACTCATGTCAAAGTTGGGCCTGGGGGGGGGGACTCATGTCAAAGTTGTGCCTTGGGGGGACTCATGTCAAAGTTGTACCTTGGGGGGGACTCATGTCAAAGTTGTGCCTTGGGGGGACTTCATTCAATAAATCCCCATTCAATAAACCGACTGAAATAGGCCCTTAGCACTATTAAGAGTGACGTATAAAAATTCGACAACGCTGTACCGACTGAAATAGGGGTACCTTGGGGGGGACTCATGTCAAAGTTGGGCCTGGGGGGGGACTCATGTCAAAGTTGGGCCTGGGGGGGGGACTCATGTCAAAGTTGGGCCTTGGGGGGACTCATGTCAAAGTTGTGCCTGGGGGGGGGGGACTCATGTCAAAGTTGTGCCTTGGGGGGACTCATGTCAAAGTTGTACCTTGGGGGAGACTCATGTCAAAGTTGTGCCTTGGGGGGACTTCATTCAATAAATCCCCGTTCAATAAACCGACTGAAATAGGCCCTTAGCACTATTAGGAGTGACGAATAAAAATTCGACAACGCTGTACCGACTGAAATAGGGGTACCTTGGGGGGGACTCATGTCAAAGTTGGGCCTGGGGGGGGGACTCATGTCAAAGTTGTGCCTCGGGGGGACTTCATTCAATAAATCCCCATTCAATAAACCGACTGAAATAGGCCCTTAGCACTATTAAGAGTGTATTATAAAAATTCGACAACTGTATCGACTGAAATAGGCCTCTAGCACTAAAAAAAAAAAAATTATATATTAATCATGTTCAGTATGGAATGTTCCCTACTAAAAATGACAATAATAGGTCCTGTACAACTAGTTTGTGTACAGGGACAACAACAAAACAAAATACCAATGCATTAGGTTTTAGGACACACATTTATAAAAACCACATTCAAAACACTCTCTACTGTAAATTCATAAAGAAATTGAAATGTATTGTTAATATTCTATACAATAATGTTTTGTATAGAACATGATAGGATTAACTTTCAAATTTACGGGGCTACACTAAATTAAGGGCTGCAATTATAATGTAACGGCTGCGTTTTCTTTTGCGTTAAGCCTTTTTAACACTTTCCAACAATGTCTAAGAGTGGTTTTAAATTCAATTAGTTTTTCTGTATACTATCTGTATACTGTCTATTGTGCGATAACGTAGGCAAAGAATATTAAAGTTATACGATACAACAAGTACATACAATTGGAAAGTGTTAAGATTTAAAAGAAAATTATTCCCACTTTCAGATAAATTGGAAAAATACTTAGAAACAATGTACTGCAATCAGAATACAAATATCTTAAATATCTTATGAAATATGAATATTTTTATGAAAAACGTTTTCACTGCGCATGCGCGAAAGACAGAAAAAAATTTATTACACAGGTTGAAAGCTAGATATATTGGGTAACTTTTTGTCAACAATTCATTTGAATAGAGTGAAAATTAAGCAAATTGTCGGCGAAAGAACGAGCTAGATTTTATGTATTTTCCAAGAGTTGAAATTTCATAAAGGGTTTTTCATTTGCCGCGTCATTAATTTGAAGATCCAATTACTTCAACCACGCTCCAAAAGTACTTTTTTGTGAAAAACCCCTTATAAGCTCTAATATATTTTGTTTATTTATTGAGATTTGTGAGATCATAAGTATTTGGTTTTGGTGAGATTGGTATTTTAAAATAAAGCTTCTAATGAGAGAGGCTGTGGAGTTACCGATGACGTTGAGGTGCATGCTTCCTTCTGCCCTCCGGTTGTCCGTTCCGTGCGCCTCGCAGGTGTAACTTCCTTCGTCGGTAGGCCTCTGGACGTCCTGGATGACCAGCTGACCCGTCCCTTCCAGTCTCTGTCGGTGGTGAATGGGGAGAGCGACGCCATCTGGTGAAATAATAAGAGTTAACAAAAATCAAATCATGAGGACACAATTTATAACATAACTTTGGTAAATGCTTTTCTAATAGTTTGTTATTATTTGTCATTATCATTATTTTAACTCTTACCGGTATAGTGTTATAACCAACGAGATATATAAAGTAGAGTGATAAATGGTAACCCTTGAGAAGTCCAAGATGAGTCATGTGACATGCTCTGCTTGCACCTGCGTATTCGGTGGTTCCCTTGGTAGCAGCTTATTTTCAGTAAATTTCTATGGCAACGGTTTGGAGATTGTTCTTCGCAAAAATCATAACCGCCAATGTTTTTGTTTACTTACGTAGTTTAATATTCTTTTGTTCTAAATCATTTTGATTTTGATTTTACTTCTTTTCTATTTCGTGTAGTTGAACTTTAACAACCGACAAAATGCTTAAAAATAGTTGAAAAATTATTTGTTGTTAAATTTAGCTCTTTTAATAGTTTAACTTTTCTTTATAAACACTCTTAAACTTTGTTGGGAAACGATGAAAAAAACAAGGAATTTTATTATTTATTAAAATGTCAAACGTGTGTAAAATTATTTTAAGAACAATTTATTTCGGTCATAGGACTGTCGTGTTACCTTAATAATAATGATCATTTGTCGAACTGATATTTTAAATGCCAAAGTAGCGATAAAGGGCCAAACACAGCAACTTACTGGAGCATGTCACGTGATTCCTCTTGAACCACGGAAAGTTAATCCTACATCCATTGAATCAGCACTCTAATTTATATATCTCGTTGGTTATAACTACGTCTTACAACTAATTAATTTAGTGAAGAGTCTTCTGTCTCATTTCCCTGTGTATTTTCAAACTGATCTGTTTTATTCAGGTACACTACAGCTTGTTCCCTGCATCGAAACGGGGTACCAATAGTACCACTGAAGACGTACAGGAGCTCGTAAAAGAATGATGATCTGTTAAAGGTATTTCTTTTAAAGCTTCTCTTTTAATAATTTTATAATGTAACGAAACTAACATATATATTTCAGAGGCAAGAAAGAATCTTTTTTCATGAAATGTCATATAAGATAAGGCCACCCGTGTTCACCACCCCTAAAATTGGCCCCAGTAGTCACCATCCTCACAAAAAAAAAAAAAAAAAAGTAAGCGTTAATTAACATCTATGAATTTGAATCCGCCTGACAAGGAAACATTCAAAAGGTGTCGTCTTCAAAAAATATTGAAAAAATTATATGTGATTCTACTCTTCATAAAACCCCAGAAAGTAAAAAAAATATCGGCTGAAAGCGACCACAAAAAATTATCAAAATTAAGTATATTTTAACAGGGGAGCAGCCCCCGCTCATCAGTCTTGGAGTGATGTTGAGCGCTTCTAAGGGGGACTACTCGCAGTTTATTCAAAAAAAGAGAGAGAGAGAGAGAGAGAGAAAAAATACATGAATAGGCCTTAGCCTAGAGCCGACAGTGGGCGATGGATGGTGTGAGAATTGAACAATTTTAGAGAAACGCCGGTGGCGATTTCACACTGCTAGGCGATTGTTTTTGAGTACTTGGCGGAGAAGCAAAACACGATTCTGTTCGTACATGGCAATCTCGGTGCTAGAGAACTTATCGCCTGACAGAACTAAATCGCCAAAAATGCTTAACTTTGATAATCTTTTGTGGTCTCTGTAATTCATTTTAGCCCATAATTTCTTCACTTTCTAGTGTTTTATGAAGAGTAGAATCATGTATATTTTTTCTAATATTTTTTGAAGACGACACCATTTGAATGTTTCCTTGTAAAAATAGATTCTCCGGTTCTACGAAATCTAGTGTGAGCAGACTGAAATTCATAGATATTATTAAATGCTTATTTTAACATTTCTTTTGCGAGGGCGGTGATTGCTGGTACAAATTTTAGGGGTGCTGAATCTACGTGTCTTTACCTTAGTTGGCACCATGATGATCGGTTTACAGGGTTCTAACTTTTTTTTTAAACCACTAAAGGATATAAGAAGAGAAATCTATTTCAGTTTTTCTAACAATGTTTAAAAATAAATATTTATCAGAATCGTCTATTTATCTATCCGAATGGTTAACGCTCTGGCTCTCACTAAGCAGATGGCGGGTTCGTATAAAGCCCAAAGTCGGGGCATAAGAAATGTACGCTGGCGGATTTAAGAGCGGACAATACCTAATCTCGCAGGCAGCCTTGGCCCATGTTATTCTATGGGAAAATTTGATTACATAATTACTCATTACCTAATGTATATTTTTCCATTCTGTTTTCACATTTAGAAAATTCATAAGCGTTCAATTAGTACTTGTTTTCCAAAAATTGATTTTTTAAAATTTTAGTATTTCATTTTGCGACTAGAAAGTGAGAAAAATGCATTTTGTGAAAAATCGCATTTTTGAACTCAAAATGTAAAAATTAAAAAAAATGAATTTTTCAAAAATGAGTACTCATTTAACGGTTATGAATTTTCTTCTGACTGCGAAAACAGAATTAAAAAATATACATTAGGTAATGTGTAATTGTCGCAACAAATTTTCCCATAGAATAACATTGGGCACGGCTGTCCGCGGGATTAGGTATTGTCCCCTCTTAAGCCCAGATTGCTCTAGTCGTTTGGAAATTTCAGCAGATTTCTCTTAAATTTGAGTGAATACTGGCTAAGGTACCTAAAGGTAGCCATACACATTCCTCAAGGAAATGGAAATTCCTCAATCCTTTGGAAATTTCTTGGTGATTTCCTCTACCGAATTCTTGCATCCACACTGAGTGGATTTTCCCGAAGGAAATCCTCCAGGAAAAGAGAAACTTGTCTAAATCACCACAACAGTACAATTTGTCACAAGACACAGTCCTCAAGGACAGCTACGGTCAACCACACATGTATTCAATCAGGATTTTTCGATCAAGGAAACCGCTGCATGGAAAATTCCCTAATTCTTGCAGTGTTTGCTCGAGTATGGAGAGCCTATAAAAATATTCGTTCCACACAGTCTTAGATTCCTCACGCAGACAACAGGCATTAATCTCGACACCAACAACCCTGCCTACAATTTGGGTACCAATATAACAATTTGCTGTTGACTGTTTTTTGCTGTCATAATTAAAATAGTGAGTCCGCGTGCTTAAATATTTTGCTTTATGTATTATTTTTTATCCTCGCGTATTTTATTAAGTCACTATCGCATCATTTCTACAAAATGTAATCGTAATGGGTCCACGTTAGAGAAATATTATATAGATTATTACTTTTATTGAAAGTTTTTTTTTTTTTTTTTTTTTAAGGGGGTAAAGTTGGATCCCCTTTAGTGTATTTTTCGCAATATCGCTATAGCCAAAAAATGAAACCTTGCATTTTGTAGCTCAATGTGGTGGTGGTGACACCTGACGTATTACCTCAACATTCAAAGCAATTTTATTCATTAATCAAATACTTTATATCCTGTTCCTTAAATTCAGCTTTTATCCTATTTTGTTTTTGGTTCATTTTGTTATTGTCAGTTAGTTCAAATTGAAAACTTATCATTACAATCATTAAAAAGCTCCTACTTATTTCTATACGTTTTGTATTCTCAACGGAATTCTTTTTAAGTAAGTACTCTACTTTTTTCAAATATAAATTAAAAAATACTAGTCAAATTATTTAAATAATTTAATAAAGTTAACTAGTTCGTTGCTTCAAATTCACAGTTCATAGTGAAATTGGCTTTTGCGAGTTGTTGTGGCCAATTATTCCTCTGTTCATTTTTCGTTCTCGCATTTCACTGTTTTTGTTGCGTAAGATGAGTCAATAGGGCGTAAATATAATTTAGCAAAGAATGAGAAGAATTCACTCTGAAGGCACAGAAGTTTTCTCTTCGTAAACTGCTCTCGAATCATGGACGCGTGCAGCCTGAAAGGCCAATCAGCATTGGTTATTGATTTGTTGATTATTCACCTCCAGGAATGGGTGGTGAATCCATTATTGGAATTGATTTACTAAATAGATTTATAATTCACAGAGTAAGTGAAAGGCAATAAAACTGAATAAGGAAATGAGAGATCTCATGATAATGATATAAAACAATTGTAGGTTATTGGTGTAATACATAGTGAAAAATATTTGTTTCGGACACACACACTACAACATACAAAAGTTGGAATATATTATGATTTTATAGCTAACAAACTACCACCACTGACATTGCACGGAAAATTAAGTGTAAGCTGAATGTAAAAGCGGGTGAAGGGAATTTGAACTGTCGTTTGGGTGCTTCAATCGTTGCATACGCAAAATGGATGTCAAAATAATGAGATAAAAAAATTTAAAGCAATACCTACCCATTTCCAGCGTCGATATATTTATCGTGTTTTCATTTTCTGTATAATGTTATTAGTGTCAGTTTATTTGTTTTCCTACTTGTGATTGAGAGTTTTCCTACTTGTGATTAAGTTATCTCCCATATCATATCTAAACATAACACAACACAGACTTTTTTAAATTAAAAAAAAAAAAAAAAAAAAATTTACAATCACGAGTAGGAGTTCAATAATATTGCCTACTTCATTATTTAAATTAGGCTAAGGTAAATGTCTCGAAGCCGGAATGAATAAAATAACAAATAATGATGAAATAATAAATTTTGAAAGCACCTTTTTTCCATACGATAGATTCGATGGGGTAGCCGGACACGGGACATTTGACGGTCAGCGTCCGGCCCGCAACGGCCGTCACGTCGGGCATTTTCCGGACGAAGGGGGGTCCGAACACATCCACCCTCGCTGCGTGCCGGACGACATCCACTGCATTCTTGGCCGAGCAGGCGTACTCTCCTCCATCTGAAGTCCGCACGTCCGACACATTCACGTAGCTGATCACGTGACTTTCTCCAGTGACAAAGTCACCGACTCGAAACCGGGGCGAATCCGGGATGGGAGAGTCGTCCAAAAACCACGTAACCTAGTGAGAAAGAGACAAATAAAATGGGGGAATAATTAATACCATCCATATTGCTCACCAGTTTTTTTTTTTTTTTAATCTACATATTTTTTATAATAAGCTGAATTCTGTATGAGAGGGGGAAGGGCTACCTTCCTTGAATAACGGGTGGCGCCAGCCAGAAGATGGGGGGGGGGGGACAAGCCCACCGTCATGGAGCCTCCCCCCCTTCCCGGACACATTTTAAACTTTAATTTTTAAATGAAGTAATGAGTGGCACGAGAGTACGGCTTGTACTAGAAAATGCTTTTCACGTCGAAAATTGTTATTTAAGTAAATAAATAATAATAATAATAAAAATAAAAAATCAAATTTTGCACATAGGTGACGCTCGCTGTGCCTTAAAAACAGCAAGAAAAGTACGAAAACACACGGTCCACGGTAAATAGTTAGAAAACATTTATTTTGTGAAATTCAAAATAAAATATCTCAATATGTGTGCCTCCAAACTATAATCTAATTTAATCCGATAAATGGTTTTCAATTGCTTGTTTTGAGCCTTTGAAGCTTTTTCTTGCTACACCGCCATCTGTAAGTAAAATTTTAAACTAACTTTTTTTTTTTCTTAAATAAAAATTTTCAGCCTAAGAATTCTAGTACAAATCGTCCTCTCTAAGTCAGTTTATTTGATTTTATATTACAGTTTAATATGTGTCACGAAGTTTTTTACCCAACCTCATACATTACACTACTAAAAAAAAAAAAAAAAAAAAAAACATTTAGTACCCGGCATGATACATAACGTATCGGAAATTGTTTTGTGTAGCTCGGTAAAATTAATCCAATAAAAATTATGCTAGTTAATTTCGAGATGATAATGATACAGTATGAAAGGATTTTCAGAGTCCTGCCTTATCAGAGGCGTGTTTCAGGAGAAAAACCCACTTCTGCGGAATCGACGTGTTTAGTACAATTTGAATTAAAAGCTTGCCTGCCCCCCCCCCCCCTAATTCATGTGGCATGATCTGAATTTTAAACAATTTAACTTTACTAAAACGTTTCTAATAACTTAAGTCTATAAACTGCAATGTATTCCATTTTGTAATGTGATTTAATAAATGATTCCATTTTCTACCCTGTAAAAGAAATGTAATTCCTACAAAAATGTATAACGCTCTGCGGTGATGACCCATCTTTCCTCAGTTGGATCTTAATCGACTGTAGAATTTAATACTTCAATCAAATTGAATCCGTGGATCATACTACACAATAATCTTTTTTTGTATCCTTGAAGAGTGCTAAGTGCTATATTTGTGAAACATTTATATACTTTGTGCATGTGTGACCTATAACATATTTATCCAATGACAGCGTAATCGAATGCATGCTTTTGGGTGCTATGTCTTCCCTCTCTCTCACATGCACATACGAATGTTAAAAAGAAACCCAAATGAATGCGATAATCCGTCTAATTGTCTAAGTATGTATATGATTTTCTCGTCTGATTTTGTATAGGATGACATGTAATATTGTTGTCACACACACAGCAAAACGAGTTATTGCCAAAAAGTCAATGAAGTCGACCTGAAACAATCCATTCGCCATTAAGCGTCCGCCCCCCCCCCCCCCCAGCCAAAAAAAAAAAAAGTGGCAATTCCTCACTATTTTTCTGTGAGCTTCCTATTCCTAAGAATAAATTTCATTAATCGCCTACGTACTAATCGCGCATTCATTCAAACAGCGAACCAAGAACCATTATTTCAGAAGTAGGCCGCTCAATATTGCACATTTCGGTAATTCGACCTACATACAACAAGAATTGTGTTGATATTCAGCGAAATTCCAGTTAACTATCTCTATTATAAATAATTCTTGTAAATTTCATAATGATTATTAAGAAATAATTCTCTTTATGCACATTTATAAAGAATTTTGTCCTGTACCACCCTGTTAAAAATTTAGAAAAAGCGTGATGGCAACGCAACCTGTAAGACTGTAATTTTTCCGAAAGTTGACAGGCACTCATTTAGGTCAAGGTGCAACTACATACCCATTTGTATGAGATTCTGTGCAGTACTTCCTGAGATACAGTTGCCACAAAATTTTGTCCCATACACACACACAGACAAACACACATTTTCTAAAAAGGGTCAGATCGTGTTCTACAGCTCTCAAAACGTGTCAATCCATCAAAAACCTGAGGTCGAAAATTTTTACGAATCCAATATTTTCCTCTATTGAATATAGAAGAAAGTAAAAAAAAAAGCTTAGGGAAAAGGGGGGGGGGGGAACTGATTTCGAAATGAATATTTCACAAAAGATCAGCAATTAGGATTCTTCCTCAAAATCACCGATTTTAAAACAGATTCTTCTAAAAATTCGTACGATTTTAAAAATCCTGACGATATTATTATTCATTTCACTCTTCAGACGAAAAATTTGAGAAAAGATGACAACGGAGAGTCTTTGTGTATCTCCGTAAACTAGTTACACAAATCCACATGTAAAATTTTAATTGGATAATTTTGGCTAATGCAAATGTTTTCTGGTGTGCTGAAACAGGAACTTTTTCTCTATCACGTATGCATTTTTGTCAATACAATTGTTGGCAGACACAATTTCTTCATTTCCGGTAGTTTCTGGTATGTTTCCATAGGTAATTATAATGAATCATGGAAACATGTTATAATTATATTGATGGAAGAAATTGTGACGGTAGACGTCCCGCATTGACAAAAATCTATACGTGATAGAGAAAAACTCGCTTGAACTTCAGTTTCAGCCCACCAGAAAACGTATCAGCCAAAATTATGAGATCAAAATTTTAGATGTAGATTTGAGTCATTTAGTTAACGGGGATGCACAAAAGAATTTCGATAAATAATGTGTCCATTCCATCTGTATTTTGGAGAGTGGTACGGCCAGAATGGATAAAGAAAGAACATTTTCCACGTATTGTTGAGATAAATCTATTTTTCATTAATAAAAGAGTCATTTTTTTGCCCCTCGTTTTCAGTGTCGAAATTCATTTTAGGATGTCGGCGCTGGTCTCATGCTTAAAAAATGAACTTAGAGAGACCCAACCGAACCCGATTTAATCTTGTACAGGGAACCTGACAAATCCACCCATTCTTGAAAAGCATTGCAAATGGGAAACTTCTTCCTTAAAATTTTTTAAAAAATATTGAAAAATCAGGAGTGACTCCACTCGACTTTCCGAACATGGAGTCATTAACAGTTTTGTAGATAAAGTAAAGAAAGGGGAGTTGTTAAACAAACAAAGGAGAGAAAACCATAATAGAGTGTTGGAGTATTTTTCTCCATCTATTACACGATGTTTTATTGAACGCTACTCAACTTTCAGCCCATTAGATCATAATGATAAAGAATTTTTCGTTGTGTCCTTTCACCAAAATGCTTATAGTGAGTGCAACAGTGATTTATAATATTTATATGAATTTTCAGCTCCATTGAATAAGGCGTTTAGACGCTATCGCACTTTTAAAAATTGGGCCCCATAGGCCCTAATGATAAAGAATTTTTCTTGGTGTCCCTATAAAAAAACTATAAGTGCTAGATTCACGAAAATCAATAGGGTTCGTACTAAGGTGACTTACAATATACGTACCAACTTTCAGCTTATTCGAACAAAGTGTTTAGACGCTAGTGTGTTCACTCACAGACCTACACACACACACACATACATCATCGTAAAAATAATGAAAACGGAATCAGGGGAGCTCGAAACGTATAGAAACATCCAAATCTGAAATTCAGATTTTTGACATGATTACAATACTTTCCTACTATAGTGTTCGGAAAGTAAAAAGCTAATGAGTGTGTTTTGAGTGGAATGACTGTGTGATGATGTGATACACACGATTATTGTCAATAAAATCCTATACTGCACTGCCAATAAACTTTCCCACGATTAGATCGGCTGTAGCGCTACTCAATCCAAACTGTTGCCATATCCCTTTTGAATCCAAATGCTTCTATCTGTTATCATTTGTCTTTTATTATTCTTTCAGATGTGGGAGGTTTTTTTTTTTTTTTTTTTTTTTTTTTTCTTTGGGAGGGGGGGGGGTTGCCCTGTATAGAGTGTTAAATAAATAACCATGAGCGGACCAGTCATGAATAAAAGTCTCCCGATTTGTGAATCCACTACTTTTATTTATTTCTTAAATCGAAAAACTGATTTTTTTCCCGAAATTCAGATTCGCCTGCGAGGACACATCTCCGCGAGTCTGTACCCGAATTATTTTCTCCGGGAGAAGTACAGAAACCTTTTTCTCCCCTAATGAGGCCGTTTCAGTTGATTAAGGGAAAACTCCGATTTCATTTTGGGGGGAGGGGGGATGTTTTATCGAGTGTCTCCGCAGCTTCTTGAAATACAATTTTCCACGAATCGCTGCGCTCGGTTCGATTTTGCTCCCCGTCCTCTCGAGGAAAAATCAGAACTCTATGAAATATCAGAAATCGCAGGGTGTTCAAGTACGATATTCCTGAAAATTTCTGTCATTGTAATGTGTACATTAGAAATACCCGGGCGCTTATCTCCATTGTGCTTGCGCCTGCAGAGCAAATTCACAATTTTTCGCCAAATGCGGAAGCGCGAAGAGAAACTTCACGCCGCATATCCTGTGAAAAGAAACATTCGGCGCTTTTTGTTTTTCTATTGATGATTGTTAGCTTTAAATTGCACAACGGACCTATTATCTTGAAATTAAGAAATAGTTTTCCGAATGCAGAAGTAGATACTAATAATGGCAATATATTAGCATTAAGATCCGATTTCATATGTGAGGATAAGGCAGAAAAGTTTGTAAAAGTTGTTCGACCCAATTACTAATACTTACTGCATTAGATGAAGAATGCTTATAATCCAAAACGGTAATACGCCATATTACATTTCAACTATTTCTATTACCATTTTGTATTCAGATTTTTAAAATGTACGAAATAAATTTATAAAATATTGTTCTTATGATGCAGTGGTTGAATTTTCACTCAATATTCACCTTCATATGTAAATATTATGTAATTTTTAAGAACATCTAAATCACAATAAAGATCGATATATTGTTTTAAATTTTATAGTAGAAATTCATAAAATCTTCTACGTATGATTTCCTCCTCAGACATGCCCATTTCTCATTCTTTACCCCTCCGCCCCCAAGCATACAAAGTTAAACTAGTATGTTGTGGCCACCACACGACTTTCTATATTTTCTATACTCTTCTATATTTTCCTGTACAAATTCTCTAGGTGCAAATCATTTTTTTTAAATAATTATTTATTAAAATTACCTAACATGATGAATGCAAATGATTTTCTTCTTAGACAAAAATAACACTCAATATCCAAAAAAAGACAGTTTTAATGTCTATAAATAAAATCTTAAAAAATACGTTTTTATAATGGTTATCTCATGCATCAAGTTTCGTACAGTTATATGCCATAGAAGTTGAGTATAGCCTTTCCATTATTGAGAAATTTTGCAGTATATCAGCGCCACCTATTAGCCGATAAGCCTCCAAACTGAATCAGCATTATGTCTCATAATGGTCTTCTCACATATCAAGTTTTGTTTGATGATACGCAATAGATCCTGAGATATAGCCTTTCCTTAAACTGAGGAAATCACTATGTAGTAGCACCACCTGTTGAGCGATTGGCACCAAAAGTTGACAGGCACTAATTTATGTCAAAGTGCATCTACATATAAATTTATATGCAATTCTGTGCAGTAGTTCCTAAGATATAGCCCTCCCTCAAAATGCGGAAATCGCTGTATAGCAGCGCCACCTGTTGGCCTATAAGCATTCAAATTTAATCAGCATAATGTCTGATAATGGAATTCTCACATATCAAGTTTGTGGGATTATACGCAATAGAACCTGAGATATAGCCTCTCCTGCAATTTCGGAAATCGCTGTATAGCAGCGCCACCTGTTGAGCGGTTGACACCAACAATTGATAGGCTCTCATTTAGGCCAGGGTGCATCTACATATAAATTTATGTACAATTCTGAGCAGTAAGTCTGCAGATACAGTCGCCACAAAATTTTTGTCACACACACACAGACATTTTCTAAAAATGTTCCAATCGTGTTCTAGACCTTTGAAAACGTGTCAATCCGTCGAACACTTTTACGAATCCAGTACTTTCTTCTATTGAATAGAGAAGAAAGTAAAAACAAAACATTAGAGCTATTATTAATGCTATTCAATTTGTTCCTCAGTAATCATAATCGTAATATGTTATAACAAGAACGCAAAATTATTAACACTTTCGAAAAATACGTAATTGTTGTATAACTTTCGATACTCTTTGCCTACGTAATCACACAACGGACAGTTCTGAAATGCATACAGATAGACTCATTGAATTCCTAATCATTCTTCAACAGTGTTCGGAAACGTAGCCCTTATATTCTAATTGCAGTATGATGGGGAACTAAAAGAACGAGGTCAAATATTTTTAGGATTACCTTGGTGCCCCATATCCATAGTACACACAGACAACACACCCAGAACAACCCATTAAAAACATAACTTTTGAAACCGCATTGCGAAAACGACACTTTTATGGATAAGAGAAAGAGAATAATTTTAATTGCATTGATTTCCATTCATAATAAAATTAAATAAAAACTAGCATGACTTTCTTCTACATTTTCCTTTACAAATTCACTCACTAAAAATAATTTATAAAATTATTATTAAAAAAAAAAATATATCTTCTATGATAATGCTGACGATTTCCGTATTAGCGAAGTAAGTCAATTTTATTCTCAATATTAATTTTTGTTTATTTATTTATTTTTTTGGTTAAAAATGAAAAAAAAAATCGTTAACTTTATTTGAAATTATCGCAGATCGATGGTTCAACCATTCGTTTTAAAGGTATGGGCGAGCTCTTTTGAAAGATACCCATCATGAAAATTGATTCCCGTCGAGGGGGGACTCCCCCCCCCCCAGGGGGAAGGCGAGGCTTCTATACATACACAAAAAAATTTTCCCAGTTGACTATCTCTATTATAAATAATTCTTGTAAATTTCAAAATGATTATTAAAAGTCAATTCTCTTTATGCAAATGTATACAAAATTTTGTTGGTCAAATCGTGTTCTACAGCTCTCAAAACGTGTCAATCCCTGAAAAACCCGAGGTCGAAAATTTTTCCGTATCCAATACTTTCTTCTATTGAATATAGAAGAAAGTAATAATACTTTCACTTAATTTAGGGTAGCCCTGTATACTGACTATATATTGTACAAACACAATATAGTTTACTTAAATTTAGCACAGAATAAAAAACGCCAGCAATTTCATTGTATAAATGTATCTGAATTCTTTTGTTGGGTCCTATGTAAACTTCTAATAAAATATTTACATTCTACATTCTGTGCGGAACATGTTCTCATATACATAAAAATATAAGTTCAATTTATTTTGTCTTGTTCCATCTAAAGATATTAAATTGTATCTACCAGAAATTTCCCACATAGACTTAATGTGTTTGAATTCTTTTGGTAGTCATTGCATACAATTAGTTATTCTTTTCTCAGAGTCTGGACTTCTAGCTAATACTTTTTTTGAGTTATGATGGATAACAAACACACACACAATAATAATAATAATAATAATCTATCGTATCATTCACACGATTTTTACTTTCTTCTATATTGAATAAAAGAAAGTATAGGATTCGCGTAAAAATTTTCGACCTCGGGTTTTTGATGGATTGACACGATCTGAGAGCTGAAGAACACGATTTGACCTATTTTAGAAAATGTCTGTCTGTCTGTCAGTCTGTGTGTGTGTGACAAAATTTTGTGGCAACTGTATCTCAGGAACTACTGCACAGAATTTCATACAAATTAGTATGTAGTTGCACCTTGACCTAAATGAGTGCCTATCCACTTTTAGTAAAACTGTCTTACAGGTTGCGTTGCCTTCCCGCTTTTTTTAAAATTTTTAACAGGGTGGTATAGGACAAAATTTTGTATAAATCTGCATAAAGAGAGTTATTTTTTAATAATCATTATGAAATTTACAAGAATTATTTATAATAGATAGTCAACTGGGAATTTCTTTTTGTATATGTAGGAGCCTCGCCTCCTCCCCTGGGGGGGGGGGGGGAATCTCCCCTCGAGGGGAGTCAATTTTCATGATGGGTATCTTTCAAAAGAGCTCCCCAGTACCTTTAAAACGAATGGTTTAACCATCGATCTGCAATAATTTAAAATAAAGTTATCGATTTTTTTTCATTTTTAACATTTTTTTTGTAATATCGACAATAAAATGGACTTCATATATATATATAGTGTTATGCTACTTCTCTAATATGGTAATCGTTCTGCATTATCATGGAAGATAATTTTTTTAAATAATTTTGGTAAATAATTTTTACTGAGTGAATTTTTATAGGAAAATGTAGAAGAAAGTCATGTGGTGGCCACAACATACTAGTTTTCCTTATTTTGCATTTCGATACTATTATGATAGAATTCATATTAAATCCATAGATCAATAGCATAAGATAATAAAGTTTAATGTACTTTTTAAATAATCAAAAATAGGTTTAGGAACAGTTTTATTTGACATGAAATTCTGTGTGATCTCCGTTCACCTACAGTGTATACAATTATTTAAAAAAAAAAAAAAAAAATTCAAGGCAGTGTAATGACTTCAGACTAATGACTTTAAGACTCACGAGAGGGCGCTGTTTGTTCAGCACGGTGAAAAGACTTTCGAATTGAAGAGAGACTTTAGTTTTTAGTTTTGTTTTGAAAGGAATGATGCAATGCCGAGAATAGCGATGCCTGGCTTGAGTGCCGTTTACTTTTATTTATTTGGTGGACTGGAAAGTTACGGTTCAAATTCAAATTAGGTTAAATTGTTTACGTGTTTATTTGTGTTAAATGTGACTGTATTGTATCGTGTGTGTAATTCGAGAAATAAATAAAATTCTCGAAAGGAAAAGCTAGTCTTCATGAGTTCCAGCGTTCGATGCATGACAGCAGTTATTAATTTGCACTCAAACTTGCCGGTTTTGATAAAATTTTTAAGTTACCTAATAGGAAATTCAAAATGCCAAATTTTAATTTCTTACAATTATTTATTTTTAACCGACTTCAAAAAAGAAGGAAGGTTCTCAATTCAAACCATATGTTTTTTTTTTTTTTTTTTGTTAGCTCATAACTTCTGAACGGATGTTCCGATTTTGATACTTTTTGTTTTGTTGAAAAGATCTTGGTCTGAAATAGGTCCCATTGTAATATCTTTAAGATCTAAAGAAAATACTGGGTGCCCAAAAAAATCAGTCCCGACTCTTCTACAGCTAAACGGCTGCAGCTACAGTGATAGAAATGGTATGTAAGTATAGCAAAGTGGCCATGCATTACAAGGTTAAACCGCTTGCATCGCCACCTGGTGGAAAATAGCGGAGTTAGTGTTTCTATCTCGAAAACGGTTCTAGAGAAAAAAAAGTGAACTGCAAAGTTGAAGAGTATCACCGATTTAGTACAAAAAGATAGCTTAGACATTCATGCTAGCGTTCCCTTCTCGGAAACGGTTCAAGACACGGGGAAAAAGTGAATTATAAAATTGCAGAGCATCATCGATTTCGTACGAAAAGATAGTTTAGACATTGATGCTAAACATACACTGCAAAAAACGTGCATGTCTTTGTTCGCAATTTCTAACACATATGCACACTTGAGCTACATTGCACACATTGTAGCGTAGCTGGTGAGACATACGCTATATATTTCAAAATACGGTTACTTGATATTTTTTGTTTTGTTGTAAAGATCTTGGTCTGAAGTAGGTCCCATCCTAATATCTTTACAATCTAAAGAAAATAAAGCGCCATCTGGTGAAAAACAGCGGAATTAGCGCTTCTATCTCAAAAACAGTTCAAGATGGGAGAAAAGTTAATTATGAATTTTGAAATTCTTTATTCATCAACCTTAATTCATTTTAGATAACTTGGAGTGGAAGGCTGATTTATATACCAACTATATGAAAAATACCAGAGCCAGGAATCGAACCCGGGCCTTCCGCTTTACGCGCGGATGCTCTACCACTGAGCTACCCTGGGTGATAACCAGCTACCTCAGTAGTTATGTGAGAAATGCCTAGCTGGTTATCACCCGGGGTAGCTCAGTGGTAGAGCATCCGCGCGTAAAGCGGAAGGCCCGGGTTCGATTCCCGGCTCTGTTATTTTTAACATAGTTGGTATATAAATTAGCCTTCCACTGCAAATTATCTAAAAAAAAAAAAAAAAAAAAAAAAAAGTTATGAAGTTGTAAACATTATCGATTTACTACGAAAAGACAGTTTTTAGACACTATTACTAAAATTAGAACGCTTAAAACGTGCAGTTGTTTGTTCGCAATTTGCTACACTGTGCACACTTGAACTATGTTGCACACTTTGCAGCGTAGCGGATGACACGTATACTCGGTGGTTCAAAGTACTGTTACTGTAAGCAGTCACATCGATTAGCACAAAGTCGTTTTCAACCAACTTCAGAAAGGAGGGTGTTCTTAATTCGAGCCATGTGTTGTTGTAGGTGTTTGTAAGCTTATAACTTCGTAAGAGATGCTCTAATTATCCGGACTTCAAAAGTTATGATAAATTGTAGTGTTATAGGTTGTTTGGCGAAAGAAATTATTTTATACTTTAAGGCGCAATTTACAGTTTCATTTCATACTTTTTTTTTTTTTTTTTTTAGTTGTTTGAATAGTAGTTCCTTTTTGGAGTCGGTTCTATTTTTTTACAAAAAGATTTTATTAAGTTATGCTGCTAACAGATATACATACAGACCAACCGTTAAAAATTCGACTTTCGTAATCAATTATCTCAAAACGTAACATTAAAAAAAAAAAAAAAAAGACTTGAAAATAGAACTACAAAAAATATTTTGTGATCAATGCACTGACATTAATTTTACATTTAACTTTTAATTAATAAGAAAAAAATCTATCAAAAGGATAATTAATTTCTAATCTACTAACGAAATGATACACACAAAAGTTGAAATGAAATGAAGCAATTATAAGATAAAAAGAACTTTTTATATAACCATGTTTTTTAAATTTTCTGTAAATGTATATTAGTTTGTGATTATGTTATCAACGTGTATAAAATTTTAAAGTGATAATGACGTCACTTTTTGTAGGATGCCTAATTTAATTTTTTACAATTTTTTATTATACACGTTTAAGTAAATGTATTTATTTTCCTGTCAAAAAAAAAAAAAAAAAATTAACTTGTAAATTTTTTTGGCAACAATTAAATTATAAATAAAATAAAAAATAATATATAAGCAATATTTAAGCACGCGTTTCAGTGAACTAATAATAATGGAAAAAAAAACTTTAGTTTTAAAAATAAAATATTAATCCTTTCAGAACAACATATATTAGCATCGTGAACTACATTTGCACTTTATCAACGTGTAGAAAATTTTTAAAGTTATAATGACGTCCATTTTTGTGAGATGCCTAATTTAACCTTTTATAATTTTGTATGTTCACGTTGAATTAAATGTATTTATTTTTATGTCGAAAGAAAATGAACTCGTTTTTTTTTTTTTTTTTTTTTTTTTTTTTTTTTGGAACAATTAAATTATAGCTAATATTTAAATAGCTTATTTAAAGGTATCTTTGTCATATAATAAAGAAACTAGCAGGCTACGCCCGCTTCGCTGGCCACTATATTTAAATGAATCTCCAAAAGAATTGGATCATTATTTATTTTTCACACCACATTATAAATAAAAACTAAAATAATTACATTAGAATCGCTTTAGACCTCGCATCGGGTACTCGCTGACTACGGCAGCTCTTTCTCTGGCCGCACTGTATCGGGAGCAGGTTCCCACTGACTGCAGAAATCTCTTTCCTATGTATTTCAATATGGGTATTTATTGACGATAGGTGGGTCTGCCATTATTTAAGAACTACGATTTTAAAGATAACTGTATCTCAGCGTCTATTAAATATTTTAGTTTTTGAACCAAGTATTTTATTGCTCATGCTATTTACACTGTATTACAATTTGATTCCGACCAATATAATGAAATAAAATAAAAAGCAGATTTTCTTTTAGAAGGAATTAAATACATAAAAAACAAATAAATTCCAATCAGTTTAATCCTTTCTGCTATATACTACCATTATTTCCTGACAAATACTATAAATTAGAAAAAAAAAAAAAAACTTTTAAAGAAATTAAATTAACAAATGAAAAATACTTGTTGTTATACTACAAAAATTGTACATAAACATAACTGTTATAAATACATTTTTAAATTTTAAATTTAATATATTTAATTTTTTCTACTGCATTACCATTTTATTTTCAATAAATATAATAAATTAAAAAGAGAAAAAAGATTCGCCCTCAAATTTAAATAAAAAATAAATTGCATAATATAGCCGTTGCTAAGATACGCAGACGATTACAATCGAAGAATAAATTCATGAAAAATGAAACATAAAAGCCAATGTTTAAAATCGAAAAAATATTAATTTAAAAAATTCAAATTCGAAAAACTCTCGATGAGTTGCACATCTGCAGGGTCCCAGGTACTTATATGCCAAATTTGGAAGCTCTGCGATCAGTAGTGTGTAGTATTGTTCATGTTTAGATAAATGTATTTATTTTCCTGTTGAAAAAAAAATAAACTCGTATTTTTTTTGGCAACAATTAAATTAAGGATTAAATTTAAATGGCTAATTTTTGCTATTATTAGCTTATTATTTTCATATTTTTATTAATTAAAAGAAAACTAAACAGAAATTCGAAATTCTGACTTCGATGTGCGCAATGATCCTTCGGGGGGCACCTTTGTGTTAAATCTCGTGACTGTCCGAGCTACCGTTTTCGAGAACAGTGAAATATACAAATATTGCTCACTTAATAGTATAAGATAATTTGCAATAAAAAAATGGTGTGACTATAAATTGAGATAAAATCTATCTTATCTCTCAAGTTGGACACAGTTTCATTAAAATCGGTTCATTAATTTAGGAGTTCATCGCGGACAAACTTCGTGACACGAAATTTTTATGTATAAAGATATATTTATACTCTAGAAAATTCTAAAATCTATTTTTAACAGAAAAACAGAATCGCAGGCTACTTTTATTTATTTATTTATTAAAAAGCATTTAAAATTGCGGCGCTTTTAAGCCTGACATGGCGGTGTTTTTAGGTCTAAAAAACATAGCGGTGTTTTAAGACATTTGCAATGTCTTAATTTTAGTTGCAAAAAAGTGTCTTAAAAAGTAAGATTTTTTTTTTGTTGTTGTTGTTGTTTCCGTTTAAAAAATGACCATCCGTTTTAGACACTTTTGTAACTGAATATAAGACGTTTACAGTGTTTTCAGTGTCATAAATAAGGCTAAAATTGGTCCGACCTCTCTGCGATCATTTGTTCGTGAGATATCGTGTACACAGTCTAACATACTAACGGACTCAGTGGCGGATTTAAGGGGGGGGCTAGGGGGCTGAAGCCCCCCCCCCCAAAACACTGACATTCACAATTGAATATTACAATTGTAAATTTTTTATTCGTCTAGAATAACACTTTGAAAAATCTTAGCCCCCCCCCCCCCCAAAAGTCAAGTTCTGGATCCGCCACTGAACGGACTAACACACTAACAGACACCCTACAGACGGACACCCTACAAATTTTGTCATTTTCGGATTCCTCACCCCTGAAAACGTGTAAAAAAGTGAAAAAAACCGAGGTCGAAAATTTTCACGATTATATAAGTTCCCCATACCTACAGTATGATGGGGAACTAGAAATCAAGCGATTTCGATGTCAGATTGCACATAAAGCCGTTTTGTTCGTAATTTTCCAATATCTGTCCGCACCGCTTCTTTGATTTTTACGCGGCCATTACGGTGGGAGATGGAATACTCTCCGATCATACAGCGACGAAAATGGAGCTCCCGAGAGAAGATACAAAATGAGTCTGGAGCGCGATTCCAAACTCTAAAATCCAATCAGCCCAGTGGGTTCCCCATCACGTCTGCCTCCTCATGACATTCTCAACCGAGTGTTAGCTGTGATGGAAAGAGTTATTCGGAATGAAACTATATAGTTAAGTGCAACGAACGAAAAAGTTGGAGAAATATAGAACTTTTTTTTCTTTGTCGTCTCTACTGAAAGAAGCCGTTTCTGCGGTGTATATATGTATATATATATACGTTGGGTTGCAGGATGATATGAATGCCCAGTAATTTTGTGATATCAAGACAAAAAGTCATAAACAAGTGGATCTGCAGATCAGGTGCCTCAACGTTCTATTTGCATCACGCATTATTCAGCAGATCGTTTTTATTTATTCCTTATATAAAATACATATCTATTTTGATTCGATTGATTTGCTACATAAGCAGAAACGTTTGCTACATACTTTTACATAAGCAGAAACACAATTTTTTTAATAAAATCACACAATCAACTGTGGAAGAAAACCATATTTATTATAAATAATGGTTAAATATAAATAACCATAAATATGGTTTTCTTCCACAGTTGATTGTGTGATTTTATTAAAAAAATTGTATTTCTTTCTCCCATTGTTTAATGGTGTTTTCCATTTCCTGCGGCTTATTTCTGTTGAGCTATCTAAATGATAGACCAGATTGCTTCTGCCTAATAGGTTGTCTGAGTGATTAATGCTGACCGGGATGTCGGCCTGGATAGCTCAATTGGTAGAGCACTGACCTTGTAAGTCAAAGATCCGGGGTTCGAGTCCCGGTCCAGGCATTATTTTCACTCAGTCGGAAAAATAAAATTTCAATAAATAAGCAGAAACGTTTGTCTGTATGCGAACTACAAATGGAATGCACACCCAGAACTATACAGTTGATTCGGTGGGGCTCATGAACGTGAGTACCAAATTTCAAGTCAATAGCATGATTTTTGCGACCGCTATCGCGCGACAGACAGACAGACAGACAGACGAACGGACGGAACCCAAAATCTTTTTGAGTCTCAACAGAGGGTCTCCACTGACGTTTCGCCAAAAATTACAAGTCAATAGTTTGATTTTTGCGGTGGCTCTCGCGGTACATACAAATTCTTCTCATAGTCCGTAATGATAAGAAAAACTTTGGTGTGTCCTTTACACGAACTACAAATATAGAATACACACCTAAAACTATACAGCTAATTCCGTTGGCCTCATGAATATGTGTACGAAATTGCAAGTCAATAGCGTGTTTTTTGCGGCCGCTGTCTCGGTACATACAAATTCTTCCCATAGGCCATAATGATAAGAAAAACTTTAGTGTGCCCTATCCAAACTAACTAAAAATGGAATTCACACCCATAACTATACAGCTGATTTCACGGGGCTCATGAACATGTGTACTAAATTTCAAATCAATAGCGTTATTTTTGCGGCTGCTATCGCGTGACAAACAAATAAATAAACAAACAAACAAATAAACACACAGACAGAACCCAAAAACCGTTTTGGCCTCAACAGAGGGCCTCCACTGACGTTTCGACAATAATTATGAGAAAACGCTATTCTGGGAAGAAGTACGATAATCTCATGGAGTACGACTCCGAGAAGAAACCGAAATGTGGAAATTAGTTTGACACACAGAAGGCAGCAAAATTATTGAAGCACACATCCGCACTTTTCATACTTTTTTTTTTTGTTTTGTTTGATCTCTAATTTTTATCATCAACACTTTCTTATAAACAGTATAAGACTAAGATCATGACTAGACACATATTTGCTTAACAAAACTGTATTAGGTGCCTATCTTTTAAGTATGAATTATTGCTAGTGCTTCAACGATTTTGCTGCCGATTGTATAAATGTGCTATACAGGCTAGGAAACATTCAAACGAGTCCACAAACTGAGTTCGAGGTCTTAAAAACGCTTCGATCGGTTTTGAAAAACACCTAATGGTGGCTTCTCATGATCAGGGACTTCCAGCAACAGCTGTCGCAAAAAAATTGAAAAGATCCCCAGGCGTAATATTGAATTTTCTTCGATTACAAGAGGATTATGTAGCAAAGAAATCTCCGCTAAAGCTATCGAAAAGGGCAAAAAGAGGGAGCGATGGGAAAACAAATTTAGGCGAACTTTTAAGAGATCCATGTCAAAAAGTACTTTGTCTGGAATAGTCAATAGCTCTTACGTGCTGAAGTACAAGACGCTAAAATCGAAACTAGGTATGACAGAAAAGCACCAGATCACCTGGATTGGGCGAAAGATCACATGTCTTGCAAGTTAGACTATGAAAAAAAGAATATTTTCCGATGGGGAAAAAAAAAAAAATACTAGTTTGCTAGATTTTGTCCTTATTAATCATAACGTCTAATAATCTGGATAGGTACAATGACACACTTTCCGCTTTCTATTTTTAGATCAAAACAAAAATGTTTGCACATTCATTCAAGGTGACCAATAAAATCGTTGTCTGTAAGAAACATTACGATTTGTCGTACTAAAAATTTAATTATAATGAAATGAAACCTTTTTAGAACTACATATATTAGCATCATGCACTATTAACAGCATTTTACCAGTATGTATAAAATTTTTAAAAGTTATAATGATGATATTTTTTGAGTTTTTTTACACGTTTTCAGGTGTGGGGAATCCGAAAATATCAAAATGGGTATGGTGTCTGTTAGTTTGTTAGCCCGTTAGTTTAGTCTGTGTACATGATATCTACGAACAAATGATCGCAGAGAGGTCAGACCAGTTTTAAAATAATATTTATGACAATGGCAAGAACCCTATTCATTTACAACATTCTAATTAAAAAAAAAATCAGAAGTTATTCGAAATTTACAATTTTCTTAACATGGGAGAATAAATAAGGCAAAATTTAATTTAAACGTGCATGAAAAGAAATATTTTTATCGTAAAGATTAAGAACATCTCTTAAATATCAGTTTTGATGCCGGGATAAACATTATTAACTATAAATAGGCTACCTTGAAAATTTCGCAAATTATTAGAAATTTACGAATTTTTTAACATGATAGAATACGGCAAAATTTCGCATAAACGTCTGTTTTGAGGGATATTTTCATCGTAAAGATGTCAGACTACTTTTAAAATATTAATAAGGTGCTGACATAAACATCCTTAACTGTGAATTGGCCATTAAAAATTTCGTAAAAAAATTTCGTAAAATTTCGAAAAATTGGAAATTTACGATTTTTAATAGGGTCAGGTGGGGTAAAAAATTGGTCAGAAAAGCATATTTTACATATGCACTTCAGCAGAAAATGCATTGGTTCCATTTGTTAAAAAATTGCACAAAATATGCAAATGAATATTCCTTATTACATTTTAAGAGAAATTTCTCAAAAAACAAAGAATTTGTGCTGAAAAATAAATTTTAAAATATGCTGTTTGTGGGCTGGGGTTAAAATAAGTCATCCTTTAAAACTGTTTTAAATTTTAATACAACTTACTTCATGCAAATAAAATTACAAATACACATTCATTTTTTTTTATAAAAACTTGATTTTGTGTTCTTTCAAGGAAAAAAAAAATATTTCTATGGTCCATGATTAGTTAGAATTTACGATGCATCTACATCAGAAATATCTTTCTCTGGAAATTCTAATAGGAACTTCCATTTCCTCTTTTTTTTTATCCCTTCAAATTTTTCAGAATATTTATGATTGTGTGAAAGAATGATGCCATGAAATATTTTCTTTGATCTTTTCCCAAGAAATTCTACTTTAACACATTTTCCAGCTTTTATGAATTGGTAAGTATTAATGCTGTCCAAATTTTCTTCTTGAGAAAGACTTGTTTTTTTTTTCTTTTACAGTTGATGTTTCTATGATTTTAGCATCTCTGTTCATTTTTTCGTCATACAATCAATTGAAAAATAAGTTGGTTGTTAAAATTACTCCTGTTTTCTGTGTGCATTTTTCAGAGCATCTTTAGAAGACAATGTTTGAGTTTGATTGGGTGATAAAGTGTTTATAATAGCAGATTTTATGTACTTAAAAGGAGAATATATAAATAGTATCCTGCTCCATGACTGTTGAAGTCGCACTAGAATTAATTTGTCAAATTGGAAATTGATGATCTAGATTCATCCACTCTTGCATTGTAAGTTAATGCTAAACTGCAGAGTTTCACTCAAAGAGTTTCATGAGAATTTTGCGTCCTGCCTGCCCTTTGTATGAAAAATTGGCACCCTTCTTAAATAAGCTCGAATTAAACAACATTTTGAATTACACCTACAAACTGAATGCTTTCATTCAGCTTTAATATGTATTGTCTTTTTTTTCCCCTCTGAACATTAAATTAGAAATAGCTCTAAAACAATGTATAGCTTAATTTTAAACTAATATATTAAAAGAATACATATGGTGTTATTTAAAACACAAAAAATGTAATTAGTTACTTTATGTTTGCTAAGCCTAACATGATTCAACACCTGACCTATTTTACCCCACATGTGTTTTTTACTCCAAACTATTAATATTTTATTTTTTTCTCACAAAAGTTTAGGAAATTCATCTTAAAAATGTGATTTTTGGAATAGGATAAGAAAATACTGTAAAATTTGCTTTTGAATTAGTTCAAAACCAAAGTTTTTCTTAGCAACACATTCCAGTTACGAATACGAAACACACAAATAATTACAGGCTGTAACTAAAAAGTATCAGTTACAGTTAATTTTGCATACAAAATGAAGACTAATATAACTAATATATAAAACCAGCAAAATTGGAATTAAAAAAATGTTTAGATGTTCATACATCAGAAAACTTCAAAGTAACATTTATGATATTTGTTTGAACCTCATTGACTACAAATATTCTAATAGGAAAATTTCGTAAGTTATTCGAAATTTAAGATTTTATCAACATAAAAAAAATCGGCGATATTCCATAGAAATATACATTTTGAGGACTGTTGCATTTTAAATAGTAGCATGAAAGATAAACTACAAAACTGATCCCAATAAAATAAATGAATAGATTAGAATAAGATGATAAATATATCACTCAAGAGTGGGTAGCCTATTAGGCGGAGATTTCATTTTCTCACTGTGTCAAGCATTTGAACGAATTCATTTCTCTTAACATGAATATGTAGTATGTATTGCACTAGAGATTTATGAGAACATACATAGGATGGGCGATTGAGCAGAGTCCACCTATGTCAACTAGTTTTTTATTGTTAACGTTTAATTCAGTTTATTTCTTTTTAAGGCGGAAAAAAAGGTTTTTTTTTTTTTTTTTTTTTTTTTTTTTTTTTTGGCAACACATTAATATGCTTTAAAGCTAGTTTTAAAACTAATGTAAGGTTATTATTTTCATATTTCAAATATTTAAAAAAAGAATGTGTCAAAAATTTGAATTCGAGGTGCAGTCTGACACATCACGGGAATCATCGTATTGAATCGCATGACTATCTGAAGTACCGTCTTTGCCTTACGCTGTCCACACATCACTGCCTTATATAGATATAGAAGCCAAATCTAATCAGTAACCAAACTTGTAACGTGCCACAATCTAGTAACATTAATGTCCATGTATCTTTTTATGACATTCCGTGCATTACTTTGTGAGATACATCCCCAATCTTGGTGACACAGACACATAGACATTTTAAATCATATCGTGTACAGAACCTTTGAAAACTGAAAATCGGAAATTTTTCCGTTATCTAATATTTTGTTATATCTAGAAGTAAATAAAAACCTATACCCGAGACGCTGACAAGGGACTTTTAAAATGATGTTCTCTCCGGCGCGCGATTCCAAACTATAAAACCTCTTTTCCTCAATCAGCCCAATTTGGTTCCAATCACGTCCCTCTCCTCATTAGCGAGCACGAGTTTCAAAACATCCCGCAGTATAGTTACGGACGATAATTGGAAGAGTTATTTGGGACGAAACAATAATTAGGACGGGACGATGGCGCCCCATTCTTCGTGCAGAAAAGAAGAAAAAAAAAAACTATTTTTTAGAATTTTTTAATAAACGTGTGAATTACTTGCTTTAGGTTGGTCTGCCTATCCGCGTTTCAGTTGCCCTAAATATTTTTAGACTTTAATGTGCAAGTACGTAATCTACTGAAAATGGTATCAACAGCGCAAAGGGTTTGCGCACAAGGATTCGCAAACATTTTTAATGCATGACTGTCTATGACAGAGATTTCTTTAAACCGTATATATATATATTTTAAATATATTTCTACCGCATGCCACATAAGGGTTGATCAAGCATTATTCGGATGGATAGAACCATGTTATTTCCTGTAGAAGAGGGTGTTTGAAGGTACCTTGAAGAACCCACTCTTCGATTTCCCCATCTTCGGTCGCCCAAAGCCACATAACTCCCAAGCAGAAATTTATGTATTCGTTTTTCACATTCGGAAATTTCGCAACCGTTCAATAAAGCACTGGTTTTTCAAAAATGCGTTGTTTAGATCTTTTGCTGTTAAAACATGAGCAAACGGCACTTAGTTAATTTTTTTTCATTTTTAACCCCCCCCCCCCCCCAAAGAAAAAAAAAAAAAAAAAAAAATCGGTTTTCACATACAGACTTAAGAATATACGTGCCTGTTGTATCGCATAATTTTAATTGTATTTTCCCTACATTATCCCACAATGGACAGACGGAAGGACCGAGAGGCATATAGATATACTAATTGAATTAATAATAACTCTGAAACGTTGTTGTTAAAAATGCTTAAAACAAAAGAAAACGCAGCCCTTAGTGTATCTGAATGTTTAAGTGTAGCCCTGTAAATCTGGAGATTTAGCATATCATATTCTACGCAAAACATTTTTTTACCCTATTAGCAATCAATTTCACTTTCTTTATGATTTTTCAGAAGAAAGTTATTTAAGTGTGATTTATAAAAATGTCTCCCGTAAAAGAAAATACATTAACATTTTTTTGGATGTCCCTGTACACATACCAGTTGTACTGGAGCTATTAATGCCATTTTAAAAAGGGAACATTTCATCGTGATTTAAATAATATAGAAAAATATTTACAGGACGCTGCAAGCAGACAGACGGACAGGTAGACACATGAACAATCAGATAAACAGAACAGATACAGAAATTGAAATAATATTCATCCTTAAAAATTGTTAGAAAGCGATAAAAACGCTTAATGTACACGAAAATGCAATTTCAGCAAATTTCCAATAATAGCCCTTAATGTAATTGAATATTTTTGCGTGCCGTTTTTAGAAGGTTTGTCTTCCGAGCGTTGCACGGCAGAAAGCATTTGATATCTTTATATTTCAAAGTAAAATTGTGTAAAGATTGTCCGTTCGAACAAAAATATGCTAAACATGATATTACAATTTTAAATTTTAATTATTTAAAGAGTATAATAGTAATAGACGACTCGACAAGTATTGTTTGCCGTGCAATGTTTGACTCTGTACGGCAAATGTCTGCAGAAAAACTGGCACGCACGAACACTGTGTAAAGGTATTGGAAGCATTTGCTCCAGTTGTTCTTCAACTCAGTGGCCCCTGTACACAAACCAGGGGTGGTATTTACTTCATTTTCTATTAAAAAAACATCCGATAGTGAACTTGAATAAAATATATCCATTTCAAGAAATTCCATGAATATTTACGGGTGTTAGAGTGCGGACTGACGGACAGACAGACAAACCGAAGCCATTAATGCTTTTCAATCTTGTTGGAAAGTACTAAAAACAAACCACATTTTAACTTTAAAATTATTTAAAAGGAAAAACAAGATGAAAAAGGAAAAAAAAAAAAAAAAAAATTAACAGATTAAAAAATTCTGATGTGGCACAACATGACTTCCCCCGTTGGAATGAAAACGTTGACATTTTTGTGTATAAGGTAACTGATTTGTAAAAAAAAACAAAAAAAAAAACAGGCAGGTTACAACCACGGGGGGGGGGGGGACTGAAAAACTGCTATTTTAACCACAATAGTCATGATAAATAGGATTATATATACTGCCAAACAAATATACCAGTTTTTTCAGGAAGGGCTTATGACAGAATCTCTCATTCGCAAATTCATAGTTTAGAGTTTAATGAAAATAATTCGGCCTACTTTTGTTCTCTTTGCCGAAAATTAGAGGTGAAAAATGATACATTTGACCGAAACAATTGTTTCAATTAAAACTGAAAAAGGATTTACTCATTCTGGCTATCCTGAAACAATATTTGTCGTCAAACTGGATCGCTCATCTCGCCAAGTCGCCATGTTTGTAGCCAACGCTGATTTTTGTCTTGGCATTGATTTTGGCGATTTTCTGTCGAATTTGGCGAAAATTTGTAGTTTAGAGTTGCTAAGTTTGGAAGCTCTAACTTGAATATAAACAGAATTCTGGAATTTTCCGAAAAGATTCATTGGTTTATAGCGCTGAAATAAATTCTTCGAAAATTCTTTAAATGACAAACAAGACTAAAACAAAATAAAGTGCATCCGTCGACTAGAACCTGCTTATATATTAAGAAGTACTTTTAACTCTCAAAAATTTTAGCAACTTTTATAACAATATCATCACGTGCTCTATCTACGTGCTGAATATTCATTAAAGTGCATTTTTCAACTAGAACCTGTTTATGTCTTTGAGAATTACTTTCTACACGCAAAAATATCGAGAACTTCCATAAAAATATCATTACAGGCTCTATTTACGGGCTGAATATTCATTAATTAACGTATTTTGAAATCTCTATGATGGTAGGTCCTATATAATGGCCAAAACCTTTGTATATTTGGCCATTATGAATATGATTTTCGTAAATATCTCCAAAACGAAAAGCAACAGAAAGACCAAAAAGCGGGGTGTACAACTAGATGTTATAACAAATCTATATACCCATTTGCAACGTTTTACGTCCAACCGTTTTTGAGTTATGCGTGATAAATACATACATACACACATACAGACGTCATGAAAAATCATGTAAAGTCGTTGATATCTCTAAAACGAGAGCTCGTACTAAGATGAAACTTGCAGGTTTACAACTGGACGTCCTAGCAGTCACGCATCTAAATTTGCAACATTCTAGGATGATTTGTTTTTGAGCTATGCGAGATGTAAAATCCATTTCGCAAATCGGATTTACAATACTTCCTCATACTTCGTATAAGGAAGTAAAAAAAAAAAAAAAAGGAAGCTATCCCACACAATGCTTTAGCTATGACGTGAGTTTCGGAAAACTTCGACTTCTGTCAGTAAGAAAATGACTTAAAAATGCTCAAAATTGAATCAGAACGATATTTTTGTAGGGTGATCATTTCGGAAAACAAGTTATTTGACACTGCAAATGCATTTTACAATAATCCTTGAATGAAACTCGGTCGATCCAGTACCTCCAGGAAGAAAGCAGATTACAGCATTTCTTCAATTGTTAATTTCTGAGGTTTAATAATTTAAGATACGTCTATTTCAATTAGGCGATAACATGGAGGTCCAGTACTCATACGCCCACATACTTTCTAACGAGTGAAATTTAAACACTTAAACGCCTAAAATGTGTTCCTAACTATACTCCAGTCAGCAAAAAGATACGATTCACGGTAAATCCAATAGCTCAGCCCCATTTAAAAAAAAAAAAAAAAAAAAAAAAAAAAGATTTTTTTTTTTTTTTTTTTTTTCGGTGTACGACTTTTTAAAGTATCGACTTTTCTGCATGAGCGCGAGGAAAATGGGATTTAAGATTTCTGCACTCCGAAAAGAGAATGTCTGCGCAAAGAGAGAGAGGGACGCGTCTCTCTCTCTCTCTCTAATCAGCCCAATTGGTCCCCGATCACGTCCTGCTCATTAAATGGAGAAAAAATAAAGATTTTTAACTCTCCCGAAAGAAGCCATTCAAGGTGGTCGGCGGAAAGAAAATGAAGGGCAACTGTTCAACAAAAAAGAAATATCACGAGGCTTTGCATGGATAACTCGTGGATCTGCAGATCAGGAGCCTCGACGTCTTACATGCATCACACATTACTCAACAGATCATTTCTAGTTATATATAAATATTATATAAATATTATATAAATATTATTATACAGTATTTATATATTGATTCGATTGACTTCATACAGAAACATATCCGCGGGGGGGGTCTGCGGTCCCCCTCAATCCCCCGCTGTCCATAACTATCCTATAACACCCCCTCTTTCTATAACTATCTGTATATATATATATTCCTAATAACTGATAGTCTTGTATTAATTCCCTGTAATTCATAAATACTTGAACCAAATTTCATGCAAAATCATTACGTACAGTCGGTAACAAAAGTGTCCGAACGCTAGCAAAAATGCCTATATAAAAAAAGTACACTTAATACTTTTTTGTTAAATAAATCCTTGTCGAATCCTGTTCTTATTCAGTCTAAGAACAGGATTCGACAAGGATTTATTTAGAAAAACTGTATTAAGAGTACTTTTTTTATATAGGAATTTTTGCTAGTGTTCGGACACTTTTGTTACCGACTGTAATATATCGGAAATATTTTGTGTAGCCCTGTAAATGAATTACCAATTCTATGCCCACAATTTTCCACAGAAAAACATGCTTTTAAAGTTCGGGTCCCCACTGCCTTTGGCAGCAACTTACTCGCTTTTTACTTCCCCTTCCCAACGGGTAAGTTCGATGTTTTGCAAAATTTCGCAGATCCCATAGATTTCCCAAGACAAATTTAGCGCTAAAAGGGGAGTCTCGAATTTTCTGTTTCGTAACCCCCCCTCCCCCCCCCCCCCCAAAAAAAAAAAAAGAAAGAAAAAAAATCGGGGGAAAAAAAAACGAAAATGTGTTTTTGGAAATATCCTAAAGAAGACACATGGCTGTTTTCAATTCCTTTGTATCATTTTTAATAGAGCTATACCCGAAAATCCGGATTTTCTGAAATCCCTCCCCCTGTAAAAACGAATTTTCCCCTCCCTCCTGTAGGAATCAAGAATTCCAAAATCGTACATAATGTTTTATTTACACTCAACTATAGTCTCCTTGTGTGCAATTTCTTCACCGTGAAGTAATTTGGGGCCGAGTTATGCTTACAAACGTTATTTTGCTTCCTGCCTCCCAGGGGGAAAGGGGGGAATTTCATTAAATCCCGTTACTTTTGGGGTCGGATACATATAAACAATCTAGCACCAAACTTTGTGACCGCAGCTCTCATGAAATTCCCAGGGCAAATTTAGCGCTAAAAGAGGTGTCTCGAATTTTCCCTTCGTAACACATACCCCCTCCCCCCAAAAATATGGCAGATCGGAAAACTCATGGCTGTTTTTTAACATCTTTGTTCCATTTTTGGTAGAGTTTTACTCAAAAATCTGGAATTTGCAAAATTTTCCGCTAAAAATTGATTTTTCCCCGCCGCTCTCCTTAAAAATCAAAATTTCCGAAATCCCAGATAAGGTTTTATTTTTACTCCTGTGTAGTCAATGTGGCAAACGTATTATTAGCCGTGTGCTGGCAACCTGAATAAGGTTAACTGTATTTAACCACTTATGGACGACCACTGTTTTCAATGTCGACTTTCATCACTGCTGAAAGTCACAGACGGCCCACTGCTTGAGCCCCATATGATAACTTGAAATGGGTGGCCCATAACAACGTTCCCACCAGTATAAGTTTTGCAGGGTTAAGTTGAAAATTTGCGATCAAAAGAAAAGTTTTTTATATTCCCATCCAGAAACCACGTGACTTGTCTTCTAAAATAACTTGAAAAAGGGAAGAATGCTAGCTCGCAAATTTTGATATATGAATGCGAAATAGCGCGGAAAAAGATTAATAAAAAAAAATGTATCAAGCATATTTTTGTCACACATGCCTAAGAATTAACTCGACTGATTCAACGTCTGGTAGCCGAACAGTAAGCGCTCTGGCCTTCAGTTTCCAAATTCGATTTACGGTTCAGCCAAGGGTGTTCGTAGTGGTTCGGAATATGTTCCCAATGGTTTAAACTGTTGATCTCGGTATAATGAGCCGTATTGTGCTAAGAATGATCCTAGAGCGACACCCAAAACTCCAAACCCGATTGGACAAGCATTCTAGTTAAAAACTGCGTTGAAATCTGCTTAGGGATTATAATGCCACCCACACTCACAAACAAATGCTACAAACACCTCACTCTTTTTTTTTTTTTTGTCGTCTGTGATTAGAAAGACATTATTTCAACTAATAGAATGATTGGAGTTCATTAAAAAATTAGCTACAACTGTAATTAAAAGGTATGCAAGCATTTTTATTATAAATATAGAGTGTTCAAATATCTTTGGGTAGCTTACCTGTGGGAGCGGATTTCCGGAAGCGGTACAACTCAGAGAAACGGATGTTCCAGGACGGACGGATTCGCCGGTAAACGTGTGCAATAACACCGGGGCGACATCTAGAGGAAGATCGTAGAAACAATCATTAAGAAAACTTAAAACTATAGACTCGTCCGTTAGTAAAGTAAAAAGCAAGAAAATAGGTATAACAGGTATGAATTAAATACAATTCAAAATATAACTTGAGTATAAGTTCAAATATAAGTATCAGTAAAATTAAGTAAAATAAGTAAACAGATAAATAAATAAAATAGAATAATCTGTAGCAAATCGTATTTGTTTCTTTTTTAGCAGATTTTTACTGTTATTTAACTTATGCAGATGGCCATGATGAAACGTCTTCAAAACAGCATTCTTCAACTAAAACAGTTAGAAGAATCGACACCCAATTTGGTATATGGAGTACACACGATATAGCCTAAAGAGGGGAAAAAAGAAAAATAAAACTCAAAAATACCCACTACATGAGCATTTTCGAAATCGTAAATTTAACAGACTTCACCTGGATCAAAACTTTTGCTTTTCGTTTCCTTCTTACTTTTTCTTACCCATAAGGTAGAGAAAGTATTGTTTTAGAGTCAAATTTTCGAACATGAGTTTTTGTTATATTTACACGTTTTGAGGACCCTTGAATACGTTAAAAATAGTTTCGATTTCTGTTGTGATGGTTCTTGAATAAAATATTGTTGCGTACTTGGGGGTTCGTGAGTTGTCCGAGAATGAAAGGCGTAACTTACAAAAATTCAATAATTTGTTCACAGAAAGTTCCAGAAAAATACAGGTCTATAAACCAAGTATCAGCTTCAATTCAACCAGTAAACACAGCTTAAACAACAGCTGTCAATAGCAAATCCACAGTACAAACTGTATAGCAATAACACATAAAGCAAGTCTCTTTCAAAGAGGCTCAAAACAATGCAGGCATTGGCGAAACTGACCGACTCTGATCTCAGACTGAACTGAACTGACTTGCCTTGGCGAGAAAGCGCTCCTTACATACTGTTCCATTGAACCCAGACTTTTCGAGAAAACTCTAGAAAGTGGTCAAGAAATCAACTTACAGCTTCCATATTTGGTATATCCCTAATAAGGATTTTCTCGCCAAGGTCGCCAAAAAATTGCCAAGGAGGGAAAAAGTCGCCAAATTTGGCGCCAAATCCCTTACCTGCTTTATTGGGGGCTTTTTAAAGCGTTTTTAAGAGAAAATAAGGCTATTTTAACGCTAAAACGACTGCAAATGCACAAAATTAGCACTTTATCAGCTTACTAAGTCTCTTTGAAAGAATTTATACAAAAACAAACCCAATTATCTACAATTTTGTAACACTATTTTTGTTGTGATTGTTATTCCTGATGAAAATAATGTCTTCAAGTTTTCTATTGTGATGATTTCTGGGGAAAAAAGAAAATGCGATTTCTACACAGAATTGTTTTTCCTGAATAAAATAACATCGCGTCTCAAGTGAACTTACCCCCGAGTTTCAGCTCAGCACTCCCTTGTGCCGACTCGAAATCATTGTAGGCGACACACTGGTAGATTCCGCCGTGCTCCCTCTGCACAGAGTTCAGCCGGAGGGGAGAGGACCTCTGGTCGAGGGGCACACCGTCCTTATACCAGGCGATGGACTGCAGGGGATGGCCGGACACCGAGCAGTTGAAGCTCGTCGACTGACCGACGTCCACCACTTGCCTCTGGGGATGCACGAACACCGACAAGGGAGCTGGAAAGGAGAAATTAACATTGGATAATGTTTATCCAGTACCCTGTAGAAAAAAAAACAATTTTGATTTTATATCATTGAAAAATAGGCGTGGAGTGCCTCAACATGCACTTAAAGAATCGCATCTCTCTCTCGAAAAGGATCTCCTTGAAAGTTTTATTATAGACCACCAGGCTTTGCCCGCTTCGTTTGACAATATATTTAAATGAATAACAAGTAATATTTAAAAAAAAAAAAAAAAAAAGTCAATTTCTACTTACGAACACTCTTGAAAAAAAAAAAAAATTATTTTTATAATTTTGAATTAGGAAATAAAAAACGCGCGTGAAAAATGAAATAAAAATAATTATAAGATAAAAAAAAAAAACTTTTTATATACCATGTTTTAAATTTTCTGATGAATCATAGAGCTCTTATCAATGTGCATAAAATTTTTAAAGTGATAACGACGTCCATTTTTGTGAGATGCATAAATTAACTTTTTTATAATTTTTTAACGTTCACGTTTAATTAAATGTATTTATTTTTAGGTCGAAAGAAAATGAACTCGTCAATTTTTTTGGCAACCATTCAATTATAGCTAATATTTTAATGGCTATAATAACGCTATTAGGATGTTATTATTTTCCTATTTTAATTAATTATAAGAAAACTAATAAAAAATTCGAAAATCGGACTTCGAAGTAGTGTGTTGTCACCGTGTTCTGAGCAATCCCGAAAGTTTCAAATTTCTAGCTAGTCGGGGAGTGAGTTAAAAATCGATTGCAAGATTTGTACAAGATATAGGGAGAGCGTGAACGAATAGCAGGAATTAAAAAAAAAAAAAGAATCATCACTTTTATATCGATTTACAAATCGAAATGAAGTATGAAATGCATTGAAATTGCTCAAAAACTTAGCTTAGGGGTCCTCTTTGTCTTCGGCAGAGACTTCTCCACTGCAACATCTCGTGTCGTTGTCTTTGGTGTCTGCGACAACGCCTTGCCCGTGAAGGGGGATTACTATGGATGATGGTATCGAAACGAAGAATATCGAAAAATATCGAAGTAGACTTACATTTAAATCGGAATTATACATAAACAACACTTTACGCACTATACATAGTATTTATCTTCACGTTATTTACTGTATATATATTTCTTTTTAATGTATCCTGTGGACAGCAATTTCACGCCAATATGCCCGGTAATACAATATGCTGTGAGCACTATTTCAGCCAGATTTTAGACAACTAATGTTTTTGTGGTTATATATATTTCCCATTAAACATATTTGTATCTATTTACTTAAATATTAATTCGAATTATTTTACCCAACAGCGTGCAAGTGCAGTCACATAGCAGTTCATTTATTTGTATGTTAAATTAGCGTTGGGATTGATTTATATAAAAAAAAAAAAAAAAAAAAAAAAAAAAAATCTGATGTGAAACAACCACACGACTTCCATTACCCCACCATTACACTTATGCCATGTTCGTTTGTTTTTTGGAGATAATGTGATCAGAAGACATACAATTAACCTAATGAAACAGACAACTGAAACTTTTCCAGTAAGAGAAAGTTAATACAAGCGTAAAGACATATAAAACGAAGGTTTATATAGCGAGTATTTTTTTTTTTTTTTTAGGACTGGGGACTATTTGTCTCAATTTGCCGATTTTTACGATACCAGTTTTACGATAGTTGGACATTTATCGAAAGCTAAAATTCATCGAAAATATCTATATAAATAAAGCAAAGAGTTTGTCGGGAACACATCCGGGTGGACCACTCCTATTTTTGATTCGGCTAGATTTAACTACTTGGGTGATGAAAGTCAATTTTTTTTTTAAAGTAAAAACTAATGAATTTTTTTAAAAGACACTGCATAGATGTTATACTTTTTTAAACAGCTCTAAAAATTATTCATTTTTTGTATGGACACTCTATATATCAAGTTATTAAAGATATTACGTTGCAAAGTTTTCTTTTAATTGATTAAAATGTGAAAATAAATATTATGTGAAAATAAATATTATAGTTATAGTTAAATAGTTGCCCCCCCCCCAAAAAAAAAAGTAAAATAAAATTAATTAATTAATTAATTAATAAAAATAAATTAACAAATAAATAAAATAAAAAATACAAGTTAATTTTTTTCGTCATAAAAATAAATACATTTAATTAAACGTGAACATTAAAAAATTGAAAAAAATTAAATGATGCATCTCTTTAAAAATGGACGTCATCATCACTTTAAAATTTTCTACACATGGATAAAGTGCTAATGATAAGATATAGTTATAAGATTCAACAGAAAATTTAAAAACATGCTATATATATTTTTTTTTTTTTTATCTTATAATTATTTATAATTTTGTTGTCATTTCGGCGATGAGTTGATATGGGTATCGCAAATGCACAAGTAAACATATTGGCGAGAAACGTCCGAGCTACTTCAGTGCCCAATTTCAAATTCTGCCAAGAAGTTGGTTCAAGCTCTTTCAGTGGTTTTGCACACTTTTTCTCGATTTTATTTTAAATATTTTTGTAATGCGAGTGGGGTGAAAAAAGGAAAAAGCATTTTTTATGAAATTGGTTTAATTATACAAAATATTTCCATGTAAAATATTATGCGTTTTCTTTTCTGTTTATTATCAAAGAGAAAATGACTAATGCAGTTTTTCCTGTATTATTGACATTTCTATAAATTAAATTATCCTGTACCAAGACGTTGCGGTGAAGAAGTCTCTGCCGAAATCAGCGAGGGCCCGAAGCGAAGTTTTTAAGCAATTTCAATGTTTTTTTTTTTTTTTTTTTTTTTTTAGTTTTAATTTGTAGAACGGTATAAAAAATGTTGATTCTTTTTTAAATTCATTTAAATATAGTGACCAGCGAAGCGGGCAAAGCCTGCTAGTAATTAAATAATTTGAAAGCAATGTTATAATTTTGGGAAAAAAAAAAAAAAAAAAAAAAAAAAACCTAATAGTTCCCCGTCCTAAACTAAATTCTGCTTTTGCAAAAATTATATTAAAATCTTTTTTTTTTTTTTTTTTTTTTTTTTTAAGAAAAAGAAAATTAATAATAATCAGTATCGAAACAAACACTATCGATTTTTTTTTTTTTTTTTTTTTTAATTATGAATTAGGAAATAAAAAGCACGCGTGCAAAATGAAATAAATAAAAAAAAGAAACAAGATAATTAAGTTTGAATCTGAGTTGGTAATTTAAGGATGCCATTGATATAGTAACTTTTTTGTTGTAAATTGTTTTTAATAAATTAAAATGCGGATATCATAATTGCGCTGGTAAAGACCTTTGCGAGTTACTTCGGCGCCAAATTTCGCCAAAGAGTGTTTTACTAAAGCTTTCTTTATTATTATTGTAAATTCATTTTCACGCATCATCTGCATACCAAATTTGAAGCAATCTTCTCGTCTGTTGTTGTGACAGGTTTATAGGTGAAGTTCAATCATTAAAACTATGTAAGCATGCGTATTTTACATGCATGAATAAAATTTTAGAGATTATAAACAGGCATATTGAGTTGATTTTTTAGTTTTAAGATGAAACAAGTAATCTAAAAAGAAAATGTTTTAAGTCAATTCCTACTTTCAAACCAAACACTATTAAAAAAGCTTTTTTTTTTTTTTTATAATAATTTTGAATTAGGAAATAAAAAGCGCGCGTGAAAAATGCAATAAAAATAAGGAAAAAAAATTATATACCATGTTTTAAATTTTCTGATGAATCACAGAGCTCTTATCAGTGTGCATAAAATTTTTAAAGTGATCATGACGTCCATTTTTGTGAGATGCATCATTTAATTTTTTATAATTTTTTAACGTTCACGTTTAATTAAATGTATTTATTTTTAGGTCGAAAGAAAATGAACTCGTCAGTTTTTTAGCAACCATTCAATTATAGCTAATATTTTAATGGCTAATAACGCTATTAGGATGATATTATTTTCATATTTTAATTAATTATAAGAAATCTAATCAATAATTTGAAAATCGGACTTCGAAGTAGTGTGTTGTCACCGTCTTCTGAGCAATCCTGAAAGTTTCAAATGTCTAGCTAGTCGGGAAGTTAGTTAAAAATCGATTTCAAGATTTGTACAAGATATATACAGGGAGAGTGTCTGTGAATTAATAGTAAGAATTGAAAAAAAAAAAAAAACAATATTGTTACAGTAAAATACTATCGAAATTATGTAAGATTTTTAATTTTGCTTAACCCTTTAACGCGCGGTGGTATATGTGTGAAACCACCTCCCAGCTGCGAACCGGTTTTTTTTTTTAATTGAAATTTAACATTCTTTTAATTTAATTTTGTTCGTTAATTTCGGTGGCAGTATAATTTAAATTAACCGTATTACCTTGCGCCGCAAAGGGTTAAAAAGATAAAAATATGAATAAAACGACTAAAGAGAAAGTATCATTCCCTCAATAAGTTCTTCATAGAATTAAAAATATTTAGCGACCACGAAGGATTAAGAAATGTGTCTTGCAAAAAAGGTTATAATTCAAAATTCATTAAATATTTACATGAACCAGTATAAAGGATCGGATCATCGCAATATTGTCTTGTTTCTTTATGAAAAAAGAATTAACAGGAAGAAAACGCGTGAGTAGGAAGGAGTTTTATATATAATAAAATCTCTGATTACACACTCGCATAACGCTATTATAAAGTAATTTAAAAACATAAATGTCAGAAATGAGGCGATTTATTGATAAAAAAATATTTTTAAATAAACGCAAATAACGTCTAAATACAAGCTTTTAAAATTCCTTTTAAGTTGTAAGGTAATTCCATGTAAATGTAATGTTAGTTAAACACAGAGATATTTCTGCTTCCATCAATATTTCATAGCTATAATCACTACCCTATTTGACTACAAGAAACTGTAATCAATGTAGGATAAAGATTTCTGTAAAATAATACTGATAGAAATCTCACCCTTCTGTATAATCTGCCATGGAATTAAACAGAAAAAACATTGAACATGTATTTTGATAGGTAAAGAAACATTCGATTATTAGAAAAATGCGAAATTTTGAATGCCTTTTTCTTATTGCCGAAACGTCAGTGGAGGCCCTCTGTTGAGACTCAAAACGGTTTTGGGCTGTGTCTGTGTGTCTGTCTGTCGCGCGATAGCGGCCGCAAAAATAGCGCTATTGACTTGAAATTTGGTACACGTGTTCATGAGCCACACGAAATCAGCTGTATAGTTTTTGGTATGCATTCCATTTGTAGTTCGTATACAGGTACACGCCAAAGTTTTTCTTATCATTACGGCCTATGGGAGGGAATTTGTATGTATCGCGATAGCGGCCGCAAAAATAGAGCTATTGACTTGACATTTGGTACACATGTTCATGAGCCCCGCGAAATCAGCTGTATAGTTTTTGGTATGTATTCCATTTGTAGTTCGTATACAGGTACACGCCAAAGTTTTTCTTATCATTACGGCCTATGGGAGGAATTTGTATGCATCGCGATAGCGGCCGCAAAAATAGCGCTATTGACTTGAAATTTGGTACACATGTTCATGAGCACCATGAAATCAGCTGTATAATTTTTGGTATGTATTTCATTTGTAGTTCGTGTACAGGGACACGCCAAAGTTTTTCTTATCATTACGGCCTATGGGAGGAATTTGTATGTATCGCGGTAGCGGCCGCAAAAATAGTGCTATTGACTTGAAATTTGGTACACATGTTCATGAGCCCCACGAAATCAGCTGTATAGTTTTTGGTATGTATACCATTTGCAGTTCGTATACACGCCAAAGTTTTTCTTATCATTACGGCCTACGGGAAGAATCTGTATGTACCGCGATAGCCACCGCAAAAATCAAGCTATTGACTTCCAATTTTTGCCGAAACGTAACTGGAGGCCCTCTGTTGAGACTCAAAAGGATTTTGTTTCGTCTGTCCGTCTGTCTGTCTGTCTGTCGTGCGATAACGGCCGCAAATATCACGTTATTGACTTGAAATTTGGTACACATGTTCATGATGCCCATGAAATTAGCTGTATAATTTTGGGTGTGCATTCCATTTGTAGTTCGTATACAGGGACACGCCAAAATTTTTCTTATCATTACGGCCTATGGGAGGAATTTGTATGTATCGCGGTAGCGGCCGCAAAAATAGCGCTATTGACTTGAAATTTGGTACACATATTCATGAGTCCCACGAAATCAGCTGTATAGTTTTTGGTATGTATTCCATTTGCAGTTCGTATACAGGGACACGCCAAAGTTTTTCTTATCATTAAGGCCTACGAGAAGAATCTGTATGTACCGCGATAGCCACCGCAAAAATCAAGCTATTGACTTCCAATTTTTGAAGAAACGTCAGTGGAGGCCCTCTGTTGAGACTCAAAAGGATTTTGTGTTCCGTCTGTCCAGCTGTCTGTCTGTCTGTCGTGAGATAGCGGCCGCAAATATCACGCTATTGACTTGAAATTTGGCACATGTTCATGATCCCCACGAAATTAGCTGTATAATTTTGGGTGTGCATTCCATTTGTAGTTCGTGTACAGGGACACGCCAAAGTTTTTTTATCTTTACGGCCCAACAAAGCAAGCATTTGAGGAAATTGACACAGATCTGAGACTGACCGCCTTGGCGTAAAAAATGCTCCTTTTGTACTTTACTGTCGAACCCAGACTGGAAAATTCTTGTATCTCATCAGCCAATGAGATTAGAGCTTCTATAGTTGGTATATCCCTAATAAGGATTTTCTCGCCAAGGTCACCAAAAAATCGCCATGTAGGGAAACAGTCGCCAAATTTGGCGCCAAATCCATTTCTTTCCGTATTGGAGCTTTTTAATGCGTTTTTAAGGGAAAATTAGGCTATTTTAACGCTAAAACGACTAGAAATGCACAAAATTAGCATTTTATCAACTTACTAAGCCTCTTTGAAAGAATTTGTACAAAAATAAATACAATTATTTACAATTCCGAAACACTTTATATGATATAGAGAGAAGGTATACAAATAGAGGTACAGCGGGGGGTTGAGAGGGGCGGCAGCCCCCCTCAGGAATGTATCTGATTATGGTAACAAGTCGATCGAATCAATATATACTATTATATAATAAGGAATAAATAAAAATGATCTATTGAATAATGTCTGATTCCAATAGGACGTTGAGGCTCCTGATCTGCAGATCCACTAGTTACTAAAATGTTTTCTTCTTTATTATTTTTATAAATCAGGTAAAGTTACAAAAAAAAAACTAGAGTATCCTTAGTAAAAAGAGAGCATGATTATACTTTTCATTACCATAAAATTCTTATGTACCAGAAGTTAGTTAAGTTATAATAATTTTAGTTATAATACCTCCCCACACGCACATACACGCACGGGTATTCCATGTCTGTAGACACTTTAATAATTCATAATAATTGAAATATTTTTATGTCGAAAAAAAAAATGAACTCGTACTTTTTTTTTTTTTTTTTTTTTTTGGGGGGGGGGGGGGGGGCAACTATTAAATTGTAACTAATATTTATTTTCACATTTTAATTCATTAAAAGAAAACTTTGCAATGTAATATCTTCAGTGAAATAAAAAGAATAATAATAAGTAGATAAAAACACATGAACATTTTTATCACTCTAAATAATAATTCAAGTTTCAGGATTCCAGTATTTTTTATTCAAGTTCGGAGCCTCACGATGCTGAATTCTTCTAATCTTTTCGAACACTGAATAGCTGTTGCCATTCTACAAACATAAACATAGAAAAATATAGATGCTACAATATGTAGACAATCAATCTCAAAATTAATTATCGTCTGCGACAAATAGTTATAACACACTGGGCCCGGCTGAACAAGGTTCAGAACAAATAAATTATCCAGTGCATCAAAATTTAAATACAAATGTAATTCAGGTGTAGATCCAATTCAAATATGAATCAAGTGTCATACAAAAAATATCAAGTAACTTACCAAGTTCTTCAAGTATATCAAGTACATCAAGTTTCAACAATATATCAAGAATTGTTGTCAAGTTTTCATTTTCAAGTATCAGGTACATTAAAAACAAGAATACTTCTATAAAAACATTAATCAAAAAACAATTTACATTTTAATAATTAATTTAAATAGGAATTAATTTTTATCACGGAAACCTGTTTCTTTTTTTTTTTTTTTTTTTTACACTTTAAGTATAAATATTTACATTAAAAATAAATTTCTATAGCATTATACACAAATTAAAATTCTTAAATATGTACATTTATGCAACTTATAAATAATATTTAAATATCTACAACATATAATACTACAATCAAAGAATATACATACAATTATTCTATCTATGTAAATTAATATGTACACTATGTTATTAATTTTATGCTAACTATACATAAAAAAAAAAAGAAGAAATATTAATTAACACTCTAATTTCACTAGTAGCTGTATAGGCCTTTTAATAAGTCCTTTTTCAGTTTTCACTTCACAACTACGAATTAGACCATCTCTTCCTGTGAAAGTTTTTAAAACTTTTCCAAGTTTCCACATGTTGCGTGGCAAATGGTCATCGTGTATTATTACTACATCATTCACCTTTAAGTCCAGTTTTTGTGAATGATTTTTTACACAGTTTGCTGATTTTAGATTTAATAAATAATCCTTGAAAAATATTTTCCAAAAGTTATTCAACAGTTTTTCGCGATATCTATATGACTTAAAGAGTACTTCTTTAGTACTACTTACATTATTAGGATAATTTTGTGGTGGTAAATTCAATGTTTTTTCTTTTCCCAGCAGAAAATGTGCAGGAGTTAGGGTTTCTGACTCATCTTGCACATACGTCAAGGGACGATGGTTTATCATCGCTTCAATCTCCACCAGAATAGTTTCTAACTCATCAGGGTTACATGATGATCTGCCAAGAATTTTTCGTAATGTTGTTTTTACTGTCCGTACAAGTCTTTCATAAAACCCGCCCCACCAGGCTCCGCGTTCAACAATATATCTCCACTGAATACCTTTAGTTGCATAATAGTTCTTCACCTCAGGATGACGTAAAACTTCCCACATTTTTTTGAGTTCCGCGTCAGCTGCCTTAAAGGTACGAGCATTGTCTGAATAAATAATGGAGCATAGGCCTCTTCTTGAGACAAATCTACGGAAGGCCAGTAAAAACGTTTTTGTTGTAACTTTCGTTTTGAATTAAAATCCAAACGATAAATGTAACATTCTAATAATCAAGTTATCATATTCCAAATTCGAACATCTGTTAAAATAAACATTCATTTAATTACAGTTCGTGCCCCACGTTGGGCGCCAAATGAAATAAAAAGAAGAATAATAAGTAGATAAAAACACATGAACATTTTTATCACTCTAAATAATAATTCAAGTTTCAGGATTCCAGTATTTTTTATTCAAGTTCGGAGCCTCACGATGCTCAATTCTTCTAATCTTTTCGAACACTGAATAGCTGTTGCCATTCTACAAACATAAACATAGAAAAATATAGATGCTACAATATGTAGACAATCAATCTCAAAATTAATTATCGTCTGCGACAAATAGTTATAACATTCAGTAACTTGATTATATAGTGTCCACACAAAAAATGAACAATTTTTAAATCTCTTTTAAAAAGTATAACATCTATCTTTTAAAAAAATTCATCAGTTTTTACTTTAAAAAAAAGGTCAACTTTCATCACCAAAGTAGTTAAATCTGGACCAATCAAAAATAGAAGTGGTCCACTCGGATGTGTTCCCGACAAACGCTTTGCTTTATTTATATAGATTTACTTATTTAACAATAACTTGGCAGTAAAAATATAAAAAGTTGTAGTTTAAAAAATGAGAAATCTTTTTAGAACAATATATATTAATATTATAAACTATATCAGCAATTTATCAATATTTATAAAATTTTTAAAGGGATAATGACATGAATTTTTTGAAATGCATAATTTAATATTTTATAATTACTTCCATTACCCTACTACTGTAGGTAATGGAAGTATTGTATTCGGTCCTAAAATGCGATATCGAGATTTCACCTGATTTCTACGTTTTAAGGTCCCCTGAGTCAAAAAAATTGGTTTTTGTCTATTGGTCAGAGTGTATGTGTGGAATGTTCTGGCTATCCTATCTCCGAAACTAATAAAGATTGAACTACAAAACTTCAGAATTGTGACAGGTCTTATGTACAGATGAATTTTCCTAATTTTGGTGAAAATTGTAAAACCGAAAGGGGGGCCGTAAGTCCGTATCTCAAAAACGGCTCTAACAATTTTCTTCAAATTTGCTATATAAACAGTCTATTAGATGTCCTTTCGAATGATATAGTTGGTTTGTTCAGAAAAGTGGATAGGCCTCCTGTATAAATAGCTCCATTTCAGGCCTCGCAAGCCCGTTCCTTTCAAAACGGCTGGACGGATTTTTTTCAAACTCGCCCAATTAACTCACTTTTAAATATCCTTTTGTATGTAATTATTGTTTTCCGGTCAATAATTGAGTTTTAGTAAAAGTTGGTATCTCAAAAACGGCTCTAACGATTTTCTTGAAAATTGTTATGTAAATCCATTCATTTCTTATGTATTACGCGGCTATTAGAGGAAAAATATGCCATCCTGCTTAGGTAGGTTAGTTTTAGATCTCAGAAATTTGCGCTTCAAAAAATAAGTCTACCATTTTTTTTTTCTTATTTTTTACTTCGCTATATGTAAAGCTTCATTTTACATGTGTATAAAGTTTCTCTTAGCGGAAAAATTTTAGGTTCCTACTACTTCTTTAGGTCACTTTCATATGTCTTCTGATCACATTATCTCCGAAAAATGCATATAATACGTGTAATAGTGGGTAATGGAAGTCGTGTGGTTGTTTCACACCAGATTTTTACTTTCCGGACACTATAGTGAGGAAAATATTGTAATCATGTCAAAAATCCGAATTTGAGATTTTGATGTTTCTGTACGTTTCGAGGTCACCTGAGTCCGTTTTCACTATTCTTACGATTGTGTATATGTGCATGTATGTATGTGTGTGTGTGTATGTATGTGTGTATGCCTGTGAGTGAACACGCTAGTGTCTAAACGTTTTTTTCGAATAAGCTGAAAGTTGGTACGTATATTGTAAGTCACCCTAGTACGAACCCTATAGATTTTGGTGAATCTAGCACTTATATTTTTTTTTACAGGGACACCAGGAAAAATTCTTTATCATTATGGCATATGGGGCCAAATTTTTAAAAGTGCGATAGCGTCTAAACGCTTTATTAATCTGAGCAAAAAATTTGTACACATGTTATAGGTCACAATTGCACGAGCTGTATAGATTTTGGTTAATTTAGCACTTAGTTTTTTTACAGGGACACAAAGAAAAATTCTTTATCATTTTGGTGAATCTAGCATTTATAGGTTTTTACAGGGACACAACGAAAAATTCTTTATCGTTATGATCTATGGGCTCAAAGTTCAGTAGCGTTCAATAAAACATCGTGTACTATAGGGTGAAAAATACTGAAACACTCTCTTATGGTTTTCTCTCTTTTGTTTGTTTAACAACTCCTCTTTCTTTACTTTATCTACGAAACTGTTAGTGTTAATTATGTTCGAAAGTCGAGTGGAGTCACTCCAGATTTTTTTTATTGTTCACTTTTAATTGAATGTATTTATTTTGATGTCCCCCCCCCCCCCCCCCCAAGAAAAAAAAGAAAAAAAAAGAACTTGTAATCTTATTTGGCAACAATTAAGTTATAGTTAAAATTATAATGGCTAATTTTTAAGCTTTTATGAGGGTAATATTTTCATATTTCAAATAATTAATTTAAAAAAAACTAATAAAAAATTCGAAAATCGGGCTTCAAAGTGCCCAAAAACCCCGTGTCGAAACACGCGACTGTCCGAGCAACCGTCTTTACGCTATGTTGTGCACACACACACCAGACATTGCCTTATATATAAAGTCTAGTCAATGTTTTATTGTTATGTTTTTATATTGATTTTTCTCCGTTTTGAGTGAGTTGCTTCTTTCGGGGAGCGATATGATATAGGATTGTGTCAATGAGATACAGGATTAGGATAATGATTATCATGGTGTATGTTATTGGGTGAAAATAATTCTGTGATATAAGATTGTGATAATTATCATATGATTTTGCTAATTATAGGCTATGATAATTATGTGATATCATAATGATGTAGGGCAATGAATGTATAATTTCTATATGCAGGGATTGTAACACACATAAATTGTTAATCACACGTGAAAATTACAGTACAGATGGTTTAAGAGATAATATGACGTGCAAATTGCAGAACATAAACGATGAATACGAGAACATTCTCAACGTGAAATCGTCGAAAATACAAGTATGGATACGGATCAAAAGGCTTACCGTCCTAATATCAATAGAGGTGTTATCTTAATAACCGCAAAGAATAGGATTAATATTATTATTTTGTAAATCCCGTTTGTACGATCTAAGTTAGATTGCATCTCTACAATATTCTATAGATTTCGGAAGAGCAAGTGACAAGGCCAGGACAGGACAGTTTGTTCGTTCTAAGGAAGAAATTAAAAATACAAGACGCCATGGTACCACCCATATCGTTAGTCTGAAAAATGTAACTTCTCGAAATCATATTATTCCCCTTTTAACGGTAAAAAAAAAAAAAAAAAAACGTGCGGTCGGGGGACTCCCGTCAGGAACGATGTTCCTTGCGCCTTTTCGCCAATTCCGAATTTGATTTGATTCACTATTTTATTGTTTATTTTCTATTCTTTCTACATATCATGTTTTTGTTTGACGCCATAGAACCTGAGTTATAGCCTTTTCTTAAATTGCAGAAATCGCTGTGTGGCAGCGCTACCTGTTGAGCGGTTGACACAAAAAGTTGACAGAAACTAATTCATGTGAAGGTACATCTACATATAAATTTTTATGCAATTCTGTTTAGTAGTTCCTGACATAGAGCCTTCCCTTAAATTGCGGAAATCGCTGATATAGCAGCGCCAACTGTCGACCGATAAGCATTCAAACTGATTCAGCATAGTGTCTCATAATGATCTTCTAACATATCAAGTTTTGTTTGATTATATGCAATAGAATCTAAAATATTGCGTCCCCTTAAATTTCGGAAATCGCTGTATCGCAGCGCCACCTGTTGAGCGGTTGACACTAAAATGTGACAGGCACTCATTTAGATCAAGGTGCATCTACATGTAAATTTATATACATTTCTGAGTAGTAGTTCTGAAGATACAGTTACCACAAACAAGCGTAACGCTTTTTCGTTACGTGACATTTTCCTTCCTACCGCAACCCGCGTTAAGAAACTTCGTTCTTTAAAAAAAAAAAAAAAAAAAAAAATCCGTATTGGTCTAGTTTCCTGGTTTCTTTGCATGGTCTGTTCCATATTCTTTTTCAATAACTAAACTATAAAAAAATTTATTTTCAAGCACGAGGAATGTTCGAACAGGGAGGGTACAGGTAGACGCTGTACAAAATGTCCTATTTACTTTTATAGGATGCATGCGCACAGTATGTGACTGCGAGTGTCCAATCAAATCGTTCAGGGTTTCCTCTAAAACGTGAAGTCCGCTTCTCACCCAAAAGTGAGGTACAGGTTGCTACAGTCTTAAAAGTACGAAATTTTAATCTTCAACCACTTAACTTTTTTGAGTTACGGCTTTTCTCCGTTTCTTTCCGATCCAAACACTTTCGTTACTTTTTGGTGCAAGGGAGGGAAAACTTCTTTCTTTTCATGTAATCCATTCATTATGTTTTAATTAAGTGTGGGGGAAGAGGGGCTGGGATATCCTGAACGGAATCTCCAGCTTGGGTTTCATTAAGGACGAAGAGAGAGAGAAAAAAAAATATAAACGCTATCCTCCAAAATCTAAAAAAGAGAAAATCCCACGAAACAAATAACCGACGAAAAGACATTAAAAGTTTTCTCTCCTGACTTACGCCCTCCTCCCCCTTGCTGCCACAACCTATCATTGGGAGTCGCTCTTCCTCTAAAAGCCACAGGAGAGGATTCCCGCTCCTTTTCTTTTCCCACCCGCCACCTTTTTCCCGATTCTCCTTGCGTCGCGATCGATTGGCTCCGAAGAGATCCCGTTTTTCCCGATTCTCTTTTGTGGGAGGAGAGGGAAGAAAAGTCAGAATGATGTGAGGTTACAATTTCTCGGATAGTTTACGAACGATTCCCCCCACCCCCTCTCTCTTTTTTATTTTATTTTTTTAAACACAAGTGGTTTTGCAGATGAGGAGCTTCACCGCTCCAGTCTATCAGTTGTGACTGCGCTTCATCTTTATCGATTCTGTTATAACTTGCATGACAATGGCACAGATTACATTGTTGAATGCAGTAAAACCTTCCCCCAGAGGACCACCCTCCGTGCCCTAGAAAATTGGCACTTTAGAAATGTAGGCTCATAATAGAAGCCAAAGAACAAATAGTATAAGTTAAGTGGTTATAATTATTTAAATTTACGTAGCTTGTCTAGCTTTGTAATAACTATTAATATAAGTTTTTTAATAAAGAAAAATTAAGCCATGTTTTTTAAAGAAATTTTTTTTTCTTCACCTACTGGTCGAAATTTGGCCCTAATGATCCTATAAATCTTTCTTTCGTTTTCGGGATACAAAGATCTCTCATTCTCTGATTAATCGTACAAAATGATTTCCACCCTTTCATGGGTCGGAAACTGTTCAAATTACCTCAGTGCCTGCACCATAGAAATATAACTGGGCAATATTTTTATGACTGATTAAAATATATATTTACCAAAACTATAAAATAATAGTTTTAATAATCCAATATCAAAATTATTAAAATCCATTGAAATTATTCTTAATACATCCTAGGGTTTAAATGCATCCTCATATTAAAAAAAACAAACCTATCAGCATCATTATTTACATAACTATGCATATCACTGTGACACCTTCTATACTGCTGGACAAAACTTTGGTGACCACTTGATTCTAAAAAACTACGAATCGTGTGTGGGTGTGTTCCGACCCCTGATTTAACCCTTTGGGGCGCAGGGTAATTCGGATTATTTTAATTACACTGCCACCGGAATTTACGAACAAAGTTAAAATAAAAGAAATTTTAAATTTTCAGTTTAAAAAAGAGGGCCTTTTCTGCTATGTTATAAATGCAAATTTTTGCTAAAAAATTTCCGGGATGAGTTTTTGCACTTGAGAATTAAAATTAGGTGTTCCATCAGCGGGAACACTGCGACTGAAAGGGCTGAAAGAACAATAAGAAGCAAACATCAATATCAAAAAACTGTTCGACATCGGAAAATTAAAACATTTTACAGAAAATACATGAAAATGAGTAGCTACCACTAAGTAATCACACATATACAACAAATAAAAGATGAAACAGTTACTGAATCTGTGCCCCTTTAACCCTTTCAGGGGCACTAAGTAAAAATGATTGAATTTCCTTTTAAATATATATATATCATAAAGTAAACATCCCCTACAAGTCATATTTGATGAAGAAAAAAAATTCAGCATGTGGGGATTTTTTTGTGGGTGGTGGCTAGGCGTTCTAGCCACTGCGTCTATCTACCTAAAAGATGCCCCTAAAAATCAAACTAAAATTAATGATCTAAGGTAATATGTAAATCTGTTGTATTTAAAAGGTGCATTACAGTATATTTACACTACCAAATACTTTTGAATAAAAAATTATTTTTCATAAAAATATGTAAAAGAAACTTCAAAAAATTTTCCCGCAACTTGTCCATTTAAAAAAGTCACAGGCACATCCTGCTTAAAGTTACTGTAGTTCTGCCATCTCTATTTCAATTTTAGAAGTTCACATTAACTTTTCATAAAAGTGGATAAAAAAAGTAGCCACTGCACACTTAGAGAAAAATTTCTAAAGTAGGTGGCAAGACCCTCTAGCCACCGCCCCTGAAAGGGTTAACATCCAAGAATTGATTTGTGCAGATTCATATGCTTCCCTTCATTGAACTCCTTTACGCGTCTCTCTAGAGCTCGAATCAGTTCTTTTCTGGCCATCGTATTGCTTTTGCATTCAACACAACCTCCTCCATTCGATGCCACACATTCTCGATGATCTTCAGATCGGGTCTTTATGCGGGACAATCGAAGACGGCTCTCTTGCGGCCCATCAGGTGCACCAGAACTTTTCTGCAGTGCTCATTGGCTTTTTTCCATATCAATTTGTTCTGGCCAAATTCTCTGTGACATCACGGGATAAAGGGGCTTCGTCAAGATATTTTAAGCTATTATACTTACCTTCGGCAACCTTTATTACGAGATTTACAAACCTGGAGAAGGCGCCTAAAATCATGACACCGCCACCACCCTTTTGTTGCTTCATTCGATGCTGTGCGAGGACGCTATCACCTCTATGTTCGACGTATGAACTGGCGTTGTCGGGTCCATCATCGAGGCAAATGTATTTCCCATACATTAAAATCACGACAGTGCGTTTGCTTATGAACTTGAGACGCTCTTCCCTGTGTCTCGGCATTAACGGCAATTGTTTCTTGATTTTTTCTTAGTTGAAGTCTTGTTTAGCTATAGCGTTTGATAAATAGTTTGGCATGAGGCCTTGGCACCAGTTTTATTCTTTATGGTACAGCTGGTAACCAGTCCATCTTTTTCTATAATTGACATGTCGTCCTAATTCTCCTTTTATCATGGACGGACAAATTTTCACGATGACGCCCGGTCTTTTTTCCTGTCTTTCGGTTCCTGGTGACTGTATCCACTTGCTTGCACAGCTATTTTCCCGAGACTTTTAAACTGGTCATATGACCTGAAGATTTCAGCAAGTCTCTCTTTAGTGATCATCCTCAACTTATTACGCTTATTGCACCGCTCGTAAGTTATACAACTGGAAACGGAGCGCTAATCTTTATATGAAATTTTTCCAAAACTCTTACTAGTGGCTAAAGTTTTGACCCCCCTTATTTTTGTGTTCTTCGTTACAATCTTTACTCTACTTGCGATAATATAGTAAGTTGATGTTTATATGTACATATTATTGATTTATCGTTTTCTATAGAGAGCGTAGCTTTTTTTAATAACACGCGCAGTAATCGCCAAAGTTTCGTCTAGCAGTATATGGATTTGTTTCTTGACCCGACCTGTCAAAGTTCTTTTGGATATTTCAATAGCGAAGAACAATGTCACAGTTTGAAAAAATAAATAAATAAACTGCCCACATTTCTTTTGTCAGACAGATGATATAAGAATCTTGCAAAGTAAAATATGCTTACTTCTGTCGCCAAAACATAAAAAAATAAAGACTATTTGAGGTTCTAAAAATAAATAGGGAAAAATAAATCCAGAAAAAAGTTAAATCCCGAGAACTGCATTGCATTTAAAAAAATAAATAAAAATACATGTGCGTATGTCAGAACTTTCTTTCGTGGTAATTTTTATACAAAAGATTTTTTTATGCGTAGTTTTTCAGTTTATAAACGTAAGAGTATTTTTTATGACATCTTGGCCTCATAGGGGAAAGAAAAAGTTTCTGCAACTCACACTTTTCAAGCGATACTACTTTTAAGCCAATCCTCTTATTTAGTAGCAGACTACGCCCGCTTCGCTGGTCACTCAATTTAAATGAGTTTTCAAAAGGATTGAATCAATATTTATTTTTTATGACATTTTGGGCTTTGTAACATAATTAAAAATTCCTTTTAAGGTCAAAAGTCAAAATAACGTATTACAAAATAAATTAAATATTTCTTCCGTTTTGCAACAACGCTCTATGTCTTATGTGAAGGATTCTCAAGAATGAATCACAATTATTTACAAATTTAATGGATTATGTATGGGAAATAAATACGCTGTCATTTAAAAATTGCAGCTCTTAGAACTTCAAAACTGATAATTTTTAAAAAGTTATTCATTATGCTTTAATATTAGACTGGTTTTTGTTTAATATCAGACTCTTATTTTAAGGTGAAAGCAGTGGAATGATATCGCGTTGTGAAACTTTGTAACGTAATATCTTTAAATCTAATAACTTGATGTATAGAGTGTTCTCACAAAAAGGAACGGTTTTTAGAGCTCATTTAAAAAAGTATAACATCTATGCAGTAACTTCAAAAAAAAAATTTCATCTGTTTTAACTAAAAACAAAGGTCGACTTTCATCAACAAAGTAATTAAATCTAGACCAAACAAAATTAGGAGTGGTCCACCCGGATGTGTTCCGCTTACAAACTCTTTGCTTTATTTATATAGATGGCTAAAAACGGACGACAAATTTCATGTTTGCCTATTAATATGTAGATCCTGGATTAAATGGTTTAACAGAGCACTATTTGTGAGTGGAAAAGAAGCCTCTTCCAATCTATTAATTTTTACTACAATTCCACGCTCTGTAGAGTAGTTTTCTCCGCATTAAAACGTTTTAGGACCGCTTCGAAAGCAGTGTTGTCAGACTTTGCTAATTTTTATTCAATAATCAGCTATAATTTTGAGAATTGATATGCGTAATCGACGATTCCTCGATTCGATTCGTCTTTTATCTATATCAAATATCACTTCTCAAAATTATGGGTGACTGTTGTTGAATAAAATAACTCCCAAAGTCTGGCCACACTCTTCGAAAGAGGAGGGCATTTGGCAAGTTCCTGCTACTGCAGGTAATTGACCTGAATACTTACGCCAACACCTCTTCTGTAGGTATGCGTATTTAGAAACAAAAATTCTGATCACTCACTTATTTCATCTACACGCACATGAGTAGAAACTACCTGCTATAATTTCACAAAATTAAGGAAATCGGGAAGTTCCTTAACACAACCGAGCTACAGTTATCAGTTCAAATTTAAGGAGGACAAAAATAATTGACGCCAGCGACAGAAACTTTTTTTTTAATATATAGAGAAATAAAAATACGCTTATGAAAGGGAAAAATGGGGGAAAATGCATTAAAAATAAAAGGATTTTTAAATACCTTCATGACATCGTAAGAAAATAGTTTTTGTATTCTGCACATTTCGAATGATACCATTTTCAACCCTCTACTTCCATAATTAATATGTTAAAAGTGTACCACAAATTTTATGCTTGCCTATTAATATATAGATACCCTATAGAAAGTAGTACATAAAAATATAGGTAAATTTAAGTCTACAGTTATCAACATATCACTATTCCTCTTTTTTTTTTTTTTTTTTTTAAGTTTTGTGAGTCATTTATAGAACTTAACGCTATGAATTTTTCCGGAATATTCCAGAAATCTGTTTTTATTGAAGTGAGAGCTTCCAAACTTTGGCAACCGTAAACTACAAATGTTCGCCAAATTTGGTCGCCAAGTCGCCAAATTCGATGCCAAGACCAAAATATCTATGCTAGCTACTAATTTGGCACTTAACGAGATTAGCGATAAATTTTGCGACAAATATTGTTTTAGGATATCCAGAAACCCTTTTTAAATTTTAACTGAGTTAATTATTTTGGTAAAATTTGTTTCTCGCCACTCATTTTTGCCAAAGAGAACAAAACTGTACTCGAATGATTTTCATCGTACTCTAAGCTGTGCATTGGCCAATGAGAAATTCTCTAATAAGCAGTGGAGTACTATTCTCGATAAAACATACTATAATGGTCTCGGCGGTATATAGGATCGTATTATCGAGACTTTTTTGGTTGGGGTAGCAGGGTTTTTTTTCTTTTGTTTTTGTTTCAAGGAATGTTCGTGGACTGGAATCTGCCTGTTTATTCACAAATTGGTTACCTCACACAAAACTATCAATGTTTTCATAACAATATGTATATTCCTATATGGTTGTATAAGGAAGTCATGTGGTGTCCATATAGGATTTAAAAAAAAATACAGAATGACTCAACAGCACAATTTTAACAAGAGTGCCTTCCAATTCGCATAATACTAATAGGACCTGGTAGTGGTTTTAGCCAATGGAGTTCTTGGGATGGATTGGGCGGCAGTTGCACTTAAGGTTTGTAAACAGGGTCGGCAGTACTCTTCAGTATCAAAACTCAAACGACAATGCCAAAAGCTATCAATGCCTGACCAGGCATTTATCATTTCTAAAAAGGGTGGATTTATGGGTCGTTAAAAGCATGTTTTCAGTTTATTTATAGAGGCGGCACTGCCATTTTGAAGCACTCGATTGTCAATATTTTTTTTTCTTCTCTCTCTCCTTTTTTTCCCCCCTCAAATCTTCTTCAAGCATAAGATATATAAGAAGCAGTGATGCCAGATTGGGGATTTTGTCCCCATTTTGGGGATTTTTGAGGGTTCTGGGGACAATTTTGGGGACCAAATGTGTGTGGGGACTTTTTTGGGGAATTCTAAAATTTGGGAAGTTCTTCAACTTTCTGTCAATGTTGGCAACGTAATGATTTATCCCTACGACCAGGGATTTTCAATATCTTTATTGTTATTTTTGTTTCAAAAATTGCCTTAATTTGGGGAAATATCTGAGCTTAAATTTACTTAAATCTGCTTGATTATTATTATTATTATTATTATTATTTTCCCTTTTTAGTAGAAATCAAGTTGGGGACCTGTTTGTGAAAATAATTTTCGACCATCTGGCATCACTGGTAAGAAGTCTGATTTGCTTCAATGTCCCTCTTTAAAGATCTATACACGTAGAGAAAAAATGTTTATTTTTCTACCAACAAAGTTTTCAAGAATTCATGTATGGCTGTATCATTTTGAGACGCAACATGAATACTATTTCATACTTTTTCTAAGATCATGAACTTATTTCGTCATGTATGTACCTACGAAATAGGTACTTGAGTAACCCCCCCACACACACACACACAATTGCTGCTCATTACTACCCCCTACATTACTGTACACTCTATAACTCCCCCCCCCCCCCCCTCACTTAATCCTCATTCATGGGAAAGATGAATTGTTCGGTATCATTTTTTATTTTATTTTTTTAGATTTAAAAATTCCTCTAACTAACAAAAGCAATAATAAACTAGTATGTTGTGGCCACCACAAGACTTTCTTCTATATTTTCCTATACAAATTCACTTAGTAACAATATTTCAAAAAAAAAAAAAAAAAATCGATAACTTTGTTTTAAATGATCACATATTTATAGTTCAACCATTCGTTTTAAAGGTATTGACGAGATCTTTCGAAAGATATCCATCTTGAAAATTTACAGGGGATGCCCCCACATGCACAAAATTTTTTCCCTAATTAAGTACTACTGTTATCAATAATTCATATTAATTTTACAATCACAGGTTAAGAATAACTCTCAGTATGTACATTTATACGAAATTTTGTCCTATACTGCCAGGTTAAAAATTTAGAAAAAATACGATCACAACGCCTCCTGTTGAGCGATTGATCCCCAAATCTAATCAGCACCAGTTTATGTCAGGGCTAACTAAATACCAAATTTCGTTAAATTTCGTAAAAAAAAAAAAAAAAAACCTTTTTTTTTTTTTTGTTTGTTTGTTTGTTTGTAAAAAGTAAAAAAAAAAAAATCGATAACATTGTTTTAAATTGTCACAGATTTATAGTTCAACCATTCGTTTTTATGGTACTAACAAGACCTTTCGAAAGATACCCATCTTGAAAATTTACTCCCTTCGAGGGGGGACTTCCCCCCCCCCCAGGGGGGTTGACACAAATTTTTTCCCAGTTGACTATCTCTATAATAAATATTTCTTGTAAATTTCATAATGATTACTAAAAAATAATTCTCTTTATGCACATTTATACAAAATTTTGTCCTATATCACCCTGTTAAAAATTTAGAAAAAGCGGGATGGCAACGCAACCTGTTAGACAATTTTTACCAAAAGTTGATAGGCACTCATTTATGTCAAGATGCAACTACATACAAATTTGTATGAAATTCTGTGGAGTAGTTCCTGAGATACAGTTGCCACAAAATTTTGTCTCACACACACACACAGAGACAGACAGACAGAAAAATTGTCAAATCGTGTTCTACAGCTCTCAAAACGTGTCAATCCATGAAAAACCCGAGGTCGAAAATTTTTACGAATCCAATATTTTCTTCTATTGAATATAGAAGAAATAATAAATAAATACATTTTTTGTTTATCTCATAAATTGGTCAATAAATTGTTAAATAAAAACAATTAAAAACTGGCCTATTACTGAAGCGTTCTTTGCTTTTTCCATTTTGATTCACTGGGTCGATTTTTCGTATTTTGGTTGTTTCTTTTATCCTCGTCCTTTGGAAGGATCGCTTTACGTGTTTTGGGGTAAATGCAGCCCCCCTCTCCCTGTCTCCCAGTGACTTCGGAAACGTAATTAACATCGACGTTTCGATTGTGCTGGGAGAGCGCGGATTGGAGGAACACCCTAAAACCGCGACAGGGAGGCAGAAGGATCGATGCATCGGGAAGGTGCCCCCCCCCTCTTCAAACATTCCACGTCGAGTGGCTAAACACATCCCCCCCCCCCTCCGTTTCGTATTTTAGAGGCCATAAAAGATGCGGCAGAGAGATAGCTCGCTGGACAGGGGTCATTCGCACATCGATCGTGGACTGGAACATGGAAAGGGTGGGGCGGGTGATCCCGAACGGGATGGCTAATTTTCACTGAATGTACCGCAACGGACCGAACAATTCTAATGAACGAAATGAGAGGCAGGTCGATGTCGTAGACATGCGTGGATACATTTGTACGAACATTTGTATAATGTCCAAAAATTGCAAAAGGAAAGATAGAAAATCTTCCGAGCACAACTCGTATACCATTTCGTCTGATGTACCACAATGCATCTCCTATCTGGTCGTACCGGAGGTGCAATCCCTCGCCGACCTAAGGCTTGCGTGCTCTGTCGGTTCAGAAGCGTCCAGCAAAGGAACGATCGCACGAGAAGTTGGTGAAGTGAAAAGCCACTCGTTGCAAAACAGCGGTTGAAGACGCGTAAGTGGTGGACGCCTTCTTTGTTGTATGGAGTTTTTACCTTGCCCGCTCAAGGGTTTTTCCCTGGCTGATACCAACCAGCCAATCCTTCCTTCCTAGTACCAAAATTCTGTGGTACCCGCTCCTAAGAACGAAAGTAGTTTAAGTTTGCACGAGCGAACATTGTGGTGAGCGGCTTTCTGAGCTGATGTGGTGTGTGTTGTGAACCTATAGCGGTGGTGAGCAAGTATGTCTTAAATGACTAATGGTGCATGACCGGACGGCTTATGCCTGCTCTGGTGAGCGACCCGGTGCCCATATGGGGGTGAGATCCCGAGCAACAAGGGCGCGTCCAGGTGTCCTGAGTGGGGCTTGTCGTGCGGCAGTGGAGGCCAGTTTATTAAAAGGAAAAGCGAGTGTAGATCTGCCTAGTTGGCGCGAATCGGCTAGTGCAGTGAACGCCGTTGGGAGTGCGGTTGAATGGACGGCTAAATGGCATCCTCAGAAGGTAAACTGGTCTTTCTGGCCAACAAACCGTGGAACTGCCAGGACCTGAGGCCGTCGGGCCTGAAGTTGACCGGCCCTAAAAATCTGGTCCGAGGGGATATGGCGAAGGTTTCGTAATTCTGATTGCAATCCATATCTGGGTTGGCACTGTTGGCACTTGCTGTCGTGCGGATGGGTTACTGCTGTCGTGGTGATATAGACTTCTCATTTCTGGGACCCTATCTTATGGGCCGCATGGGCTCCAACGAGCCTGGGTCGGTTGGTGGTGCGGCGCAAGCGCCGGTTTCCATACCATAATGCATCTGAAATCTTTTTGCGTGGCCTTGTAACATCATACACTATAATAGTATAGGAAACATGGTTTTGAGCATCCCAGAAATATATTTTAATATCATATGTTGGGCAAAGAAATACCTCCAACAGATCATCGTGGAAGAGGAAATCTTTTGTGAGTCCCTGTACACAATCCAATAGTGACACAGTTTCCATGAATAGGGAACACGCTATAGGGTGAACCCGAATAACATACATTTTAAGGTCTTCTAAAAACTTTGATTCCTATTTGAGCATAACTTTTTTCCACATTATTTGCAGATTCGATTCTGATCTCTTCCCAGTCCATTGTTCCACTAGGCCAAGCTGTGCTTTTTGTGCCGAACATTGTATATCTCAGCCATCTCCCACGGAATTTACAATGATTAATAAAATAGGGTGCTTGTCAATCCAACCCGAGAGATGGACGTAAAAAAAAAAAAAAAAGCTTTATGTTGTCCTCAACATGCAACACAATACGATACAATGCAATGCAGCACATACAATGCATGTGTTGTTATAGATTATGTGCAAGTGTGTATAGATTATGTACAATACAACACTATTGCATACGCACAACATTGAACACTTAAAAAATAGAGCCGCAACGCGTTTCGAAAAAGCATATTTCTTTATCAAGTACATAAGAACTACCGACTGAAGGGCTGAAATAAAGTAGGGTAGTAAAAGAAGATTGGGACGGGCATAGCCAGTAGCAGGCGAGGGGAAAGAAACAACAGAAAGAGGCATGAAAAGAAAAGTGTAAAAAACTTTCAAACATTATCTTTATGACTTTTGTCTCGTAGAGTCTAAAAACGGCAAGGCAGTAAAACTATATTGGATTTTTAACTAGGAGAGAAGGAATCTCACGAAAAGCCTCTTCGTAATTTCGAAAGAAAACGTAGAGAAAAGGTTCATTTTAAGTTCTTTTGAAAGTATCATTTGCACCCTGTAGTGTGCTGTTGAAAAAAATCCTCACAGCACTAAAAATTTACTTCGAGCCATTTCCATTTCTGTCGTATAATGTATCTGAACAACTTTGCGAGGCCCTGGAATCAATGCACTTTCACGGGTGAACATGCACTTGAATAACCAAAATATAGGGAAACGGCTACAGACCTTAACATTTAACAACATTTATTTAAAACCTAAAGGGGATATTACATAAACATTGATATATATGCATTTTACGAGCGGAAAACACCATCTGTGTTTCACACAACCGCTCGACGTCAACTCAATAACTAAACTGGCGCGCGTCCGATGCGTGCGCATACAGTGAAAGGATGATACAAAACAGTGACGTGGTGACACGTGATAGGTACGTACACAGTGACATCACACAACGGATATGATAGCTGAGAAATACAATTTCCCATATATATATCACTTTTATGGCAGTTAAATCGCGAAAGGACAGGCAAAAGGGTATATACACAAACGAACATACTGAAATCACAAACACTTTTTAACTTTGTTGGAACCCATTAAAAAGGTTCTAATATACAAAAAGTTTGCAAAAATAACAGTGCGCTGTTAAAAAAAAAAAAAAAAAAAAAAAAAAAAAGAGTTCTGATATGTTCTGTTCTTGCTGATTTTTATGTAAAATGACCTCCTGAATCCAAATAGGACTCCCATTTTGCCCAGCCACCCACCGTTTTTAGAAACACCACCCCCTCCCTCAATTTTTATCACTGTTCTGTCATTTTATGACCATGAATTTGATTTGGAGAATGAAAAAGAATTTATTTAACACTTAAAAACAAAAAAAATATAAAGTTTAAAAATAGCATTAATAACAGATTAAAAAAATATAATAAATGTAATACATAATTTCAGTGGCAAATCCCCCCCCCCCCTAAATTTCCCCCTTGCCGCAAATTTTCATGTTTTAGGATTTTCGAACTCTGTAGCCCCTTAGAAGATATTTAACAGTTAAAATAATCCTCTTCCTCGCTAAAAATGAAATTTATAGCCGCAAAATCGCCAAAAAGTGATAAAAATAGGGGGCCGTCTCTAAAAAAAGAGTGGGTGATAGGGCAAAATGGGCGTCCTACTCGAAATCAGGAGGTCATTTTACATAAAAATTTGCCAAAGTGGTTTTGGGGGCAATTTTCACTCCGAGCAGGGTAATTTGAGAAATGTGGCGTAACAATATGAACTTTTAAAATGTCGATATAAATCCTTTAATATTTCGATACCCTCAATGCCTTTTTTTGCATGAAGTTTCCAAAACAAGTGTTTACTTTTTTGTTCCCTATTGAAATAAATAAAATTTCCTGTTTCGTATAATGGGCTGTAAGTCAGAGTCTATAAAAGCTTTAATATGAAATCTCAGTAGTAAATGAATGGCAGCACTTACCGGACACCGTGAGTACAGTGGCAGCTCTGTCTTCCCCCGCACTGTTGTTCGCCACACACACGTAGCGTCCACTGTCCTGGGCCCCCACGAACTGCAGAAACAGGGATCCGTCAACCTGACTCACTCGATGACTGCTGACCAGTGGCACCAGTCGATTGTCCACCTCCCTGTACCATCTGAGACAAAAAGTAAATAAATAAATAAAATAAAAGTAAATTTAAAAAAAGTTTTAAAAACTTAAAAGGAAAATTAAAAAAAAAAAAAAAAAAAAAAAAAAAAAACTTTTTATATACCATGTTTTTAAATTTTCTGTTGAATCCTATAAATTTGACCCATTACCCGAATAATAACAAATGCATTGTCATCGTGTTCTGAGCTATTCTAAAAGTTTCAAATGTCTAGCTAGTCGGGAAGTTAGCTAAAAGTCGATTGCAAGATTTGTACTGGACAAACAAAAAGCAAGTTGAAATCGGTAAAATCTTTTTGTAAAAAAAATAGAACCGTCTCCAAAAAGCAACTATTACGCAAACGACTAAAAATAAAATGAAATTGTAAATTGCGGTTAAAAGTATGAAATAAATTTCCTCGTCAGACAACATAAACACTACAACGAATCATAATTTTTAATGTCGGAGCAAAATTAAATAAAATTTGATTTTTTTTTTTTTAACAGATTTGTATTTAGACCGATGCTTACAAACGCTGCTGGCTCGAATGATCCATCTTCATAGCTTCCGTTATTTTATTATTTTATCACTGCATGAAATTGCTCCATTAGTAAAATCGACATATAGAATAGTGAACATCCTTTGCGATTCCGTATGTATGTTTCTACGAAGTTACTAAAGTTTTCTTTGTAAACGTGATATAACTTTGATATCTCTTGTCTTAGGCGGTTTTTGGATTTGGCTATCAAATCGCAATAAAAAAAAAATAAACACGCAAGATGCATATTTCCGTTGTATATATTGTACGAAATATTGTTTCATATTCTGAATTGCTCTCATAATATACCTTATTCAAATAACCATGGTTTTTCAAAGATATGTTCGCCAGATAAATTTGGCGATCTTTTTTTTTTTTTTTTTTTTTTCTTTTTTTTTTTCGCCAAGAACAACAGGTACCAAATTAGCTCCGCAAACTTTTGCAGCTTACGAAGTCTTCGGCTGTGTTTTGGAGATGCCAAAGGGAGATGTTTATTTTGAATAGATGGATGGTTGGGTGGGTTTTACGTCGCACTAGTGCTGCGCAGATGGGCAATGGGCGACGGTCTGGTACACACCCCTAGATGTGATCCGAAGACATGCTATCACAATTTTGATCCTCCACGGAAGGGATGGCTCTCCCGCTTCGGTGACCCCCAGAGGTATAATTTTTGATGGGAACATGGAGGACATTGCGGCCACGACAGATTTATTTTGAATAGAATTTGATTTTTATATTGAATAAAATTATCGATTTTTATTTAATTTTGCGCCGACATCAAAATTTATGAATAATTGTAGCGTTTATGTTTTTTGGTGAAGGAATTTATTTCTTACTTTTAGGCGCAATTTACAATTTCATTTAATTTTTAGTTGTTTGCGTAATAGTTGCTCTTTGGAGACGGATCTATTTTTTTCCTTTCAGTGAAAATGTATTCATAGCAGAACATGAGAAGATGTTCGACGGCGGTTTCACATAACGCAACCCGCAAGTAACACCACTCAAAAAGTGGTACTTTAATAATTTTTTAATGTTCACGTTTAAATAAATGTATTTATTTTTATGTCAAAAGAAAATGATTTTTTTTTTTTTTTTTTTTTTTTTTTTTACAACAATTAAATTATAGGTAATATTTTAATGGCTAATTTTAATGCTATTAGGAGGTTATTATTTTCATATTTTAATTAATTGAAAGGAAACTAATCAAAAATTCGAAAATCGGGCTTCAAGGTATTGCGTTGTCATCGAGTTCTGGGCTATTCTAAAAATTTCAAATGCCTAGCTAGTCATGAAGTCAGTTAAAAATCGATTGCAAGATTTGCACTGGACAAACAAGAAAGCAAGCAAGTCAATAGAAACATGGAAATAAAAAAAATGTATTTCTCTCGTCCCTTTAGGAATATAAATGTTGCTGTCGATGCTAACTATTAGTAAAATATTAGTGTCGATTGTTTTAAATTTTCACATATTTTAGGTGTTATCGAAAATGATGAAAATATAAATGGCGATGGACTTTAAGGCGTTATGCTTTTCTTTTTTAAAAAAAATACTTTATATATTTCTGAATTAAAAAAAGCTGTCTATTAGGATTTTCTTTACTAATAATAACCTGTGTGATCTGGTCAGTTGTATGAAAGAAGTTTTTAATATTTATCAAATTATCTTTTTTCATTCGTCAAAAATCTTGATAAATTTTGTTACACAAATCGGTCAGAAATCATTTTTTACACCTCATTCGTAATGGGCTCTTCCCACCTGACGTCAGAGGTCACATGATAGAGGAAAAACAAATAGCAGACGAAGTCTTGTTTATCTAGAGCGATTGCTAAAATAACATATTTTCTATTCTTATTTTTGATCCATCGTATTGAATCTGTGTTATTTTTTATACATCATCATTTTTAATCCATTTTATATCATTATTCATCATCTTTCGTTTACTGTATGCATTTACAATCATCATTTAGTTTATACCTGTTATTGATGTTCATGAAGACCATGTTTAAATACTCTGATTTTTGGTACTTAAATCAGTGACAGTGCAATATCGTACTACGTAAACCCATTTAGACCAGTCACTAAGTTAATTAACTTGTTGTAACACCTTTATGCAATTAAATTAAATGAAAACATTTTATAATCCGTAAACATTCCACAAGAACAAGCTATTATTTATTGCTAGATCAGTTAATGTTACAGTTACACTACAATATACAAAAATCGATTCTTATAAGTAAAAATAAACAAACACATAAAATGTTTTTTAAAAATTCTTAAATTTACAAATACAATTATTCTACTGTTTACAAATGCACACTATTACTTTTATTTTATTTTATATTAAATATTAAAATTTTTGTTCTTAAGAACAATATTTAATTGAATTCGATTCTCAGAATTCGTTTATTCGTTTTCCTCTATCACGTGATTGAGCAGACGATGCTGGGAAGAGCCCATAGGGTTAATAGACTCTACAGGAGGTTGATTTTGCAATTTAAATGAGATAGATGATGTTTCACTCTTTATAGGTCAGTCATTACACGCCTCCCTTTTACAAAGAGGCAGAAGCGTCACGCTTTCGAGATTTTCTCACTGTGTCAAAGTTGCGGTCACTTTTTCAAGGAGTGTGATTTTCACTCTACAAACTTCCAAGAAAAAAAGAAGCAAAAGACAGTGAATTCGTCCTGGTAATTTAAGTTTTAGGGTATAATGGGTGTTGAAAACAATGAAAATTAGAATTAAATGAAAGACAAACAGCGTATGGGTATAAATTTAGTAATAGGAGTCAATACGGATAAATAAGAAAATCGGAAAAATTATATACAGTTTGTGCACGCTAAAGAAGGTCGAAGGTCTTAAAAACTTCGCAAAACCTAATAATAAGGCGAAAAGTTTTAACGGGGGATAAAAACATCCGATGGGTAAAGGGTGGCACGAGGCCTTTTGAAACACGGTGTCGTCGGGCGATTCCTCATTTGGGGACGGTAAGTAAATTTTCAAAGAAATCGATTGCTGGGCGTTATTATAAATACAGCCAGAAATAATATGGGTTCGTAATTAGGAGACGGAAGCAGATTCTACGGCCATATTAACAGACAACAGAATTGCAGGAGTTTAGTGAGATGAGCAGAAAGAAACTGAGAAAGTAGCGCTGTATGAAACTTTTATAAAATGTGTGTTTTAATATGAGATTTCCAACAATCAGGGGACACGAGAAAGTCACGATGTTTTTGTGTTGCAATTGAGCGATTAAAAATGTTTCAGTGTAAATTAATTTCTGTAATATTTTAAACCAATCAGAAATGAGCCTTTGAGCAAGATCAGTATTGAACGGCCCTCTTCACTTACCGTCGCCGGAAGCCCGAGCCAATGTTATTCTATGGGGAAAGTTTCTTTACAAATAACTTATTAACACATTATAACTTATTAATAACTTATAACATATTTTTAAATTCTGTTTTCACATTCAGAAAATTTCCAACTGTTCAATGGACGGACCTTTTTTTTTTAAATGTAATTTTTAATATTTTATTTTGAAAATGAAAAATGAAAAAAATTCACATGTTGAAAATTCGTATTTTGCAGCTTCAAAATAAAATATAAAAAATTAAAAAAATAATTTTTTAAAAAAGGTTCGTCCATTGAACAGTTGGGAATTTTCTGAACGTGAAAGCAGAATTTAAAAATAGGTATTAGTTAATAAGTTATTTGTAAAGAAAAATTTCCCATGAAATAACATTAGCTTCGACTTCCGGCGGCGGTGAATGCTTAAGCGATTCATACTGAGGATATAGTATGGTATAGTTGTAGTTCGATGCTTAATTTCTGATAAGATTTGAAAGAAGCAGAAGAAATTGTGTCACTTGTAAGAGGGCGGCGGGTATCCCGTGGCGGCGCATGCCATTTCCAGCGTCTCTCCTTCCCGGGCGATCCTGGTGGGACGGTAGTCGATCACTTTGGGAGATGAGGTGCCGTGGGCTTCTGAAATAGAAAAAATTCGATTTTTTGAACAAAAATATATTTTTAACGACAATGAAAAGATTGCAACGCATACACACACACACATACAAAAATAATAATGAATGCAGCGTTGAGCATACGGCGAAGCTTTAAAGTAAGCCTATCCGTATCGGAATAATTGTTTCAGAGTTCTAGGAACAGCGTTCGTTTACTTCTGATAATAGCATGTGGATCCTAGATAAATTGACCCTAGCCATCGACCTACATAACTCAACATTGGTAGCAGACAAGAGAAGGAGCAATAATTTTGATCTAGATTAGATTTAATAAGCGATTACAAAATAGAAATAATTAAAGATAATGCATTCTAAAATTTCTAGATCTCTCTGTTCTGAAAAAAAAAAAAAAAATTACTGGCGCGGCTTTTTATTTTGCGTGCCTGTAGCCCTATCGCTTCACGAACGAGAGGTGTCCAGCCAACACATCCTACAAGATCATATGAATGCAATTTGGGAGGGGGGGGGGAGGGACTTCTAAATTCAGATAAATCTATTGTAAATAATAAAAGTAAATAATTGTAATAATTAAATAATTGTAAATAATAATTGTAAATAAAAAATCAATCAAAAGTATCTAATTAGACACATATTTTAACAAAATAAAGAAATGTTAAAGATAAAACATTTAAAGGTAATATTATTAATATAATTTAATAATTTGGTTGGAGTAACATTGCACAAGATAGATCAATTTGAATAATATAGGAAGCTTAAAAAGAAAACATTTGAAAACAAACTGATTAAAATAAATTTGTAACTTGGAGCTAAAAAATAAAAATAAGCAAGATCAATAAATTATATATATATATATATATAAAATGCAGTTTTTCTTGCACAAATATATATCAATTTCTATAAAGAATCGTATAAACTTATACCAATCGATTATACTTGAAAAGTAATTATAATGCATACTTTTTAATATTTAAAAAAAAAAAAAAAAAAAAAGTTTTATCAAAAAACATTTTAAGGTAAACAGCTGAATAAAATCCAATAATTTGAAACTGAAATATTCACTGTTAAATGAAACAGTTTTAGTAGATCTTAAATTGAATGCAATTCAAAACTCTTAAGAAAGCAAAATACAAATCATATATACAGTTAAACCCCGTACATCCCCAATACATCCTACTTGTAGGATGTATTGGTCCAGCGTCATAAAGCCGACGTTTAAAGATCAATCGAAGGAAAATGTTTCTCCTGGTCTCACATTTATAAGCCTCTAATTAACGACGTGATTAGTTAAAATCGCTTCTCTATCAAATGCATTTTGTATCCCCTGATGCAAATATTTTGTACTTGCAAATGGTTTTTCTGGAGCCAATTATTATGTCGCCTTTACCGGACACATTGTTCGGAAATATTTCTCATTTTGCAACTGCCATCCTGTATCCCCAGAAAACGTCAGATCATAGACAAACAAAATCGGTCACTTCAATCTTTAAGTCTTCTTTTTTCTCACTGTTATTTAATTTTTTATTTACATACCTTACATACCTTACATACCTATGTAAGTAAAGTATTGTAATCGTGACAAAAATTCCAGTTTGAGATTTGGGTGTACCTATATACGTTTTTGAGTCCATTTTTGCTATTTTTACAATGAACGCGATAGCGTCTAAACGCTTTGTTCGAATGAGCTGAAAGAGGATACTATGTTATAGGTCGCCGTAGCACGAACCCTATGGATGTACTTGAATCTTGCACTTATAGTTTTTTAAAGGGACACAAAGAAAAATTCTTTATCATTATAGTCTATGGACTCAAATTATTTAAAGTGTGACAGCGTCTAAAGATGAACTAAAAATTGTGTAGGAGTGGTCATCGTAAATCATTATAAATCCCCATCGTATGAATTGTATAGATTTTGGTGAGCACTTTCATGGTGTCCCTGTAGAAAACAGGGGTACAATGAAATTTTTTTAATATTATGATCTATGGGCTCACATTATTTCAAGTGCAATAGCATTCAATGAAATAAATACTCTATGGAGAAAAATACTCAAACGCACTATTATAATGTTCTCTTTTGTTTATTGAACGACTCCTCTTTCTTTACTTCATTTATACTACTTAATTACTCAATGTTCGGAAAGTCGAGTGGAGCCACTCCAGACTGTTTTAATTTTTTTAAATTAATATATATAAAGCATTTATTCAGAAGTAGTTTTTGGAACAGTCTTATAGAGGTAAGTAATCGTTCAATCAATTTCTTTTTTTACTATGTTCGAGAACTGCCATTTTCTGTCTCTAAGGGTGCATTCAAATGTGCAGATAAATGTTCCATTTTATATTTATTAGGATTTTTCAGCTGAACCTAAGGAATTTCGCTCTTGATAAATTAAAAAGAGGCTGCAGTGAAGAGGGATGGAAATTTGCACATTTCAAAAGGGAATCTTACCTGTCACAAAGAGGCTTCCTGCCGAGGCGCTGGCCACCATTTTCCCCGTCAGCTTGTGTCGTGTCTCGCAGGCGTAGTGCTTCTGTCCGTCCGTCTGTGTCACGCCGCGTATGTGGAGTTCGCCACTCTTCAGCACGCTGTAGCGGCCCCCTGATCAAAAGAATAAACAGGTATCACACAGTCCAGGCAAAGAAAGCTAAAATTTGACGAATAGGGAGTAATAATAAAAAAATCGTGTAGTTTTGAAATTTGGCACAGTCATAGCCATAGCTGACAGTATCTCGAACAACATACTAAAAGTCTCCGCCCGTCGGGGAGGGGGGGGGGCATTTTAAAGGGTGCATTTTTCAGTTTGTATTAAATATCTTGAAAACTATAGGATTTAGAGAAAAAAAATCTCAATTGCAAAATTGATCTACGTAAAATGTCCATTACGTTTTCTTTGTATGTTCAAAAGTTTAGGAAATATAGAGAAAAGAAATATCACATTTTCTTGAAAAAGGCTTTTTTGCAATAATAAAATTAACTAAAGAGTGTAATAAAAAGGATTCTGATCAAATATTTTCCACTTATATAATAATTATGTAAAAAGGGACTACTACTAAGGATAATATAACAAGATATTTTTTATGTTTTTAATAACTTTACGAAGACCAAAAATTGATAAACAGGAAAAAAAAAAGAATGCGTATGCATTATGTATATTACAGGTAAACGTAAACTATTTATTCTAAGAAAAGATAAATACAAATATTTAAACTAAAATTTTTTTAATTTTTTTAAGGCATGCTCGTATATTGCAGTTTTCCTATGTTTTATAATAGTGTAATTATAATATAAATATTGTGTGTATTTTGTATATACTATAATTTACATGGAATAAAAAAAAAAAATCTGGTGTATCACTCACACGACTTTCTCTTGCTCTGAAATTTAATACCATAAACACAGGCTGAAGATTAAGAGGTAAGATATCGAGTACCGTTATGTAAACCTTGATAGAATTCACAGAAGAAACTTTTATCAAATATTTAAATTCAAGATTTATATGGTAAGTAAAATGCACTCACCCTGTATATGAGTATCCTATGAGGCTTGCAGAACCAGATGTATTTATTCCATGTATGAAAAGAAGAACCAATTTCTATTTTCTTTTATAAACATCTTTTCTGCTAAGCTGTTCAAAAGATAATTTCAAATATATAAATAATGATGTTTCAATTTAATTAAACCAGCCTCATTTAGCTTGGTTTGTGTATTAGGAAATTATATATTATTTTATGTTGCATTATTTTGTGGGAATAAAAATGAACCCACGTATTATCCTTTTAATCACATCTTTTATTATGAAAAACTGAACATCGAAGAAGGAGAAAAGAAAAAAGAAAAATACATTATTACATGTACATAGAAACACAGACGGCCAATCAGAAAACAAATGCGTCATAGCGTCGTCCCAATGTAGATGTATATATGCATGAAGAAATAAAAAAGTCAAATGAAATGTTTTTAGAATAATATGAAAATGAAAGTTTTTGTAATTATTGAAAGAATGTCATTTTGAGTTTATTTCTCACCAACACCCCTGCGTAAACTCGATGACATTTAATCACAGTTCAACAAGGAAATTCGCAGTTTTCGAAAAGAATGTCTCGGCAGAGGCTTCGTGAGCACATCGGCGATCATATTTTCCGTGCTTACATACTCAATATTTATTGTGCCCTGCTCAACAAGGTCTCGAATCAGATGGTATCTTAACTCGATGTGTTTAGTTTTCTGTCGAAATTTATCATTTTCGGCCAATTTGATGCAAGAAAGATTGTCTTCATAGAGTGTAATAGGACAATTTTGTTGCATATCAATTTCTTCAAAAAGGTTTATAAGCCATTTTACTTCTTGCGCGGCACTTGCTGCAGAAATATATTCCGCTTCCACTGATGACATTGATACAGATTTTTGTTTTTTGCTTGTCCAGTATACAGTATTTGCTCCTATGCAGAACAAATTTCCTGTTGTAGACTTACGATCACTGGGATCGTTTGCCCAGTCGGAATCTGCATATACCCTCAAGACAGGCTCTTCAATATTATTATATGTCAATTTAAGATTAATTGTACTTTTTAAATATCTCATTAATCTTTTTACCGCTTCCCAATCTTTTGCTCTTGGGCGCTCATTTCTTCTACTCAAAATATTTACCGCGGCGCTAATATCCGGACGTGACACGGTTGAAATATATAACAATGCGCCTACAGCCTGTCTATATTGTGTATTTTCTGGTAAAAGGTTTTCCTCGTCATTTAATTTTATGTAACCTGTGTCCATAGGAGTGTCTGTAGGTTTTGAATTTTCTAAACCGTATTTGACTATAAGTTCTTGTATTTTGTGTGTTTGATCAAGAGTCATTGTATTTTCATTAGGACGATTAATATTTATCCCAAGATATTGTTTTGCTTCTCCCAAGTCTGTTAACGGGTATTCTTGTTTTAGTTTGTTTACAATTTCATTTATTTGTTGATCATTCCCCGCTATTAACAAATCATCGACATACACAAGTACATAAGTAGTTACATCGTTTTGTTTACGTTTATAAAGACACTTGTCGAATTGACTTTGAATAAAGCCTAAGTTAAGTAATGACTCATTCAATTTTAAATTCCATGCTCTCGCGGCCTGCTTTAGCCCGTATATTGCCTTTTTTAATTTACACACCTTATGTTCTTCCCCGGATACCACGTATCCTTCTGGCTGATGCATATAAACATCTTCACTCAATTTACCGTGTAAAAATGCAGTCTTGATATCAATATGTCTAAGACTTAAATTCTTATAAAGACTCATTGCCAAAAAACTTCTCAAAGTTGTGTGAGACGCCACTGGGGCGAAAGTCTCATCGTAGTCTATTCCATATTTCTGTGAAAAGCCCTTCGCAACCAGCCTAGCTTTGTATTTTTCAACACGGCCCTGACTGTTATATTTTGCTTTGAATGCCCATTTGCACCCTACTATTTTCATCCCTGGTGAAACCTCAACTAAATCCCAGGTGTCATTCTGCTTGAGTGAATTTATTTCATCTAATGTAGCATTGATCCAATTTTCCTTTTCTACAGGGTTTTCCATACTTATTATATCATCCCAGCATTTTGGTTCACTTATTCTTTCATTGTGTAATGTGAATGCGAATCTATCTGGTGGTACCCCTTTATTAGATCTTTGTGATCTACGTGGAGTATTTTGAGAATTATCTGACACAACACTATCATTAGTTTCATCTATCTCTGAGTCTATTATTTGCAAATTTGGTGATGGATTTTTATTATCACTTTTCTCATCATTGTTTTGTGATGTGTCATATTTAAGTATCGCTTGTTTTTCATTTTCTACAAATTTTACGGTTCGACTAATAATTATGTTTTTGCCATTTGTACAGATCCTATATCCTTTACTTCTATTGTCGTACCCTACGAATATGCCTTCCTGTGCCGTATTATCTAATTTTCCTCTGTGTACCTTTTGTACGTATGCATAGGCACGACAACCAAATGGTTTTAACATTGATAAGTCAGGTTTTCGACCTGTCCATAATTCATAAGGTGTCAATTCACACGAAGATGTTGGGAGTCTATTTTGCAAGTAAACTGCGGTATTTATTGCCTCCCCCCAGAAAGAATTTGGTAAATTGCCATCTTTTAATAAACAACGTGCCATTTCAACTAAGGTACGATTTTTACGTTCAGCAGTTCCATTTTGAGAAGCTGAATAGGGAACAGTGAATTGGTGGTCTATACCTAATTTTGTTAAGTATTCATTTAATTCTGTCCCGGTATACTCTCCTCCGTTGTCGGAGCGGATTGCATGCAAAGTTCGTCCGAATTTATTTGATGTCATTGCGATATATTCCCTCAATTTTGCAAAAACTTCATCCTTTTTTCTCAGTAGGTATATTACTGTAAATCGACTAAAATCGTCTATAAAAGTTAAAAAATAGTATTTTCCACCGACCGTGGGGGTTGTCATTGGTCCACACAAGTCAGTGTGTACCAACTCTAGTGCTTTAGTTGCCCTAAACTGAGCCTTTTTGGGATAAGGATTGTCCGTTAATTTAGTTAATATGCAAGTTTCACATGCATTATCATGTTTGCAGTTGTCTAGTTTTATCCCAACTGCCATGTTGTTGTTTACCAATTGTTTTATATGACTAATGTTTCTATGGCCTAATTTAATGTGCCATTTATCAATGCAATTTGTATTTTCACATATTTTTACCATGTTTATAGTGTGTGTTGTATCATAGTTAACTTTGCATTCGTATAAATTGTTGTTAATGTAACCTTCAATGCATGTTTCTCCTTCATGCATTATTTTGCATGATTTGTTTTCAAATATTGCTACACAACCATTTTCAGTAGCTTCTTTTACAGATATGAGGTTTGTCTCTATCTCTGGTACATATAAAACATTTTTCAATATTATAGTATTATGTGTGTTATTGGAATTTATGGTGTTTAATTTCACAGACCCATGACCCAGGGATTCTATCTCCTGTCCATTCGCGATTGTTACGCGTGAATTATTATGATTAAATTCATGAAATTTATTCCTATCATTGCATACATGCGTTGAACAACCTGAGTCTACATACCAATTGTTAGATTTCTCACCGATAAATAGAGTGAATATTTTATCGTTAGGTTTTTTATTTTCACTCTCAGTAATAAGAGCCCTATCCGCGTTATGTCTGTCTTGAGAGTACATACCAGATTTGAAAGTTGATCTGGCATTGCTGGCTTTTGTTTGTTTCAGAGTCTTTTCTTTATTTTTATTTTTAAGATGCCAGCATTCTTCAATTGTATGCGATTTTTTTTTACAATAACGGCAGAACTTTGAATTTTCTGGTTTCGGTTTAAATTTAACCTTTAACACTGAATTATTTTCAGATTTGTTTTCTTTTCTTTTAGAAAATTCATCAATCAATTTCGAGCGTATAAACTCTGGTACAAGATCCTTTTCATCACGCGATTCTAAAGCGGTAATTAATACATCATAACTTGGAGGTAAGGAACAGAGCATTAGGGCTGAAAGGTGCCTGTCATTTATTTCTTCTCCGAGCGATACTAACTTATCTCGCAATTGATAGATGTTAGTTAAGTGGTCTATCATATCGCCACCTTCAGTTAATTTCGTAGAGTAAAGCTTTCTAAGCAAAAATAGTTTACTGCTGAGGGTTGAACGCTCATGTACAGCTTTTAAGGCGTTCCAGCATTCTTTAGCGGTCTCAAGATTTTTGACATGGATTATTTGATTATCCTCTATTAAGAGGTTTATAATGGCGCGTGCTTTCCTATTTTTGTTATTCCATGTGTCCGTAATGGGATTCGGAGCATCGTTAAGAACCACGGAATATAAATCTTCCTTTTGGAGAAACATCTCCAGTTTAAATTTCCATACGTCATAGTTCTGTGAATTTAATTTCTCAATTATAGTGTCCTTTAGGATACTCATTTTAATATTTCGATTTGTTTGTTTCTATATTTAATCATTCATATGTTTATTTTAAACATTCTTATTTATTTTCACTTCTTTCGTTTTTAATGTTTATACAGATTTCTATACTTTCGTTTTCTCATTCACTTCCGTTTTTGAGGAAGCAAAAAAAAACATATTTATTTATTCGCTTACATTTTTTTTATTATCATTAGGAAAATAATATTATTTTAAATGAAGCAAATGTTTCTTCAAATATGCAAAGAAAAAAAAAAAAAAATGTCAAGAATAAATTCAAAGTTTCGATTTAGCGCGTCAGTAGCATAATCTGATAGAATTCACAGAAGAAACTTTTATCAAATATTTAAATTCAAGGTTTATATGGTAAGTAAAATGCACTCACCCTGTATATGAGTATCCTATGAGGCTTGCAGAACCAGATGTATTTATTCCATGTATGAAAAGAAGAACCAATTTCTATTTTCTTTTATAAACATCTTTTCTGCTAAGCTGTTCAAAAGATAATTTCAAATATATAAATAATGATGTTTCAATTTAATTAAACCAGCCTCATTTAGCTTGGTTTGTGTATTAGGAAATTATATATTATTTTATGTTGCATTATTTTGTGGGAATAAAAATGAACCCACGTATTATCCTTTTAATCACATCTTTTATTATGAAAAACTGAACATCGAAGAAGGAGAAAAGAAAAAAGAAAAATACATTATTACATGTACATAGAAACACAGACGGCCAATCAGAAAACAAATGCGTCATAGCGTCGTCCCAATGTAGATGTATATATGCATGAAGAAATAAAAAAGTCAAATGAAATGTTTTTAGAATAATATGAAAATGAAAGTTTTTGTAATTATTGAAAGAATGTCATTTTGAGTTTATTTCTCACCAACAAACCTATGTTAAAACAATTCAAATTAGGCTTTGGAAGAGTTTTATATGATAATTAGTTCTGTGCCCCCTTCAACCACCCGTTTCATTACTGGAACTATGTTTATATAGCATTTAAATCTGTAATTAAAATTTAAAAGTTCACTTATAATATAAATATTATAAGTGATTATTATTCAGACAACTTTCACACGCAACAATCCTTGAAACTTATCAGTCTTGATCAAACTTTTCCATCAACAAACTTATAATTAATTTGAAAATACAACTTTTGGATCTCCTGAAATTATTCTTTTTTAAGTTACTATAAGAAACACAGACAAAGAGCAAACGTTAAAAAACTTGATTTTGGTAATTAGGAAGCCTCTAAACGTGTTAATGCACGAAAAACAAGCGATGGATATTTAGCTTAAAAACGTACATTATTTATCATATGTCTATGAAGAATTCATTTCCATTCCCGAACAGCTTTCCTGGACACGGTAAAATATTATAGTAAAGCCCTTCCACTAACAATAAAAACGAATGTTATCGCTTAAATATTGGCAGCCCTGTATATCTTTTGAAGAATATGTACAAACCACATAGTGCACCTAAACATAATCCTATAGTGATAATGTACGGCACGACCTGAAATGCACTTCCATCCATTTTCAGCTATTATTTATCTACTTCTTTTGTGTAGCCTTGTAAAGTAATAATGAATGATTTTCCAGCCATATTCTATGAAGCATGTTTTTACGCATATAATATATATATATTCATTTCATTTGGTTGAGTGCAGTCGATAGATGTTAAACTCTACGTACCTGCAAGTTACCCTATAGACGTAATGTATTTGAATACTCTTGAGTGTCCCTGTACACGAACCATTCGCTTTATCTTAACGAATAGTTTAGTATAGCATCCTTATAGGATACACATTTAGTTTGAACTTACTGCTGCTATTTGTTCTTGAGATAGGCTGATAACAGACACACACACACCAACCGCCAAAAACAATATTTTCTCTACTTTATTGGTAAGAGAAAGTAAAAAAGACAATTCGCATTCCTGCCTTTTTAAAACAATATTTATCATTTCAAGAAAATGTAATTGCTTTTTCTCGTTTTTCTTTTTTTAAGGAGAGAGAAAAGAAAGAGTGAGTTTATTTTGTTATTGTGTAATCCCCCCCTCCCCCGAAATCTCATTTGCCTATATTTTTTGAATTATTGATCATTCAAAGAAAATGAATAAACTTTTTTTTTTTTTTTTTTTTTGTAGCAAATTAGAAGTAAATTAATTTTGGATTTTTTCTTTCTAAATTCCATAGTTTCAGGATATTTAAGAAAAATGAAGACGTCTCTTTTAAATGACCTCAGAAAATTTTAGTAAATTATTTAGCAATTTGAGAAAACCTATCCCATTGATAAGGATACCTATCCCTATACCAATTTTTAAAACTATACGATTATTTCTTTCTGTTAGTCAACTTTTAATGTTCATCGTCTGGATTGATACACAAAATATCGCTTACATCACCTACTTGCCTTAAAAATTTTTTTAAACATACAACATTTGCTGTATCATTCTTACATAGCCCTTTATTTTTTGCTTGTAATTAAGAAATATATATTCTTTACATAAAGTAAAATAAGATGTCTGTATGTTTGTGTGTGTGTGTGGCGGTCGCTATACTAAAGCTGTACCGAGACGGCTCCTGGACGACCTTTTAAATTTTGGCGCTGAAGTAGACCACACATTATTCGCCAAGGTATGGCGACAGCCGTTTTAAGCTAAGTAGCGAATCAAAAATATAAATAAATTGTAACCTATTGCAATCTGTTCGTTGTCTAATAACCCAGGCAACGAATATTAAAGTTTAAACGATGCAACGAATAAGCCCTGTTGGAAAGTGTTAATAACCAGTGCGTACCGCTGGATTTTTCGTTTCTGTTTTTCCGTTTAATCAATTTTCTTTTCACTGCACAGTGTTCAGTAACCGACATTAAAAAAAAAAAAAAAAAAAAAAAAAAAAAAAAAATCCCTCTCCAATAAAAGTTTCTGTTGCTGCAGGAAAGAAAGAAGTGGAATTAATTTATGGGGAAATGTTGACGTTTGAGGGGAAATGTTGCCAATATCTGGAAAAGAAATGTCATACCTCTGGACGAGATTCTCATTTTTTCTTTTTCCTTTCGGACTACGGTGGCACATGTCCAAACAGTTCGTGACCGCATACAAGCACGTTAAATTTTTGTCCCACTTCATATATGCGGATACCTATTCTTGTTTTTTTATTGTTCCACTAGGGCTATTGGAAGAAATACTTGTTGTTTTTATTAACTTCTATTCCTGTTTGTGTGTGTGTGTTCGTCTGGTACAAATCTTGCAATCTGTTTTTAACTAACTTCCCTACTAGCTAGACATTTGAAACTTTCGCATTAGCTCAGAACCCGGTGACAACACAATACCTCGAAGCCCGATTTTCGAATTTTCGAATAGTTTTCTTTTAATTCATTAATATAAGAAAATGATAAGCTCCTAATAGCAATAAAAATAGCCATTAAAATATTAGCTATAATTCAATAGTTGTAAAAAAAAAAAAAAAAATCTACGAGTTCTTTCAACCGTCTTTCAACCTAAAAATAAATACATTTAATTAAACGTGAACGTTAAAAAATGGAACTTTTTTTTTTTCATTATTATTAGTTCACTGAACTGAGTCCGCGTGCTTAAACATTGCTTATATATACATATTTTTTTTTTTTATCGTTGCGTATTTTATTAATGATTCGTCAGAAAATTTAAAAACATGGTATATAAAAAGTTTTTTTTTTTTTTTTTTAATCTTATAATTATTTTATTGGTAGAGAAAATATGGTAGAGAAAATACTCCACTACCAGCAGTCGCTATTCTTTAAGTCGATCAAACACAAACACGGTACTCATGCACACACACACATTTCAGTGTATTATACGCAGGCTTCTTTCAATGTGTATGTGTTTCGTGTTAAACCCATCTACGATTCAACTTTTTCTGCGTGAGGAGCAGAAATTAAATTATTTAGCATCAACTTTTGTGTAACCTTTTGTCTCTCTCGAAGTGGGTCATAAAGTGCTCGGGGCACACCAGAGGCCGAGCAGCTCTCGCTCAAAGCTGGTAGACGTGAGGTTTCGAGTTCGATCCCAGGTCGCGCTCGTCGGCCTAGCCGTTCGGAGTTTTCCGTGGTTTTCTCCGAAACTTGCGACCCTCCCCCTCAGGCCTAGGACCCTATTGGAATCCATCGGGCTTAGTCCCCACAACCGAACAGTCCAACATAAAGTGTTCGGATATAGACAGTGAAAGAGAAGAAAAAGAGCGGTTAGTTATCATTAATCATTGTAGTTAAGTATTATTTTCCTACTCTTTTTTTTTTAGTCTTCTTTTAAGTAGACTTAATTTTCTTTCCGGAGAGATAACACACAAATAACACAGGCCTGCAAGCAATGTACTGCATAAGATGGCTGAAGTAGAATTTTGACTCACTGAAACCGAAATATACAGCAAAAAAATTGCATCCTACCTTTTTAAGTACGACAGGACTGTTTGTGTCTGGCTGTTATCAGCCTATCTCAAAAAGAAATTGTAGCAGAAAGTCCAAACTTAATATTCTAAATGTGTATGATACAGGGATGTTACACTAAACTTTTCGTTGATGTCAAGCGAATGGTTCGTGTACAGGGACACTCAAGAGTATTCATATACATTATACCTATGGGGGAAATTGCAGGTAAGTAGAGTTTAGCATCTATAAACTGCACTAAACCAAATGAAACAAATATATATTTTTTATAGGCGTAAAAACATGTCTCATTTAGAATGTGGTAGGGATATCATTCACTGTTCGTTTACAGGGCTACACAAAAGAACTAGACCATAGTGTGACAATAGCTGAAAATGGACGGAAGTGTGTTTCAGGCTGGGCCGTGTATGATTACTAAGGGTTATATTTAGGTGCACCTTCTGGTCTGTACATAATCTTCAAAAGATATACAGGGCTGTCAATATTTAAGCGATAACATTCTTTTTTGTTGGATGTGCTTTACTATAATGTTACCATGTCCAGGAAAGCTGTTCAAGAATTAAAATGAATTCCTCATAGAGATATGGTACATAATGTATGTTTTTAAGCTAAATATTCATCACTTATTTTTGTGTATTGACACGTTTCGAGGCTTTCTGATTACCAATGTCAAGTTTTTTAACGTTTGATCTTTGTCTGTGTCTCTTAGAGTAACTTAAAAACGAATAATTTTAGAAGATTAAAATGTGTATTTTGAAGTTACTATAAGTTTGTTGCTGGAAGAGTTTAATAAAGATTGATTTTCAAGGAATGTTGCGTGTGAAAGTTGTCGGAATAATTTTAAGTGAACTTTTAATAACAGATTTAAATTCTGTATAAATGTAGGTGCAGTAATTAAACGGGGTGTTGGGGGGGGGGGGCAGTAGCCCTCCTCACAGAGAACTAATCTATCTCTATATATATATATATATATAATCGTTCGTCCTGAGTGAGTGAGTGAGTAAGTAAGGGGGTGATAACCCTTAACCAAGTCCAAACCCCTGGACCTAGAACCATGAAATTTTGTGACAATGTTCCCTTCCCTCTATGATATAGTCATTTACAAAGATGCCACTATAATATAGGCATCCACTAATTTCACAAAATCCTTCATATCTCAAACAAAAAAAAACAGATATCCGTAAAATTTTTGCTTTAAAATATAGCTAACACAAATGTCTAAAAACCAATTTCTGGAATTTTAGAAATTCGGTCTCCAAGGGGGGGAAGGGGGCAAAACGTGATTTCACTTGCTTAAAACGTGATTTTACACAATCCTATATATCTCAAAAAGAAAAATAGATATACGTGAAATATTTGCTCTAAAATATAGCTAATACAAATATCTAAAAACCAGTTTATGGAATTTTAGAAATTCAGCCCCCAGGTGGGGCGGTAAGGGGGGGGGATCTATGGGGCAAAAACAAATAGAAATACAGTTAAGCCGTACAAAATTGGTACAGATAGGTTTTAAAGGCCTGCAAGTCGAATGGGGATATTTTCGAAAGTGTAAAGTTATTAGGAGGGCGGGAAGGGATGGGGGGATAGAGGGCAAAAAAATAAAAATAGAGTTAGATCGTTCAAATTGGTACATAGAGGTTTTCGATACCTGCAAATCGATTTCGGATATTTTCGATTTTGCAAAATTATTAGGAGGGGCGGGAAAGGGAGTTATGGGGCAAAAACAAATAGAAATACAGCTAGGCCGTTCGAAATTGGTACAGATAGGATTTAGAGCCCTGCAAGTCGAATGCGGGATATTTTCGAATGTGTACAGTTATTAGGAGGGTCGGGAAGGGGGGTGGGGCAAAAGGCCGAAAATATAAAAATAGAGGTCATTTAAAAATAGCGACCAGTGAAGCGGGCGTAGCCTGCTAGTTCTCATATAAAACTCTTCCGAAGCCTAATTTCAATATTTTTAACATAGGTTTACATAACAGAGCTCGTTATCTTACCCCTTAATCTCCAACCTGTATTTATAGTAGTAAACTTCAAGGTAAGAGAAAGTCGTGTGTGCGACACACCAGATTATTTAATTGCAAACCGCGGTTACTTTGTTTGCCAACTTGATCTATCATCTTGTTTCGAAGTACCAGCCACTTGAAAACTTTGAATTCACATAAAAATGGTATATATGAATCCATTTGTTTAAACTTCATATGTACACAGCCCACATTAATGTCTCCACCATGCCCATAAATAAATTTTATCCGCCAATTTATTTCAAAAGGGCGGCTACTTCATACGAAAAAAGAAATTAACCTACTCTGCCGAATAAGGCGGAAGAATTTTTTTTTTTTTTTTTCTGTTTATAAATAAAGAATATATCCGATTTTAAATGAACCCTATTTAAAATCAGCTATTAAACGAATACTTCTCTTCTTTTTTTGCTTATTTGTTTGTTTTGTGAATACATGAAATGAAAATTTCCTAAGTCCTATCTTTGTAGCTTCATTTTTAAAAACAGAACCTCTAATAGATTGCTTTTGTGTATATCTGTATAGTGTCTAAAAATGGAAGGGCACAGTACATCCTTCCCTCAAAGTATATTGAACAAAGCAACGTTTCCCGGGCGACGCAATCAGATCCCCTGTTTTGCATGGAAACGGGAAAAGTGGATACGTTGCTAAGATGTCCCAGTTTCCTTCCCGCTTACCATGTGATCAGTGGGGAAATTGTAAAAGAGAAATCCTTGCGTGTCCACACATACTGACAGTCTTTTGTCCCCTCCACCCTCACCACTAAAGGAATAAAAAAGTTTCTTTCTTAATAACTTCGGCGCATTAGGAAAATAAAAAATAAAATAAAATTGGGACATATGTTTTATGAACTAGTAGGTCTTAATAATTAAAAAAAAAAAGCTAAACAGAACTGTTATTATTATCTCAGTTATGTTAGGTAAAGAAAGATGAAATTTTCTGAATTGAAATTTTGATCTACTGGCACGCATTAAGGTCTCCTGAATGCTAAAATCCTGCTCTAGTCTAGGAGTCCCTTATTGCCCTGACTTAAACTCAAATAGTATCCGGAAATCCAAACTCTGTATCCTGTGGGGAGGTACTAGACATTTTTTGTTCAAATCAAACGGTATAATTTCAGATTGCTTCCTGAGAAGTTTGACCGAGATGGATCCGTTTCAGAAAGGGGTGAGGATCCAGTTGTCTGCATAATTTGTAATCAGATTCATTAGTAATCAGCTTTAAATTCAATAACAGAGTTCAAAACCTTTTTACTCGATTCGGATAGGGGAGAGGTTAAAGGAGGCCTCGCTTGCACAAAAGAATTTCAATACGTTACAGAGGAGGGTATTTTATGAAGTTCACATTATACTCGTTTCGCTGCATTGAACTTAAAACATCCATGCTTGAGATGCTTGGGTGTTCCGTAGAAAAGGTGGTTGAGCCGAAACAACTGTGAAGCGTAAAATGTGTTACTACAGGATGCGTAGTAGACTCCTGCATCGGGTCGGGTAACCCGATTTTACCCAAACCGCGGATGGGGTCGGGTTGACTGGATATTTTTTACTGCGGGTCGGGTTCAGTTTTCAACGAATCGGGTCGAGGTGAAAACATCTTTCAACAAAATATTATCTTAATAAAGCAGAATTTTGTTTGCTCTGTATACCCAAGATGAATAGACGCTTACCCAAATTATCATAGTAAAATAAACATCGATACCCGACTAAAGCAATGAACAAAAAAAAAAAAAAAAAAAAAAAGAGCAATTATTATTTAGAACATACGCTATTGAAAACAGGCTACTTCTTCCATAGTAACCACATAGATTGTGAATTTAAACAGATAATTAATATTTTTTTTTTCTTGCAGATGTTTTTAAGAAGTCATAAGAATGTAGATTTAGATAGTTTAGGAGTTTAGTGAAGGTTTAGTTGGCATCTGCAACATTGTATTATTTTAATATTAATCTGTCATTAAACAATAAAACTAAGCTTGAAACTCATTTTTGTACGCTTCAAGTTCACAACACACGTAAATAGTTAAAAATTATTATTAATCCCTTTTTTTCCCAGATTTTTTTAATTTTTAGCTTAATTATAACTTAGTAATTATATTTTTAATTCTTTTTAAAATGATTTACCCCACACACAGCAGTGTGACAATTAAAATTTATTTTATTTTATAAATTAAAAAAGTTTTTCATGATTTTTAGATGAATTATTAATTTTCATTTAGATTCGGGTTTCGGGTATATATATATTTATATATATATATATATATATATAAAGAAATCAGGTTCGGGTTGACAAAGAATTCACTCGTCGGGTTTAATGTATAGTTAAGGTTAGCAAAATAGAATAAAGAATATTGAACAGAAAAATCTCCTTGTTAGATAGCCTTTATAGATCGATCAACAGACTGGACTTACTCTGTATGCTTTGAGCTCGAGAGGTCACCGTTCGACTGGACGCGAGGCTTGTTCGAGCGATACCGATGTTTATTTAGGTTTGGTTTGGGCCATATTCTTTCACTGCGATAACGGGAATTAATATTTTTCCGACCGTCTGTTTTTGTTTTTCTATTATACTCATTTAATCAAAGTACTTGAAACCGTAGTACACTGATGTACAAATAGGAATACTGCGTATATTTTTAAGGCAGAAAATAACATACAAATTGCAAAAGAAAACCCACTGGCGGGGGGGGGGGGGTTACACATTGTCGAATGATGTGAATGGACGTCAGGGGTCTCGAAAGTGTTATGCAGGGTTAATATTCAACAAATGCCTTTCTTTGATGTCTAAAGTTATATAAAATGTTAAAATCTAACCGCTCTTAACGTTAGTTTGTGTGCGAAATAATTTCACGTGAATGGTAAGAAGTTCCTCCAATATCAGATACGATATTTATGATAACTGATTACTACAGGAAAATAGTTGGCATCTGTTGAATGAGGGCGATTTTATGTTTTCTACTTCCAGAAATAATTCTTGATAGGATGGATGTCCCTTAAATAGTTCTTGATAGGGGTGCACGTAACGCGTGATTATTACATACCAGATTTTTTTAAAGTATTTTATGCAATATTTTTAAATGTTTATTCTCGTTATTGCTAGGGTTGAAGAAAGCTTTTCGACTGAAAATAGATACATTAGATAAAATAGAAAAAAAAAAAAAAAAAAAAAATCAGTTACCCTGTGTAGTGTGGGATGGGAAGAGAAAACCCTCCTCTAGGAAAAGACGTATGCATTTTTCCTAAGTGAGTTCGATGTGTTTTGAGCCCGACCCCGATACACGAACGGAAAACGATCCCATTTTACTGAAGAGATGCAAACCGCATTTCGAATGTGTGCCGGAATCGATTTCTGTCATTCCTATTTCTGTCACGGCCTCTCGAGCCTCCCGCGCTCGCAGCCACTCGAACACGTTCGAAGCCCCAGAAGGGTGCGGGGCGTCGGAGCTCGTTTCACGACACGATACGATTTTCTTACGCCAAAATATTCGTAGACCTGAAAGAAGTCCGATTCATCCAGATCTCGTTATTTCTTACGATTCTATCGACGAGGATCTGTCTGAGTGAACAGGTACCGAATTAGACCCGATACAGAAAGTCCAAACTGGATAGGCCATATTTCTTTTATTTTATTCTTTCAAGTAGGGATTGATTTTTCGTACAATGTATGTTAAATACAAACTGATTTTTTTTTTTTAATTGAAAGTACAAATTGATTTTTATGTTCCTATCCTATATTATGTGAGGAAATTATTGTAATCATGAAAAAAAAAAAATCGAATATGAGATTTCGGTATAGATACACGTTTTGAGGTTTCCTGAGTTCATTTTGGCTATTTTTACGAGGATTTATGTTTTTTTATTTTTTGAAATCCGATACGCATACCCTCTGATTTTTTTTCTATTTGATCCTAAACACGTTTTGGCAAAATAACAGCTCTCTAGGATAATGTTAACCCGTGTCGAATTGACGAGAGAGAATATAGACATTAAAATTTTCCCGTCCATTCGGCACGCGTTAACATTATCTCAGTGAGCTGATAATGTGCTAAAAAGTGTTAAGGGTCAAATATAAAAAAAAATTACAGGGTATGCGTATCGGATTTAAAAAATAAAATTTGCCCCTCATGTAAGGGACACCCTAGTGCATATAGATAAAATAATAATAATAATAATAATCGCCAATAACGCGATAAATGCCAAAAAGAGGTAACCTTTTTACTAGACTCAGTTGTTTCCTCTTAGTCACACTTTCTTATATTTCCGTAATAAAGGAATGCTCCGTCCACTGTTATAATAGGTCTATGCTTAAAACCATATATCTGGCGGATTTTATATTCCAAATACAGCAAGACTAACCAAACACAACGGCACCCATGCGCCCTCCAACCTTACGGTAAGTAGATTTTGAGCACTGCAAAACGGGTTTAGCATCCGAGAAAACCAGTCGTTTAAATCATTATTTTAACCCAATGGATAGGAAACAGAGTTTTGGCCGCCATCTTGGATACCGGACTTACGGTCCAAATTTCGCTTTGGCAAAAGGCAAATTCGTATTCAGCGGGATCGAAATACCCTGAAAACCATAGACCTTATATAGATAGACTACGCCACCAATAGGACTTCCCATTATAGTGAATGTCTTCGACATGAGGGTGGAATCCGATACCTTCATCCTTTGCGGTCAGCGCCGTATGTCACGTGCCAGAGAGTTGAGGGAGATTCTTCCATAACAAAGCACTTATTTCTGTAGGAATCAAACAAAAAATTCTGCCCTTCAGAACGGTTTTTCACAAAAGAAACTCTTTTATAATTAATCTATGACATTTTAGTTTTCCAACGATGCATCAATTTAAAGACTTAAATAAAAAGTATGTGAACAATACAGAAAAAAAAGGAAACTTTCTTTCCTTTGGAAAAATAACATAATGTTCATTCTCGTCTCTCTTTCCAGGTCCGCATCACGTGATAATTTAGCTGGGGTAGCTGGCTCCTCTCGCGGACAGATAATGAGGGGGGATGCGTGGTCTATCTATAAAGGCCTATGCTGAAAACGCTGTTTCCCCGATTATTATATGAAATGCTTCTTGCACTTTATAGCGGTCGTTTTCCTACATTTGGGCCTAGTCTATTTAAAGTGAAAGAGAAGATCAGCTCTACTTGTTTAAAACATGTTTTCGAAATAGTTTTATTTCAGATAAATTCCAGTGAAAGGTGAGTGACCGCTTTATCAGCGAGGCTACATTCATAGCTGTTTTTAAACTTAAAAATTTATTAGGACCAGGAGGTGTATTCAGGGGTCGATCCAGGCAAAATTTGGGTCCCTTTTGCGGCCCCTTCACAAAATTCCATATAGTAAAAAGAGACCCTTCACAAAATTCAAATTCATAAAAAGGGACCCTTCACAAAATTCAAATTCATAAAAAGGGACCCTTCACAAAATTCAAATTCATAAAAAGGGACCCTTCACAAAACTCAAATTTATAAAATGAGTCTCTTCACAAGATTTTGTTTTATAAAAATGATCCTTTTATTAAATGTTTTCATATTTTCAATATTATTTTTAATTAATGTCTTAATTTGGCTCAACAAAACTCTGTTAACTTGATATTAAACATTACATAAAGTAATTGTAAAAATGGAAGATTTTACACAATATTTTACTTTTTCACAAAAATATTTTATATTTCACAAAAATAAATAAAAATTTCACAAAAAATATTTTGTTTTTCACAAAAAAGGGACCCAAAAATTAAAAGCTGGATCGACCCCTGGTATTAGTCTGGGTAAAAACGTCGTCGCCAGTTTTTGTAGACCAGTTTTGCGTAACGCCAAAATAAATTAGAAATATCAGTCCTATCGTTACAAATTCGGGATCCAATAAAAGGGGCGATTTTTCTGAAGCCAGGGCGATTTTTCTGAAGATTCCAGGGCGATTTTTCTAAAGCCAGGGGTGCAAACAGTTTTTCGACACGACCATTTATAGACTTTTTGAAATAAAGTATGAAATTGAGGTGGCAACATTCCATTTTAATTCATTTCAGTCATTTTAAAAAGTACGTGGCCCAGATTTACGGTCAAGAAATGAGATTTAAAAGATAAGTAAAAATTAAAAAATTAAAAATTTTACAGATTGAAATTAATAGACCTCCGTACTGAACTAAATTCTGTCTTTGATAGAATTTTTACTTTATTTTTAATTTTTGTTTATTTATTTTTCTTCTAAAATCTGACCCTCTTAGGAAGTTCGAAATAAAAATTTTGAAATATTCTCTCTTGATTATTAAAAAAAAAAAAAAAAGAAAGAAAGAAAGAAAGAAGAAAAATTGCTAATTATAGTGTAAAAATAAAGTTAATGTTACGTTCTCCGTCCTATTTCAGTAATGTGTATAGAACTAATTGAGCTTTTTTCAAATTATTTCCGCCCCCACCACTTTTTGAAATGTATTCGACTCCATTTGAGTATAAATTAAATAATGTACTTAACTTTAAAATTGAATAACACACTGAAACGCATATTGTAGTTAAAAATTCTATCAATTTGTGATATACTGATCTAGAATACATTCTGCTAACACCAGACATTCACATAGCATGATGGTTCCGGCAGAGAGCCATGCACATATACAAGCAGAGCAACCGCTCAAAACGTGTTTTACAGATTCAGGAGATTTTTGAAACATGTAAATGTAGGAAATCCTCTATTTCGAAAATTGAACCCCAAAACAATATCCTTTTTACCCATAATGGGTAAAGGAAAATGGAAAAATAATAATAATAATAAATAAATAAATAAAAAATAAAAATAAAACAAGCAAATCAACCGACACCATAAAGAAACGTAGAAAATTAAAGTAAATGTATAAAAAGGCGGATATAGATATGTATTTCCTACAATTATATCCTGTAATGTATCTGAATATTTTTGTTATTTTTTTCCCTGTAAACTGAATATCATTTTACGCAGAAAATTATTGGCATTTTAAAAACATATGTTAATTTAATTAAAATTAACAAAGATATTCGAACGAGCTTAAAATGAATACCTGATTTAAACCATCCTGTATTTGAATTCTCTTTGGAGTCCATGCGCACATATCAGAGCTTTCAGTATTGGGTTTTAATGCAATGAATAATTAATTTTTCCATACAACAAAAATTCTGAAAAACTGATTCTATAAAAATGGGGAATGATTTTCAACCTTTCATTAAAATACACATCGAGCCATTTACGTTTATAACTATTAATGTATCTGAACCTTTTTGTGTGGCTCTATTAGAAGTGCGAAGCCTTACTGATACCAGGGTGGCAAAACAAAGAAAAATTTTCTAACGGCTCTTTTTGTTTGAAAGAGAGAGAAAAAAACTTTTTTCGAAAATAAAAGTTTAGAATTTTGTGTATAACGTAAAAACTTTGTAAATGGGGAAAATGAAAAAGAGATCTATTGCAATGAGGGTACACCGTATTACATCATATAGCAGATATTCTTTTTCCAATCTACTAAAAGTAAAGCTTTCTTATCTTTATTATTCTATTTAAAGGAATGTTAAAAACATCATGTGTATCATAATCTAAACGAGTGAATGGAGGAGGATAGCCGGCCTTAAAATCACTCATAGTTGAGCAGTCCGGATCCTTGCCTAAATTTTGGGTCTCAACCTACTAGTTTGAGTTAGAGAGGAAGAAATCTCACAAAATTACATGTTGTTGTTGATGTGTTACTTATGCCACTCGGAAACTCAGAGTCCCAGTAATTAAACTATCCAGATTTAAGGCGGCTGAGGAGCGCCTTCCGTTTTTTAGAGAAGCACCACAGGTGATGGTGGAAGAACGTCTTAGCTCCAGAAACTGGCGAAAGATGGCAGGACCAGCAAACAACAAGAGCTCGAATTTAGATCCAAACCAGGGCCGAGTAAATCCCATGATTCTATACCAACAGAAGTATAATTTTGATGGGAACTTGGAAAACTGCGACCACGACAGATTCAACTTGCACCAGACGCCATTAGCGTACACGGTGGTCTTTGACCGAAGGATCGAACCCGCAATCTTACAATTACGTTCACGAGCACGTTGCTCTTACCGACCGCGGCTCGCAAAGTTTTACTTCTAACTAAAAAGTACAAACGAGATTCTTTACCCTGTAGAGCATCTAAATCTTAAAAATGCATTCCACAGAAACTGGGGCTATGGATATCATTTTCCATATTGAATCCTAATATTGTCATCCTAATAATCCAGAATAACGAATGTTAATATAAAGTCATTGTTAAAATAATTACAGAGATGAGAATTAAGACAAATTAACCGAAGTCGTACTCTGTTTAAATTTTCTTGTAAAGCGTTAAAAATAGGTGAGGCTGTCTTTGCGCTGGAACAAGCTAAAGAAAGTTCGAGAAACCGATCTTAAAATCGGAAGGCAGTTTTATTGGTTTGTGTCACCGTAAAAAAAAAAATGAAATCGAATACCCGACTAGATGAGAAATCGATACATAACAAACATCTCATCTCCCCAAGTGAACATAGAAACCGCGTAAGGTGGAAATCGGAGTGGAATATCTTGAATGGTCTATTTTTGGGTGCGATACTCACACTGCTTTCTGGTTACGCAACATTTCTACAGATAGATTACATTCAAATGAGATTGTTTACATTTCTTTGGTCTTAAATGGAGAGAAATTTTTCACCTCTAGTGGTAGTTGGTTCACAGGAGAGATGTGAGGAAATAAAATTTATGGCATGCGCTTCTCGTGATTAGAAAGTAAAATATGCAAAAATTGATGATCGTTTGAAGAAATATCACTCGTGTCACTTATTTCTTCATCCTACAATACACTTGATAGTGTCAGGGTATGATTACCGACGGGGCAAATGGGGCAAGCAACCTATCCGCTATTTACTCTGCTCGAAACAATTAAAGGACATTGTAAGTCTTATATAAAATAACGGTATGGGAGAAATGTTTTTGCTGAAAATGGAAGAAAACAGTCCTAGATAAAAAAAAAAAATTCTGATCTTCAAACTTCGAAGAGTGCAAATTTTAAGTTGGATGTCAAAAATGACGCCTTAACGCCAGCGAATAAAACTTGGCTGTCAACTTAATGAGAGACAGAGCGGAAAAGAATGATCGACATTCAGTGACAGTGCGTCGTGCTGATGAGTGTGATGCCTCAACGAAATCATTTAAGCGATTCAGAAGCTTAGAGAGTTGTAAGTCGGTTATGGTGGGCGGGGTTACAAACTGAAGAATGACAAACTCAAAATTTGCATACTCCGAAGTTTGAAAACGAGATAAATTTGCATCTGTGACTCTCTTCTTCCATTTTTTGTAAAAAAAAAAATTCTCTTATACTATTATTTTATAGAAGACTTACAATATCCCTTAATTGTTTTTAAGCAGTACATAAGAGGTATTCAAAATAAGGCGTGTTTTGAAATTAAAAACAAATTGCATGTGCTCAAAATTTATTTAATCCTCTTGTGGTAGAAGAGGACCACCCATCCCATTTCTGTAAGTCTGCCCCTGAATACTGTTCTGGTGCTTCCAGATGGGTAAACTTCCCCGCCCTATGCAGCAGATCGAAAGACTGAGGGGGGGGGGGGTGCTCGAATAGGTTACATTCCTTTCGGAGAATTGTTACCGAATAAGTGGTATTAGGGTGCTTAGAAACTAATTCAGACACTCTAGGCGGTATCATTCCGAAATAGCAGTACGCTGAATGATTCATAGGTTATCTACAAATCAGGGAGATTTATAAGAGCATTGCGATGAGTTTAATTCCACAACGTCCACCTTAATCACCCCTTCGACAACCAAAGTAACGCGATAGGCCGTTTCAGTCAGAGTGTGAGAGCTGGTTCATGACTACAACACACATAGCAAAACTTGTCGCGAGAGCTCGCACGAACTCGAGGTATTCTCAAACAAAAAAATGATATGAACGAATCAATAAATGAACAAAATAAATACAGCCAATAAATGAACAAAGATGCGCAGCAGTTTTTAAATATCTTTTTTGCATCGAAAATTCTCACTTAGTTTTGACTCGCGTGAATTCCACAAACATTAACTTCATTACGGTTCCTTACAATCCCAAATCTTCTCTTTCGTTTCCAGCAGCATCGAAATGGGCTCAACTGCTTTTGTACAATTTGTAATTTTGTTATTGAACTAATTTTTGTTATTAGGACGCATATTACTGTAGTTTAAGCGTTTCCAGTGTAGCATGTAGAAAATTCCTGATCTATCGGTGGAAGTGGCTAGAAGTACATGGCAAGTTGTGTCATGAATTTTTGTTTCTGTGCTCAGCGGAAGTTCACAGTTTAGTGGGTATATAATTTATACGCAACGTGTAGGAGTACTCAAAATAAGGTTTCAAAGTGAGGCGAACTCTCTCAATAATATGTCGAGGTCTTATGAATGTATCTACAAAATTCAAATTGTGAAGGGGGATGTTGAAGGGACTCTAATCTACTTCCCACAGAACCGTATGTCGATAAAGTTGTTTTTGAAACTAACTTGAAATGTTTTCAAATAGCACTACAAATATTCAGTTACATTAATGTCCTATGTTTCACCTCGAAACTGTAATAATAGGTATCTAGTAATGTAGGGCAAGAACGCCGCACGATATTATTTCATGTATCTAGTAGCAACCTTATGAATGTTTGTATGAACACAGATGTACGCTACTGAAACTCAGAAATAAGAAGTACCCAGTGTCTTTTTTCTTTCTTTCTTTTTTTTTTTTTTTTTGTCTAAAAAGGAAAGTGCTAGAGAAATAATGCATCACACCGATGGGGGCATTCAAACAAAAACTCCATGAAAAGGGTCGGAAAACAAAATCCCCTCTTTTTTATCCGGGAATAAGAAGCGTAACTGAAACGTCCAAGCGGATGGAAAATCGATTCGCCATAAAAGTATTCCTTCTCTTTTTAAGAGGCACTTTCGAAGCGTCAGAAAACGATATTTTGCACAAAAATATCTTTTACGGCGTTTTCCTTTCCGACAGATTCGTCCTGTTACAGGAAAGTTTGGTTGGATGCTCTATCAAATTGTTTATGGCCTTCCCTATGACTCGTTTTTTTCGTTACATTTTTCATGCAAAGCCCCACACTTAATAAAATTTACTGTTTTTTTTTTTTTTTCTTTTTTTAAGCACATTTCTCTAATTGTTCTCATACTAAATTGGGTGGCAATCCAGTTCCCGTTTCAGCTGATAAATATTGTTTGTAGAAAAAGTTTAAATTTGGTCATCTTCTAATGAAGGGTAGAAGTTACTATCCTCATTCAACCTACAATAATTATAATAAGGAAATTTAACTCGCTAAGTCTGTCGCCAACGCCGACTTCCGTTCCTGGTGTCTTTACAATGGCATTTCTGTTGCAACGACACCAGTATAGGAAAAAGTTGCATAGTTTCTAACACTATCGGCGGCAAAGCGCAAACTAAGATTTAAACCGAACTCGGACTATTATGTCCCCCCCTCCTCCCCACTCCTAACAAACAACTTACGCATAGTTAGGGATGGTAAAATGATTAGCACTCTGACCGTCAAGTGCAGTATTAGGGACCCGGTCACAGGCAGGTCACAGGCTCGTGAACCCAAAAACTGAAACTTTTAGTTGCTTACCAGTAGACGATAGATAATGTTTGCTTTTTTTTTTTTTTTTTTTTTTTTTTTTTTTTTTTTTGGGGGGGGGGGGGGAGAAGCAAATATTTTCAATTGAGATTCAAAACAAATTTTATGAGATGGCCATTTTACGTTTGCTCTGTGAACAGTTCATTTTAGAATTCTTGATATTTGTGAAGGATCATCCTCAAAACCTGGTTTCTTCTTAGACAAGCTCCTGAAAATTTTATTTTTTAATAGTCAATTAATAAAAAATGTGCTTTTTTTTTTTTGTGTGTGTGTGTGTGTGTGGTGTGTGTATCTGTGGTTTCTTGACAATAAAGCACCATGCTTTCGTGGCCAATTACCGAAATGTGGAAAAATTTTGCTCCTGAATAAAGTTTGAAAAATTGCATTTTAACTTGGTTAAGAGCTGAAAAGTTAATTATTTCTTCGCTCATTTCAATGCTGATCCTTAAGTATTGCTTATTTCAACTCAGTCATGTTCCTGATTCTTTTTAGTGTCTAATTTCTGATAGGAGAGGAGTGGTTAAATTTTCGAAATGCACCCTCATTTGGGTCTATTTCATTCATTAATTGACGACTTGACTCTCTGACGCTATTCGACGTCATGATGACGATATATATTTTTTTTTTAATTTAAGCTGTAGAAGTCTTAATTTAGCCCACAAATAATAGAACATAGCCAATCATAGCGCAGCTTTTTCCCTCCGTCTCGTTCGAGTCGTCCATTGCCAAATTGTTTAATGGAATTCAAGCTTATGATAATTAAGGGAGATGGCAAAAAACAGCGAGATGTTAAAAAGTTTAAGTCGTCACTTATTTTATTGAGTCGGCGTGTTCAGGCCGAAATGTTCGCAGTGTGTAGCAGGGTGTTTTTCGCTTATTTACCGGTCCTTGCTGATCATCTCTGCCCTATTGGCGTCTGTGCTGAGGCTGCTTGGACTTGTGTAACGAAAGTGAACCTGTGGGCCAAGATCACCTGAGTGCATAGTTAGCGGCAACCGGAAAAGAAAATATTTATTTCATTCAATCAGTGAACTTCACTGATAAAGTAAAAAAAAAATATATATATATAATAAAATTTCCTGGATAGCCAAAAGGTGCTAGGATGGCAACTCTCTCTACCTGCAAGCTCTACGCTACACCTTCGTTCGCACACAAATGATGGCTGATCGCAAATTTGCGATTTCTAGTTTCTAATATATAGACTATTTGAAACGATAATAATTGGCTAGAGAGTAGACATCTAGCGAATGTTTGTGTTTATTTGCATAGGCGACCCAATTCTTGGAACCCAGTTTCAGGAAAAATCATCGCAGCGTCCTCAAATTGAAGGACCCTTCGAGGACACAGCTTAATTATGCTTTAATTGGAGGAAAAATTTGTAAATTCGAGAACATTTGTCCTCAAATGATTTTCAAAGGGTCGAAATTCGGGAACTGTTTTCGTGAATCGAGGACGTGGAGCTCTCCGTTGAGATACTGAAACCTCTAGATAGTGGGAGGCTAGAAGACTATTGCGGCGATCGTACTTTTTGAGATTACTTGCTGTTGATGTTTCATGTATATTTCTACTCCTTGTTTCATTATTAATGTGTGCCAGTGATTAAAAAGACAAAAAAAAAAAAAAATGTCCCTAGTGTTTCGGAGTCCACTCGATGCAGTACGTCTCAATCTGCTGAGTGTGACCGGATAGCAACGACACATGCCATACTTCTGTCAATCGGATACTTTTTTGCAAGCGATGTCAGAGTTATAGAAAAGAAAAAAAAAATGCATCTCACCCGTTGCGGGATTGGCAGGCGAAATGGGGGTGCCGTCCCCTCTCTTCCAGGCGTAAGTGACGTAATCTCGGACGAAGGCAGGAACGACGCATCGCAGGACGGCCGTGTTCCCGCGCACCACGAACTCGTCGTACACCTGCACTTTGTAGCGACGCTGCACCACTGTAAAAAAAGAAAGAAAACACAATAACAATTGAGCATTCAAGAAACACTTTCATTAAACATTAAATAGTGTTTGAGTGAAAGATACAACTGTAAACAACATCAGTAACGCGAACTCGTTTTTCTTTTATACGAACCATTTTCTTTTCGAACACGAACACACACACACACACACACACACACACACACACACACACAAAAAAAAAAAAAAAAAAACTATAACAAAATAATAACTGCAGGTCAGGATAAACATATCGGATAAAAGATTTCTAGAGGCTTTTTTTTTACATTCATTAAATTATCCCGCATAATACCAATGTATCGGAATTGAGACGTGTCCACTACTTATCCATTCGTGTACACCCACTGACACCACTGACAACCGTGCTTTTAAAGGAAAGCTTCCCATATTGTAGCACGGGCACTAAAACCTCTATAAAAAAAAATCCATTTTGAGAATGAGCCATCGACTAATGGTTACCAATCACTTCGTTTATCTATTCTTCTATATGTATATGTGTAAAGTGAAAAAATTTGTCATCCCGATCACTTTCAAAAGAGCGAATCCAATAGAATCAAAGTTGGAGAGTAGATTTATCTTAAAAATATCTTGCTTGAATTCGCTGTGCAACTGGCTCCGCCATTTTGTTGTTTTAAAGTTATTACAAATGAGAAGGGTATAAGTCAATTTTTCTGCAACGCGGCTTTTTTTTCCCCTCCATAGTGTACTTTGTTTTACCCAACTACGGTGGAGAAAATATTATTTAGAGGTCAAATTTTCGACATCTATTGACGCTCTCTCACTTTCTCTGGGTCCAACCATGAAGTTTTCAGAGGTTGGCCTGTGTGTCTGTTGTTAGCCTATCTCAAACACATATAATATCTGGAGTGACTCTACTCGACTTTCCGAACATTGAGTCATTAACAGTTATGTAGATAAAGTAAATAAAGAGGAGTTGTTAAACAAACAAAAGAGAGAAAACCATGATAGAGTGTTCGAGTATTTTTCTCCCTATATTACACGATGTTTTATTGAACGCTACTGAACTTTGAGCCCATAGATCCTAATGATAAAGAAATTTTGTTGCGTCCTTGTAAAAACCTATATATGCTCGATTCACCAAAATGCTTATAGTTAGTGACACAGTGATTTATAATATTCATATAAATTTTCAGCTCAATTGAAGAAGGCGTTTAGATGCTATCGCACTTTTAAGATTTTGGTCCCATAAGCCATAAGGATAAAGAATTGTTCCTGGTGTCCCTGTAAAAAATCTAAAAGTGCTACATTCACCCTAATCAATAGGATTTGTACTAGGGTGACTTACAATATACGTACCAATTTTTAGCTTATTCAAACAAAGCGTTTAGACGCTAGCGTGTTCACTCAGACATACACACATACATATATCATCGTAAAAATAGTGGAAACGGACTCAGGGGACCTCGAAACGTATAGAAACATCGAAATCTCGAATTCGGATTTTTGACATGATTACAATACTTTCCTCACTACAGTGTTCGGAAAGTAACTAGCAGGAAGTACAAACTCTGTGTTTTAATTTCTACATCATCTGGAGACATTTTATTGAAATCGGAGAGAGAGAGTTCATGTACTGGGACATAAAAGAGAAATCAAATCTATGGGCAAATATACGGCCCTCATCCAAATGAAATAAACATATATTCTATGCATAAAAGTGTGTTTCGAATAGAAAGCACAACTTTCTGATTTTAAAAATTTATATCGCCAGTATTTCTAAAAGATGTTTTCTGCTATGTATTTCCGACCATTAAATAAAGTGAAAATTATTGTAAAAAGTGTCCGATAGGAAGTCTCCCTTAAAAAACGGGTGACTATGGAATTGTGTATGAAAATGATGTACCATTCGTCCACAGGATCCCACAAAAGAACGCGGGTACATTAAGGCTAAAATAAGAAATTGTTGGAATTTCTATTATGTGATTTTTCATACTGTGCGGAAGAGCTTGAGCTACATGTATGTACATTAAGATGAGGGGTATTGTATGGCCTACGCTAGAACACTACAAATGACTGCATTTATTTGCATTAAAAATATGGATATTGTATGGGCTATTAAGTTTATTCATTAACGGCCCTCTTTACTTACCGTCGCCGGAAGCCCGAGCCAATATTATTCTATGGGGAACAAATAACTTATTAACTGATACATAATTTTAAATTCTGTTTTCACATTCAGAAAATTCCCAAATGTTCAATGGACGGACCTTTTTAAAAAATGTATTTTTTAAATTTTTAATATTTTATTTTGAAATTGCAAAATGAAAAAAAAAAATTCACATATTGAAAATTCGTATTTTGCAGCTTCAAAATAAAATATAAAAAAATAAAAAAATAAAAAATAATTTTTTGAAAAAGGTCAGTCCATTGGAACAGCTGGGAATTTTCAAAATGTGAAAACAGAATTTAAAAATAGGTATTAGTTAATAAGTTATTTGTAAAGAGAGATTTTTCATAGAATAACATTAGCTTTGGCTTCCGGCGGCGGTGAGTGAAGCGGTCCCTTAACACGGTCCATCATTTTATTTGAAAATGGCGGACAATCGAATATTTAGAACTCAAATAAAAAGTATATTTATGAATCGATTTATAGGAACTACTGTATTTAATAGAGTCTGTAGCAAGGTCTAAACCAGGTTTATTCATGAAATTGATTCATTATCGTGTTACTGAATAGAAGAAAACTAAGGAAGAAAGATGTCAATATTTTCTGACTGAGCCGAAAAAAATTAACATTTTCAAACAAAGTTCAAATTGGAATTCAATTCGTATGTCTGTCCACGATCTAATATCCTTTTTTAATCAACAAAAATTTCTAGAATGCCTTGATACTGATAATGGTTATTCAGATTCACCCTAGCCTGTTTCTCAAAAGAAAGGTGTCTATGGCTTCGCTTGGCTTGGTTATAGAAAGTCTCACAAAAGAAATCGCATACATTACAGTATAGGATAAGATATTAAACTAGTATGTTGTGGCCACCACATGACTTTCTTCTATATTTTCCTATACAAATTTACTCAGTAAAAATAATTTATTAAAATTATTATTTAAAAAAATTATCTTCCATGATAATGCAGACTATTACCATATTAGAGAAGTAGTATAACACTAAATATCCAAAAATAATCAATTTCATTGTCAATATTACATTTAAAAAAAAATGTTAAAAATGAAAAAAAATTGATATCTTTATTTTAAATTATCGCAGATCGATGGTTCAACCATTCGTTTTAAAGGTATTGGCGAGCTCCTTTGAAAACCATCATGAAAACTTACTCCCCTCGAGAGGGGACTTCCCCCCCATGGGGAGTGGCGAGGCTCCTACACATACAAAAAAATTTTCCCAGTTGACTATTTCTATTATAAATAATTCTTGTAAATTTCATAATGATAAATAAAAAATAATTCTCTTTATGCACATTTATACAAAATTTTGTCCTATATCACCCTGTTAAAAATTTAGAAAAAGCGGAATGGCAACGCAACCTGTAAGACGATTTTTACCAAAAGTTGATTGGCACTCATTTATGTAAAGGTGCAACTACACATCAATTTGTATGAAATTCTGTACAGTAGTTCCTGAGATACAGTTGCCACAAAATTTTGTTTCACACACACACACACACAGACATTTTCTAAAAAGTCAAAAGAGTTCTAAGAGTTCAAATCGTGTTCTACAGTTCTCAAAACGTGTCAATCCATCCAAAACCCGAGGTCGAAAATTTTTACTAATCCAATACCTTCTTCTATTGAATATAGAAGAAAGTAAAAAGGGGATTCTTATTTTTGTTACTTATTAATAAACTAATTAAATATTGACTACTTATTGATTAAGACTAGTGTACTGCTACACGACCTAGTAGAATGAATTTGCACCATTCGGATTCAGAAATGCATGATGCCCTGTAGAACAGGACAGGGTGGCCCAAAAGTGGAAATAGTTTGAAATGCAGTTGTGTTACCACTAAAAGGTTAAATGATGTACCGAAAGGAATACTTCTTATTATCTATGTGTAGAGCAGGAAATTTCTCGCTTTTACGTTCTGGCATTAAAACAGACAAACAACAACAACAAAAAAAATCCTATTAAGAAATTTGAAAGAATTTTACGAGAGGTGTAGAAAAGAGTGAAGTTTCTCTTAATGAGAGAAACGGAGGTTGGGGGTGCTCGTAAGAATGTCGTTCGAGAGGATACTAAAGGCAGTAAGGGGAGTTTTGCGCTCCTCCAATGATGCGAGGGAGGAAAGGGACATGAGGGAATTTTTGTCGTTTTTCCACAGCGAAGGAGAATGCCTGTCGCCTGTTGGTTTCTGTCTCCCTATTTGTATGAAATACATACACAAAATAAATAAGCTAGTACATTATGGACATCCCAAGACTTTCTTCTCTACTTTCCTATACCAATTATTTATTAAAATTATTATTTATCGAAGTTCTTTTCCATACTGAATGCAGGCGATTTTCATCAGAGAGAAGTAGAACACTCCGTGTCGAAAGAAAGTTATTATTATTTTCTTGCAGACAAAGTCTCCATTCGTGAAGCAGGTTTTAACAGCTTTCATTCCGGTTTCCGACCGTCGCGCCGTCTACCCTAGGATGACTTGCATGGAAAACTAATTCATAGGTTGTAGCGACCGCAAAATGTTCTCTTTTTTCCTATACATATTCGCACACTACATATTATTCATTAAAATGACTATTTATTAAAATGATTCTCCCTCTTTGAGGAATGCAGACTAGGTATTTTCATCTCGCGGACACTTTATCTCGAAGGAAAGTCCATTTTGTATCAACGTCTGACCCAATGCCTTTTCTATTCTATTTTCTATTTTAAGATTTTTTTAAAATTATTGTTAATCATAAAAATGAAAACTAGTATTTTGTAGCCATCACAAAACTTTCAAGTTCGAATCCTGTCTTCTCACAATAAAGATTTTACGTATGGAGTTTGGCGCAATTTTACTACTATCGCTCCCTGTCGCCAAATTAAGCCAACAGTCGCTTTCATAATGGTTATGTCACCTGTCCAGTTGGGTGCGTTGCCATGCCATATACATTGAGAGGCAGCCTCCATACTCACGGTGTCCGTTGCAGCACAGCTGCGCCCTCTGTTGGCCGATAGGCACTCCAACGGAATCAGCCTAGTGTCTCATAATGACCCTCTCATGTATTCAGTTTTACGCAATTCTATACAATCGGTTGTGAGAGAGTCTTCCTTCAAATGAGAGAAATCAGAGTACAGCAGCGGCACTTGTTGAGGATTCGCACTCAATGTTGATAAGCACTCGTTTTTACCAAACTGCAACCCCAGAAATATTCATATGAAATTTTGAGTAGTATTTCCTGATACACAGTTATGAAACTACGAGAACTGTTCCGAGTTGTGGCAACTCCGAACCATAGACAGACTTTTTTTTTGTTATGAATCCAATCCTGTTCTGAAGTAAGGTGTAAAGCCATCGAAAACCGTAAGTCAGAAAGTTTTACGAATTCGATACACATTTTCCTATTGGATATGTTTTTTTTTTTTTTTTTTTTTTTTTTTTTAAATTGATTATTATTTTTTAAATGATCCTAGATTTAGGGTTGAAGCATTCGTTTTGAAGCTATTGACGAATTCCTTTAAAAGATAATTTTTTTTTTCTGATTGATTATTACTATTAGAATGTTTTTTATTCGGTTAAAAAAAAAAAAAAAAAAAAAACTGTGCACAATTTAAAGGAAAGTTTATTAAAACTTACGGGAGAAAAAGTCATCAGTATCCATTTGAGTCAAGGTCCAACTCAATATTAAGTTGATCGAATTCCATTTATTAATTTGTGAGTGAAAGCATCCACAGTATTTTTGGTAATGAAAACCGACAGATAAACATTTTCTGAAAATGCCAAGGTCGAAAAGTTTCATGAATTTTCTTTTGTATAAAACAAAAGTATTGTCAACATCCCGAACAGGCCATCTCACTGGCCAAGCAGTGTTCGCAGGAAATAACTTTGTTAACCCTTTAACTACTGACGGTACTTTAAAGTACCATTACTTTAAAAAGAGTATAAAATTGGATTTATAGAAGAAATTTCAAAGATATTTATAAGAAAGGAACATATGTACCTCCCATTTAATCTCTCTACAAAGCATTAGACGATACATATAGCCATTTTTGTCCCATCAAGGATTTTATGGAGTGCACTTGCCGTTTTTGCTTGATATTTTTCAAGATCTTCATGTGTGTTATAATTAATTCATATATTATTTCAAGAATATCCCGATAATCTTAGAAAAAATATGAGGAACATAAAAAGTAAATATTTCTTTATACTTTTTTCATGTCGAAATACTTTTTTCGACCTCTATGTACCAGTGGTACACTAAAGTACGACCTCACAAAATTCTAATTAATTTCTATGATGAGGTGATATGCATAATTTTTAACGTATATATTTTTAAATAATGCTCTTTAGTAACTAAAAATATAGGTTTGAAACACAATATTTGTCTATTTCATAATGCAGTAGATAAAGGGTTTAAAGTAGTCAATCCTCTTTCCCATCCCGATATCATCGTTGCCTGTAAAACCCGTTTTTCCTTCACCAGAGTCGGTCCGCAATGGAAGTCGCCATCGAGGTGCCTGACTCAACTGTTATCTCGGCAATTATTTGTGTTTTAATAAATTTTAAAATATTGATAACAGGATAGCGTAATATTTTTTAGGTTACTAATAATGTCTGCTTTATCAGCCCACTTAAGAACTAGAAATGAAAGTATGGCAAAATCCGTACGCGCAATTCAAGGGGGAAAAAAAAAAAACTCAATTTTTGCAATGTTTTTTTCATTCTTTGGAAGATTTGTTCCACTCATCGAGGTCTGTATTTAAAAAAATAATTTATTGATCTCTTATATAAATAAACATAGTATGGTGTGGTGTGACCATGGCCATCACACAACTCTTTTCTGTATTTTCCTAAATTCATGCATTGCAAATTGCTTATTACATTATTATTTATCAAACTGGATTTCCTTGATGTATTCATGAGGTTTCTGTCACAGAGAAATATCATAATACTCAATGTTCAAAGAAAATTAATTTTATGCTATGTAAAAAATATCTTTAATGTGTTTTAAAAAAACGATCATTTTGTTTTAAAGTATCGCATATCTGAAGTTCAAACGTTCTTTTGAAAGATATCCCTATTGAAAATTTGAAACCCCGGGTAGAGGCTCCTTTCCCCCTTAGGGCAGAAAGCGATGTTGCAACATAAACTTTTTTTTTTTCTGATTGATTATTAATATTATTTATAATTTCACGTTAAAAATTATTCTCATTAAGTTCGTATACGAAATTTTGCCTTACACTTCCATATTAGTTTTTTCTTTTTCTTTTTTTAAATAATTCGATAACAGCACCCCCTGTTGACGGATGGATTCCCGAATGTAATGAACAAGTGTAACTCTGTATAGATCAGTTTCGTTCAATTTCGTTTACTATTTCAGGAGATACAAAGTGAGCAAAAAATTGAATGACACCCCATTTTTAAAAAACATTTTTTATGGAGACATCCTTGTCTCTCGTACGAAACATAAAATCCCACTCATTCTTTGAGCGATAACTTTCTTAATTATTGTTCGATTCCAATGAACTTTTAGCCTTCACATATACGTTTAGCTTTCAACCCATGCAATGAAAAACGTGCCAAATATTCTATCTAACTATTGGAACAAAGTTGAGTTAAAATCGTCCATTTATACGAAAGTTTGCCTTCTTGAGAATGACGAGATGGATAAGGTTCAATGATTTGAACAACATCCATAATACCAGATAGAAATATTTTCGATTCATTACGATGTGTTTTAATGACAAACAGGAGTTTGCATGTTCTTATATATTTAAGCAGTACATTATATATATATATATATATATATATATATATATATATATATATATATATACTAATATTATAAATGCGAAAGTTTGGATGGATGTTTGTTACTCAATCACGCCACAACGGCTAAACGGATCTGGATGAAATTTGGTACAGAGATAGAGAATAGTCTGGAATAGGATATAAGCTACTATTTATAGGATATAAGCTACTACTATACCTCAACTTTAGAATTTTTTTTATTTATTTATTTATTTATTTTTAGCACGGATGAATCACCCTTAGCATAAAAGCTAATTCAGCATTATATTAAAGAGCTTTACTTATTGATAATTCTGGACAATTTTTTTAATTTTGATGCTGAAGTAGATCGGACATTTTTAGTCAAGGACAGCCACTTAAAGTCAAGTAGCGCATCAAAAATATAACTAAATTATGAAACATTGAAAAAAAAGAAAGAAAAGAAAAGTTAGAAAGAATTAATAACAATAATCGCGTAAATTATATTTTGGTCTAAAACGGCGACAAAAATTTTGAAAGTCGCCAAAGGGAGCTATATTAAGGCTGTACCTTGATCAGGTTTACATATTAATTAATATATTTTTCTATATACCAACAACTATTAACTGAGCATGAAGTATATATAACCACACACAAAAAAATAAATAAATAAATAATAATAATAATGCTCATGCGATAGACGTAGCCGATCTATGACGTATGCGATAGACGTAGCCATATTGCGATATTATATTTGGCTTGAAATTGCTGTCATTTTATGGTTGATCGATTAAATCAAATAAATATAGAGAATAACTTGAAAACAAATATTATGTACATCAAGTATAATATTGTTCAAATGTAATTGGGATCCAAATATAAAAGGGCTACTTCAAATTTTTCGATACTGTCCGTATCGAAACTGTCCTATATGATAAGCACCCAAATGGAAGCCCACGGGTAAGCAGGTGTCGCAGGCAATAGGGACAGGCACCGGAGACTGCGAGGAAGAACAAGTCGCTGACGAAGGCAGCATGAACCCAAGGCGAGCTTTTGAGCGATTTCAGTATTTTTTTTCTTTTTTTCATAAAGTTATATAGAAAAGAGTTTCCTTTAAATATAGTGACCAGCGAAGCGTGGCAAAGCCTGCTAGTATCTATATATTTTATATACTCTAGCAGATGAAAACTGTTCGTTTGTGTTTCCTGTTACTCTGTCTCCTTACTACTTTTTTTTTCAGAGCAAGAAGGGACTCTAAATTAACTTCGTTAAAACGAAGTTAATTTAAAGAGTCCCTTCGGCCCATGTGTATTAAGGGAAATAAATGGATGGAAAGGGGTGATATTATAGAACACACATATCGAAATAGATGACTGGAGACACCGAATGGATGTGCCGTCGTTCGAGCGAAAAACTTGGTTTTTCGTAATCATTCGATTATCTGAAAATATCTCGGAAGAATTATAAGATTATTTTTTCTCTCGATTGCCATCCTATCCTTTATGCGAGTGCGCGAGTGATTTTCTCGACATGAAAATTGCCCTCAACACCATTTTGGCAAATTCTTATGTAAAATGACCTCCTGAATCCGAAAAGGACGCCCCTTTTGCCCTATCACCCACCATTTTTTAAGGACGGCCCCCTATTTTTATCACTTTTCGGTCATTTTATGGCTATAAATTTGATTTTTAGGGGGGGGGGATTATTGTAACTGTTAAATATCTTCTGAAGGGCTACAGAGTTGGAAAATTCTGAAACATGAACATTTGCGGCAAGGGGAAGATTTAGGGGGAATTTGCCACTGAAGTTATGTATTACATTTCTTATATATTTTTAATCTATTATTAATGTTATGTATTAAACCTTATATATATATATTAAGTGTTTAATTATTTTTCATTCTCCAAATCAAATGCATGGACATAAAATGACCGAAGAGTGATAAAAATTGGGGGACGGGGTGGTGTTCCGAGAACACGGTGGGTGACTGGGCAAAATGGGAGTCCTATACGGATTCAGGAGGTCATTTTACATAAAAATCAGCAAGATACCAGGGCTCGATTTTTTTTCCCCAGTGTAGTGTTATTTTCATTCGGATGATAATCATTCGCGCAAGCGCATAAGGGATATATCTCAATTATTTTTATTTCGTGTGATGTTAACGGCATAAATTAACTTGTTCATTCTGTATTTTCAGCGATTTATTTCCAGTATAGAACGAATAAATCATTCGTTCGGTGGTTCCGAAGCCATTCAGGTCGGTTATTATTATTATTTTTTTTTTTTTTGAATGCTTGTTTTTTACACATAGTTTGTGAATGATTGTTTCTTAAGATACGCGTCATTTCGGTGCATTAAAATTTCTGTTCATAAAAATACTTCAATACTATAATAGAAATTTTGTTTTTTAAGGGAAAAAAAAAAAAAAAAAAAAAAAGGGTATTTATAATTTTGCTATCCTATATAAAAACATATATAAATTTTTCCAGATCCTATGTTATATTTCAGAGTTCAAATATTTCTAAATGATAAATTTGGTTTTATTAAAATACATAAATAAAAACAATATTACATTAATTTAAATTTATTATGATATTAAACACGCACACACACAAGAAAAAATAAAGGTAAAGAAAGGAAAATAAAAATAAACAAAATTTGGAATTGACTACATAAAATAATAATTTAATTTTATGCTAATTACATTAAAGGTAATTTTTTCAACTTTCTCTTACCCATGTATGGTAGAGAAAATATTTTTTTTTTTTTCCGAATATGAGATTTTGTTATTTTACACGTTTCGAGGGTCCATGAATTCTAAATTAAAAATTTTTTGCGGTTGGTATGCGTGTCTGTTATCAGTATATCTCAAGTAAAAGTAGCAAGGATGCTACACTAAACTTTTGTTGTGGTCAGACAAATCGTTCCTGTACAAGGACATCCAAGATAATTCAAATTTTAAATGCATTACGTCTATGGGTCATGGGGTGAAGTTTCTACTTCTTACAGTTTAATATCTATATTTTTCGCTAAACAAAATTAAACGAGCATACATCCCTTATATTAATAAAACTATGTTATGTGCAGAATAGGGTTTGGAAATCATCGATCTTTTGTTTATCGAGCTACTCAAAAGCATTTAAATATATTGGGGCTATAATTGGAAATTGCTGGAAATTAATTTCAAACTGTGTTGTTAATTTTTCATTAGAAAGGATATCTGAAATGCGTTTCTGCAACGATTTTCAAGAAAACCGTTAAGATACCGACTTTAACCAAAACTTGGCTCATTCCATTGTTGAGGGTAAAAAAAATAATGACATAACAAAGGGGGTTAATATAGCGAATTTGAAAAAAAAAAAAATCTATACAGCCGTTTTTAAGGGAACGCCCTTGCGAGATCTGAAATTGAACTATATATACAGGACTGTCAGTTTTCCTGAACTAAACAACTAATTCTTACGCAAGGACATATAATACAGTGTTTATATAGCAATTTTGAAGAAAATCGTTAGAGCCGTTTTTGTGATACGGAATTAGGGTCGCACTTACGTTTCCCGATGTCCTCCTTCCGGTTTTTCAATTTTCACTAAAAGTTTGAAAAATCATCTGGTACGCCAGAATTGTCACAATTCTGTAGTTTCGTAGTTCTATCTTTATTAATTTTGGAGATGGGATGGTCAGACGATTCACCACATGCACACACACACACACTCTCTCTCTCTCTGACCCATTGCTAAACATCTCTTTTTGGAACTCAGGGGACCTTAAAACATGTCAATCAGGTGAAAATTCGATACTGAATTTTCGGACCGAATACAATACTTTCATTACCTGCGGCAGTAGGGTAATGCGAGTAATATAAAGTCAGTTTAAAAAAAAAAGAACATGAAATCATGCAATACACATTGATTATCAGCACTTTCCAACTGTACGTGCTTGTTGTATGGTATAATTTTCAATGTTCTTTGCCTACATTATCACACAACAGGCAGACAGAAGGACTGAATTCCTAATCACCCTTAAACATTGTTGGAAAGTGTTAAGAATACTTAACGCAAAAGAAAATGCAGCCCTTAAATTCTAATTTCAGCCCATAATGTATCTGAACATTTTTGTGTAGCACTGTATATCTGAAGGTTAACCCTATCATAAACGATACTAAACATTATTTTAATATATGAACAATAAATGTGAATTTCTTTATAACTTCTGCAGCATAAAGTTATTTAAATGTCATTTATAAAAATGTCTGTTCTAAAATGGCATGCATTGGCCTTTTTTTTTTTTTTTTGTGTGTGTGTGTGTGTGTGTGAGTCCCTGTTGTTTCCCCTACACCAGATGTGCAGGACATGTTAATGACATCATTCCGTAGTAAACTTGAATAACATACATCATTTTTTAAAAATTCTGAAAATATCTACAGACGCTAGAAGCGGGCAGACGGAAAAGTAGACAGATGGACAGTTGAACAGACAGATACGCAAACTGAAATCATATTTACACTTAGAAACTGGTAGAAAGTGTTTAAAAAGCTTAATGTGAACGAAAATGCAATTCCAGTAAATTTCTAATAATAGCCGTTCCTGTAACTGAATATTTTTGTGTGGTCCATTAAATATCAATGATAATCATGCTATATTCTATAGAAAACATTCTTTTGTGCATATGAATAACATGTTTCAATTTCATTAAGGTTTGTGCAAATTAAAGTTATTAAAATTTGGTTTTTAGAAATATCTATCACCGAACGCAATGATTTGGAATACTTTTGGGTGCCCTTGTACAGAAACCAGCGGTGGTATTGACTTCATTTTCTCTAGAAAACATCCGATAGCGAACTTGAATAATAGACTTCAATTTCATTTAGATTCGTGTAAAGTAAAAGTATTAAAATAGGGTGTATAGAAATCCTTCTCATAGAAGAAAATGCATTGGAATACTTTCGGGTGTTCCTGTACACAAACCAATAGATATATTGATGCCATTTTCAACAGGCAACATTCGATTGTAAACTTGAACAACATATATGAGTTTCAAGAAATTCCATGAATATTTACAGGAGTTAGATCGCGGACAGACAGGCAAACTGAGGTCATTAACACTTTCCAATCTCGTTGGAAAGTGTTCAGATGGATAGGATGAGATGCGATGAGCATCGTTTATTTAATTTTCATATTAAGTAGCTTTAAAAAATATAGTTGTAACTCCTGTTTTGTTTCTTTCCTAATGGGGTCAACAAAGAGTTAAAACTGGAGGCCACGGAGTGAATTTTCCGTTTTATAAGAAATTGCGTTGTTCTACAATTTAGAAATTCTTAGCTTTAGAAATGAAGGTGCTTCTGTAAGATAGCTTCTTCCATAGTTAATACATTTTTGGAGCTTTGCTCTATTTAGGCAGCATGTAGGGTTACACAAAATCAATTCATTGCATTTTTTTCCCTTAAAGGAAAGAAAATGATGTAAAGGTAATTAAAAGGGTTTTCTTTCTTCTAATTAAACGCAAAATGTATATATAAAATATCATTATGAAAGTGAAACGAGTGGAAGGTTAAAATTTACAACGGGTAGGTGTAGTTGATAATTGAGCAAACCACGGGATTTTTTTTTTTTTTCTTCCTTGTTAACTCGAGTGTCTATCCTTAATTTTTTAATCAAAGATAGCATTTCATTTTCACCACTTGTCCAAAACTATCGCTACACCAATACTGTTCTCTGCCAATTCGGGAGGGAACGACCAATGATGTATTAATCTTGTATCCTTGTATGCAGTGTAAAAATATCAATTATGTTTATATATTAAAAAAAAGTTATTGTCGCTGGTGTCAAATTTTTTTGTCTGCGACCGCATGGAGGTCAGGGCTCTCCGCATCATGACAGGTATCAATGTGTGCCGAATACTCCAAAGAAGACATTTCAGTCGGTTAGAAATTTCTATCATCTTAATTAACGAAGTTATTAATTAAAGACGTTGGGTTTATAAAGGTACTCTGTTTGCCATCTTATAATTTCTGTTATTACATCATTTTTCACAGGGAAATTAAAATGTGATCAATGGTGTGAAAATAATAATAATAATTGTCATTGCTGCGATTGTCGTCTGCATATACCTTTTTTTCTTTTTTTTTTTTTTGAAAATTTTTTTACTGGCAACTTTTTATGCTGTTTATATATTTTAAATAAGGAAATAATGTTATGTCAGTATAATTGACTGCGTTTTTTTCTGTCTTTAAAGTGTATTTACCTTTTTTATTTAAAAGCATATTTTAAAATTCTTCGGATATATTTTGGCATACAAAAATTGCTAGATTTAAATTCAAACTCAATTATAAATGAAAGAATCTTCAGTGATAATTTTTTAACATTACAGAATTAGTCATTTCCATGATATATTTCATATTTCTAATTATGGCAAGAAAAAAAATTTCCAACACCTACAATTCTTATCAATCGAGTAGATAATTATTCTTCGTTAATTTAAGATGTAGATGGGAGAGAAGGTACTTTTCTATTTCGCAGGCGTAAATCTCGCCATGCAAAGTGTATTAGCGACAACAATAGATGGTACATTTTCATCTCGCCAAGCAAACTTTATTGGAGACAACAACAGATTAATGGATTAAAAGTTAATTTGTAACTTAGATTTATTTATTTATTTATTTATTTTCAATTTTAAAGTTTATTTATCAACGTTATTATGGATTTGATAAAATTAATGTTTTGTTTCTTTATGAGACAACACTTTTAAAAGCTAGCTTTAAGCAAAATTTCCGAAAATTTACTTCTTAATATTTATATATATATATATAAAATAAGTAAACGGCCGTGTTTCCTTATATTTTTTTTATTATTGATCGAGGTGTTTTGAAACAATTACTCTTTCTTTGGTGCTTAATGACAGGCGTCGGTTGTATAATTTTTGGTCACTTTATCATGCCGGAGAGAATTAATAATTGAAGCTGTAGGAGGTTTTTCCAAATTAAAATAATAATAATAATAAGCTTTTTTTCTTTTCAGACATTTTTGAATGTGTAAAATTATTGTCTAGCTGTACATTTAAAATATACATAGAGCATTATATATTGCTGTAAACTAACTAAAAAAATCAATAAAAAAAAGTACAGGCACTAAAAAAAAAAAAAAATAGGTACTGCATTTTATTTATTTATTTTTTAACAAGAAATTATACCAAAAAATTCATCGTCAAAAACTGACAAAAATTTAAAAGTCGTCAAGGGGTTCCTATACTAAAGCTGTAATGCAGGGTATAGATATTACGAATTTATTTCTATTCTGAAAAAATTATTGATTTTTAGCATATTATTTCATTTAAAAAAAAAAAAAAAAAAAAAAAAAGGTATTAAATATTATGCATTTCAGTTTGACATTGAATATGGGGATTGTTATAACATTTTTTTGGTTTTGTCTTGTGTTATGCACTATGAATATTCCTACTCAGTGAAAGGTAAAGCAGCGAATAGGCGGGCAGAGTCTCGTTGGGGTTCATAAGCGAAGCGAGTCGGAGGAAGACGAAGTCTTCCCTGGGGCTTGGTGAGCGAAGCGAGCAGGAGGCAGAGACCCTAGTATACTTATATATATATATATAAAACCTCTGGTAGACCGCTTTTATTTATTTATTTATTTATTTTTCTTGGTGTCTGTATCCAAATATTTTGTGTTATTTATACCATTTTCAATACAGAACGTACCGTAGCGAACTTGGTATATCAGTGTTAAAACTTTTTAAAAATATTATACTTGCTGAAATCAGGGTAGGCAGACAGACGGATCGAGCTCATAGTGCCATTTAAAATATTTCTTGGAAAGTGTAACTGAGAAATGCTCTTCCAGAAAGTGTCGACTCCCTTACGAATCTAAATATTTTTGTGGGCGCCTCATTCAGGCTCATCAGGCGATATATTCTGGAAAAAACGTGTTCTTTTTTAGCACATAGATATTATGCGTTTATTTCATTTTATATTCTGCACTAAAATAGTATTAAAATGGACTTTGTAGAAATACCCAACATAGAAAGTAATGGGTGTCACTGTACACAAACCCACTCTTCCCATTTATACCATTTTTAATAGAAAACAAACCACAGTCCACTCCATCGATTTCATAAACACTTTTCAATTTTGTTAGAAAAAGGATTAATAAATTAAATTAATACCACTATCATTAAAAAAAAAAAAAAAAAAAAAATCTTGAATGTTTTAACATTAAAATGTCATGTGAAAAAAAGTATATTGTTTTAAAATAGCGGTGACAATATAATAAAATGTACGTAAAATTTTAGGAACGCTGCAAGGCCTGCTTAGTTAGGGGGGGGGGGGACTATTTTTTTAACATGCTTTTATTAGCTTCACCTGTATGTATGTATGTTTGTAACCGCTCTGGGAGCAAACAAAAAATTTATATTGTTAAAAAAGACTTTCGTGGCATTGAGGTATAGCTCCGCGCTACGAACCTGAAGGTCTAGCGTTCGATCCCAGACAGGGGAGATTTTTAAAAATGGTTTTTGTTTAATTCTAAATTATTTTAATTAAAGATTTAAATGTATGCAAATATTATGGTGTGTCACTCACACGATTTTCTCTTACCCTGCATTTTAATACTGAGATAGATATTTTGTGCTTTTTAGTTCACATTTCTATAAAAGCGTGTTCTTTAATTTTTTAAAACTATAATATTATTCTCACTGTGGTCGGCTGAATGTCATTCTGCGTGCAATGCCAGTTTACTGACAAGCCTGCGTCTTACAAAATGTCTCCCGATTCAAAACATCGTCGTTTTCCCGGATCGTTCCATTTTTTCTCCTTCCGTCTAATTAAAGGAAAAAGTCCAGCTCCCTTTCTCCCCACTCCCCGTCCCTATTCAATGTTTCCTGGGAATTTTTGTTTTTTTCCTTTTGAGTTATTTCCATTTGCTATAAATACAGGGATGCCGGAGAGGAACGTCGAAGAAGGAAAAACGGAAAAGAAAGAAAAAAGCGCATTTCTCCTCATGAGACTCGGAGAAATGATATCGTTGTGAGTCACTGTGGTTTTTACACTCCTTGCGCCTTTACGTAAGGGAGAATATAAGAAATATTTTTCTCTCATTTCATTATGAGCTCTCATGTTTTGTAAAACATGCACGACGAATCGTCGCGGAGTCATTAGGATCTGCAGATCAGTCCCCACTGGCATCCCTCCCTTCCTTTCGAACTGGCTTCATAATGAGACCCATTTCTGTAGTTCGATTTCTTTTTAACATGTAACCCCCTCGACATTACATGCACGTATGTATAACACATAGCTGATAACTTTTCAAATTATTGGATACAACTGCAAGGTGGTCATAATTGAAGTGACCCTATTCAGACCCCTCTGGGACCCCTTCTACCGACAGTATTTTCATGAAATTTGGTATATACGTTACATGGACCACAAGGAAACGATTTCGGCAATAATAATAATAATAATAATAATAATAATAAAAACTGGTGTGAAACAACTACACGACTTCCATTACCCACTATAACACGTACAGTCGGTAACAAAAGTATCCGAACACTAGCAAAAATTCCTATGTAAAAAAAGTGGAGTTAATACTGTTTTGTTAAATAAAGTTTTGTCGAATCACATTAAGAACATGACTCGACAAGGATATATTTAACAAAACAGCATTAACTCTACTTTTTACTTCCTTATACATAGTATAAGAAAGTATAGTAATCCCGATTTACGAAATGGATTTTGTATTTCACATGGCTCGAAAACGAATAATCACTGAATGTTGCCAATTTATATGTGTGACTGTCATGATGTCTAGTTGTACACCTGTAAGTGTCGTCTTAACACAAGCTCTCGTTTTAGAGATATAAGCGACTTTACACGATTTTTCATGACATCTGTATGTATGTGTGTGTGTGTTTGTGTGGGTGTCGCATAACTCAAAAATGGTTGGACGTAGAAAGTTGCGAATGGGTACATAGGTTTGTTATAACATCTAGTTGTGCACCTCCTTTTTTGGACTTTGTATGATTTTTCGTTTTGAAGATATTTAGGAAAATTAGGTTCATAATGACCAAATAAATACAAAGGTTTTGGTCATAATGTATCAAAAAACGATAATAACTCAAAAAAGGTTTGGACAAGTCTTGCAATCGATTTTTACTGACTTCCCGACTACCTAGACATTTGAAACTTTCAGGACAGCTCAGAACACAGTGACAATGCATTTTTTAAATTTTTTTAGCCAACTGTTTCGGATACCTGCTGTCTTCAGCAGCGTTTATATGATTCATCAGAAAAATAATTTAACTAACTTCCCGACTATCTAGATATTTGAAACTTTCAGAATAGTTCAGTTCACGGTGAAAATGGATTTTTTTAAATACTTTTAGCCAACTGTTTCGAATCCCTGATGCCTTCGGCAACATTACCTTCACAAATCTTGCAATTGATTTTTAACTAAGTTCCCGACTAGCTAGACTTTCAGGACTTGAAACTTTCAGGATAGCTCAGAACACGGTGACAGTGCATTTTTTTAAATATTTTTTTATACAGTAATTTTTGCTAGTGTTCGGATACTTCTGCTACCGACTGTATTATATGCAAATTTTGGATGTAATGGGATCAAAAGATATAAAACTGACCTAACGAAGTAGAAACCTAAAATGTTTCCGGTCAGAGAAACTTAATACATGAGCAAAGACATAAAAAATAGAGTTTACATAGCGAATTAAAAATAAGAAAAAAAAAATGGTAGGGTTATTTTTTGAAACACCAATTTCTAAAATCTAAAACGGACCTACCTAATCAGGATGAGAAAGGATAGCTAAGAGCACAAAAACACCTGCATTCAAAACCCTAACTGAGCTAAGATTACAATATAAGTATTACAAACACTTAAAATTGGATAGTGCCGACAGTTTAAAATAAATCTGTCTCCAATTACATTTTAAATAGTCTGCTACTTCCATCCAGAGTGTAAAGAAAAGAAAAAAAATCCAGGTATCAGAAATGGTTTGTTTTTAAATATTTTTAGTGCGTTACTTTTGAACACTCCATCCCGGAAATATCACGGGCACGAGAAATATAGAGCGAAAACTCGCCCCGTCATTTTCACGTTAGCGATAAGGAAGGGGTTAGTGAAAATTGCACTCTTAAGACATTGACACATTCTCCGTACAGTATTGTACGGAGGTGCATAACTTTTCAAGGGGTCGGGCAAATTTCCATGCTCAAGGGATCAGTAAACTCGGGGAATAATAATAATAATAATAAAACGACCATTATAAAAGTTGCGCCTGACCGACAATTTTGCAAGTGTCTTAGATTTTTCAATATGATAATGCACCAGCACCTTGCTAGACAACGTCTGTGAGGCGTTTATTTCATTCAAATGGATCGATCCTCATCCATTGATGCAACTCGAATTATTTGATACACCTATTCCTGAGTTCGTCCTATTTAATCATATAACTGATTAACCCCATTATATAACAAGGCGTGTTCATTTGATTATGTTGTATACAGGGTAACGCTGTTAAGGTCTCCCTTTCGCCATGTATTACCATGGGATTGTACTTACTTGGTATTTTAAATATATCTTGTTAAAAATATTTTTTGAATTCCGTTTTTAACCGTATCCTTCGAACTTTTCAATGTTTTAAGTTTGTGTGGATTTTTTTTTTTTTTTTTTTTTTAAATATTACAGAGCTGGAGTATCAGAACTCGAAAAAAAACCTTACTTTTCAATAAGGCATTTGTAAAATACGAAGCAGGGGCAACCCTATAGAATTGTACGGGAAGGGAAAAAGGGTAAGTCTGAATCCCTTGACGCTCACTCAATGTTTTCTCTTGAGGAAAGGCCGTTAAACACACAGCTAAAAAGAAAATATTGGCATTTATAATTTTCAAGACATTTGTTATTTGAAACAAGTTGACCCGATTCAATTCGAGTAACAATTCAACTTTATTAAAACATAACTTCGTATGTAAACACTACATACTGGAAAACAACTCGCAGCCACTGCGTATTCGCGCATACTAAGAAATTCGAAGTGACGTCTGCATTTTTGAAACGACGTTTGTTCAGTTTCAGAGTAGTACTGATCTCTGTCGAACAGAGGAGAACCAAAAGTAGAAAAATCGATCGAAACAACGAAATATATGTAAATGGACGCATATAAAAATTTTAATTGTTTGATTTCAGCGCGAAACCAGTGGACGTTAAAGGGTTAAAAGAAATGCCATCCCATCTGTACACAAATATCCACTACGTGAAAATGTCAAGTCCGTGGAGGATTTTTGTGTCCGCTAACCCAATAATTCTCTGTCTCGGAAGGGATTCACCCATAAATGAAATCGGTTTTCTATATTTCGAAAACGCATTTCTCGAGTTCTCCCGTTACCGTGCTGTGAAGAAGAATTTTTTTGAAGTTGAGAATTTGTAGATGGTTGTAGAAAATTACTTTATAAAAACAATTTCAGAATTCTTGCGAAGTGTCCAACTAACAACACAGGAATCGTTAATCCAACTAAACAGGCACTTTCTTGTAGCTATTATGATAAATTTTATTATATATCAATTGTTAACATATTTAGCACGATTATAGGTGACCAGAAAAGCATTTTACTATAAAAAGATAGGTATAATGAAGGGAATTGAATAACTTGGAGTGGGAGCCCCAAGAACGTCGACTTATCAGTTCATGTCATGATGATGAAGTGACGTTTAGATTTCTTGATTAATTTCGCCAGAGCTCTAGTCGACGCCAAATTCAAAAAGTAGAGAAAAAATGGTTGTGGTTATGTTACGTATAAATACATACAATTTTTGAAAAGGTTACCACATGATTATAATTCAAACAGTCCTCACTAAACGCCAAAACATGCCATGAGAACCCGGAACTTTTGAGCAAAATGAACACACCATGTTATGAGACAAGGAATCCACTTAGGGCGACAAAACTGCATTTATTTGAAAGATGAAAAGAAACCGAACTGGGGAAAAGTCATAACAAGCTGTTGCAGATTTGTATTAACATTAAAGAACGAATAATATAGGATCAAAGGTTTCGATAGAGTTGCAATAAGCAAAAGATACATATGTGGGAAGAGGGAGAATGTAAAAATTTAAAAAGCATACTGTATGTGAATTTAAGTTGCAATTTAGAGGTTATAAAAAAGTGTTCGTTACATATTTTATTTTATTTTTAATATAATGATATATTTTTTAGACTATGTGATTATCGACATCACACTTGCTATGTTCAATGAAACTCTAAGGATTCACTCACATGACAGCCTACATCTTATAAAATATCTTCCGATTGAATCTTCCAACGTCTTCCGTCCTTTTTGTTTGTTATCTCCCGTCCTTTTTCATTTTCCTCCTTTTTTTTTTTTTTTATCTAATTAAGGAAAAATTCAGAAACTTTCTCTTTAAACATTTTCTGGGTATTCCATTTCTTCTTTTATGTTACTTTTCTTCTTTGAAAAAGATGGGGTGGGGGGAGTTTTTCCTAATGAGGGGCAAAGAAAGATATGTTGTGAGTACACTTGTTGTGTGAGGGAGAAATTCGAATAAAGTTTTGTCAGGAACTCCCCGATAAAACAGTTTACAGGCATGAAGCCATTATTAACGAGAGACAAACGCAATCGCATTTTAATGAATGGAAGAGGAGAGAAAAGTCTTATTTTTACAGTGCACAGAATAATAAAATAACAGCGGTACCCGACTACCGTTAAGTAATGGGAGTATTGTATTCAGCCAAAATATTCGATATCGAGTTTTCACCTGTTTTAGATGTTATAAGGTTTCCTGAGCCCAAAAAAGTGGCTTCGGCAGTGAGTCAGTATGTGTGTACGTATGAGTGTGGGGAATTTTCTGACTATCCTATCTCAGGAACTAATAAAGATAGAACTACGAAACTTCAAAATTGAGACGAGATTGATTTACAGACGATTTTTCCAACTATTGGTGGAAATGGATGGTGCCATTCATGCCCGTATCTCATAAACGGCTCGAGTGAGGTGCCGGGTTCGATCCCCGGTCGCGCTCGTCGGCCTAGCCGTTCGGAGTTTTCCGTGGTTTCCTCCGAAACTTGCGTAAATACGGGCTAGGACCCCTTAGAAAGACCTCCACGGAAGGCACTCCTCCTCAGGCCTAGGACCCCAGTGTTGTCAATCGGCCTTAATCCCTAACACACATAAACGGCTCGAACGATTTTCTTCGAAGCTGCTACATAAACACTCTGTTAGATGTCCTTTCGTATGAATTAGTTGGTTAGTCGAGTTAAATGGATACGCTTCCTGTATAAGTAGCTCAATTTCAAATCTTACAAGTGCGTTCTTTTAAAAACAGCAGTACCAATTTTTTTTTTTTTTTTTTTTCAACTCTCTTTTAGATCTTTCATATGTAATTGTTGTTTTCCAATTAACAATCGAGTATGGCAAGTTTTGGTGAAAGATGGTGTAGGAATTTTCAATGTGTGTTTCCTCATATCATTTCCTAACCAGCGCACACCTGTCATGACGTCAGATGTGACGTAATTGTATTACGTAATCAACAGCGCATCCTTCACTTCTCAGAGAGAGGTTTGTATTGGTCTACGAAAAAAGCTGTTCTGCGTGCGGCATACAAATGCCAGCAATATGTTGTGTTTATTTTCTATATTATTAAATGTTATTGTGAGTGTTAAAAAGACTCTGCTTTTACTCTGTGGTCCCATTTAAACCAACAGATGATATCTCAAAATCGTCTCCAACGATTTTCTTGAAAATTGCAACAAAAACCTCTTTTAGATATTCTTTCTCGTGTATTACTTGATTATTACAAGAAAATTAACAATCATTATGATCAGGTAGATCCTCTCTGAAATTGATGTTTCAAAAAATGACTCTACAGATATTCTTCATTTTTTTTTCTTTTTAATTCGCTATGTAAACTCTGTTTTATATGTCTTTACACATGTATCGGCTTTCTCTTAAAGAAAAATTGTTCGGTGTCTAATTTGTGTTAGGTCAATTTTATTTCTTCTGATCACATTATCTTTAAAAATTGAATCGAATGCGTGTAGTAGTGGATGGAAGTCGTGTGGTTGTTTCACACCCCATATTCTAAGTAATATACATAGAATTCCGTACGAAACAGAATTTAATTTAGCATGGCAGGTCTTTCTTTTTACTGTATTCTTCCATATAAAGGATTGAATTATTTGCGTTGCGTTCCTTAACAACGGCTATGATCCTCATTTGTTAAAATTTCTTTGGTACAGTTTTAGAATAGGACCCCCTTGACAACATTTAAATTTTTGTTGTCATTTTGACGATCAATTAAAATGGATGCCGCAATTGCTTAAATAAAGATTCTGGCGAGAAACGTCCAATCTACTTCGGTGTCAAATTTCGCCAAGGTAGTCCTAAGCTGAAGCTGTTCCATTTCTACAGCACAATTGTTCTCAATTTTCATTTAAACATTTTTTTTTTTTTAACTTAATCCGACAAAGAAAAAAAAATCTCATTTTTAACTATGCGAAAAAGAAAAGAAAAAGCATTTTTTTAACTGGTGTAAATGTACAAAAAAGTTAAGAAAATTATTACACGTAAATTTTTTTCGACATTAAAGCTGAATGTTTGTCACTGTATCTGTCTGGATTTTTTTTTTAAATTTTATTAAAAATTAGTACACGAATTAATCAGAACCTAATCTAGCTAACGCCGCATTTTTTTAGTTCAATCTGATAATTGGTTCAAAGTATATTAACTAGAAATCCCAATGTAACATTAAAATTATTAAAACGAAAGAAACAAATTCATGCCAAAAATAAATTAATAAATAAATGAATTACTTTTTATGTTGAAAGGAAAAAAAATGAATGTGCAAGCATTTTTTTTTTTCTTTAAATAATTAAAATTTTGAAAAATCATGTTAAAGAAATGGAACAGCTTCAGTAAAAACCCATAGATGAAGGTGACCCATAGGTGAAGAAGACCCATAGGGGGAAGGTGAAATTTGCCATGGAAATAGAAATTTATAATTTGCGAATAATGCGCAATTTAAAGGAGAACAAAAATTTAAAAGGCTTTTGGTATGTGCTAAAGCTATACCAAATAAATTGTAACAAATGAATCGGTGCTAAGGATTGAAGTTATTATAGGAATGGTAATGGATAGACTCGTAGGTCCTGCCGTACTCAATTAAATTCTAAATTTTATATCTATTACTTAAAAAACAAAAATAGGCTTAAAGTATTTTCTTATGTGTTTATTTTGTTTTATTTATTTTTGGCATCAGTCATTTTTACTTCCATTACCCGACCACCGTAGGTAATGGAAGTATTGTATTCGGTACAAAAATTCAATATCAAGATTTCACCTGATTTACATATTTTAAGGTCTCGTGAGTCCAAAAAAGTGGTTTTTGGCAACTGGTCAGTGTGTATGTATGTATGTGGGAATCTTCGGGCTACTCTATCACCGCAACTAATAAAGATAGAACTACGAAACTTTAGAATTGAAACAGGTCTGGTATACAGATGAATTATCCAAATTTTGGTGAAAATTGGAAAACCGGAAGTGGAACATCCGATACCGGAAGTATTCCGTATAATAGTAAGTCCGTATCTCTAAAACGGCTCAAACAATTTTCTTCAAAATTGATGTATAAACACCCTATTAGATGTCTTTTCGAATGATAAAGTTGGTTACTTCAGGAAAATTGACAGGCATCCTGTATAAATAGCAGAATTTCAGGTTCTGCAAGCGCGTTCCTTTCAAAACGGCTGTATGAATTTTTTTTAATTTGCCCTATTAACCCTCTTTTAAATACCCTTTTGCATGTAATTGTTGTTTTCTGGTCAACAATTAATTATAATAAAATATAATATATTAATTTGATAAAAGTTGGTATCTCAAAAACGGCTCTAACGATTTTCTTGAAAACGGTTACATAAACCCATTTTAGATACCCTTTCTCATGCTTTACTTGGTTATCACAGGAAAATGAATAGTCATCCTGATCAGATAGATCAGTTTTAGATCTCGGAAATTGGCGTTTCAAAAAAAAAAAAAAAAAAAAAAAAAAAAAAAAATGCTGTCTAAATTCTGTTTTATATGTCTTTACACGTGTATTAAGTTTCTCTTAGCGGAAAATTCTTAGGTGTCTATTTCATTAGGTCAATTCTGTATCTTGCGATAACATTTTCTTCAAAAATGTGCATATCAATCTATGTAATTGTTGGTAATTGAAGTCGAGTGGTTGTTTACATAAGATATTTTATTAATTTAAAAAATTTTAAATAAAGTTTTTATTTAATATCTTTCGAACCAATCATCCGTTCACCTGATTAATAAGTTATTTCGTAGCGATCGATTGAACGATGTAGCTTTGTATAACGAATTAAAACCTGACATATTATATCTATACAATAAAAGACTTAAAAAAAGAAAGCATTTGGATATTTTCCAGTTCACCTTCTACAACCGCCAGTTTTATCGTTTAAAGAGCAAATTTTCGAACAGATTTTACTATGTCATCCTCCACATACACATTGAGCCCAGTGTTAAGAACAAAATGAAATTGTCAAAAAAACTGGAATTTTAGAAATTATTCCAAAAATGGTAAGAATAAGGCAATTAACGATACCACAAAAAGTATTAATTTTTGAATGAAAATCAAAAAATATTTTGATACGCGAGACGGCAAAATAATTAAATATTAACTAAATATTAGTAAGATGGTTTTTAGCAAGATATAAAACTTTTTGGCCCTTTAAACTGGAAATTTGGTTCTAGGCTGCCGTGTTGCTCATCCAAACGAGATGACCGCAAGTTAAAAAGCAAATGTTTAAAAAATCGATTTGTATCATGTTCAGAACTTAGAAAAGTTTTTAAAAAAATTCCTTTTCGGCAAACTTAAAGGCAAAGGTATATTCCTTTACGTTGTATGGAATTACAATTTCAACTTGCAATTATAACATTAACGTTAGCTAACATTGGACCATTTGGCCACCACTAAATTTCAATGTTAATTGTTACGAATTCAGTAAATTGTATGATTTGGCGAGATTTTGGTGACAAAACTTGCGACCTAGCAATAAAATTTGTGATTTGGCGGCAAAATTTAATAGCTGACGACGAAATTCGTTATTTGGCGAAAAAAATTTGCGAGTTTGGCGATGGAGAATGGTAGCGTTGGCGTCATTATATTTTCTTCCCACGTGAAAACCTCGTATCTCTTCACAGACCGATATCTTGTTTCCACAAGATAAAAAGTCACAGGAAGCTGTAACGTATTACTCTCAATTTCAGTCGTAAATTTTAAATTCTTGCCTAAGCCGGCGTTCTAAACTATTCACCACAAACTATATTTTTATTAAGACTAACGTATTATTTTAATTTTATATTTTTAAATGATTAATTAAAGCGGTTACCATGTTTTTTTTTTTTTTTTTTTTTTTTTTTTTCAGTGGTCTTTTTTTATTATCGTTTGCACGTGACGTAAGCATCAAATTATAAATTTAAGCAATAAAAGCTACAGAAAAAGTCGGCATCATCACAACTGACGAAAAATCACTTTTTAACTTGGTAACTTTTAAGCAGCTATCGAAAAAGTTTAAATACAAAAATTGTTCTTTAGGGTAAGGCGGTCATTCGCCTGATTTGAAGTATTTTCCTATTTTCAATATTAAAGAAATTATGGGCAAATGAAAATTTCCACCCCCTTTGAACTGGATGCCCCATCTACGAACTCGACCGAGATTTTTACTGTCCTGACAACCTATCCCGAGCTGGTTAAATTTAAATAAAAATTACTCCAGTGATCGAGTTCACAACTTAATATGGGAAAAAGCGTTATATATATATATATAACTTTTGAACGGAGGGGGGTATTGGGTTCTAGGGTTCATGATCGATGAAGTTATGAAGAAATTTTCCAGAAGTCGTGTCATGAGAACCATTGCAATGGGTAGATTTCCTATAAGGAATCTACCTAAAAAGTGTATAGCAAAACACTTTCTTCAAAAATAGTACGGAAACAATTAAACAAAGCAGGTTAAAAACCCTAAGATCTGCAAAAAAGCCATTATTAAGGAAAATACATTAAAAAAAAAAAAAAAAATCAGTTGGCCAAAAGAGCTTTTCAAAAAAAAGTTTTTTTTCTTTTTTCTTTTTTTTGGTTTTTAAAAATGCTCTTTAATTTTATCTCTTTTACTATAACTATGCATCTTATCTACCTTCGCTGTGCTTTACATAGCTTTTGTGCATGTATACTAAACATTAGAGAGTATAAAAAAATATATATATTTTTTGTTTTTAATTATGGAAGAAATCTCTCAACTACATACTATCTTGGCTTTCCCTCTGTCTTTTTTTTTTTTTTTTTTTAAAGAAAGTACATGATAAATTGTTTTTGTGAAAACCTGTGCATAAAAAGGATTTGTGCGTATCAGGAGCAGGCATTTTGTCCCAGTTTAAAACATCTCATAAAATAGGATAATTTAATAAAAAGAAGAATGATCCGCTCATTGAGGCGTGTCACAAATGGGACGATAAGCAAAGCACACTGAACTGTAGACGCACTAGTATCGACATTTCATAGCTTTTTCTATAGAGCCCTAATCTAAAATATTCAACACTTCATAAAATAAAGAGAAAAGGTCAACTCACCCGCTTTAACGTGCACTTCTCTGCTCAGTATCCGACCGACGATGTTGGTGGCGCTGCACCGATAGACCGCATCGTGGACACCCTGTCGGAAACCGTCTCCGGGAAAGGGTGGAAAATACAGGGTGCCGTCCGACCGAGTGTGTCGGGCACCGGGCACTTCTCCCAGTGGTTGTCCGTCTTGTCGAGTCCATTCGATTCTGGGGGGTGGGTGACCGCGGGCCGAGCAACTGACCACCGCACCCGTGTCGTTCGTGAATTCCACTCGAGTGGGCGGCTCCACCATGAAAGTCGGTCCCTGCTGCCCGATGTCGTTCGTAAAGGGAAGTCCTGGAAAAGAGGAAAAGAATTGAGAAAAAATGCCGTAACGTCACACAACTACAGCAATGTGTTCATAAAAATAAAAAGAAATTTTATCTGTGGTTTGAAAGGAATGAAGAAACTACACTGATGGAAAAAAAAAATCCCAACACCATGAAGGAACTGTGCTAGATAAACGAAATTTGGTAGGCGTGTTTATACATCTAAAAGATGACGTCGATTCAAATTTCGAGCTACGCGCATAAGTGTGGCGCTAGTAGCGACACTATGAACATGCAAATGAGGTTTGCTTTAAATAAGCGCTGTAAGGTTCGTGATCGTTATTTACAGTTGAGATTTGACGTAGTGGGCTAATGTTAGTCAAGGATGCCTCTAAGAAGACGAAGAAGCCATTATCAACAGCTCACTGAGTTTGAACCAGGTCGTGTAGTAAGGCTACGAGAAGGTGTGTTTTCTTTCCGCGATATTGCAGAAAGACTTTGCAGGAATGTATCCACTGTGCATGAGTGTTGGCAGCAGTGGTCAAGGGAAGGTACTGCCTCAAGAAGACCGGGTTCCGGGCGGCCACGTGGCACAACTGAGAGGGAAGACCGCCGTGTTCGGCGTATGGCTGTGGCTAATCGTACTGCGTCTGCAGCTGAAATTCGAGCTGCAGTTGGCACCACAGTGACACAAAGAACGGTTACTTCAAGGACAGCTCCGAGCCAGACGCCCTGTAGCGTGCATTCCACTGACTCCAAACCACTGCCATTTGCGACGTGAGTGGTGTCAAGCTAGAGCTCATTGGAGGACGGAGTGGAGATCTGTTGTGTTTTCTGATGAAAGCCGGTTCTGCCTTGGTCGCAGTGATAGCCGTGTGTTGGTTAGAAGGAGGCCAGGTGAACGCCTGCTAGCGACCTGTCTGCGGCCTAGACACACAGGGCCTACTCCTGGAGTTATGGTTTGGGGAGCAATTTCGTGGTTATCCCACGCCCCTGACTGCAAATCTGTACGTCAGTCTAGTGATACAACCTGTTGTGCTGCCATTCATGAACAGCATTCAAGGGGGTGTTTTCCAACAGGATAACGCTCGCCCTCATACCGCTGTTGTAACCCAACATCCTCCACAGAGTGTCGACATGTTGCCTTGGCCTGCTAGATCACCAGCTCTTTCTCCAATCGAGCACGTATGGGACATCACTGGACGACAACTCCAGCGTCATCCACAACCAGCATTAGCCGTCCCTGCATTGACCGCCCAAGTGCAACAGGCATGGAACTCCATCCCACAAACTGATATCCGACACCTGTACGACACAATGCATGCACGTTTGCATGCTTGCATTCAAAATTCTGGCGGTTACACCGGTTACTAATGTACCAACATTTCACATTTGAAATGGCTCTTCTCGCCAATGGCTCTACCTGTGATCTTGAAACTTTAATCAATTAAATATGTTACCTAGACAAATGTATTGCTGAAATTTCATTACTGTACAATAATTTTTTCTTGGTGTTGTTTTTTTTTTTTTTTTTTTTTTTTTTTTTTTTCCCATCAGATCAGAAAAATTATATCTAAAATAGCAGTATCTAAATAGGAAACGAATTAATCATAGTTTTCGAGTTACATATACTGAAACTCTCAGTAATGGGTCATAGGAAAGGCACATGGGCCAATTTCTTAACCTGCTCCACTCATTTCACAGATATGCTAAAACAACGTCATAGCTTGCATGACATTAGATTTTCTTTTTTTCTTATCTTTTAAATTAATGGCATGCACATATTTAACCCTTTTTGGTCTTTCTGTCACTTTCCGTTAGGAGATATTTACGAAAACGATATTCATAATGACCAAAAATGTAAAGGTTTCGACCATTATATAGGACCTACCGCCATAGAGATAGTAAAAGAAGCTAATGACTGAGCCCGTAATGATATTGTTATGAAAGTTTTTCATATTTTTGCATGTAGAAAGTAAATCTTAAAAACATAAATAGGTTCCAGTCAATGAACGCACTTTATTCAATGGACATTCAGCTCGTAGATAGAGCCCTAATGATATTGTTATGAAATGGGTCGACATTTTTTGAGTACAGAAAATAATTCTTAATGACAAAAGCAGGTTCTTGTCGAACAATGCACATTATTTAATGAATATTCCGAAAACAGTTGAATAAAACTATTTTTTGTGCCACAAAAATGAATAATCAGCGAATATTCTCGATACAACCCAATCAAACAGTCATCCTTACTATAGAAATCCAATAAACACAACGGAGCAGAAATTTCGCTCATTCAGGAACAACCGAAAATTTCGAAGTCTGGATGAAATTCGAATTTAACGAGAATGTTGTCACTGGTTTATAGAACTTTTACTTTCTTCTATATTCAATAGAAGAAAGTATTGGATTCGTAAAAATTTTCGACCTCGGGTTTTTGATGGATTGACACGTTTTGAGAGCTGTAGAACACGATTTGACCATTTTTAGAAAATGTCTGTCTGTGTGTGTGTGACAAAATTTTGTGCCAAATGTATCTCAGGAACTACGGCACAGAATTTCATACAAATTGGTATGTAGTTGCACCTTGACATAAATGAGTGCCTATCAACTTTTGGTAAAAATTGTCTTACAGGTTGCGTTGCCATCCCGCTTTTTCTAAATTTTTAACAGGGTGGTATGGGACAGATTTTTGTATAAATGTGCATGAAGAGAATTATTTTTTAGTAATCATTATGAAATTTACAGGAATTATTTATAACAGATACAGTCAACTGGGAAAAATTTTTTGTATGTGTAGGAGCCTCGCCACCCCTCGTGGGGGGGGGAGTCCCCCCTCGAGGGGAGTAAATTTTCAAGAGGGGTATCTTTCGAAAGGTCTCGTCAATACCTTTAAAACGAATGGTTGAACTATAAATCTGTGATAATTTAAAACAAAGTTATCGATTTTTTTTACTTTTACGAAAAAAAAACTTTGAAAAAAAATCGTTTTTTTAAAGTAATTCTGCGCTAGAAACCAATGCTCTGAATCATTACCAAAAACTCAGTTCGACTCTTACTGAAGTTTCGAGACACTTCGACTCAGAAATCGACTCTTACTGAAGTTAGAGATTCTAAACTTTGAAAATCCTGATCTACCATACCACTTTTCGCAACATTTGAATGCCTAATTTGGCTTTAAGTCAGCCACCAGCTACGTGGAAATGAAGAGAAAACTACCATTAACTTCCACATTTACCCCATAGAAAGTAGCACGTAAAGATATAGGCAAGCTCTAGTGTAAAATCATCAATAATCACTCTTTTTTAACACGCTTTTATTAGCTTCACCTGTATGTATGTTTGTATGTTTGTAACCGCTCTGGGAGCAAACAAAAAATCTATATTGTAAGAAAAGACTTTCCCTACGTGAACGCTGTGGCTGTGAGGTAAAGCTCCGGGCTACGAACCTAAAGCTCTAACGTTCGAGCCCAGTCAAGGGAGATTTTTTAAATGTTTTTTTTTTTTTTTATTCTAAATTATTTTATAATCACCCTGTTATAGGGTGTGTCACTCACACAATTTTTTCTTACCCTGCATTTTTAATACTATAAGGATAGATATTTTGTGCTTTTTAGTTCACATTTCAATAAAAGCGTGTTCTTTAATTTTTTAAAAGTATAATTTTATTTGCTTTCATTATCCTACTGCCGTAGGTAATGGAAGTATTCTGTTCGGTCCAAAATTCGATATCGAATTTTTACTTGATTTGCACGTTTTAAGGTCTCCTGAGTCCAAAAAAGTAGTTTTGGGCCATTGGTCACTGTGTGTGTGTGTGTATGTATGTATGTATCTATGTTCGTATGTAAGTGGGGAATCTTCTGGCTATTATATCTTTAAAACTAATAAAGATAGAATTACAAAACTTCAGAATTGAGACAGGTCTGATGTACAAATGAATTTCCAAATTTTGGTGAAAATTAGAAAACCGGAAGTGGGGCATTAGAACCTGAGATACAGCCTACCCTTAAATTGCGGAAATCGCTGTACTGCAGCGCCAACTGTTGAGCAGTTAACACCAAAAGTTAATAGGCACTCATTTAGGTCATATAAAATTATACACAATTCTGAGCAGTAGTTCGGAACAGTCGCCACAAACCTTTTGTCACACACACACGACAGACTCTAGACTTCTCAAAATGTGTAAATCCGTCGAAAACCGGAAGTGGAAATTTTTTTACGAATTTCTATAGAAGAAAGTAAAATTGCATATAATACGTGTAATAGTGGGTAATGAAAGTCGTTAAGGTTGTTTCAGTCTCATTAGTCATTCATGGAAAGAAAGGAGTTAATTGTTTCGGTAAAATGGGTTGTTTCTCGCCATTCATTTTCAAAACGAAAACAAAAGTAGGTTACTTATACTCGAATGATTTTCATTCAACACTAAGCTGTGCATTTGTCAATCAGAGATTCTGTAATAAGCCGTGGAGTGCTTAAGAAACTATTACAAGATGAAACTAGTATGTTGTGGCCACCACATAACTTTCTTCTATATCTTCCTATACAAATTCACTCAGTAAAAATAATTTATTAAAATTATTATTTAAAAAAAATATCTTCCATGATAACGCAGACGATTTCCATATTAGAGAAGCAGTATAACACTAAATATATATAAAAAAAAAAGTCAATTTTATTGTCAATATTACATAAAAAAGTTATTTTTATTTTTTTTTTTTTTGGTTAAAAATGAAAAAATATCGATAACTTTATTTTAAATTATCGCAGATCGATGGTTCAACCAATCGTTTTAAAGGTTGGCGAGCTCTTTTGAAAGATACCCATCATGAAAATTGACTCCCCTCGAGGGGGGGGACTTCCCACCCAGGGGGTGGGGAGGGGGCGAGGCTCCTACACATACAAAAAAATTTTCCCAGTTGATTACCTCTATTATAAATAATTCTTGTAAATTCCATAATGATTACTAAAAAATAATTATCTTTATGCACATTTATACAAAATTTTGTCCTATATCACCCTGTTAAAAATTCAGAAAAAGCGGGATGGCAACGCAACCTGTAAGACAATTTTTACCAAAAGTTGATAGGCACTCATTTATATTAAGGTGCAACTACATGCCAATTTGTATGAAATGCTTTGCAGTAGTTCCTGAGATACAGTTGCCAAAAAATTTTGTCTCACACACACAGACTGACAAACAGACAGACATTTTCTAAAAATGGTCAAATCTATTTCTACATCTCTCAAAACGTTTAATTCCATCAAAAACCCGAGATCGAAAATTTTTACATATCCAATACTTTCTTCTATTGAATATAGAAGAAAGTAACTAGGGGTAACAATTATTTATTTTTAGACAAAAAGTAAAACTTTTGTTATAAAAAGGGTTTCTTTGGGTGTAGTTCAAATTTTATATTTTTATATTATTAATATTATATGAATTATCTTATACTCAATTAATGTCTTTGTAAATAAAGAAAAATTAAAAAAAATAAAAACGTGTGAAAGAATTACCCCGGCAATTGGGGGTAATTCTTAGAAATGCACGGGGTAATTATTAAACACTGGATTTCTATGTTTTATGAATAGAAAATAAGATTTTTACAAACAGTACTAGTCAGTCAGTATTTGGTTATATTGTGTACTTCAAATAGGGTAAAATAATTGGCAATTTAATGCACACACACAAAAAAAAAAAGTTACATGTTTGATTTCAAACTTTATAACAATTTATAAAAAATCAGGGAAAACATGTCAATAACTAAAAAGATTGTTTAATTATTAAATCTGGATGTACTAGTTACGAGGTAAGTTGTGGCGATAAAGCAGGAGAATTAAAAAGTAAAATAACTCAAAAAACAGACTTTATTAACATGAATTTGTTATCCCTTTCAACTAGAACAACACAAATAACTTCAATTAATTTTTCTTAGTTCATTCACAAAAACATCCTTATGGAACTTCTTAAGGGCTCTATAAACGTCAGCAATCTAATCATTGCTTGAAATGTTAAAGGAATAGACAGAATCTGTCTGAATTGGACCCTAAAATAGATTCAGGAACTTTCTCAAAATCTGGTACTGAAGGTCACCGAAATTTGTTGTCCCCATACCATTTCAATTCCAGATGCTCTTTTTATTTTCTTTAAAGACCTCCAACAATTTCTCAATATAAAATGGAGTTTCAAACAGCAAAAAATTTATCACGAGCAATCCTATTTATTCCATTTGTTAAGTGTAGCTTCAGTGGATGTGGACTTTTTGGCAAGACATATTTTTTAATATTAATGGTAGGTAGTTGCCTATTAAACTGATATCAGAGGATGCATCGCTGTGAAAACTTTCATCATCTGAAGAACTTTCTGATTCTTCTGATAAAACCTTTTGTTTGAAGTGTTCTATTTTTTAAGGAAACATTTCCCCTTATTTTTCTTTTATTTATTTTTTCATATAATCATCAATTGTTATAACAACAACTGCATCCATATGTATTATCATTTTAAAATGTTTCAGTTACCAATACCTTACTTTAACGATAAATAAATAACCTAGTTCCACCTTTAGAATCACTTTCAAGTTCTCTCACAAAAAGTGAATAAAGGCATCACATTACAGTTAACAAGCTATAATCTATATATTCATTGTAATAATCTAATGTTTTTGACTGTAACTTAACGATTCTGTTCACTTGAATTTTACTTTATTATGAATTGTAAATATAAAAGTTTAAGTTATCTGATTTTTTAATGAAGTCTTTACAGTTTTATAATATTTGATTTCTTTTTAAATTGTGCCTAATATAATCAATAAATAGATCATCAATAGTAACTGGGCTCTTTTAAATATTTTTTTTTTTTTTTACATTGTATTAAATTTACCTTTGATTACAACATATAAAAAATAATTTAATCCCATTTTTTCATTGTCTAAGAAATCCCCAGGATATCTAAACATTACCCGAGGATTGTCTAAGAATTACCCCAGCATGAAACAATACAACAATGCTTTTTAGAAAGGCCTTTATACTCCTCTCAGTTTATGATTTCTGCAATTTTCTGTTAATAAATTTAAAGGTAATGAATTTCTTCTTTAATACAATTCAAAATCTGGAACTAAACTAAATAAATATATGCAATAAGCAAATTTGAAAATATTGAAAGTAAAAGTGGATAGGTCATTTTTCAGAGACATTTTTCTAGTGAAATAGAAAACTTGCTAACAGGTGGATTACTGCTTAGGAAATTTTTATACAATGAGAAAAGACATTTAAAAACTTAAATTCAAGTACAACATCAAACAAAAGTGAATAGCTTTTAAACACCAAGTGCGTCTAAGTATTGCCCCAAAGTTATCGTGTCTAAAAATGACCCCGGTTACCCCTACTATAGTTATCTTGGCGGTACAAATAATCCTTCTGTAATTGGAGCAGCAGGTCTTTTTTTTTTTTTTTGGGGGGGGGGGGGGCGGGGCTTGTTTTCTGGAATGTTCGTGAACTGGAACCCCCCTGTTTATTTACAAGCCAGTTATCTCACACAGAAGTGTCAATATTTTCATAACAATATGCATATTTCAACAAGTGTGTGCAGAAGTCATGTGGTGTCCACATCAGATTATTATTATTATTATCATTATATTTGTTAGTTCTGAGAGCATAATTTATAATTATTCTTTTTTTTTTAATTATTATTATTAAAAGAAAAATAACTTAGTACTTTCTCGTGCTCTTTCAGTTGGAGTTTCCTTTACGGCTCAGACTCGCCACACTGTTAAAAATTTCAACAGAAAACTCTGTGTAATGTATTATCGTAAGTCTTACGTAAAATTTCAGAGAAAAATAAACGGAGATGTTAAAAACACTTATTTTACACATTCATTTTAATAACTAATATTCATTTAATTAATTATTGTTGAGACTATATTTCGGACTTAGAATGCTTTTTCTAAAAGTAGAAACAGTCATTTTTAATTTTAATTAAAAAATTAAATAATAAAATTAGGTAAAATACAGAATAAAGATTGAAAATCTCGATTATTCACTTTTAACTAAGAATGACTGTAAATTGACAGAGACTGTGGATAAATATTTACATTAAATTTACAGAAATTTTTAACAGTGCTACGCACGCTACAAGGCGGGTTTTCAAAAGAATCGCTAAACTATTTTTTAACAGACAACCCTTCTGATATTTAAAAATGAGCTACTTAATCAGGATGCCTATTATTTTGCTTGTAGGAATCCAGTAACACACGTGAAAGGAATCTAGAAAAGGGTTTATGTAGCAAGGTCGAAAAAAATCAGCGGATCCATTTTTGAGATTCGGACTCACGGTCCCACTAGCAGCTTTCCAATTTTCGTCAAAACTTGGTGAAATCATCCGTGCACCAAAACTGTCTTATTTCTAAAATTTCGCATTTCTGTCCGTTTGTTATCGTTTTGGAGATAGGATTGTCAATGTACCGTCCCTCCCCCCGCCAATAGTCCCTGCCACTGACACACTGCCCAGAACTACTTTTCTGGACTTCCGGACACTTTAAAACATGTTCGTTGTCGAAATTTTTGGGCTGAATATCCTATTTCCATTATGTACGGTTGCCTGGTCATGGAAATCAAAACATCCTGTTGCAGGTAGGAGGTGAGCGCATTTGAATGCGCCGTGTGGTTTAATCAAAGAGTTCATTCGAATGCACGCCTCCTGTAACAGAGTCCTGCGTAAGATGGACAAATTCCACCCTCAGATTTTGACATGTAACCCAACAAAGCCTTGTTTGATGATTTAAAATTTCGTCACTCGCCATTTTGTGGTACAACCGTTTTTTTTTAAAAAGTTAAATATCGCATTAGAAATCACACGTATACAACTCCATAGTAGTATCCTGTAACAAAATTTCAAATGTATTAAAAGTTACTTTTCAAAAATCCTCTCTTCCCAATACTTTGAGAGTATGTAAAAATGTACATTGGAAAACTTATAATGTTGTCACGTGATTGTCATTAAGCTCCTGTTAACTGCTACAGAGACAGAGAATGTCAGTGGATGCCTGCTTTGGTGATTCATAAAACTAGTATGTTGTAGCCACCACAAACTTTCTTCTATATTTTCCTATACAAATTCACTCAGTAACAATATGAAAAAAAAAAAAAAAAAATACGATTTTTTTTCCATTTTTCTTTTTATTAAAAGTAAAAAAAATCGATAACTTTGTTTTAAATTATCACAGATTTAGAGTTCAACCATTCGTTTTAAAGGTATTCACGAGACCTTTCGGAAGATACCCATCTTGACAATTGACTCCCCTCGAGGGGTGACTTCCCCCCCCCAGGGGGGGGGGGGGTGGCGAGGCTTCTACACATACAAAAAAAAAATTTCCCAGTTGACTATCTGTATTATAAATAATTTTTGTAAATTTCGTAATGATTACTAAAAAATAATTATCTTTATGCACATTTATACAAAATTTTGTCCTATACCTGCCCTCCATGTTATCAATTTAGAAAAAGCGGGATGGCAACGCAACCTGTAAGACAATTTTTACCAAAAGTGGATAGGCACTCATTTAGGTCAAGGTGCAACTACATACCAATTTGTATGAAATTCTGTGCCGTAGTTCCTGAGATACAGTTGCCACAAAATTTTGTCACACACACACACACACACACAGAGAGAGAGACAGACAGACATTTTCTAAAGATGGTCAAATCGTGTTCTACAGCTGTCAAAACATGTCAATCCATCAAAAACCCGAGGTCGAAAATTTTTACGAATTCAGTACTTTCTTCTATTGAATATAGAAGAAAGTATAAAAGTCTTAGAAAAATAATTTTGGGGGTGATAAACTCGGGGTCAAAAGTGAATGCAAACCTCACCCGACCCGGCAGGACCCAATCCGTCGGAGGGCTCTGAGCCAGACAGGACGCATCTCTATTGACCCTGCCTTCCTATAACATGTGTCGCAAAAAGGTTTCTTTCAACGCGTTAAAGATATTAAAGGAAAAATCCTTCATCTTGTCTACGACCCACAAGAGTGATGAGCGGCCTATTAATGAGTCCGAAATCCTTTTTTTAAATTTCATATTCTCCGTTGACAGCGTCCCTCCAGGCACATAATCCCGATTTTCTCTCCGGGAAGTAAACTGGGACGCAACTTTTCGTATCCTCTTTTCCCATTTATATGCAAAACAGGGAGATCTCTCTGCGTCGCCCGGGAAACGCGAATCGTTCGATAGGTTTGACACTTTAAGCGAAAGTGTGGATTCTTTTTCGGCGGTCAGTTTCATTCATTTTTAAAAAAGGGGTTCACTCACCAGTGGTGCCAGATTGGGGATTTTGTCCCCATTTTGGGAATTTTTGAGGCTTCTGGGGACAATTTTGGAGACCCAATGTTTGTGGGGACTTTTTGTGGAATTCTAAAATTTTGGGGACAAATCTGGGGAGTTCCTCAACTTTCTGTCAATGTTGGCAACGTAATGATTTATCCCTATGACTAGGAACTTTCAATAGCTTTATTGTTATTTGGGAATTTTTTTTTCAAAAATGCCTCAATTTGGGGGAGCTTTCTATGGCTTAAATCTGGTTGATACTTTTTTTTGAAAGAAATTTTATTTTCCCTTTTTAGTAGAAATTAAGTTGGGGATATTTTCGAAAAAAAAAAAAAAAAAAAAACTCTGATTTGGGGAAATTTGAAGACCTGTTTGGGGAAATAATTTTCGACCATCTGGCATCACTGTCACTCACTCCGAAAGGAAAAACAGACATAGGCCTGTATTCTAATCAAACACTTACGGCTCGCATCGCAATTTCCATCGCAAAGTTTGTGAAGGAGAGGAATCTGATAGTCAAATCTACTGAGCTAAAATCATAACTGGAGCAAATTCTGCTGTTTTTAAAAATCAATTCTTTCTCTCTAGTTTCATTTAATTTATTAAAAAAAAAAAAAAAAAAAAAAAAAGGTCTAATGCATTCTTATTAACTTTATGTGAAAAGTACTTATGTATTTTATTGAGGAAGTATGAAAGTAAATAATTGTATTTGTTTATTTAATTTATATGTTTAATTAGTTTTATAAAGGTTTAATAAAAATTTTCGATTTCTGTTTTTCGATGAAATTACACGTTTAGAAGTTTCCTGAATAAAATTTGACATTGTTTAGAAAATGTATGTCTATTCATGTGCCTCGATGTTTGTTACATAAATTTTAGCTCTGGGTCAAGAACTATTCAATAGAATTTCATGAAAGTTGTATTTAGTTGCACCTTGACCTAAATTGGTGTCTATCATCTTTTTCTGTCTATCTACCAACTGTTGTCCCGTTTTATCACGATCATTAATATGACCGTTTAAGGAAAAAAAAAAGTATAAATGTGTACAATAACAATTTTAATCAATCATTACAGAATTGAAAAATGTTGTTTATAATAGCAACAGCCGTACATTTTAACAAAACGCTTACGCTTACATCTCCCTATTTATCCTAAAGTTGAGGGTGGAAACGAATTTCTCTGGTGAAGTTCACTTGGAGTTAGAATAATAACTTGTGCAAAGTCTTTGCATAAGATTCTACCAAAATGGTTTTTCAAGAATTCATCTGCTATCGTTGAAGCGAAGGTCAAACTGGGTACGGCAGAATATTCGTTCTCCATCCTTAATGTACAATAGAATTGCGTTGACATGTTATAAAATACTTTAATTGTGGAATTCTTTTGAAAAATATCGTATTAAAAAGATATACTTCCGTGGAGGAAGCGACTCTCCTACTTATACAAAAATTTCCTCCTGGTTGACTATTACTATTATAAACAAAGTTTTCCAATGATTTCTTAAAAATAATCCTTATTGGATATATTCATACAAAATTTATCCCTATACTGCCATATTAAATATTATCATAAAACAGGACAACAACGCCACCTTTAGACCGATATGCAGAAAAAGTTGATAGACAACAATTTATGTCAAGGTGCAACTAAATATAACATTTCATGCAATTCTATTCAATTGTTTTTTATATAGAGCTGACACAAAACATATGTCATACATACCCAGATAAATGGATGGCCAAACATTACCAAAAAATTATGAAATAGTCTTAAAACGTGTAAATCCATCAAAAATAAGAAGTCGAAAATTTTTATGAATACAATACTTTCTTCTATTTTATATAGAAGAAAGTATAAAAAATACAAATCCAATCATTTGGCTACAGAAAATGACATATTTAATGAATTATCGACGAAAAAAAAATTATTTCAAAATTATTATTTCTCATAAAAATAGCATCGATTAAAAAAAATAATATCCATTAATATGATTCATGAGGAGGGAGGAAAAAAGAAAAAAGAAGCAGGCAAAAATTTCAAAGATGATATAATTTTTTTAAGATGACTCATTTTTAAAGTTATGTAGTAAGTATATAAATAAGTCTAATTATTTTTTCATATTTCATAAAGCTGACAAGCATGCATTAGACTACATCCTTTTATATTGTAATATATGCGTACTGAATGCTTTCTACTGTACCCACTTGGAAAATAAAACTATAGGGAGAATGAAGAATTCATCAAATGGCAGGCGAAGTTATTTGCTCCAGTTATTATTTTAGCTCAGTGTACTTGACTAGGCAGATTCCACTCCTTCACTAATTTTGCGATAGAAATTAAGATGCGAGCTGTAAGTGTTTGATTTGTATACAGGCCATAGGGTTCCGCAAAAGTTGCGACGAAAAAAAAAATTTTAGTTGTTCGATCGTTCGCTTCTTTGAGGAAAGGTGTCTTGTTTAGCTGTTAATTAGCTTTTTTGAAGAGCGGACGACACCTATTCTCGCCGGCAGCCGTGGACCATGTTATATTCTATGGGAAAATTTGCTTCCATAACTACTCATTACTCAATAATTTTTTTTTAATTCCTTTTTCACATTCACAAAATTCACACTCGTTCAATGAGTACTTATTTTTCAAAAACTGATTTTTTTAATGTTTAATACAGTACCCGCTGCTTATTAAAATCACGTTCGTCTTGAGCAAAAGTGATTTTATTAAACGTCTGATTTTTATATCCGGCGAACGTTCCTGTACTCGACGAAAAAATATGACTTCCTTGAATTTGGACATTTCAAAAGATAACCAATGATGAAATTAATAAACAATTAATTTTTGACAGATAATTAACTAATTGTTCCTTCGATATCAGTAAATTAAACGCATTTCAAATTCCTATGCGCTTTCCTTTGAGGAAAATCATCCTCATTTTGCCAAAAGTTCACGCTTTCCTTATAAATTTAGAAACTTGCCGTTTAAACCCTTTGCTTTACAGTTATTTCAAAATAAGAACTCGAAATTGTCTTTTTAATAAGCATTAAAAGAAAAAAAAAAATCACAAATCAAATCAAATTTGTAATTTATTACTACTGCGTTTTGAAGAGTATACGTTCCTTGAAATGACTGAATAAGTGGTAGGGCGTTTAATTTGGAACTATGCTGCAAGTGTAAAATTTTCGACAAACGGAGGGATTGTGCTTTAATTTCTTTCTTCTTTTTTTTTTTTCTTTTTAAGTGTGCATAAACATTTTTTCTGCCGAGATTTGTGTGTGTGTGTGTGTGTGTGTGTGTGTGTTTGTTTATTAACCGGCGATATTGTTTTTATTAAACGTTTTAAAAGTAGTTTGTATTGATTTGATTCCGATCCTGGCAACTTAATCAGAATAAGCGGCTGATTTTATTAACCAGTGAATTTATTAAGCTGCGGTTACTGTATTTTATTTTGCTGCAAAAATATGAAAAAAAAAAAAAAAAAAAAAAAAAAAAAAAAACGCATTTAGTAAAAATACGCATTTTCGAACTCAGAATTTAAAAATTAAAAAAAAAATCAATTTTTGGAAAACGAGTACACATTTAATGATTGTGAGTTTTTTGAAAGTGAAAACGGAATTTAAAAAAAATGCATTATGTAATGAGTCATTATGGAAACAAATTTTCCCACAGGGCCGCTCTTAAAGGGTAGCTTTACGAATACATTTAAAATCCCGTTTAAGGGCAAAATAGATACAGGATGACAGAAAAGTTTAAAAAGGAGGAAGTGCGTTGGCATTGTCAGCCATGCGTCTCGTTCACGAGTCCTATAAATTCCCATCCAAATTTGGTTTGATTTGGAGTATTATTTCGGAAGTTATAGTGATTTTAAATTTTCAAGTGGTAGCCTGATTTCAAGTAGTACCGCTTAACTTAAAATATCTGCCACTTTATTAAAAATGGCGGATAAACTTCATTAATAAACTTCATGGAGACCTTTATGTGGCCTGTATTTACATCAAAATTCAAGCAAATCTTGCTTAAAATCTGCTTTTTACATTGTGGGTTTGAAATTTTCAAGTGGCTGCCACTTGAAAACAAAAAGTCGGAGCAACTTGGTAAACGAACTCATCCGAGATATTTATAAGATCAGTTCACTGTCAAAATTTGGTTCTATTTCGAGTATTATTTCGGGAGTTATCGTGATGACAAAATTTTCATTATAGATAGATAGATAAACGAAGTGATTGCAATAGGTCGATTTCTAAAGAAATCAACCTAAAAGTAATCATTTGTTTGTGACCCTCACAATTATATATACCTTCTTTATGGATATAAAAAGCAATGTCTGTGTGTATATCTACGGTCTTATGACAGCATAGCGCAAAGACGGTCACAGGAAGGTGCTCCTCGGGGTGTCCTAGAGCTCCTCGAAGTCCGGTTTCTGAATTTTTGATTATTTTCTTTAATTAATTAAAATATTGATTAAAATATTAAAACAATTATAATAAAAATAACCTAACTTCAGCATTAAAATTCGCCGTTTAAAAATAACTATAAATTTAGTTGTGGCCAAAAAAATAAAATTTAAAATTAATTAAAATAGGGAAATAACTTTATAATAGCTTTAAAATGAGTCACTTAAATATATCAGCTTTAAATTTAATTGTTGCCAAAAAAGTTTACGAGTTCATTTTTTTTTTCCCCTCGACATAAAAAGAAATTTATTGTAATGCGAATAATAAAAAATTATATCAAAAATTAAATTTTCTTAAGCATATGACAGAATGACGTCATTATACATTTAAAATTAAATAATGACAATAATAAAAACCCAGTTGTTTCTTCCGAATTTTGCTTCTTAACCTTTTTTAATATACCTCAATTTTAGATTTTTTTTTTTTTTTTTTTAACCCGTTAGCGCCCAGTGTCCTCATTTGAGGACAGCTGATAAAATGGCACGTATATTTTTTGTGGTTTCTTGGAATGATTTCTGCTTTTTAGTGACAGTTTATAGCGTCACTCTAAATGATCCCTGAAAGTTTTATGGGCCTGCCATTAATTATTATTTCATAATTTGGATAGTCATTTTATCATTTTTCATTCGTCGCCCCTATATTTGCTTTTGCGCAGGTATACTAACTTAAATCAAATTGAATAATAATATATATTATAATATTTTACTTTCGAGATCTTTATCAACGTATAATAGGATATTAATCTGTTATCTCAAAGTTTTTCTATCTCGAAGCTTTCTCGCTAGAATTCTCAACGTCAATAAATGAGAATAGGCTTTAAATTTAAAACTATCAGAAGAATGGTTTAAGTTAATATATTTTACTGTCAGTTGTCCATATTAATTTAGAAGTGAAATAATCAGCTAATAATATTTTGCAAAATTAATTCAGGCGTTAACGGGTTAATGGTATGTTTTTGGCACGGTTAATATATTTGACATGAAAGCTAATTAAGTATTACAATATTAAAAAGCTTTACTTGCAGATAATCTTGGGTATATATATATATATATATATATATATATATATATATATATATATCTTATACTATTAAGTGAGCAATATTTGTATATTTCACTGTTCTCGAAAATAGTTGCTCGGACAGTCACGAGATTTAACACAAAGGTGCCCCCCGAAGGGTCATTTTGCACATCGAAGTCAGATTTTCGAATTTTTGATTAGTTTTTTCTTAATTAATTAAAATGTGAAAATAATAACCTTCTAATTTCTGATAAATAAGCCATTTAAATTTTAACATTTTATCCATAATTTAATTGTTGCCAATTTTTTTTTTCGACAAAATAATAATAATAATAATAATAATAATAAAAAGAGTACATCTTAACCTATTAAGTGAGCAATATTTGTATATTTCACTGTTCTCAAAAACGGTAGCTCGGACAGTCACGAGATTTAACACAAAGGTGCCCCCCGAAGGGTCATTGTGCACATCGAAGTCAGATTTTCGAATTTTTGATTAGTTTTTTTTAAATTAAAATGTGAAAATAATAACCTTCTAATTTCTGATAAATAAGCCATTTAAATTTTATCCATAATTTAATTGTTGCCAATTTTTTTTTTCGACAAAATAATAATAATTTAAAAAAAAAAAAACGTACATTTATTTAAAATGAGGAAAATAAATCAGAAAGATTAGAAAATGAATTAGAAATATCAGTCGCATCGTTACAAATAAGATACCAAATGAAAGGGAAAATTTTCGTAAATCCGATGCATTAAACAGATTATCAACAGATTGTTTTCAATAGATTGTTTTTTCTTAATTAATTAAAATGTGAAAATAATAACCTTCTAATTTCTGATAAATAAGCAATTTAATTTTGATATTTTATCCATAATTTAATTATTGACAATTTTTTTTCGACAAAATAATAATAATAATAATAATAATAATAATAATAATAAACGTACATTTATTTAAAATGAGGAAAATAAATCATAAAGATTAGAAAATAAATTAGAAATATCAGTCGCATCGTTACAAATAAGATAGCAAATGAAAGGGAAATTTTTTGCAAATCCGATGCATTAAACAGCTTATCAATCGGACAATTAGATTTTTTAAAATTAACTAAAGTATGAATTTTAGGTGGCAACAGCAGAAGATTGTATGGAAACCGTTAGGAGAAAAAAAAAATGAAAAATCTGCTTCACATTAAGTCACATGATTTTTAAATGGGATTAAAAATTGCAGTTTTCAAATTCTTTTAAATTTTCTCTCACGAACACAAAAAATATAATATACAGCCTGTACCCCTCAAGACTAACTTGCATTTCAAATTTCATCAATTATTTTGGTTAATAAACAAAAGTTATTATTATTATTATTTTTTTTTTTCAAATTAAGTTTTATTCTATCTTCGAAAAGATTTATGTGATCATAGATATAATAATATATATAGATCTATCATCCCCATATTTTCGTGCAAAGATTTTTGATGCCGAAAAAAAAGCTTTGGAATCGGCCATTAAGTGGTATTGAAGGAAAAAAAGAAGAATGAATTTGAAACTATATCTGGAACTTTTCATTCACCTTTAATAAATAAATTATTCTTGAATTTTATTTGCTAAAACATTCGTGTGTATTCCCGTGTGTATTCACTCGGGGAAAGACTGCCATATTTTGGTAAAATCGTCGTCTTTTCCCAAGTGAAAAGGAATCACTTTTTTCTCCCCAGTGTTCAATCTATATATTATTACTATATCTATGTATGTGATACGATACATTAATAATTTGGTTTTTAAAAGTATTAAATAGATTATTTAAACTTTATGAACCATATTTTTATTTTGTTTCATTTTAATTTTGGTGTTGAAGTACACCGAACGTTTTTCGACAAGAAGTTTAATATAGGGACAGCCATTTTAATCTAAGTAGCGCATCAAATATATAAAAACATAAATGATTTATTTTTACACAAAATTTACAGAACAAATGCAGTTTTAAGGATAGGGAATTTATTTCAACAAGCACTATTTTAAGCCTAAAAACCATTAAAAGTATAAAGGATTCTTATGTATAAACAAAAAAGAGTCTGATAAAATTATTACCAAAATAGTCTTCCCCTTTTCATACAAAAAAAAAAAAATCCATCGCTAATATGGCGAGAAAAATTCGAAAGCCGCCAGTGGAGCGGCATAATAAAGTTGTGTAACACGTTAATGTTTACCTATTTTTTTATATAATAATCATTATGCTAATTTATCATACAAACAAATGAGCCTCTGTGTGTTACTGCACTTGCACGCTGTCGAACAGAAATATTTGAATAATTCAAATTAATATTTAAAAAAAAAAAAAAAAAATTATACATACACGACATTATTTCATTATTTAAAACATGAAAATCTGACATTGACAGATTTTAATTTAGTGCCAGAGGCCTACTGCTAAACTTGTTAATATCGACAAATTCTTCTTTAGTTAATTCGTGACGATCTAAATTCCATGATAAAGTTTTCATTAAATCAAACCATTGTGTTTCAGCTGCAGATACTGTAACAAATAACGTTGGAAGTCCAAACTGTCTTATAGCCGCAAAACAACGTTTTTTCTCTTTTTCCCAATGAGGGGAAGGTGTGCCTTGGGGGGGACTCATGTCAAAGGTGTGCCTTGGGGGGGGACTCATGTCAAACTTGTACCTTGGGGGGGGACTCATGTCAAAGTTGGGCCTGGGGGGGGGACTCATGTCAAAGTTGTGCCTTGGGGGGACTTCATTCAATAAATCCTCATTCAATAAACCGACTGAAATAGGCCCTTAGCATTATTAAGAGTGACCTATAAAAATTCGACAACGCTGTACCGACTGAAATAGGGGTACCTTGGGGGGGACTCATGTCAAAGTTGTGCCTTGGGGGGACTTCATTCAATAAATCCCCATTCAATAAACAGACTGAAATTGGCCCTTAGCACTATTAAAAGTGACGTATAAAAATTCGACAACGCTATACCGACTGAAATAGGGGTACCTTGGGGGGGACTCATGTCAAAGTTGTGCCTGGGGGGGACTCATGTCAAAGTTGTGCCTTGGGGGGACTTCATTCAATAAATCCACATTCAATAAACCGACTGAAATAGGCCCTTAGCACTATTAAGAGTGACCTATAAAAATTCGACAACGCTGTACCGACTGAAATAGGGGTACCTTGGGGGGGACTCATGTAAAAGTTGGGCCTGGAAGGGACTCATGTCAAAGTTGGGCCTTGGGGGGGACTTCATTCAATAAATCCCCATTCAATACACCGACTGAAATAGGCCCTTAGCACTATTAAGAGTGACGTATAAAAATTCGACAACGCTGTACCGACTGAAATAGGGGTACCTTGGGGGGGGGGGGGACTCATGTCAAAGTTGGGCCTGGGGGGGGACTCATGTCAAAGTTGCTCCTTGGGGGGACTTCATTCAATAAATCCCCATTCAATAAACCGACTGAAATAGGCCCTTAGCACTATTAAGAGTGACGTATAAAAATTCGACAACGCTGTACCGACTGAAATAGGCCTCTAGCACTAATAAAAAAAATTATACAGACACGACATTATTTCATTATTTAAAACATGAAAATCTGACATTGACAGATTTTAATTTAGTGCCAGAGGCCTACTGCTAAACTTGTTAATATCGACAAATTCTTCTTTAGTTAATTCGTGACGATCTAAATTCCATGATAAAGTTTTCATTAAATCAAACCAATGTGTTTCAGCTGCAGCTATTGTAACAAATAACGTTGGAAGTCCAAACTGTCTTATAGCCGCAAAACAATGTTTTTTCTCTTTTTCCCAATGAGGGGGAGGTGTGCCTTGGGGGGGACTCATGTCAAAGTTGTACCTTGGGGGGGACTCATGTCAAAGTTGGGCCTTGGGGGGACTCATGTCAAAATTGGGCCTGGGGGGGGACTCATGTCAAAGTTGGGCCTTGGGGGGGACTCATGTCAAAGTTGGGCCTGGGGGGGGGACTCATGTCAAAGTTGGGCCTTGGGGGGACTCATGTCAAAGTTGTTCCTTGAGGGGGACTCATGTCAAAGTTGGGCCTGGGGGGGGGACTCATGTCAAAGTTGTGCCTTGGGGGGACTTCATTCAATAAATCCCCATTCAATAAACCAACTGAAATAGGCCCTTAGCACTATTAAGAGTGACGTATAAAAATTCGACAACGCTGGGCCTTGGGGGGACTTATGTCAAAGTTGTACATTGGGGGGGACTCATGTCAAAGTTGGGCCTGGGGGGGACTTCATTCAATAAATCCCCATTCAATAAACCGACTGAAATAGGCCCTTAGCACTATCAAGAGTGACGTATAAAAATTCGACAACGCTGTACCGACTGAAATAGGCCTCTAGCACTAATAAATAAAAATATGTTTAATGGGAAATATATATAACCATAGCTAGTTGGCATAGGTGGACTCTGCTCAGTTCCCCATCATATTTATGTTCTCATAAATTTCTAAATAGTTTGAGAGATATAATCATGTTAAAAGAAATGAATTTGACAAAAGCTTGATACAGTGACAGAATGAAAACCCCGCCTAATAGGCTATCCACCATTCCCTTCGATATATTTATCATATTCTAATCTATTAATTTATTTTATCAGGGTCAATTCCGTTGTTTAGTTTTCCTGCTACTATTTCCAATGCAATAATCCTCAAAATTCATATTTATATAAAAAATTTACAATTTCGCTATGTTGGTAAAATCGTAAATTACGAATAATTTACGAAATTTTCCTATTAGAATATTTGTATTCAATATTGTTCAAACAAATATCATAAATGTAATTTTGAAGTTGTCTAATGTAATTATGAGCCTCAAAACGAAAGTTTATGCTCAATTTTACCTTATTCTGGCATGTTAAGTAAATCGTAAATTCCAAATAACTTACGAATTTTTTTAAATTGGAAAAATCATAGTCTATGATATTCACGCCAGTATCCTAAATAATATTTCGAAAGTGGTTTAACATCTTTACGATGAAAATATCCCTCAAGATTGACGTTTATGTGAAATTTTGCTCTATTCTGCCATGTTAAGAAATTCGTAAATTTCCAATAACTTGCGAAATTTTCAAAGTAGCCTATTTATAGTTACTGATGTTCTTTCCGGCATCAAAACTGATATTTTAAAACTGGTCTGACATTTTTACAGTAAAAAGTTTCCATTTAATGCTCGTTTAAGTGAATTTTTGTCGTATTCTCCCATGTTAAGAAAATCGTAAATTTCTAATAACTTACGAAGTTTTTAAATTCGAATGTTGCAAATAAATAGGGTTCTTGCCAGTGTCGAAAGTAATATTTTAAAACTGATCTGACCTCTCTGCGACAATTTGTTCTTGAGATATTGTGTACACAGACTAACAAACTAACGGACTTACACACTAACAGACTAACAGACACCCTACAGACAGACACCATAGAAATTTTGTCATTTTCGGATTCCTCACACCTGAAAACGTGTAAAAAAGTCAAAAAACCGGGGTCGAAAATTTTCACGATTACCTAAGTTCCCCATACCTATAGTATGATGGGGAACTAAAAATATTAGTTGTCTAAAATACGGCAGAAATATCGCTCATAGCATATTGTTACAAGGGATTAAGTCTTATTGTTACAATGGATTAAGTCTAAAATGGTGACAAAAATTCAAAAGCCGCCAAAGAGAACTATATTAAGGCTGTACTGTCAGGTTTACAACCCATGAATTATATATAAGCACAAAAAATTGTCTCATGCGACAGACGTAGCCGGTCACAGCATATTGTAATATTTGGCGTGAAATTGCTGTCATTTAATTGTTGATTGGATAAACAAAATAAACATATGAAATAACGTAAAAGCAAATATTATGTTGTCTAAACCCAGTTACGTTTGAGTCCAGTCCGAGTTACATGTGAACAACACGTATAGTGTTGTTCACATGTAACTGGGATTCAAATATAAAAGGGAAACTCCAATTTTTTCGATACTATCCATTTCGAAACTGTTATATAATAATCACCTAAATGGAAGCTCATTGGTAAACTATTGTCGCAGGTAATAGGGACAAGCGCCCGAGTTGCAGTGGATGACCAAATCGCTGCCGAATGCAGCAGGGACCTGGAACGAGCTTTTGAACAATTTCAGTAATTTATTTTATTTTATTTTTTATAAAGCTATATATAGAAAAGAGTTTCCTTTAAATTTAGTGTCCAGCGAAGCGGGCAAAGCCTGCTAGTATAAATAAAGAGAAGTGTCTGTCTGCGCTCTGGTGCTCACACTATTGATCGCAGAGCTTCCATATTTGGCATATAGGTACCTGGGACGCTGCAGGTGTGCACCTCATCGAGATTTTTTCGAATTTGAATTTTTTAAATTAATGTTTTTTCGATTTTAAATATTGGTTTTAATGCTTCATTTTTCATAAATTTAATTCTTTTGCTTCAATCGTCTGCGTATCTTAGCAACGGCTATTACGCAACTTTAGGCGATTTTTTACTTTCTCTTACCCATAAGGTAGAGAAAGTATTGTTTTTGGGTCAAATTTTCGAACGCGAGACTATTTTGTTATATTTACACGTTTTGAGGTCCCCTGAATACGAAAATCATGTTTTTAGCAAATGGTCTGTATGTGTGTGTCTGTATGTCTGTGTGTGTGTCTGCCTGTTATCAGCATATCTCAAGAACAAATTATGGCAGAAAGTTCAAACTTGGTATTCTAAATGTGTATCATATAGGGACGCTACAGTAAGCTTTTCGTTAAGATCAAGCAAATGGTTCGTGTACAGGGACAATCAAGAGAATTCTAATACATTACGTCTATGGGGGAAATTGCAGGAAAGTAGAGTTTAACGTCTATAGACTGCACTAAACCAAATGAAACGAAACGAATATATATTTTTTGTAATAGAGATAGTTAACTGGGAAAAAAAAATTGTGTATGTAGGAGCCTCGCCTCCCCCCCCCCCGAGGGGAGTAAATTTTCATGATAGGTATCTTTCAAAAGAGCTCGCCAATACCTTTAAAACGATAGGTTGAACCATCGATCTGCGATAATTTAAAGCAAAGTTATCGATTTTTTTTACTTTTAACGAAAAAAAAAAAAAACTTAGAAAAAAAATCGTACTTTTTCTTTTTCTTTCTTTCTTTTTTTTTTTTTTTTTTTTTTTTTTTTTTTTTAAATATTGAGAATAAAATGGACTTTTTTTGGACATTTGGTGTTATACTACTTCTCTAATATGGAAATCGTCTGCCTTATCATAAAAGACAATTTTTTTAATAATAATTTTAATAAATTATTTTTTAAAAAGAGAATTATTTTTTAATAACCGAATTAAATTCTATATAAATGTAGGTGCATTAACGAAACGGGGGGTTGAGGGGGGCTGTAGCCCCCCTCACACAGAACTAATTATCATATAAAACTCTTCAGAAGCCTAATATGAATTGTTTAACATAGGTTTACATAACAGTACTCGTTATCTTACCTCGTTACCTCTGCAAGCTGTATTTATAATATTAAATTTCAGGGTAAGAGAAAATCGTGTGAGTGACACACCAGATTATTTTTTTTTTTTATTTATTTGTTACATTTATTGAAAATAAAATTGAAATGCAGTAGAAAAAATTAAGTATAATTAGTTTTAAATTTAAAAACGTATTTATAACAGTTATGTTTAATTTTTTATAGTAGAACAACTTCTTATTTTTCATTTTTAAATTAATTCCTTTAAAAGAAAAAACTTTTATTTATTCATTTTTTTTTTTTTTTATTTACTGTATTTATCGGGAAAAATGGTAGTAGATACATAGTAAAAAGGATTAAATTGATTAAAATTTATTTGTATATATATATATATATATATATATATATATATACTTTTTATTTTATTTTATTTTATTACATTGGTCGGAATCAAATCGTAATATAGTGTAAATAGCATGGTCTATACATGGTTCAAAACTAAAATATTTAATAGATACTGAGATACAGTCATTGAAGTGCCCGGGAAAGATCTCCCTGCATGCATAGGAAACCTAGATGTGATGCAGTGCGGGCGGGAAAAGAGCTGCCGTAGACAGCGAGTACCCAAAGCGAGGTTTGCAGCAATTTCAGTTTTAGTTTTTGTCTATAATGCGGTGTAAAAAAATAAATATTAATTCAATTCTTTCGAAAATTCATTTAAATATAGTGACCAGCGAAGCGGGCGTAGCCTGCTAGTATATATATATATATATATATATATATATATATATATATATATATATATATATACATATTAATTTTGACGCGGAAATAAACCAGACATTTTTTGCCAAGGATACTACTTTCTCGACAACCGTTTTAAGCCATGCAACGCATAAAAAATATAAATAAATTATAAAATATTAAATTAAAAAAAAAGGAACAGAAACAATATTTGCATAAATAATCTATTTTCGCCTCACTATACCATTTTACAGAAAAAGCCGACAAAATGGCGACAAAAGTCGGCAAGGAGAGCTATAATTAAATTCAGAGATGGGCAATATACTTCAAAAAAGTATATTATATACAATATACAAATACTCGTCTATTTTGTCCAAAAATATACAATATACAAATACTTTTTAGAATTTCCAAAATATACAATATACAATATACTCTTGATTCAAAAAGTATATTTGATATACTTTCAGAATATACTTTTAAAAATTAATTTTTATATGTAGTTGTAGTATTTGTAATTATGTAAAAATGTATCTTTTCGTTTATTTAATTTCTTAATAAGAATAAATGAGTTAATATTTTACTTAGAAATCAAAATCAGTATTTTATGCACTTAAATAAAAATATTTAGGCAATTAGGAATTCATAAATAATTAGAAAATATACACATAAAAATTTTCTTGGAAGTAAGCTATTATCATAATAATGAATTACTCCTTTAAAAATGTAATATAATACAGTGTTATATAATGCTGTCATTCTCTCTAATTAGATAACACAAACAATTAAAGAAAAAATTAATTTACTTCGTTCAATTACATTATCTTGTTCATTTTATATTTTTAGTTACTCATCATAATAGTAGATTTGGTAATGATGAGGTGCGAGTAATCCGAAAATCACAAAATGTATGTGGTATCCGTTTGTACATTAGTCAGTTTGTTAATGTCATAGCTTGTACAATATCTCACAAACAAATTATCTTACGGAAGTCGAACAGGTTTCAAAATATCCCTTTGATACTGGAAAGAACCCTATTGATTTGCAACATTCTAATTTAAAAACTAGTTGGCATAGGTGGACTCTGCTCAGTTCCCCATCATATTTATGTTCTCAGAAATTTCTAGAGCGAGACATAATTCATATTTATATAAAATTCATATTTATATAAAATTTACAATTTCGCTATGTTGATAAAATCGTAAATTACGAATGATTTACGAAAATTTCCTATTAAAATATTTGTATTCAATCGTGTTCAAACAAATACCATAAATGTAATTTTGAAGTTGTCTAATGTATTTATGATCCTCAAAATGGAAATTTATGCGCAATTTTGCCTTATTCTGACATGTTAAGTAAATAGTAAATTCCAAATAACTTACGAATTTTTTAAATTGGAAAAATCATAGTCTATAATATTCATGCCAGTATCCTAAATAATATTTCGAAAGTGGTTTGGCATCTTTACAATGAAAATATCCCTCAAGATTGACGTTTATGTGAAATTTTGCTCTATTCTGCCATGTTCAGAAATTCGTAAATTTCCAATAACTTACAAAATTTTTATTTTGGAAAATTCATAATCATTAATATTCCTGCCAGTGTCCTAAATAATATTTCAAAAGTAGTCTTGACATCTTTACGATGAAAATATCTCTCAAAATTGACGTTTATGTGAAATTTTGCCCTATACTGCCATGTTAAGAAATTCGTAAATTTCCAATAACTTGCGAAATTTTCAAAGTAGCATATTTATAGTCGCTGATGTTCATTCCGGCATCAAAACTGATATTTTAAAACTGGTCTGACATTTTTACAGTGAAAAGTTTCCATTTGATGCACGTTTAAGGGAATTTTTGTCCTACTCTCCCATGTTAAGAAAATCGTAAATTTCTAATAACTTACGAAGTTTTTTAATTCGAATGTTGCAAATGAATAGGGTTCTTGCTAGTATCGAAAGTAATATTTAAAAAGTGATCTGACCTCTCTGCGATCATTTGCTCGAGAGATATCGTGTAAACAGACTAACAATCTAATGGACTAACACACTAACAGACACCATACAAATTTTGTCATTTTCGGATTTCTCACACCTGAAAACGTAAAAAAGTTAAAAAACCGAGGTCGAAATTTTTCACGATTACCTAAGTTCCCCATACCTATAGTATGATGGTGAGCTAATTCATTAGTTATCCAAAATTTAAGGTTTCTTTTACATGGTAGAATTATGCAAAATTTGGCATAAACATGTATTATGATGATCATATGCATCATAAAAATCTCAGATCAGTTTAAAATATAATTTATGATACTGGCATGAACAATGACTATGGCACATTTTATTTTAAAAAATTCGTAAGTTATTTAAAATTTAAAATTTTCTTAACATGAAGGAATTTCACATAAATATATATTATGAAGATTATTTTCTTCATAAACATGTCTGACTAGTTTTAAAATATCATTTATCATATTGGCATTAACATTTCTTGATACATTTTAATTTAAAAGCTTCTAGAGGTATGCAAATTTATTATTATTATTATTATTATTTAATCACAAGTTTATATGAAATATTTCCCTATTTCACATAAACTTGCATTATGTAGTTTATTGCATTGGAAATAGCATATAGAATTTCATGAAATCTAAAATATGAAATTGACTCTATTGAAATTAATCAGTAAATTGTGATAACATAAATGTATGGAAGTTAGGGGAGGGTAGCTTAATGGGTGGGCGATTTAAATTTTGATCGACCTAATTTATTTCTCTTAATATGAGTACAATTTGTCCTACAGTAGGAAATTTATGAGAAAATGTATAAGTAATTGAGCAAAGTCTACTTATCCCAACTCACGTTTTGATGTCCAAATGCCAAAGAACACAAACTGTTAAAATGATGTATCATATATTATAAATTCTAAAGGAATAATTTATTATTCATTAAAATATAAATTTATATATTTGATTAGAATTCTCTACTGTTTTATTGTGATGCTGTGTTTAAATATTATAAATTTACGTTTTATAATAATTTATAAATATAAATACAGACATACCTATGTAAATGCAGTTTGAAGTTTGGAACTCCTTTTACACGATATTGAGGAGGTCCGGGACACCTAATTATTGTTTTTATTATTTATTGATGAATTGCTGTAATTATTTTTTCTGAAATTGAAGCTTTTTTGACGATGAAGTTCAGCAAGAAATAATCTTTATTTTATTTTATTTTTAATTTAAAAATCAAAATAAAATTTTAAAAATTTTAAATTTTTGATAAATTTAAAATTTGTTATATCTCAGGAACTAATGGTTCAATTTACAAACTTTTTTCAGAAAGGATCTTCAATTTGTCTTCAGGATTTCTGATTATAATAATAACATTTTTAAATATTAATTTTTATTTGAAAAAAGTACTTATTTCATGCATAATTTTTGGATTACCAAAAACGTTTTGCTCCTAATTAAAAATACCGAAGACAAATTGAAGATAAATCTTTTCTGTATATAAGAGTGAAAAAAGTTTGTAAATTGAACCATTAGTTCATGAGATATAACAAATTTTTAATTTATCAAAAATTTTAAAATTTTATTTTAATTTTTATTTAAAGTTTTTTTAAGATTCTTTCTTGTTAAACTTCATCGTCAAAAAAGCTCGGTTAGATATGTGTATGCAACATGCATACACAGATATAAATAATAAAGATATAAAGATAGATATAAAGAAATTTTCCGAAATTACTCAACCCCCTTCTCTCTGGGGCGGGAAGGAGTGGGGGGGAGAAACACGTTTTCAAGCTTAAATATCCTACAGATTACCTTAAAATGGCGAATTTTGATGTGTGGGTGTTGATTAAGAATACGCAATTTGCAATTTCATGGGATTTTGCAAAATTTTCAATTTTACCCGCGAAGGGAGGGGGAGTAAAAGCAGGTAAGGCACTGTCGAAGGCCTGGCGCTCCAGACTCGACGTGTGGTGAGCGAGAAAACAGCTATGGAAGGTAGCGGGAAATTTAACTTAGATTTTAACTCATTTTTTTATTATTATTATTATTATTATTAATGATATGGTATTTTCAAAAATTAAATATAATGACCAATGAAGCGAGCATGCTAGTAATATAAAATTATATTTTTTAAAAACTAAAGAACACGCTAGGTGTGAAAAGGATTTATAAATGTAAATGTACATAGCGGTAAGATGTCGCAAAACTCGATACATCCTAACCCTTGAATTAAGCTTCAAATAGTAATAAAATATTGAAAAATATATATATAAATATAACTTACTTTAATGGGAAAAAAGCGTAGGCTGCTGTCTTTTTTTATAAATAAAATCTAATAATCCGGACAGATGCAATCAACGAGGATACAATGTCAAACTTTCAGTTTTATGTATTTTAAATATATAAACAAATAAGTTCGCACGCTCGTTTAAAGTGGAAAATTAAAATTAAAAAATAAATAAATCACTGAAAATCGCTGCCTGAAATAAGTTTGCCTCTGGAACCTGCCCCTGAAGGGATAGGCGCCTGAAAAGACTTGTATATAGTATTGTCATCGATAATGAAGTCGTGTGCAAAATTTCAGGTCAATCGGACCACCAGTAGTGACCGAAAATTGAATTTTAAGATCCCGTTACAAACATTAATTTAGTTACATCATACGGGTTAATAAAAGCATATCTCTATAAATAAAGCAAAGAGTTTCTCGGCGGAACACATCCGGGTGGACCACTCCTATTTTTGATTGGGCTAGACTTAACCAGATTTAACTACTTTGGTGATGGAAGTTGGCCACTTTTTTTTTAAGTAAAAACTGATGAATTTTTTTTAAAAGATACTGCATAGATGTTATACTTTTTAAAAGAGCTCTAAAAACTGTTCATTTTTTGTGAGGACACTCCATACATCAAGTTATTAGATTTAAAGATATAGATATTACGTTGAAAAGTTTTCTTTTAATTAATTAAAATCTGAAAATAAATATTCGCTATAATTTAATTGTTGCAAAAAAAAAAAAAAGTTTTTTTTTTTTTTTTTTTTTTTTTTTTGACCTAAAAATAGATACATTTAGTTAAACGTGGACATTAAAAAATTGTAAAAAATTAAATTAGGCACCTCACAAAAATGGACGTCATTATCACTTTAAAAATTTTCTACTCATTGATAAAGTGCTAATGCAATTTTATAGCAGTAGGATTCAACAGAAAATTTAAAGACCTTGCATATAAAAAGTTCTTTTTTCTATTATTATTAAGCTATAATCCTATAAGCTATATCCGCAGACTGAGGACTATTAGTCTCAATCTGCGGATTTTTAAGATACCAATTTTACGATAGTTGAACATTTATCGAAATCTAAAATTTATCGAAAGTATAATTGAATAATTTGAAAGAAATTTTGTAATTTGAAGAAAAAAAAATATTTGTCCGTCCTAAACTAAATTCTGCTTTTGCCAAAATTTCATCAAAATCATTTTTTTTTTTTTTTTTTTTTTTTTTTTTTTTTAAGAAAAGAAAATTAAAAATAATCAGTATCGAACAAACACTATCATTAAAAAAAAAAAAAAAAAAAAATTCTTTAAATAATTTTGAATTAGAAATAAAAAGCGCGCGTGCAAAATGGGGAAAAAAAAATAATAATAATTAAGTTTGAATTTGAGTTGGTAATTTAAGGATGCCATTGATATAGTAACTTTTTTGTTGTAAATTGTGTTTTATAAATTAAAATGCGGATATCGTAATTGCGCTAGTAAAGACCTTTGCGAGAAACGTCCGAGTTACTTCGGTGCCAAATTTCGCCAAAGGAGTCCTATACTAAAGCTATTATTATTATGGCATTCGAGTACTGAAATGTAATTAAAGTTCTTTTTTTTTGTTTTTGTTTTTGTTTATCTTATTATTATTACTATTATTATTTCTTTTTTTTTTTTTTTTTTTTTCAATACTTTTTCCTAGAATAAATTTCAAATGAACGAATATTTAAATAAATTTCATTAAATTAAAATTTAATACTTTGAATTGAAACAAAATAATAAATCGTAATATCAATTAACATTTTATAAATTAATCTGTGTGCAGAATATATATATATCTGAAATGGATCATTACGTTTTAGGAACGGAAAGTTTGAATTTACTTTTTAGTAGTACGAGTAATTATAAGATAAAAAACATTTTACATACTATGTTTTTAAATTTTCTGCTGAATCTTAGCTATAGAACTACATTAACATTTTATCAATGTGTATAAAATTTTTAAAGTGATCATGACGTCCATTTTTTTTTAAATAACTTCGAAAAAAATCTTTTTTTTTTTTTTTTTAAATTATTATTATTATTATTTTTATTTTTTCTGAGTGAATTTGTATAGGAAAATATAGAAGAAAGTCTTGTGGTGGCGACAACATACTAGTTTTACCATGTTTTTCTTAACTTCTATTCTTGTTTGTTTGTCCTTTCAATCTATTTTTAACTAACTTCCCTACTAGCTTGACATTTGAAACTTTCACGGTAGCTCACAACTAGGTGACAACGCAATACTTCGAAGTCAGATTTTCGAATTTTCGAATAGCTTTCTTTTAATTAATTAAAATATGAAAATAATCACCTCCTAATAGCAAAAAAAATAGTCATTAAAATATTAGCTATAACTTAACGGTTACAAAAAAAAAAAAAAAAAAAAAAAAAAAAAAAAATACGAGTTCATTTTATTTTGACCTAAAAATAAATACATTTAATTAAACGTGAACGTTAAAAAATTATAAAAAGTGAAATGATGCACCTCGCAAAAATGGACGTCATTATCAGTTTAAAAATTTTATACACAATGATAAGTGCTAATATAGTTCATGATACGTAGTTCTAAAAGGAGTAATATTTTATTTTTAAAACCATTATTATTATTATTTCACTGAACTGCGTCCGTGTGCTTAAATATTGTTTATATATTTTGTATCCTCGCTTATTTTATTAATGATTCATCAGAAAATTTAAAAACATGGTATATAAAAAGTTTTTTTTAAAAAATCTTATAATTATTTATTTATTGTTTGTTTGTTTGTTTTATTCGTTTGCAAGCATTCTCAGTCTTCAGGGATATGATAAAGGAGGATGATATGATTCGGATTAAATTAAGCATCTCACAAAAATGGACGTCATGATCACTTTAAAATCACTATCTCGGGAATATTAGATAAAACTCCTCCTTTCCATCCAACATTTTCAAAATGTAATTGAAGCAATTTTATTTAATATAAATGATTAGGATACTGTTTTTAATTTCTCCTTCTGAAACAAGTTCATCCTACGTGCGATATTAATGTATCCTATAATGAGTGAAGGAAATAGGACGTTGATCCTCCTCCCGATCCATTCGCAATGAGAGAATCACTTTCGTTCCAAAGCGAAACAAAAGCGTTTCTCCAAAACGTGTCTAAAACTTCTCGAAAATTGAACCCGAGGATAGTTCTTTCGAGGATAGTTCTTCTTCCTCATGATTAAAGAATCATGAGGAAGAAGACGGAACTTTTGTGTGGAGTTGTTCAATTTCTGTCGACACATTTCCGGAAGCCATTTGGATTCTCTTACAGATAGCCGGCGAGTTTGCTTATTTGCAAGTTTAGTAGAACACCAGATTCGGAATGGAGTCGTTCAATAATCTTTACAATATGCGCCGGATCACTTATAGAATCGAATTTCATCCTGTTCGCGTTTAGAGTTAACATTTTTAACGAATGCATGAACAGAAAGGGAGGTGTTTAACTGTTCCTTAGAAAAATTCGGCACCGACATTTAGTTCGAAATGTGGATATGGGTTTTAGGAAAAGTAAAAGAGCTCTATTTTCAATTTGTGATATTCGAGGGGTCAGTGAAAAATTTAAATAAGACGTTCAAGTTCGGTGTGTCTGGCCTCTTATAAAGTGGCCACCATTTTGAAACAAGACGGAGTATCGAGTTAATTAATAACCCTTGGCTATGTAGATACAAATTTTTAAGCTAGTCGATTCAAAAATACTTTTTTAATGTGTCATTTTGAAATTTTTAACTTATCAATGGCTGTGTAAATTGGGTTCGAATTAATTGATTAATTCGAATGATATCAGAACAATTTTTCAAGCGGCTGAATTATTTATTTGAATAGTGACCTCCATTTTTAAACAGTATCTCGGATCAAGTTGCATATTCAACTCGATTGACACCGTTTTATGGGCTATATATGTAATGAATTTTATACACATCCGTTCTCAAATACGCTTTTGCATGAGTATAATATTTGCGTGAGTATAATATACACTAAGGGACCAAAAAAAAAGTCGCACTTGGATATTTTCCGTTTCTCTTTCTGCAATCGCCAATTTTAGTGTTTTAAAAGTAAATTTCCGAACAGATTTTATTACGTTGTGTTCCACGGACAATTTGTGATTAACCCAAGTATTAAAAACAAGATGCATTTGTTCGAAAAATTCGAACGATACCACAAAAAATAATAATTTTAGAGTGAAAATCAAAAACTATTTTAATACGCGGGATGTCAAAATGATTAAATGTTAACGAAATATTGGTGAACTCGTTTTTAGCAAGATATAAAGTATTTTGGCTGTTTAAACTGGAAGTTTGTCTCTAGGCGGCCATGTTGCTCATCCAATCGAGATGACCGCAAGTTAAAAATCCAGTGCTTAAAAAATCTGTATTACATTTAGAATATAAAAGGGATTCAGAAAAAGTGTTTAGTAATTAACTTCTTATCAATACAGTGCAACAACGATGAAACAAAGAAAGTTTAAGTGTCAGAAAATCTGAAAAAAAAAAAAAAAAATTCCATTCTTAGCAAAAGAATTCGGAAAGCAGGACTTCAGAGGATAAAAAAAAAAAAAAAATCAGTTAATTATTGGACTGAAGTGGTTTTCTCTGATGAGTCAAATATAACTTATTCCGATATGACGGAAACAAGCAGGTCTGATGGCGAAAATGTGACCAACTTAATGCAAATCGCACATTTAAAACAGTAACACATTCTCCGTACACTCCGTTACAGAAGTGCGCAATTTTTCAAGGAGTCGGACAAATTTTCATATTCAAGGGAATGATTAACCCGAAATAAAACTAGGCCGTTAAAAAATGGATGCCTGACCGACTATTTTGGAGGTATTTTAGACATTTCCACAATTAGCATTTCAAGATGATAATGCACCTTGATACATGGCGCCTCTGATACGTTTATTTGATTCAAGAGTTGTAAAATTACCCAACCATTCCCATGAGCATCTATAATTTTGTAAGTTTTCATAACTTTTTTCACTTAAAGTTAAATCCCACAAAGAATATCGTAGAATTTCTTCTTTACTAGACCTGAAAATAGTCCTAACTTCAATCTGCTCGAAAATGTTTAGTCTATAAAAGAGGGTGGGGATTCGAAATTTGTAAGACCTAAAAAAAAATTATTTATGATATTTGGCACAGTGAAATTTCTGAGTTTCATCTTAAAACACCGTATAATGCTATGCCATTGCGCATTAAAGCAGTCATTCCGTATAAAGGTGGAATTATGGAATGCAGAATACATATTTTTATTAAGTAATTGTTTAGATCTAACAAATAAATAGTTTTATTTCATATATTAAAATATAACGTGTTTATATCATGTAATAAATCACAGTTGGATGCAAAATATGTGTTTATTATATTACGTTTAAAAAGAAAGTTTTATGTAGATTTTTTTGTAGAATGTAATGAAGAGAATTATTAAATCAAAAATGTACATAGGTATCATGTTTTGACTTCCGTATTATACAAACACAACAGGTTTATTTGCTTCAATCATTAGTATTTAAATTATTACAAACACAAAAGGTATTTTTTCTGCAGTGCGGCTTCTTTTTTTTTTTTTTTTTTTTTTTTTTTTGTCTCTTAGTGTATATTTTCTTACTTCTAACAAACATTAGACTCCGAATTGAACCCTCTTCTCCTCCCGAAACTTTCTTTTCGTTACGACTGATACATAGGGATCGCACTCTGGTTAAGTAAGGAAGATGTTGAACTAAGCAACAAAAATTTTTACTGGAATGGGTTCTTGGGCTATGAAGAAGCCTCTGAGACGTGGCAAAGGTCATCGGTCGCACTAGCAGATATCTTTCCTTAAAATGTATTCATTTTAAGGAAAGAGATATACATTTCGATACGCCGAACGGAATCACGGGTGTTAATACCTTAAAATGTTTAGGGATGAGGTTTTTCAGTTAGTTGTCCCATCAACCAATCCAATAACACTCTTATCTATCCATGAGAGTGAGTTGAACACTGAAACACGATCCATCACTTATTTATTTTAATTATTTTATATAAGCTGGAGGTTAAATATATATATATATATATATTAATATGTACCACCCTAATAGAATGATTTTGTCATCCAAATTCTGGAATTTCCATTTAACGTTTTGTCTCTACCTGTTGTGTGAGCTTTTCTGTCAGTTTTCCTAATCTCATCCCAACAATGACGTTAAAATAAAAGTTTGCAAAGAATATTTACATTTTATAAAAGGAATTTGCATTTTTTTTTTTTTTTTTTTTGGGGGGGGGGGGGGGGGGGAGGAGAAGGAGGAGGATCAAGCAAGAAAATATTAATGAGTGATAAGACGTCCCTAAAGGGGATACTTATTACCAAACTATTTCCCTTTTTTATTGAACTTTTTTTTTCAATTAAAACGAAACTTTTTTTTTAGTGAGTATCGGAAGCGGGCGTCGTGGAAAACATATGAAATATCGAAAATCGATATTCCTGACATATTTCTACAGACGCACACCCATAGACCGCGTGAGTCATCGATTTCTAGCCATGTTTCTCTTTTTTTTCGTCATTTCGGTCTCGAAAAGCCAATAGAGTGTGAAAGTGTCTTTCACTGACTAGTCAGAGTTACGTTCTTTCTCTTTTGAAGCGCGATAAGTTCTTCCTCTTCATAGTGCATGCAGGTATTGCGGAGAGCTCTGTTGTTTGTGAAGAAAGCAAGAAAAAGGCTCGATACTGCTTGAGGTGTCATTTCAGACAACTATACCACCTAAAATACACCAATTATTTTGCGTTGTACTTTAAACGAAATGTACTGTTTTTTTTTTTTTTTTTTTGTGTGTGTGTGTGTGTGTGTCCCTGTACACAAACCAGTTATACCAAACCTATTAACGCCATTTTATATAGGGAACATTCCATAGTGAACTTGAATAACACATATCGTTTTTAAAAATTCTGAAAATATTTACGGATGCTGGAGAGGGACAGTTGGACAGACAGATACACAAATTGAAATCCTATTCACATTTAAAAAATTGTTAGAAAGTCTTAAAAATGCTTAATGTAAACGAAAATACAATTCCAGCAAATTTTCATGTAATTGAATATTTTCGTGGGGCTCTATAAATCTCAATGAACGTCATGCTCTATTTTATAGAAAGCTTTATTTTGTGCCTATCTCAGTTTTATTAAGATTTGTGCAAAGTAAAGGCCGTTAAAATTTCGTTTATGGAAATACCTTTCATAGAACGCAATGCTTTGTGATGTTTTCGGGTGTCCCTGTACACAAACCAGTGGCAGTATTTACTGCATTTTCTATAGGAGTCATTCCATGTCAAATCAACAAATAACTAGTATGTTGTGGCCACCACAAGACTTTCTTCTATATTTTCCTATACAAATTCCCTCAGTAACAATATTAAAAAAAAAAAAAATCGATAACTTTGTTTTAAATTATCATAGATTTATAGTTCAACCATTCGTTTTAAAGGTAATGACGAGAACTTTCGAACCCATCTTGAAAATTTACCCCCCCCCTTCCCCCCAGGGGGATACTTCCCCCCCCCCCAGGGATGGGAAGCGATGCCTCCACATGCACAATTTTTTTTCCTAGTTAGCTACTACTATTATCAATAATTCATATTAATTTTACAATCACAAGTTTAAAATAACGCTCATTATGTACATTTATACGAAATTTTGTCCTATACTGCAATGTTAAAAGTTTACCAAAAAAAATGCCATCACAGCGCCACCTGCAGAGCGCTTGATCCCCAAATCTAATCAGCACCATTCTATGTCAGGGTCCTACTATATACCAAGTTTGGTTGATTTTCATTCATTGGTTCGTGAGCAGTGTCCACAAAAATCGTGATACAGACAGACGTTTTCTAAAAACTATCAATTCGTGTTCAGGACCTCCCAAAACGTGTAAATCCATCAAAAAACGGAGGTCGAAAATTTTCGCGAATCCAATACTTTCTCTGTATTACATATAGAAGAACGTAAAACAAAAAAAAAAAAAAAAAAAAAAAAAAAAAAAAAAAACACAGCATTTTTATGAAATTGGGCTAATTTATTTTTCCTATTAGGAAATGAATGCATCCCAATTAATGAGTCCCTATCTCTTTTAGTTTTTGATATACAGGGCTGCAAAAATGAGTTAAAAAATGCAAATTTCCGAAATTCTTCTACTACAAATGTACCCATATTATTAGAAGCTTTTTATATGAAATTGACTTTGTCTTCGTGTCACGCTAGTAAACAAGGCGCCTTCATTTTAAAGTTAAATATAAGCCATTTTGTTAGTCGCTCCTTGGTTCAGTCACTTTAATAACGCGGTGGTCGAGAGTTCGGTCCCCGGAAGGTCCGGCGTGTTATTTTTTGCAGATAATTAGTAGTAAAGGTGTCAATTGATACAAGAAAATGTTTCGTTGCTTACACAGTAACCTAAGAATTTTTTGAGGAGTTTTTTAAGAAACTTTTTTTTTTTTTTAATATAAAAAATCACAAAATATTTATGATAGTAAAAAAAAAAAGCATCAAATAAAAAGTTTTAAGTAAAAAATACATAAATATTTCTATAGTAACTTCTTATTTTTGAAATTGGATTTTGTTATCGCGTCTTCGTGTCATGCTAAAAAAAGCAAAGCGCTTCCACTTTAAAGTAAATGTAAGGAATTTCTACATCGTCCAGTGGCTCAGTTGGTTAAAGCGTCATGTTGATAACGCGATGATAATGGGTGGATTCGGTCTTCAAAGGCCGATGTGTTACTTTTTCGTAGATAATTAATAAAATACGTGTCATTTGTTAAAAACAAAGCCTTTCATGGCCTACACAGTATCCTAAGAAATTTTGATTAGTTTTATAAAGAAGCTTTTTTTTAGTAACAAAAAAAAAAAAAAAAAAAAAATGCTGGAAACTTTTTGTTGTGGAACTTTAAAAAGCATAAAATAAAATTTTATTCTTGCACAGACATGCTAAAAAACATAAAAGTTCCAACAATAAGAAAATTTTAAAGAAGAATGTAGATATTTCACTTTTATACGAGATGCAAATTCTTAAATATTCAAAATATTTCGAAAATCATTCAAGAACATTTTTTTTTTCATTACTTAGATTTTTCTAGCATGTTCTATGACTTTTTTGACGGTTCTTTGACTTTTGGTTTGAATGTCATGCTGATGACGTGTTGGTCATGGATTCGATCCTCAAAGGCCGGCGTGTTATTTTTTTTTTTTTTTCCTCTAGATAAAAAAAAAAAGTGTCAGTTTCTAAAAAAAAATCTTTAGTTGCCTACGGTATCCTAAGAAATTTTGATTAAATTTTTAAGAATCTTTATTTATAACTAAAAAGCACAAATTAAAAATTTAAGAAAAAATCATCTTTTAAAATTAGAAGCTTTTTATTGTGAATCCCTAAAAAGCATAAAATAAAAAATTATTGAGGTAAACATGCTATAAAGAAAAGAAAGTTTTAACACTAATGAAATTTTAAAGAAAAATATAGCTATTTCAATCTTGCAAGAGGTCAAAATTTTTAAATATTCAAAATATTTTAAAAAGCTTTCGAGACCTTTTGAAACTTATGGATTAACGAAAAATTATACAAAAAACTAATAACTAAGAATATTGGTCTCAAAAGCTTTTTAAAATATTTTGAATATTTAAAAATTTTCATTTCTTGCAAAATTGAAATATCTATATTTTTCTCTAAAATTTCATTAGTGTTAAAACGTTCATTTCTTTATAGCATGTCTTTAGCTCAATAAGTTTTTAAATTGTGCTTTTTAGGGCTTCACAATAAAAAGCTTCTAATCTTAAAAAATAATTTTTTACTTAATTTTTTATTGTTTTCTTTCCTAATTAACTTAGAGATAAAAGATTAGAAAGCTTTCCTATACAGGCTTTCAAATGATATATCACAAGTATATGTTTTTAAATTTTTTCACTTTAAGGTCAAACATTTTGACCCTTGACCTCCAATATCTCAAAAGGAACATTTAATTTTCTTTTAAAAATTATATGTTATTTTTACATTTATTATCTATTCTATAACTAATGGAAATTTCAACATGGGATGCTGAGCTATAATTAATATGCCACCCTAAGTCAGTATTTTCATACTAACATAACGTAAGATTTTCCCCTATTTTATCCCCTAATTAACTTAGAGATATAAGATTGGTATCATTAGAAAGTTTATAATACAGGATTTTAAAAGATATATCACATGCATATGTATATTTTTAAAAATTTTCATTTTAAGGTCAAACATTTTGACCTTTAAACTTCAATATCTCAAAAAGTATATATTTAATTTTCATTTAAAAATTATATGTTATTATTACGTTTATTATCTATAATTATTGTAAATTTCAACATGGGACGGCCATTTCTTTTGTAAAACGTACGTTATGTTAATATGGAAATACTGGTAGAGTTACATTTTAATTTATAACTCAGTTTCCCATGGTCGTACGCCGTACCATGGTGAAACTTACAGTAATTATAGGTAATAAACGTAAGGATAACCTATAATTTTTAAAAGGAAATTAAATGCGTACATTTTGAGGTATTGAAGTTTAAAGGTCAAAAGGATTGACCTTAAAATGAAAAGTTTAAAAAATGTATATATGTGATATATCATTTAAAAGCCTGTATTACAAGCTTTCTAATGATACCAATATTGTATCTCTAAGCGAATTAAGAAAGAAAATATGGGTACATTTGTAGTAGAAGAATTTCGGTAACTTGCATTTTTTACCCATTTTTGCAGCCCCGTGTATCAAAAACTAAAAGAGATAGGGACTTAATAATTGGTATGCATTCATTTCTCGATAGAACAAACAAATGAGCCCAATTTCATAAAAATCTGTGGAATGAATGACTCGATAGTGAAATGGATTTTACGAAACAATATTTAAATTTTCCCGCAGCTTCAATAAAATAAATAAAAGAAAAAAATGAGTAAAATGGGCTACCTATTCTAATAAGACGATGTAAAATTTTTCAGTATTATAAAAAATAAAAAAATAAAAAGCTAGAGCTTAAACAAAGTGGGTGACGGATGAATCGTGAATTTAAATGTAAATGTGCTTATTGATCTCGTATTTGCATGCATCGAAATGGATACGTAACCTTTTCCACAGTACGGATTCTGCTGTCGGAGAACTCATGTCGTAACACTGAAAGAGGGTTTAGTCAACACCTCCTGTAGTAATGCCTCCTAGCTGAGCTCTGCGTCATGAAAGATCGGCCGATTTTATCCAATTAACGCTTCCTATAATACATGTTGGATCGTTGGGATTGGATGTCATCGACCGATCTTCCACGACATAGAGCTCAGCTCGGAGGCATTATTACAGGTGGTGTTGGTTTAGTGAACTTTCCTTTCCTGCCTTGCCATGACTTTTTAAGGTGTAGAATGCTGGAATTGTAACCCTTGAAATTGATTCGCTTAAAATTTGTAATTGATTCTTTTTTTTTTTTTTTTTTTTTTTTTTTTTTTTTATAATATGTCTCAGATCGATAGGGAGTTCGATTTGGATGACGAGGTTAAGGTTTTTCCGGTTTTATAAAAATATGTTTTTATGTACGGTTTTAATTAAACCTTCGCTTTTAACAGCATCCTGCAGCTGAAATAGGCGAGCAGACGGACACCCTATTTGGTATAGGGACTTTGCACGAAATGCGATCAAGAGTCATTTAAAAAATGTACAATAGGTGGCACTTGGAATGAAAAAAAGCAAAATGTTGTAGTTGGTTTGCGTAGTCATGAGTGTGCGTCAATCCATTTATTAAAGTAGCCAAATTTTCTAATGCCTATCGGTACATTGTAAACATTCTTTAAACTAAAAAAAAAACTTTTTTTAAAACTTCTAGAGCTCATATCAAGAATCGTCTACCTACTGAATGAGGTGTCGACCCGTATCTACTACAGGATGCCATTTGTAGCTGAGGTTTCATTAGATTCTTCTTGTACGTTAGTATTTGAGTATTTGTTATACACGTAATATGCCTTAATACGCTCGTTTGTGCCTGCGTAATACTTTTTTTTAAATAATTTAATGAGAAAAGATTACTTACCGGCTGTTGTCCGTAGGAAGGAGACTAAAAGATACAGGGACACACCACACGGTGCCGACGACCGCAGGGGAGACACACACTTGTGCTTTAATCCTAAATCAGGGTCCTTTTTGGAAACTGCTTTTAAACTCTGTTTGTGTCCGGACAGGACGGTGTGGAGTATCCTGAACGAGTGACGAAACACACACGCACAAAAGCATGCCATCCGGAAAATGCACGAAGTGAACACTCGAGGTGACATCGTCTTTGTTATCCGATGCACCAAAATGGAACGGTGCATGACACTTGCGTCGGGGGTGGTCTCGCTATCGCCATTCTGATGACGACGATGCATCAAAGGGCGATCCATGAAATGTCCTGGAAAGAGAAAAAAAAGAAAAATAAATTCCTGAAACATCGAAGTTTCTTTTGTAGTAGCTGGGAAGTCTTTTTATTATTATTATTATTTTTTTTTTTTCACACGTTAATTTTTACTTAATTGAGTCGAGAAACATTAATTCCTGTCGACAGTTTCTGGGTACCCGGGCCCAGAGCCCACACTGAGGAACTAAGTAACTTGTATCGTCGAGTTATTAGATTATTATTTTCGAATTATTTTTGGTTTGTAAAGAAGTGTTTATGATCTGTATTATAGGATTCGGCACACTATATGTAGCTACCCAAATTAAATGAACTAAGCCTTATATTAGGTAAAAATATTGATTACTTCTGAAATTATTTTAATGAGTAGCTGAGATACAAAGGAAAACAGATTCAGGACACCCCAAAACGTGTAAATCACGTTAAATTTCGAATTCCACTTTCGATAATATAAAAGAACTTTAAAATATATTTCGAATGATGTATTAAAAATAATTTAATCATAATTAGAAATTAAAATATTGAAATTTTAAAATATTACAGCGCCATCTCGCGGTAGAAATTTCTGTAATCTACTGTTCGATTCCAACTCAACAAAGCTTTCAAATGATGTATGAAATTAATTTAAATAGTAGCTGAGATACAAATGAAAACTCATTCAGGACACCTCAAAACGTGTAAATCGGGTGAAATATCGAATTCCACTTTCGGTAATATAAAAGTACTTTAAAATATCTTTCGAATGATGTATTAAATATAATTTAATCATAATTGGAATTTGAAATACGCGTATTAGAATAAAATTTAATTTCCAATTAAAATGTAAATTTTTTCCAAAATTTGAACTGCAACCATCACCCTGTGCTGTTAATGACGCACAGAACGTTTGAAAGAATTCGGAAGAAAATTGAAACATTTTGAAATTTGCAATTTTTTATTCCCAGTAGAAAAACCACGTGATGTCAATTGGTAAAAAATATGTTTCTTCTCAAGGAAAGCCATCGCTGACGCTGACGCGAGTTTCATGATTTTTGTTCACCCAAAAGTGCTCAACGCGCCTAAGAAGTTTTCCCTTCAAAAAAATATACCGCCTTCATCTAGAATGAATAAGTGGCCATTTTCTAAATCCCTTAACCGTTTCCTTCCCCGTGATTCCAATTGGAATCATAACATTTCAGATTTTCTTTCTTACCATCCAACACTCCCTCTGATTCAAAATGAACAACATTAAAATCTATATACATTTTCCCACCGAAAAATACCTATGTTGGATGACTTCACTATCTTTGTTGATAATTGGAAGTATATTTTACGCTGTTCTGATAATAATATCGGAATCAGTTTCCTGTTTTTGGCAATTTAAGTAAATTAACTGTTTGATATATTTTTTATTTTATTCTTTAATGTTTATAATATGTATTTTAATTAATTGGAATATGTATTTCTCCTAAATTTTGATATTTTTATTTATTGAAAAATTATTATTTTTAATGGCATCAGTGGTTATATTAAACATAAAAAAACATCTATCAGTTGCTTTGTTAGCTATATTAATTCGTAATCTGCTATAACTCCTATTTAAAAAAAATATTTATATACATTACGTTTAAAAAAAAATTATGGCTAATTATAAGATTTATTGTTTTATGGAGGGAAAAAGTTGGTAATGAAAGGGTTAACTAGAAATATAGATTTCCGAGCTATGCGCATAAGGCACGCTGTCATGCCAATATCATGACATATGCCTTTTGGTATTAAAACCTTTGTTTTAAATTAAATTCAGAATTAATAATTAAAAATACTATTTTCAGTCTAAAATGTCAGAACATGAAGTCTTTCCTTGCTAAAATCTTAGTACGGTAAAAACATTATCTTCTCCCCTTTTCCATTTCCGTTGAGAAAAATAAACTCTCTTTTAGCTAGCATACTTTAAGCATGAAACTTAATATTCTATGCGAACTTTCCCAACACCTCAAAAAGGGTTGCTTTGTGGGGGAGTTTGGCTAAAACACAACCTTTTAATAACATTCATTCAGTAAATCGAAAATTCAAAATTTTTGTATAGGTTTCACCGTCAATTATTTCGTCAATAAACTGACTCGACGAAATAATCGAGAATTTCTAGTCTATACAAATGGTGAAACAGTATTCTGGATCTTTTGCAATGCGAGAAATTCTCGCTTGATTTTCTAGAATTGGGTCATAAACCAAGATTATAGTTGCTGAAACCCGCCCCTTGTATTCTCATTTATTTGCAGAGATTTTTAAATAACTTTGCCCTCGAGAATATAGGCAAGCGCTCTAGAATTCTAATAGGGGTTTCTAGAACTTCCTTTCAAAGGGGACTAGAATTTAAAAGAATGACATGGAACTATTTTTTCTAAAGCCACAATTTAGATTCTAGATGTCAATTACAGAATTTTTTCTCAGTGCACACTTCCTGTCTCTCATTGTCTTTTTCTTAACTATTTTCAAAGCATTCTCTGACTTGTGTTAATTGTTTTAACACTTTCCAACAAGGTTGAAAAGTGTTTATGACTTCGGTTTGTCTGTCTGTCTGTCTGTCTGCGCTCTAACTCCCGTAAATATTTATGGAATTTCTTGAAACTAATATATGTTATTCAAGTTCACTATCGTACGGTCCCTATTGAAAATGGAGTTTGTACCTCTACCTATGAGTGTTATTTTTATAAATATTTTCCGTATAGAATGTTCTTCATTAATAGGTCCTGTACAACTAGTTTGTTTACAGGGACAACAGCAACAAAAAATACCAATGCATTACGTTTTAGGACATAATTTTTTCAAAGCTGTATTTAGAAGTCTTTCTACTGAAAAAACCATAAAAATATTGAAATGTATTGTTTATATTCTAAAATAATGTTTTGTATAGAATATGATATGATTAACTTTCTGATTTACAGGGCTACACTAAAATATTCAGAGAGATCAAAAGCTGTAATTATAATTTAATGGCTGCATTTTCTTTTGCGTTAAGCCTTTTTAACACTTTCCAAAATGCCTAAGAGTAATTTTAAAATGAATTAATCTATCTGTATATTTTTCAGTCCTTCTGTCTGTTGTGTGATAACGTAGGGAAAGAATATGAAAGTTATTCGACACAACAAGTGCGTACAGTTGGAAAGCGTTACTAATCAATGTGTACTGCATGATTTTTCTTTCTTGTTTTTCCTCACTTGTGATTATAAAACACTTTCTTCTTGTTATTTCTCCCCTACTTGCCCCCTCCTCTTTTCAACGATTTCCGACTAGGTTGAAAAGTTTATCTCTCTGTCTATCTGTCTGCATTCTAACTCCCGTAAATATTCATGAAATTTCTTTAAACTGACATGTTATTTAAGTTCACTATCGGATGTTCCCTATTGAAAATGGAGTCAATACCTCCAATGGTTTGTGTACAGGGACACCCGAAAATATACTAAAGCGATGTGTTCTATGTGAGGTACAGGTATTTCTATAAATTAGATTTTAATACCCTTACAAATATCTTAATGTAATTGAAATATGTTATTCAAGTTTACTATCAGATGTTTTCGATAGAAAATGGAGTCAATACCACCCCTGGTTTGTGTACAGGGACACCTCAATGTATTCCAAAGTATTTCTATAAACGTAATTTTAATAACTTTATTTTGTACAATTCTCAATGAAATTTAAATACGTTGTTCATAGCCACAAAAGGATGCTTTCTGTATAATCTATTATAATTAGCATTAGATTTACAAGGACACACAAAAATATCCACTTGCAATAAGGGCTATTACTGGAAATTTGCTGGAATTGCATTTTCGTTTACATTAAGCGTTTTTAACACTTTCTAACAATTTTTAAGTGTGAATAGGATTTCAATTTCTGTGTGTCCATCTGTCTGGCCACTCCCAGCGTCCATGAATATTTTCAGAATTTTTAAAAAATGATATATTTATTCAAGTTCGCTATGGACTGTTCCTTATTTTAAAATGACATCAATAGCTCCTGTACAACTAGTTTATGTACAGAGACACCTAAAAAAAAAATGCCAGTGCATTGCCTTATAGAACAGACATCAATCCCATTTAAATAATTTTTTCCTGTAAAAATCAGAAAGAAATTGACATTTATTGTTAATATGCTAAAATAACATTTTATAAGAATATATGATTAACCTTCAGATTTACAGGGCTACACTAAAATATTCACATACATTAAGGGCTGCATTTCTTTTTGAGTTAGGCATTTTTAACAATTTCCAACAACGTTTAAGTGTAATTATGAATTCAGTTAGTCTACCTTTCAGTCGTTCTGTCTCTCCGCTGTGTTATAACACAGGCAAAGAACACTGAAAATTCTACGAGGCAACAAGTACGTACATTTGGAAAGTGTTAATAATCAATGCGCACCGCTTGATTTTTCGTTATTGTTTCTAAAACATTCTAAACTTCATTGGTTTAAATAAACCGTACTTTAAATAAGGGGAATTAAAACTAGTATGTTGTGGCCACCACAAGACTTTCTTCTATATTTTCTTATACAAATTCACTCAGTAACAATATTAAAAAAAAAAAAAAAAAAAAAAAAAATCCGTTAAAAGTATTAAAAAAAATCGATAACTTTGTTTTAAATTATCACATATTCATAGTTCAACCATTCGTTTTAAAGCTATTGACGAGACCTTTCGAAAGATACCCATCATAAAAATTTACTCCCCTCGAGGGGGGAGTTCCCCCCAGGGGGGGGGGGGGGCGAGGCTCCTACACATACAAAAATTTTTTCCCAGTTGACTATCTCTATTATAAATAATTCTTGTACATTTCATAATGATTACTAAAAAATAATTCTCTTTATGCACATTTATACAAAATTTTGTCCTATATCACCCTGTTAAAAATTTAGAAAAAGCGGGATGGCAACGCAACCTGTAAGACAATTTTACCAAAAGTTGATAGGAACTAATTTATGTCAAGGTGCAACATAACTAAAAAAAAAAAAAAAAAAAAAATGGGCTTAGACTACTTTCTACTTTCCTAATTTATTGCCCTTAAGCGGTTGCTTGCCACCACCACACTTTTGAATGGGGAAAAAAGTCGCATTAAGTAATAGAATGACATACTTTGTATTAATATAGGACTGTTTAGAAATGCGAAATATAAAAATTAATGTAGAATACGTTTTGATTAATAAAATAGCAGTTAAAATTTGTTGATTCATTGTCAATTTAAAAAATATTCCCTGCGGCTTAATTTTTGTCGAAATCATTCTAAAATCGGATTTCATACAAAATTGACATGGAGTTGCAATTTGACATAAATAGGTGCCTATCGATTTCCGGTGAAATTCGCTGAAGGGGTAGCGATGTCGTCCCACTTTTTCCTAATTTTTAATAGGACAAAATTTCATATAAATGAAAGCAGTGAGAATTATTTTCAACGCATTATTATTTTTTTATTACGAATGCTTCAGAAACTTCACAACTATTAAACAATATGTCGTTTTCTAAAAATTACTTTTTATAAATTTTAATATTTTATTTTGAGGTTGTAAAATGCGAATTTTCACAATGTAAAATTTTTCATTTTTGAGCTTAAAAATGAAATCTTAAAAATAATAATAATAATAAATAAATAAATTTTTAAAAAGCGATAAATTGTTTAATAGTTGTAAATTTTGTATAAAAATATGTATTAGTTAATGAATTACAATAGGGCAAAATTTCCCATAGAATACCACTGGCTTCGGCTTTCGGAGACGATTGGTAGAGGGTATATCCTTAACGATTAATATTGCGAATATATACATAACGATTGTTCTTATCGCGAATATTTATTAACGGATTATAATTTCGAGAATTATTTTCATTATTATTAATTAAGATTATTTTTAATAACTTATAATTGGGAAATTTTTTTGTATGTGTTGGAACATCGCTTCAACCCCCGTGGGAGAAGTTCCTCAACTCCCAGGAATGTAAAATTTCAATCTGAGCATCCATCAAAATATCCCTCCAAAATGAATGACTGAATCTATTATAATTGAACACAAAGATATAGATTTTTTTTTTCTTTCTCTGACTAACCCTACAATGGCAGAGAAAGTATCCTTTTGGGGTCAATTTTTCAAAGTTGAGATTTTGTTATTTCTAAAGGTTTTGAGATCTCCAGAATTCTAAAATCAAGTTTTCCACGGATGGTCTCTCTCTCTCTCTTTCTCTTTCTCTCTGTGTATATCTAGTGTCAGTCTATCTCAAGAAGAATTGTTGCAGGAAGTCCACACTCATTGTTCTAGGATTGTATCACACACTAAAGGACATTTAAGAAAAAAATCGCACTTCGATGTTATCGTTTAAAAAGCAAATTTTCGAACAGATTTTATTACGTCGTCCTCCACGTACACTTTAGGATGGATCCCACTGTTAAAAACAAAACGCAATTGTCAGGAAAATTGTAATTTTAGAAAGTATTTCAAAAATGGCAAGGATAAGGCAATGAACAATACCACAAAAAGTCTTATTTTTAGAATGAAAACCAAAAAAATATTTTAATACGAATATTTTAATATGGCAAAGTAATTAAATGCCGACGAAATAGAGATAGTTTTTTGCAAGATATAAATTTTTTTGGATATTTAACCCTTTCATTCCCCGTGATGACAATTGGAATCATAACATTTCAGATTTTCTTTCTTACCCTCTAACACTCCAGCTAATTCAAATTAGACAATATTAAAATCTACAACCGAAAAATATGTATTTTAGATGATTTCACTATCATTGATGATAAATAAAAGTACATTTTACTCTATTCTGATAATAATATCTGAATTAGTTTCCTGTTTTGGGTAATTTAAGCAAATTAACTATTTGAAATATTTTTTATTTTATTTTTTAATGTTTATAATTTGTATTTTAATTAATTGCAATATGTATTTCTTAGCAAATGTTGTTATTTTTATTGATTGAAAAGTTATGATTTTAAATGTCCTCAGTGGTTATATTAAACACAAATGAACACCTCTCAGTTGCTTTGTTAGCTATATTAATTCGTACTCTGCTATTACCCATATTAAAAAAATATATATTAATAATAATAATGACCCTCATCTGTCATGAACGATTCCGGTTAGACCGCTTCAAAACAAACTTTTGGCAGCCATTATTATTATTATTATTATTTTCTGTTTGTTCAACTTACGGAAACATACGTATAATATGTTTTGTATCACACCTATTCTTACTTATTTCCTTTAATACCTTGAAATACTATTCAATTGTAATGTTTAAAGGTCTAAATTAAATATAACGGATCACTGGCTATTATAAACAACACAATACGAGATAAAAACAAACCAGAACTGTTGCCATTCAGAAAATACAAATTCCAAGTGGACGACTCTTTAATTCCGAATGAATGACTCTTTGACCATTTTATTAAAAAAAAAAAAAAACTTAAAATATTTCCGAAACATATTAAAGCCTTAAAACTCTTAAAATATTTGTAGAAACATATTTAAAGCCTTTAATTATTTTTATCAGCTTCATTTTTTTCCAGCATAAAATGTAATATGCTTTCACAGACAAAAAAATAAATAAATAAATAAAAATAAAATAAAATAGATAAATAAATAAATAAAAATAATAAAATATTAAATTAGCTCATGCATATGAGAAAATGACTTCTATAAAATAATAATAATAATAATTTTAAATTTTAAAGTTGTCGAAGAGATAAATAGAGTGTGAAATTTTCGCACGGTCGTACTAGCAAATAAATTAATTGAAGTGAGAAATAAATAAAATGAAATTATCATTTTTCAACTTTTGGCAGCGATTTTCTTTTTAAAGAAATGCTGTGTATTTCTTCTAAATTAATCTGCATGAACCTTACATCATTAGAAAGATCTTTCAGAACTGAACATTTTTTTTTTTTTTTTTTTTTTTTTTATGTGAGATTTAAATTTTTTTTTCCGAATGGATCTGTCTGAAACACTCATTGAAAAAACGGCGTCGTTTGGAAAATGAGAGGAAAAGAAGATGGTTACAAAGACAAAGTCCAGAGTCATTGGCAAGAATTAGACAAATAGTCCAAGCAACGAAGGCCAAAATTTGACGAATAGAGGAAAAAAATCATGTAGTTTTGATACATACTCATAGCCGAGAGGGTTCTGAACAACATACTAAAAGTCCCCGATCGTGGGGGGTGAGCGGGGGGCAGGGGGGCATTTAAGGGGGGCACTTTTCAGTTTTTATTAAATATCTTAAAAACTATCGCATTTAGAGAAAGAATGTCAATTACAAAATTAATCTACGTAAAATGTCCTATAAAAATGTACATTACATTTTGTTTGTACGATCATTAGTTTAGAAGATATAGGGAGATGAAATAACACATTTTCTTGAAAAATTCTTTTTTGCAATAGTAAAATCAACTAAAGTGTGCAATTAAAAGGGTTCTTGTCAAATATTTTCTAATTTAAAAAACAAATATATACATAGGGAATATGCAAGGATAATACAGCATGTTTTGTACGTTTTAAATAATTTTAAGGCTAGCAGGCGTATGTGGTGGTTTGAGTAAAATTCCGTCTAGGCAACGAAGGCCAAAATTTGACGAATAGAGGAAAAAAATCGTGTAGTTTTGAAATTTTACATACTCATAGCCGAGAGGGTCCTGAACAACATACTAAAAGTCCCCGCCCGTGAGAGGTGAGCGCGGGGCAGGGGGGCATTTAAGGGGGGCACTTTTCAGTGTTTATTAAATATCTTGAAAACTATCGCATTTAGAGAAAAAATGTCAATTACAAAATTAATCTACGTAAAATTTCTTACAAAAATGTATATTACATTTTGTTTGTACGATCACAAGTTTAGAAGATATAGAGGGATGATATAACACATTTTCTTGAAAAATACTTTTTTGCAATAGTAAAATTAACTAAAGTGTGTAATTAAAAGGGTTCTGCTCAAATATTTTCTAATATACAAAATAAATATATACATAGGGAATATGTAAGGATAATACAGCATGTTTTGTACGTTTTAAATAATTTTAAGGCTAGTAGGCGTAAGTGGTGGTTTGAGTAAAAATCCAGATAACGAAGACCAAAATCGATCAACATTAAAAAATATCGTGTAGCTTTGAAATTGAGCACAGTTATAAGGTTAAGTTTACTGAACAACATACTGAAAGTCCCCAACCCTATTCTGTGTTTTTTATTTAATTTTTTATGTTATTTGCAATAGTGATAAAAACTATATTTCGTAATTAAAAAGGTTCAGGTTAAATATTTTTTACTCATACAAATAAATATTTGTATATAAATATTTGTATGTGTGTGTGCACGCAATGCACCAAGTTTAAAGAGTGGAAGTCAAAATACGTTTCGGAGTACCTTTAGATGATGATGAACTTGAAACTGAGTATATAATTACAGAAGATGAGTCCTATTAACCATAATTTAAAAAGTATGTATATGTTTAGCGGGAGTTTTATATGTATATTACAGATAAATGTAAATTTTTTATACTTTAAAATAAATAGAGAGTAATCTAAATATTTATACTAAAATATTGTTACTTTTTTTAATGCATCTTGCTATAAGTAATTTTAAAGTATTTTAATGTATCATAACATTCACATTTTATGTATTTTATATCTACTATCACTTACAGAGGATTTAAAGAAAATGCAACTTTTAGTATGTTGTTCAAGACACTTAACCTTATAACTGTGCTCAGTATCAAAGCTATAAGATTTTTTTTAATGTTGATCGGTTTTGGGTCTTCGTTATCTGGATTTTTACCTAAACACCACTTGCTCCTACTAACCTTAAAATTATTTAAAACGTACAAAACATGCTGTATTATCCTTACATATTCCCTATGCATATATTTGTTTTGTACATTAGGAAATATTTTATCAGAACCCTTTTAATTCCACAATTTCGTTGATTTTACTATTCTAAACTATTGATCATACAAACAAAATAGAATATACAATTTTTTAGGAAATTTCACGTAGATTAATTTTGCAATTGAGATTTTTCCCCCCTAAATGCGATAGTTTTCAAGATACTTAACAAAAACTGAAATGTGCCCCCTTTAAATGCCCCCCCCCCATGGTTAGGGACTTTTAGTATGTTATTCAGGACACTTAACTTTATAACTGTGCTCAATTTCTAAGCTACACGATTTTTTTTTTTTAATGTTGATCGGTTTTGGGTCTTCGTTATCTAGATTTTTACTCAAACCGCCACATGCGCCTGCTAGCCTTAAAATTATTTAAAACTTACAAAACATGCTGTATTATCTTTGCATATTCCCTATGTATATATTTATTTTTTACATTAGAAAATATTTGACAAGAACCCTTTTAATTGCACACTTTAGTTGATTTTACTATTGCAAAAAAGAATTTTTCAAGAAAATGTGTTATTTCATCTCCCTATATCTTCTAAACTAATGATCGTACAAACAAAATGTAATATACATTTTTGTAGGAAATATTACGTAGATTATTTTTGTATTTGACATTTTTTCTCTAAATGCGATAGTTTTTAAGATATTTAATAAAAACTGAAAATTGCCCCCCTTAAATGCCCCCCCCCTGCCCCCCGCTCACCCCCCACGGGCGGGGACTTTTAGTATGTTGTTCAGGACCCCCTCGGCTATGAGTATGCAAAATTTCAAAACTACACGATTTTTTTCTTCTATTTTTCCTATTTTGACTGGACTAAAAATAATGCTGATATTCAAAGGCGACGGAGGAAACGAGAATCTGAGTTTGCAGCACAAATGCGAAGGCAAGCTGATGTTGAATCCCATCATCGAAGAAATGAAAGAAATAGTCGTAGAGTTCAAGAAGTATTTACCAATGAGAATGTTGAATTACATTACTGTGGACCAATGATCGATGTTTGTGAATTCTGTGGTTCGAAGAATTTTGCCGCTGAACGACCTCTAGACAAAAAGTTCAGTAGTTGTTGCCGGAAAGGGACAGTTTCTTTGATTAAACCAACGGATTCTCAAGGAAATCAGTTGATTTTTCCACCAAGATCTGTTGATGAATCATGAGAACCCTGATTACAAGAATTTTCTTCAAGAATGAATACAATTATTTACAAACTCGCAACAATATGGATATAAATAATTTGATTAGGAAGAATATAATTATAATGTATATCCATTTGTAATATAAATGTAAACTTAGAAAATTTTGTAGTGAAATATTGTAACTTGGGAAAGTAACGCCCATAGGTGGACCTTACTGTCAAGAAGACAAAAGCATGCGGTCGTGAAAGTGTTCAATGAGATTTTTAAAAATTTGGAAGAAATTTTTATAACGGAACTACCACCGTGCTTTGCACGGGCTAAACTTCTAGTTTATATATATTAATTTTTAAATAAATGTATGACTAAATATAAGATTTGTTGTTTTATGGATGGAAAATATTGGGAATGAAAGGGAAAATTCCAAATTTCCAAAACTGGAAATTTGGTTTTAGGCGGCCACGTTTATTTATTTATTTATTTTTTTTTTTTTTTATTTAATGTAAAAAGAAATAAAGTAAAAGGAATTAAAAAAATGTGTTTAAAATAGTGAAAAAAAGAAGAAGAAGAAGATATTTTTAAAATATTAAGCAAAAATTTAATCCAGATGAAATGAAAACTAGTTTATATTTTATTTTAACATCAGACGAAAAAGATTTAGTAATGGATATGACGATTACGTTAAACAAGTATTGCTATAGAGTTTTAAAAGTTAAGCCCAGAAATTGAAGAGCTTATTATAAAGATTTAGTTTGTTAACTCAAAATTTATTTAAACAATTGGCTAATGGGAACAGCTTTAGTAGGACCCATTTCGTGATTTTCAAAATTTAAAGTGAAGCACCTCGAACGTTTTTCGCCAAGAAATTCCTTTCCGCAACCACGATCATTTTAAATTCTAGCCATGCGTTAAATAGATAGTTATAAAATGGTGCAACAATAATAATATGAAACGTTCAAAATAATCCCACAAGTTATTTATTTCCAATGTGTATCATATTCTAGATTATATTCTAGAAAAAATGCGCTTTAAAAGGTTGAATCTTTACTGCTGCAATCATCCTTCTAAACCTAGCTGTACATTGGAAATAAATGCAGAGTGTTACATTTTTTCCTAAATTAAGTAAAAAAAAAAAAAAAAAAAAAAAAAAAATGCAATGATTAAAAATGTAGGCATTAGACAAAAGAAGCAATTATATCCGAAACATTCATCGCCAAATAGTAACAAAAATTTAAGTTTCTCCAAAGGGCCATACTAAAGCTGTAACACTGAATGATTTAGATGTTACGAATTTCCTCTGTTCTTAAAAAAAAAAAAAAAAAGCTGTCGTTGTTGTTCATTTTGTGTGTCTTATATGTTTTGGCCAAAAATAATGGCAAATTGTTATTAGTCTCGAACGTTAGAACAGATTTTTGACTTATTATAAACGACATTATAATATTAAATATTGCTAACATAATATTAAATATCGATAATATAATATTAAATGCAATATATTAAATATTGTGGTGACATCAAATAGGGGGATTTCTATAATATCGTTTCTGTTTTTGTCTTGTGTTATACATTCTTAATATTCCAATTCTGTGAAAGGGAAAACTGGCACTAGGCGTGTAGAGCCCCGCAGGGGTAAATGAGCGAAGCAAATCGGGGTGGGGGGGGGGAAGCCACCATCGGGGGTTGGTGAGCGGAGCGAGCAGGAAGCAGAGCCCCCTAGTTAACTAAATAAATGAAAAGTAAAAAATTGTTACATTATAAAAAGCCTACATAAGCATAACGGTTATAAATATACACACACACAGACATATATACACTCGTATATGTATGTGTGTATGTATATATATTTAAAATTTAATATATCTATCTATTTATTTTTCTTTTTTTAAATTGTAAATATAATAAATTTAAGTGAATAAAATAAAAAAATAAAAAAAATCAGTAGGGGAGCTAAGGGCTAAAAGGGGGTAAGAAGTAACACGCAATTTACGCAATAGTTCGTAACATTTATTAGATACTAGCAAGCTTTGCCCGCTTCGCTGGCCCCTAAACAGAATCACACATTTTTAATCTTTTTTACTTTAAGAAAAAACAAAATTACTCATATATATATATATATATATATATATATATATATATACATATATATATATTGCTTTATAAATAAAAGGAAAAAAGAAAACCAATTGAAATTTTTGAAAAGCCCGTTTCGGATCGCCGCTGCCTGTGGCAGCGTCTTTCTTGGGCTTAAATATCGGCAATGCTCTACCCGTGGGCATTGCCGCAGGCAACAGAGACATCAGATGAGCATTTGGGTGCCTATTGGATGACAGTTTCGAAACGTGTAGCATCTAAAAAGTTGAAATAGCGTTAAATTAAAGTTGAGTGCCTTTGGGTCCTTTATTAAAGCTGCCTTGCCAGGAGAAATATGAAAACTATGGCGTCAAATATAAATTTTATTTTGAATGATTTAGTTTAAGTATCATTAGCCTTTCATCCCACAAAAACTAATAATAATTTGGCTCTGTTGAATTAAAATTTTAATTGGATGGTGATATTGGTATAAGACTTATAAAGTTTCAAATTATAAAGGTAAAAAAAAAAAGAAAGAAAGAAAGAAACAGCGAAAATTTCGCATGGGTTTGCTAGTCTAAAAGTATCTATATATTAATAGGCAAGCATAAAATTTGTAGTCCCTTTTTAACATATTAATTATGGGAGTAGAGGGTTGAAAATGGTATCATTCGAAAGGTATGGTTAGCCGGAAGGTGCGAATACAAATATTATTTTCTTACGATGTCAAGAAGGTATTTAAAAAAACATTTATTTTTTATGCATTTCCCCCCATTTTTCCCTTTTATACACGTATTCCTTCACATTAAAAAATACCTAAAAGTAGAAAGTTGTTAAATCTGGCAATTTCATAAAGCTCAAATAAAACCATACACACAGTAATTTGTATAATGTAGCAATACGCAAGCGAAGTGATGACGTCACTGTCTGTCCATGGAGCCATGTAAAAGATTTTCTATGTTAATTGTCCATTGAATTTTTTGTAAAAAATTATTAAAAAATAACGGAAATTATCTGTCGATTTTAATTCCGATATTTGGATTTAGTTATATATAAGTTACTGTCTACATGTGTTTGATTGAGTTATTTTTTCTATAAAATTGATAAAATTTTAATTTAAAATCACAAAACTCCAGAAAAAAAAGTGGCTAACTTCCAGTTTCGAATGTAAACATAAACATTTCATTTCAAAGGGTGATATTTAAACAATAAATATTCAACTAATATACTAAATAAAAGGAAAATGGATTTGTTACTAACTGCTGCATGTATAAGTAGACGATACGGAAAAAATTCCGATTTCCGTTTTCTGCTGAATTTACATGTTTTGAGCTTTCGTTACGTTTCAATTAACTGAAATTGGCTACTTATTTTTAAAAAAAGTGTCTTTATTGCTAGCTTTTGTGGGTAGAAGAAGCAAGCAGAAGATGCATAGAAACTTTTGATTTCCGGTTTTCGATGAATTTACACGTTTTGAGATTTCCTTGCATTTTAATTGAGTGAAATTGACTACTTATTTTTTTAAAAAGTCGATTTATTATTCTTTCCTCTGCATATATAGAGTAGAAAATATAAGATTCAGAAAAGTTTTAGATTTTCGGTTTTCGACAATTGCCGCAGCTGTGTTGCAATTGCATTCCGTTTAAGACAAGGCAATAACTTTGCTTTGCCTCGCTTTGCAAGAAAAAAAAAAAATGGTCGAGTTTCGACCACTGGGCGATACTAGTATTAATTATTATTATTTTAATTTTAAAGTCATAATAACATTTTTTCATGCGCATAAGCAAATCTAATTTTTGATATTTTTTTATTAATCACGTGAAAATTATGTCGAAAAAAAAAATCAAACGGGAATTTTTTTTTTTTTTGGCAACAATTAAATTTAAAACAAATATTTAAATGGCTACTATTTAATTGATGTAGGTGTTGACATTTTAATTAATATCTCCGCAACTAATTGATATTTTTAAATTCTGTTTTCAGGAGCCCCTCGGGAAGGGCACCTGAGCACCCGTATGTCAATTTTTGTACTTCTGCGTTCAACGGGCGCTGAACGTATAGAAGAAAAGACATACGTACAGACAAACATTTCCTTTATTAATGTAGATTTCGATAAACATAATTCGTATGATGCAGCACCTTATTATGTAAACACAGTCAGTGTTCTGCGAAAAAGGTTAATGAGAGGTTCTGTACATGTGCTTCGTTTTAGTGGGAAAAACATACTTCGTAAATTTTGATTAGAGATACGTTGGTTTTTATTTTAAAGAAATGTTTATAGCTATTTATTTTGTCTTTGCATTGAGTTATAAAATGTATGTTTAATTTTTTGTATAAATCTTTATATTATAAAGAAACAAACTATCCAAAATCATACGATGGGACAGGTTGAAACAAAATTTTTAGTCAAGTTGTAACGTGTGTTTCGATTGATGTAATTAGACATTCTACCTTTAAATGTTAACAAGCTGAATTGTTTTTCTTGTTTTATAATGAGGACCTACAAAAGGGAGTCTAAAAGAGTCGAGATACGTACGAGCTGAAGTCTTCAAACATTAGACACCCATCACCCGAAAGGAAAGCCTTTGAAAAATATTTTGAAAGATAATTAAAAACATAAAGAGAAAGGAAGAAAGAAAGAAATAATAATAAATGAAATGATAAAAATATAAAGAAAATGATTTTAACTCCAGATACAGATTCTGATCAAAAGAGAGGTTTTACATAGCTTCTGGAGGTGCCTACAGCCATCTTTGAGGCTGTAATTTGCAAAATGTGGGCATACGTTAAATGTATAAGAGGGAAATATATATATAAATTAACTTCAGTTCTGACTAAGACTGACTTCTATGTTGATTAGATATTTAATTTTCCCTTTATTTTGCTATAAACCGTTTAATATAATTCATTGTTGCTATACGAAGAAGGTATAATTTATTATTAATTATTAAACATTTTCTTTTTTATTAAACTAACTAGCAGGCTACGCCCGCTTCCCTGGTCTCTATTTTTAAAGGAATCACTATAATTAATGAATTCTCAAAATTGCATTCATTTTTATCATGTGAAAAAAAAAGGGAAAAACAAATCTGATCAGGAAAAATGTCGCATCAGGTTCCCACTGCCTTCGGCAGCGCAGGCCATTTGTGCACTGCGAGCGCGCATTTAATGAATCACTATATTATCGAAAGGAAAAAAATATAAAATATAAAAAAATTCTTCGCTCATCGGTGGGATAATCGGTCCGGAATCCCATTGCCTGCGGCAGTTCATAACTGCGTGCACGTCGCGATTTTTCCTGCGCCCGCCGTTCCCACCTCTCATAATTCTATGCTTTCGAAAATATCCTCAATCTATTTATCGGGCCTTAAAACTTAATAATACTAATTTTCAACGCTCTAACTCTTATTTCTATTATTTTGCCTCTTCGCCCGCCCCCCCCCCCTCCCGTCTATCTTAATAATTTTACAAATTCGAAAATATACACAATCGATTTTTCGGTATCAAAAACCTCTATGCACCAGTTTTGAACGATCTAACTCTATTTTTATTTTTTTGCCCCTCCCAATAATTTCACAAATTCGGAAATATCCGCAATCGATTTATAAGTATTGAAAACCTCTATGTACCAATTTTGAACGATCTAACTATATTTAAATTTTTTTGCCCCTTCCCGCCCTCCTAATAACTTAACACTTTCGAAAATATCCCCATTCGACTTGCAGGCCTCTAAAACCTGTATGTACCAATTTTGAACAGCCTAACTGTATTTCTATTTGTTTTTGCCCCATAGGCTCCCCTTACCACCCCACACTCCTTTCCGTCCCTTCTAATATTTTTACAAATTAGAAAATATCCGCAATCGATTTATAGGTATCGAAAACCTCTATGTACCAATTTTGAACGATCTAACTATATTTTTATTTTTTTGTAACTCCGCCTCCCCTTTCCTGGCCTCCTAATAACTTTACACGCTTGAAAATATTCCCATTCGACATGCAGGCCTCTAAAACCTATCTGTACCAATTTTCAACGACCTAACTGTATTTTGCCCCAAAGCCCCCCTTACCACCCCACCCTCCTTCCCGCCCCTCCTAATAATTTTGCACTTTCGAAAATATCCCCATTCGACTTGCAGGCCTTTAAAACCTGTCTGTACTAATTTTGAACGGCCTAACTGTATTTCTATTTGTTTTTGCCCCATAGCCCCCTCCTTCCCACCCCTCCTAATAATTTTACAAATTCAAAAATATCTGCAATCAATTTGTAGGTATCGAAAACCTATATGTACCAATTTTGAACGATCTAACTCTATTTTTATTTTTTTTGCCCCTCTTAATAACTTTACATGTTCGAAAATATCCACAATTCGACTTGCAGGCCTCTAAAACATATCTGTACCAATTTTGAACGCCCTAACAGTATTTCTATTTATTTTTGCCCCATAGCCCTCCCCCCTTACTCCCCCACCTGGGGGCTGAATTTCTAAAATTCCAGAAATTGGTTTTTAGATATTTCTATTATCTATATTTTAGAGCAAAAATTTCACGTATATCAATTTTTTTGTTTGAGATATATAGGATTATGCGAATTCACGTTTTGACCCCCCTTCGGGACCGAATTTCTAATATTCCAGAAATTGGTTTTTAGACATTTGTATTAGCTATATTTTAAAGAAAAAATTTTACGGATATCGTTTTTTTTTTTTTTTTTTTTTTTTTTGGTTTGAGATATGAAGGATTTTGTGAATTCACGTTTAGCCCCCCCCCCCTCGGGGGCGAATTTCGTAAAATCGCTTCTTAGTGGATGCCTACGTCATAGAAAGAACATCGTCACAAAATTTCATGCTTGTTGATCCAGGGGTTTGGTCTGGGTGATGATGGATCACCCATTCACTTACTCACTCAGTCAGTCAGGAAGAACGATTTTATATATGTAGATAAATGATTGATAACAAAAAACATTTTAATAGAGTGTCGCTTTCACTATTAGTATTGACCTCCTATCTACTGCAATTTGCCCCAGAGGAAAATTGTAACAGGAAGAAAATTTTGAAAAAAAACATTTTTTTGTTCAAAAATCAGCGAAGTTAACGAACGTTTCTTTTATGAACATTATAGAGGAATATGTATCCTATGCAAACAGCCATTATAAACAAGAAAACGTAAATGCATTAAAAAATATATTTAATTTTCTAAAAACTGTTACAACTGGTCCCTAGCTCCCCTGAATATAATAAATTAAAAAGGAAAAAAATTAAATAAGCAATAAATAGTGTAGTAGTTGTTGCCAAAATACGCAGACGATTGAAATGAAAGAATAAATTTAAGAAAAGAAAAAATAAAAAACATTGAAAATCGAATGGGTGAAATGAAAAACAAATTAACCGAAAAAGTAAACGAAAAAAAATATTATTTTGTATAGGGTCAGGTGGGTATATGGGGTAGCTGGAGTATGTGAAGTATACTTAAAAAAAAAAAAAAAAAAAAAAAAAAATTGCTACTTTTTTTTGGGGGGAGGGAAGGGGGGATTTGCCACTGAAATTATGCATTACATATCGTATATTTTTTTAAATGTGTTAAATTATTTATTTTTCCATTCTTCAAATCAAATTCATGGTCATAAAATTATCGAACAGGTAAAGAAATTGAGGCAGGGGGTGGTGTATCTAGAAAACGGTGGGTGACTGGGCAAAATAGGAATCCTATTCCGATTCAGGAGGTCAAAACAGAGTTCTGATACTATTCTTGCTGATTACATAAGAATCAGAAAGAATAGTATCAGAACTCTTTTTTTCAGAGCAGTGTTATTCAGGACACATTTCACCTACAAAACTCTATGAACCACATTATATTGATCAAAAATTTTCAAAAACAACACTCTATATAATCAACAAAATCAATTTCCTCTAATGAGTTAATTTTACTTCATGCTAATAGTATCAGACACATAGGCAGACACACCGCTAAAAACTTTATTTTTCTTTTCATGGGGACTTAAAACTCTTCATGGGAGTAAACAATCGGCGTTGAAATTTATAATTGACACGAGTACTTTGTTCACTATAAAGTATGGGAAAATAATTACCGTTCCCCAGCAGTTTTTCTGGATTTGTAGAAATTTAGTGAAGCACTTCCATTAATTATATTCAGTAGCGAAGAATGTTTTTACTCAATTTTGGTGTGTATGTATAAATTAGATACACATAGTATTCTTAAATTTATCACAGTATAAAATACATAACAAATTTTGAAATGTAATTCCAGCGATTTCAAAGTACAGTCATGATATATCCGAATTCTTTTATTTCGCTCCGTAAATTAATGCTAATATATTTTCCTATCATAGGCTACACTAATAAACATGTAAGTGTAAATTTGTACCAACCAAAAATTTGGCACATAAACGTAATGCATTTGAATTCCTTTGGACGTATCTGTACGCGAATTTGATATCAATGAAAAATTTAGTGTAGCATCGATATACACCAAGGGACAAAAAAAAAAAAGCCGCACTGCAGAAAAAAATGACATAACTTCAAAACTAATGAAATTACTTGAAATAACTTCAAAATTAATGATTGAAACAAATAAAACTGTCATGTTTGCGTAATCCCAAAGAGATAACAATGATACCTGTGTATATTTTTGATTTATTAATTCGCTTTATTCTACGAAGTACTAAATAAAACTCTTTTTAAACGTGATATAATAAACATATACTTTGTATTCAATTATTATTTATTACATGAAATAAGCCTGTTATATTTTAATATATAAAATAAAACTATTGATTTGTTTGATGTAAACACTTACATAGTTAATGAAAATACGTATTCTGGATTGGGTAATTCCCCCTTTATAGGAAATGACTGAATGCACAATGGCATAGTATTATATAGTTTTGTAACGTAAGCCTCAGAAATTTCACTGTGTCAAATATCATAAGTACCTTTTTGAAGTTATTGCAAAGTTGTAGGCTAGAAATTTCGAATCCCCCTCCCCTTTTATAGACTAAACATGATCGAGTGGATTGAGATTAAGACTATTTTCAGGTCTGGTAAAGAAGAAATTCTAAGATAGTCTTTATGGGACTTAACGTTAAGTAAAAAAAGTGTTAAAAAAAGTTACAATTATATCAGAATTATAGGTGCTCAGGGAAGTGGATTGGTAAATTTAACAATTTGAATCAAATACACAGACTTTAACGTACCTTAAACGTACCGCTTAAATATATATATATATATCTACAGGCGTCAAATCCTAAATTCATTTTTCCCTAAAAATATCCAAAATAAAACCTTTTTTTTTTTTTTAATTTGCAGACGAAAAATTTCCAGCATTTATTTTTATTTATTTTTAGTTAGAAGGTTTTTAATTGAAATTGACTTGGTCATCGTGTCTTCGTGTCACGCTAGTAAACAAGGCGCCTTCATTTTAAAGTAAATATAAGCTACTTCGTTTCTCGCTCTTTGGCTCAGTTGGTAAGAGCGTCCCGTTAATAACATGGCGGTCGTGAGTTCGGTCCCCGGAAGGTTCAGCGTTATAAATTTTGCAGATAATTAGTAGAAAAGGTATCAATTGACACAAGAAAATTTTTCGTTGCTTACACTAAGAATTTTTTAAAAAGTTTTTTTAAGAAGCATTTTTTTTTTTTTAATAATTTAGATATTGGAAAACACAAAACATTTTATGTATTAAAAAAGCGCAAAATAAAATGTTTTAAGTAAAAAATACATAAAAAATATTTTTAGAAGCTTTATATATATGTATATATATATATTTTATATATTACTATTATATGAAATTGGATTTGTCATCGGCTTTGTGTCACGTTAAGAAACTAAGACGCTTCCATTTAATATTTAAAAAAAAATCTGGAGTGACTCCACTCGACTTTCCGAACATTGAGTTAATTAACAGTTTTGTAGATAAAGTAATGAAAGAGGAGTGATGAAAGAAGTAATGAAAACAAACAAAAGAGAGAAAACCATAATAGAGTGTTTGAGTATTTTTCTCCATATATTACACGATGTTTTATTTAACGCTATTGAACTTTGAGCTCATAGATCATAATGATAAAGAATTTTTCGTTGTGTCCCTGTAAAAACCTATAAATGCTAGCTTCACCAAAATGCTTATAGTTAGTGCAACAGTGATTTATAATACTCATATAAATTTTCAGCTCAATTGAATAAGTCGTTTAGATGCTATCGTACTTTTAAAAATTGGGTCCCATAGGTCATAATGATAAAGAATTTTTCTTTGTGTCCCTGTAAAAAAACTGTAAGCGCTAGATTCACCAAAATCTATACAATTGGTGCAACTATGACCTATAACATGTGTACAAATTTTTTCCTCAGATTAATAAGGCGTTTAGATGCTATCGCACTTTTAAGATTTTGCTCCCATAGGCCATAATGATAAAGAATTTTTCTTTGTGTCCCTGTAAAAAAACTGTAAGTGCTAGATTCATCAAAATCTATAGGGTTCGTACTAGGGTGACTTACAATATACGTACCAACTTTCAGGTTATTCGAACAAAGCGTTTAGACGCTAGCGTGCTCACTCACATACATACACACACATACATACATACATCATCGCAAAAATAGTGAAAACGGACTCATTGGACCTCGAAACGTATAGAAACATCAAAATCTCAAATTCGGATTTTCGACATGATTACAATACTTTCCTCATTATAGTGTTCGGAAAGTAAAAAAATGTAAGCAACCCATTGTATCTTTTAATGAATCAGCTGGTTACAGCGTCATGTTGATAATGCGAGAGTCGTGTGTTCGATCCTCGCCGGGCCGAGGTGTTATTTTTTTTGCAAATAATTAATAGAAAAAGTGTCAATTGATAAAAGAAAATATTTCGTTGTGTACACAGTATCCTAAAAATGTTTGAAGGTTTTTTTTTTTTTTTTTAAATAGCTTTTTATCTACTAACTAAAAAGCACAAAATAAAATTTAAATAAAAATAAAGAAATATTTTTTTAGAAGCTTTTTATTGAAATTGTATTTCGTTATCGCGTCTTCATGTCACGTTAATAAATAAGGCACCTCAACTTTAAAGTAAATGTCAGCAGTCTTTATAGTCGCTCGTTGACTCAGTTGGTTAGAGCGTCAAGTTGCTAGTAAGATGGTGGTGAGTTCCATCCCCAAAGGATCGATGTGCTAAATTTTGCAGATGAAATGTGTAATAGAAAATGTGCCAATTCATAAAAGAAAATTTTTCATTGTCTGCACAGTATTCTAAGAATTTTTTAAGAGTTTTTTAAGGAAGTCTTTTTTTAGATACTAAAAAGCACAAAATATAAAGTTATATATATATACTTTTAGAAGCTTTTTATTGAAATTGGATTTTTATCATCGTGTCTTCGTGTCATCCTGAAAAAGAAGGCGCCTGCACTTTAACGTAAATTTAAACAACCTTTTTCGTCGCTTGTTAGCGCATTTGGTTAGAGCGTCATGATGATAACGCGATGCTCGTGTGTTCTATCCTCACAAGCCGATGTGTTACTTTTTTGCAGATAATTAATAGAAACGATGTCAATTGATAAAAGAAAATCATTCGTTGTCTACGCAGTGTCCTAGGGAATTTTGATAAATTTTTAAAGAAACTTCTTTTTGAGTTACTAAACGCACAAAATAAAAACTTCAGTAAAAATAAAAATAAATAATTAAATAAATAAAAATATAAGTAAGTAAATAAATAAATAAAATAACACTGAAAGTTTTTTGTTATTGTGGAGCCCTAAAAAGCCTAAAATAAAAATTTATTCTTGCAGAGACATGCTATAAAATCATAAAAGTTTCAACAACAAGGAAATTTTAAAGAAACATACAGATATTTCAATTTTTCAAAACATGAAATTTTTAAGTATTCCAAACATTTCTAAAAGCATTCGAGAACAATATTTCTTTTGTATAAGTATTTGTTAAATTTTTCTAGAATGTTCTATGATTTTTTTTTGACAGTTCTTAGACTTTTGGTTAGAGCGTCATGCTGATAACACAATGGTCCCGGATTCGGTCTTCGAAAGACGATATAGTACTTTTTTTTGCAGAAAAAAATCGAAAAAAAAAAAAAATGAATCGAAAAAAATGAATCGGAAAAAAATGTCAATTGATAAACGAAAATATTCCGTTGTCTACACAATATCCTAAGAAATTTTAATTAGTTTTCTTGAGAACCTTTTTCCTTTTTTGTAACTAAAAAGCACAAAATAAAATTTAAGTAAATTCATTTTTTAAAGTAAGAAGCTTTTTATTGTGAAGCCCTAAAAAGCATAAAATAAAATGTATTCTGGCAAAGACATGCTACAAAGAAATGAAAGTTTCAACACTAAGAAAATTTTAGAGAAAAATATAGGTACTTTCCTTTTGCAAGAGATGAAAATTTTTTAATGTTCAAAATATTTTAAAAAGCTTTCGAGGCCAATATTCTTAGTTATTAGTTTTTGTATAATCATTCGTTAGGCCAGAAATCTCAAATGTCTCGAAAGCTTTTTAAAACATTTTGAACATTAAAAAATTTTCATTTCTTGCAAAAGGAATTTTTTTATATTTTTCTATATTTTTCTCTAAAATTTTCTTAGTGTTGAAACTTTCATTTCTTTGTAGCATGTCTTTGCCAGAATACATTTTATTTTATGCTTTTTAGGGCTTCACAATAAAAAGCTTCTTACTTTAAAAAATGATTTTTTACTTAAATTTTATTATTATTTTATTTTATTTTACATCATTGATCACATTTTAATTTTCCTGTGGAAAATGACGTCATAAGTTTGAAAAAAATCAACGATTTCAAAAACATTTTCGGAAGATGGCCTTTATTAACCCGAAGTTTTTAAATAATAACTTCGTTAACTAGGATGACAGAAATTTTTAACCTAGAGAAATGTCTACCTTGGAGTATTCGGCAAACATTGATATCTCTCATGTCGTGGAAGACACAGCCCTTCTCGAGGAGACGCGGTTGCAAACAAAAGAATTTGACGCCAGCGACATTAACTTTCTTTTTAATTTAAAATGTATAGAGATGATGGAATAGCATGACGGAATTTCAACATTCTTGTTTGAAAAGGAAGATTTTGTTAACGGGGCACAAAAGGGCACAGTTTAACACTAAATCTACCACGTCGGTTAAATGACCCATTTTAAATTTAATAAATAAACAATTTTGAATTGTTATTTGAAAAAAAATTGTTTTATTCATGTACCAAATTGTGCTAAGTAATATATTTTTCGCTATACATAGTAATATATGTAACATTTTAAAGACGGGTCACTTGACCCGTTGTGGTAGGAATAGGTATGCATGAAGTGTCGGTAGGTTTAGTGTTAAAGCACCGTTCGTGACACTTATTTAATGTGAACGTCCTTTTCTAAAAAAAAACTTCCTCAATCATTTGAAATGAGAGATGTTCCTAACATCGAAGAATAGAGTAACATTTTACATCAACTTGCGTCATGGGGATCATTACAGGATAAATGGTATAGAACGGCACGAACACTGGAATGGGAAACGGCAGTCTATGCACAAAAAGGCAAACGCAGGCAGTATAGTCTAGTGTTTTTTTTTTTTTTTTTTAATTTCTTTTTGGCACTCTGAGAAGAGTTTGAGTGACTATTCCTCATAGGCGGCTCGCTTACTTTTATTTACTCTGTTATTGGAATCTCAGTTTTTTTTTCCCCAACTCGTATTAACATTGAAGGTGGTGGTGTTCAATTATTTCTACGCGAAACAATTATTTTGACATTTTTACTATCTGCGGGTTAGATTATAATACTGTTTTTCATTCAATATCTACGATCAATATTTTAGAGATAAAGACCGAGATTCATACTTTTAACGAACTCATAAAATAACTAATTAAAGACCTACCTGTATATTGTTTTTTTTTTTATACACATGAAATATCCATAGGAGGAAGCAGTTATTTGAAAAGTCGAAATCCAGTGATTATCCGGTAGCCAATAGAGATATTTCCGATGTTCTAAAGATGTTTTTAGATCCACTATTTCGGTTTTCGGATCTGCTTTTTATCCTTTATATCAAAAAAGTGACCTATCCATAGAATGAAACACTATTCTGTAAGTCAAAATCAGTCATGGCAGGAAAACTTTTTTAGGCTTGAAACGTTATCCAAAGATGAAGTGTCGCAAGTTTCTTTCGTGGATAGTTTGGTCTGTAAAGCGCACATCTTTTTCAGGACGTCCCTGTAACGGTGCCCTATTCGGACGTCGAAGTGACACGAAAAAAATTTTATTCCCCCAGAAAATATCTTCATGAACGGCATCGATGAAACAATCAATGATCCTTCGTGTAAAAGATCTCATTTCATTCTAGCGAAAAGGGGGCCGGCACACTCTCCGAATGCTGAAGGATCGCGTCTCACAGCAAGTGTGCACACTTCTGTTTCGTAAAGTCCACATGTTATTTTAGAAAATATTCCCGAAGTCCGTTCCCGTAACAGCATAATAGAGTTCTATCTCTCCTGTTTCATAAATTATATTGACAGGGCCCGTCATTCGAAAAATAGACCCTTCATTTTAACGTATAGATTCTCACCAAAAAAACTTCCAGCTAAAACTTATGAAAAATTTTTAATAGACGTAATCAGTCCGTCTTTTAGATGGGTACGTCGATCCTATTTTTAGTTAAAATCCAAAGACATTAACAAAAAAAAAAAAATCAATTTCATTCACTGAAAATTATATAACGATATCGTCTGCGGTTGACATTTTCGAACACTCTTCAATGGCAACACTTATTTCAACACAGCACTCTGAAAACAAACGATTTGTCCAGCAGCGAAAACAAAAGAAATCACCACCTGTTTCCATCCGCCAGAACACGTGTTAGACCACGTGGTTTCTTCGCAAAAAAGAAAAAGAACGGACAACAAAAAAGTTCACTCTCTCGAGTAAAACGGAAATTCCTTTCTTTTTTTCTCTCTCCTCGCTGCGCCCTGGCCGCCCGCTGCGCCGATGACATTCCGACTATCCAATCGAAGGTGGCTGCTGCCGGGGCGTCTGTTTGCCGATGCGACCGCAGAGCCACCGCAAAAACTGACACGAGGAGCGCTAGCTGCTCTTCTCCGCCGCGACATCTCTCTCTCGCACTCTACTCCCCCCCCCTCCATTTCTCTCTCTCCCTATGAAGCCCCGTGTTTGGCCGCGGGGCGCCGTTTCTCCGATCTTCGAAACCCTATGCTGGCTGCAGGGCGCCGCCGTAAGTTTGTAGATGGAGTAGAACAAAAGCTTCGTCAAGTGTCGACTTTGGAAGGGTTGCTTAATTTATTATTATTCGAAGTACATAATATCGGTGTAAGGATCCGTTTAACCCTTTGGGTACATTTGACGAGTGAGACTCGTCATGTGCTTACTTGGACGAGTCTGACTCGTCACCTGAATTTAAGAAGCAGGCGTTCATGTTTGCGGCACTCCCGCCAGTGGGCGGTGATCGCAAACACTTTCCTGGCGTCTTTTATGATATCTTACAACCATACTTATATCATCAATATAAGTATATTCCAAATAAAATGTATAACTTTTCCATATTAACACTTTCGCGACCGCTGACGTAGATTCACATCATTTGAAAATCTGTAACTCCACCAGTGGGCATTTCTTTTGCAATTTGTATGCTAGTTTTTCCTTAAATATATAATCAATATTCACAATTTTACAATGAAATATACTATGGATACAAATACTTTGATTATGTATAACCATTTGTAATATAAATGTGAATACAGAAAATTTTGTTCTGAAATATTGTAACATGGGAGAATAACGCCCACAGGCTGGACGTTACTGTCAAATATTCAAAATCATGCGGTCGCGAACCGTCCCATGGGCATAAAAATCTTCAAATAATTCAGTACTCAAAGGGTACAGAGTGTCTGCAAACTATTTCAACAAGTAGAAAAAGGCCGCTGAAAACGAAGTGATCGACTTTCGTAGTTCATAATTCCATACAGAACACACTATCTGTTTCAGAAACACCTCTCTTAAGAGACTGGCCTAACCTCGGCAACAGTCGAGGTCGATGTCATTCTATGGGAAGAATCTATTTACAGAATGATTCATCATCTAATGTATTATTTTGAGTTCCATTTTACAACTCGGAAAATTCAAAATCCTTAAATGGGTGCTCGTTTTTTAATTTAATACTAGCAGGTGTTGCCCGCTTCGCTGGTCACTATATTTATTTTAATTCTTAAAATTACATATGACTTATTAATATAAAAATCTCATAAAAAAAAAGGATTGATTGAAATCTATCAAAAATCTGTCTTTTTACCCCCCCCCCCCCCATCAAAGGGAAGGGAATTTACAAAATTCCCTTACAGTGTGTGTTGGGTATACGTAGCATAGCAAACCCACATATCAAAAAGTCACATTCCTGACATAATTTAGAGCAGAGTTACTATTGGAAACGTGTTTTTTGCCTCTCCTTAAAAGGGGGGAGGAGGAGAAGGGATATTTCGCAAAATCAATTTATGGTGCGTGTAGTTGTGTAAACTTAGTACCACATTAAAAAAAAAAAAAAAAAAAATTGCTTTCCTGAGATAATTTTAAATGGAGTTACCCTTGGAAAAATACTTAAGAATCGGACATTTTCAACATTTTTTTTACTGACACTATATTGTGATTCAGCTGATTTTTTTTTTTTTTTTTAAACCATATTTTTATTAATTTTGATTCTTGTTTTTGTTTGTTTGTCCGGTACAAATCTTGCAATCGATTTTTAACTAACCAGCTAGACATTTGAAACTTCTAGAATAGCACAGAACCCGACAACACAATACTTCGAGGCCCGATTTTCGAATTTTTCATTAGTTTTCTTACAATTAATTAAAATATGAAAATAATAACCTCCTAATAGCTTTAAAAATAGCCATTAAAATATTAGCTATAACTTAATTGTTTCAAAAAAAAAAAAAAAAAAATACGAGTTCATTTTCTTTCGACCTAAAAATAAATACACTTAATTAAACATGAACGTTAAAAAATTGTAAAGAGCTTAAAGGATGCATCTCACAAAAATGGACGTCATGATCACTTTAAAAGTTTTATACGCATTGATAAAGTGCTAATGTAGTTCTATAGATATAATGCAACAGAAAATTTAAAAACATGGAATATAAAAAGCTTTTCATCTTATTATTTTTTATAAACATACATAATCTTAAGAGGAGAGTATCCAGTAATTTTTTCAAAAAATTTTGCGTATGTGCCTATGGAAACCTTTCTTGTTGGCGGAGGAAAAAGTCCGTTTATTTCATTTCTTTTTAACTTTGTTTAATAAATTTCGGTGATTTACCCTATTAACTGAGTGTCATGTCATTGTCTTGCCTCAAAGGAGGGGGGGGGGGGTACATCACAGGTCGTCAAGGTCAGCTAAAGCCTATTTTATTTTATGGATAAAATTGTTTATAGAATTACACATTAACTATCATAATTGTTATTTTTAACTTCCGTTCTCACATTCTGAAAATACATAACCATTCAATGAGTACTTCTTTTTTAAAAAAATATTTCTAAAAATTTTAAGACTTGAATTTTCAGTTTCAAAAACGGTAAATATTGACTAAGTGCATTTTTCTCATTTTTTCTTAACCTGTAAAATTAAATATTAAAATTGAAAACATTCCATTTTTGGAAAACGGGAATGTGAAAACGGAATTTAAAAATATCATTCAGGTAATGCATAAATCTATAAACAAATTTTGCCATAGAGTTATACGGGATTGGGTGACCCGTGACGGGAAAAACCATGAGGAGTGAGCAGCCAGAAAAGCCACCCAGATGTCATCGCCTGTAAAACTCGTTTTTCCTTGGACAGAGTGGGTTCGCAAAGAAAAATCGATCTCGGCCACAGGAGAAAATTGACCCCTTTGAACGGGTTTTCTAGTCGCGAAGTGCATTTCCCTGAAATTCCACTCTAAAATAAAACTGAGATATTTTCGAAGTTTTAAAAACAGTATATTCTGCTGCGAAGGTACGGATATGGGATCCAGGGTGATTTTCGCAGTTCTGGGAGACGTTTCGTATTTCGCCAAGGCACTCTCCCCCCTCAGGCCTAGGACCCTAAAGCAGTCAATCGGTCTTATTCCCAACGCTTTAGCACATTGAGAAAGGTTTTCCGAAAATGTGGCGTTCGAATTTTCTAAAAATGGCAGCTAACTGAACGGGATCCAAGTCAATAATTATGCTGCTTTAAAAACTTCGTTAAGTACAAAATTTTAGAGGTACGTTCTTTCACATTTCTGTCAAACGTGCAAAAATAGGTATAGTCCACTAACTCGAATTCCACTGAGATAGAGCTAGAGTTGCGATTTTTTTTTTTTCAATTTTGAAAGAAAAATAAACGGTTTTGTTTCATATGTTTACCGTAAGTGTAAAAAAAGAAACACCCGATAGAATAGATCGCTCGTAATTATGTCATTCGTGAGAAAGTCGTAAATACAATCATAATTCAAATCTGAATTATTTTTTGAGCCTCTGTACAGACCCTAGATAGAGTAATAAGACATACATGGACACACATGACATACATCGAGGGGGGAAAAAGGGTTTTTTTTTTTTACTCGGGGAAAGACTCTTTAAGGGCTATCCTTTCCCGAGTCAATACACACGGATAATTTAGCATATCAAATTTATGAATAATGTATGTACTAAAGGCGAATGAAAAACTCCAGATACAGTTTCAAATTCATTTTTCTTCTCCTTTTTTTTTTTTTTTTTTTTTTCTTTTACTCTATCTAATTTAGTTAATATTTAAACTCTTTCCATACACTAAAACTACCGTTCTTTACCTACACCACTGCTAACTATATTTAAAGGAATTTTGAAAATTCCATATTACTTACTAACATAAAAATATCAACATTTAAAAAAAGTATATTTTTCATAATTTAATGTAATTTATTTATGAAAACGTATCCCATTTCTTTTGGTGTATTTATTAGAACAATTGAAAGCTATGCAATATTTCGACATTTTGAAAATTCATCAACATTCTATTCTGTTACTATTTCAGAGTTTTATACTTTCTAATGGCTGATGCCAAAAATTTTTTCGGCATCAAAAATATTTGCTGTTAACATGGGGATTATATCTGTGGTACAGATGTATCGAATTTTTATTTTTTATTAGTAAAAAAACTGGCAACTTCGTGTTTAGCACGTTCACGCCGGCTCATTTTGTTTGCATAGTCTTCCGAGTTAATTTGTAAAACCATCGAGCAGATATACTAGTAGAGTACGGTTTCCCCCTATGGAGAAAAATTCCCGGAACATCACTGTGGTTCTTGTGACTTTTTTTTTTTTTTTTGGCGATAACCGCTGTCTTGGCAACTGGCTCTTGGGATTCTGTCTGCTTTTAAATGGTTTGTTCCTCTTACCACCAAAACTCCAAAGAAAAGTCAAACGGAACAGCCTTCAATCGATAACAAGGATTAGATGACTTGCTTTCCATTTCAGCTAGTGTCGGTTGTGGTTTATGTTTAATTTACACCCAATCGAAATATAAAACAGCTATAACTAAGGAGGAGGAAACTTGTCTTGTGTTATTAACCATTAACTTCAACTCCCGGTTCAACGCAAAAACTTGAAAAGCGTCTAGGTGCAGCTTTCTAAAAAAAAAATTGACCGGCTCCTTCTGCCATCGAGCGACGAAGATTTCATAGGATCTTGGATTGGTTATTTTCCGCTCAGAAATCTTAAAGTAACAATGCCGCTAGAGGGCATGAGTAACGCGTCTAATTTTGCTGAAAAGTTGTATCCTGACTTTTTCACGCTTTTCACGTTCTCATGTTTAACCGGTAGTTGAAGTTATTGGTGAACACAGCCGTTGGTGAAAGTGGAATGTCTGTTTGGCGAATGAATGGGTGGGGATGGGATGTTCGAAAGCAAAAGGGTTACTAGTACGGGTCTACTCTAACATCTCGTCGTTGAGTGCAAGTACAATCCGCCGTGGCCGTGATGTCATCCATGTTCTTGTCCAAAATATAACCTCTGGGAAGTCCGACGAGATATATTAAGTAGAGTGATAAATGGTAACCCTTGAGGAGGTGCAAGATGAGTCATGTGACTTGATCCCCTTGCACGTGCGTATTGGGTGGTTTTCTTGGTTACTGTTTGCTTTCAATGAATTTCTATGGCAACTGCTTGGAGATAACCGCCAGTGTTTCTGTTTACTTACGTAATTTAACAATTTTTTTGGTTCTAAATCATTTTTGTTTTATTTTACTTCTTTTTATTTCCTGGAGTCAAAATTTAACTGACGAAATATTTAAAAATAATTGATAAATGATTAATGGTTGTTAAATTTAGCTCTTTTAAATGTTTATTTTTTTCTTTATAAACACTTTTAAACTTTGTCGGGAAATGATGAAAGAAACGGTATTTTATTATTTGTTATAATGAGAAATATGCGAAAAATTATTTTAAAAACAATTTATTTCGGTCATTGGTTGTGGTTGGGTTTTACGTCGCACTAATGCTGCGCAGATGGGCAATTGGCGACGGTCTGGGACTCACCCCTAGAGGTGGTCCAAAGACATGCCATCACAATTTTGATCCTCCACGGAAGGGATGACTCTCCCGCTTTGGTGACCCCCAGAGGTATAATTTTGATGGGAACATGGAGGACTTTGCGGCCACGACAGATTTTACGTGCACCAGCCACCATTAGCGTACACCACGGTCTTTGGCCGGCTCGAGTACCGAACCCGCAATCTTCCGATTACGAGGCCGGCGCTCTACCGACTGGGCTACCGCGGCCCTATTTCGGTCATAGGAATCTCGTGTTACCTAATAATAATAATTGGCTAAACTGATATTTTAAATTGGCAAAAAAGCGATAAAAAGCCAAACATGGCAACCTATTGGTTCAAATCACGTGATTTGTCTTGTACCACGGAAAGCCAATCCTTCATCCATTGAATCAGCACTTTACTTTCTACATCTCGTCGGGGCAGTCATCCCCTCCCCTCCATGAATGATCAAAATTGGGATTTCACGTCCCTCATGAACCCACCATTAGGGGTGGGTTCCGGTCCGTCGGCAATTGTTGGGGTGACCCTATGTCCTCAAAATTACAAGACCAGCCTCTATTTTGAAATCGTTTTTAAAATTTTTGAAAAATTGTAATAAAGAAAATTGCTTATCATAATTTTTACAGATTTCGTCCGCAATAATTAAAAATAAGAAATAGATAATTATAATAGTTTCTAAAAACATATATTTATAAATGTATTCTAATACGGTCAACTAGCCGATCGCCCATAACGTAGCACTAGTGAGACATGAAACCCTCTCATCCGAACATTAAATATTTTTTTGGCGAGTATGAAAAAATTGCCAAGCGTAAACTAGCCATTTAGGACCTCTGTTTTCAGATTTTTCCATATCTTGAATTAGCTGTGACCCACCGGTGGCCCACGCCGTGTTTAAATATTTATTGTACGCCAGTTCTTTAATTTATAATTTCGTACAACAAAATAAATATCACCTGTTTCTTAATTTAAAAAAATCATCTTTTTGTAAATAAATTATATTTTGAAAGATAAGCATTGAATTCTTAAAACTATAGATATGGTAATATATATATAGATCTATCATCCCCATGTTATTGAGCAAAAAATTTTGATGCCGAAAAAAAGTTCTAAAATCAGCCATTAGAGAGTATTGAAAAAAAAGAATAAAAAGAAAAATAAATTTGAAACTGTATCTGGAGTTTTTCATTTACCTTTAGTAAATTAATTATTCATAAATTTTATTGACTAAATTATCCGTGTGTATTCCTGTGTGTGATTGACTCGGCGAAAGGCAGCCATTAGAGTGACTTTTCCCGAAAAAAAAGGTATCACTTTTTCCCTCTCGCTGATCAGTCTATGTCTTATTATGCTTAAAACAGCTGTCATACGATATTTCACTTATTTGTTTTTATGAACGACAAAAGTGGCAACTTGAAAAAAAATATAACAATTATCGTCTGTGTTCTAGAACGTGTGAAAGTAAAGCGTATTTTTGGAAATGGGTTTTAGTTTGAAAATGTGTATATTGCAGGTTGAATGAATAGTATGTTGATATGCATGAGAGTATTTTCACTTTATTTGAATGATGTTGATATTAGGATAAGTACGATATGCTGATGAGTATTCTTGCTCAAGAAAAGTTGATGTTGAACATCTGCCATATTAATGGTAAGTTATAACAAAATATTTTAATTGCTTTATTTTTTATTTATTTTTTATAATTGCATCCAATTTAAAATTCTGAGTTAACTTTGATTGTTTTACACAAAACTTTCATTAAAAGTCAAAAATCAGTTAAAATGTGAGTACAAAAATAAATAAAATAGGTAAGCATAATAAACAATTTATAAAATTTTAATAACATTTATTTTGTATTTGCTTGAGTGAACGAAATTTTTTTTTTAAATTCACGTTCTATTTATCATAAATGTATATTTTTATGAATCAAACAAAATCATGTACTTCATAAATTAGTCAAGTTTCAAAAATAAACTTTTTGTCAAATTATTGCTTCTTTGACGTGTAACAATTCAATTAAAAATTTCTGACTGAGGGGCTGTGCATAAGATGAATAAAAATTACCTGTAATTTTTTTGTTTTAAAAGATTTTAGGACTGAGGGCCTATTAGTCTCAATCTGGGATTTTTGCGTTGTCGATTTCGATAGTTGGACATTTGTCGAAATCTAAAATTTATCGAAAATATAATTGAATAATTTGAAAGCGATGTTATAATTTGAAAAAAGAAAAAAAAAAAAAAAAAAAAAAAAAAAAGATTTTGATGAAATTTCTGGCAAAAGCAGAATTTAGTTTAGGACGGAGAACTATTAGTTTATTTTTATTTTTTTTCTACTCATTCTTTTTTTATTTATTTATTTATTTATTTTTTCCAAATCATCCAGTTTAGTTTTAGGATCAGTTATTGTTCTTTTCTCTCTTTAAACTTCTACTGTCCTAAGCACAAAATCACGTCCTACTATCGGATGCATTGTGTGTTAATAAAATAGTTCGAAAGGATTTTCAATAAAATAGTTTTTTGAATAAAATAGTTCGAAATGATTCAGATAGAAAATCTTTTAGATACATTTTAAAATCATGGAGGTAAGGAATTATAGTAGGAACTATTAACTTTGACTTAAAAGACGTTTTACGAATTAATAAAATTTGTTACAAAAGCGATTTTGGAATCTTTGGGGGTAAATTTCTCAGCTCATTCATTATAGCAGGTTAAAACCAGGCAATAGATATATATACATTTTCTTTTTTTTCATCTATTTCCAATGTTGTTTCAGTGCCGTAACGAAAAGGATAGGGATCGATTTTCTTTTGTAAGTGGGTCCACCAGCGGCGGAGAAGGTTCTGCTCTCGAGATAGGCCACGTTCGATTTCAGTCGCGATCCTCGGACTAGCCGTTTGAAGTCTCCTGCAACGTTCCTAAAAATTTATGCTCATTTTTTTTATTAAAGTTAGCTGTGTAAACAGTAGAAAAATTAAGAAAATGTGGACTGAATATAAAATTTCCAACAATCAGACAAATAGGGAACAGCGAAATCACAATTTACAAGGTTTTTAAAATTTTTATAAATATGAAAAGCTTCAAAGAAATCGGGTTCATGAATGGATTTAGGTCTGCAAATTATTTTAGCTGAATTAAATTTAAAATTATGATTTTTCCTCCCAGCCATGTTTAGAAATAGCCGATTTATTGGTTTCTTGTTTGCGGACGTAATTCATATGTTCTTTTAGACGAAATTTAAGACTGCGTTTAGTTTGGCCAATATAGGATAAACCACACTGACAGGAAATACTATAAATACCCCAAGAATTATGCGTATTAATGGGATCTTTTAACTGAGAAAAGGTGAGTTTGTTGGAAGGCGAAAATATTATTTTAAAATCATATTGTTTGAGAATTTTAGCTATGGTTTGCCTGGATTTAGGAAAATAGGGTAAGACAATACTGATATTAGAAGAGACTGACTTAGTAGACGAAATACGAGGGAGCTGTAATTTTTGGATGGCTTTGTCTATAATGGAAGGGTCATAACCTCTGTCAATTGCAATGGCTTTCAGGTATTTCATTTCAGATTTTAATAAAATAAGATTTGAACAAATATTAAGGGCTCGGTTTACAAAAGTATAGAAAGCAGCCGTTTTTTGGTTAGGTGATATTCTTTTGAATTGGATGATTTTTTATGTAATTTTGTCTATTTATTAAGTTGCACTTAACTTCGTTTGTTGCAGCAATAAAGGAGTGAAAAATGGTCAGTAAAATCAGTAAAAGCCAGTATTTTCAAGGTTGGTCAGTATTAGTCAGTATTTTTGACCTATTCCTGAACTTCTCAGTTTTCTTATAATTAAAATATGAAAATAATAACATCCTAATAGTGCTACAATAGCCATTAAAATATTAGCTATCATTGAATGGTTGCCAAAAAAAAATTACGAGTTCATTTTCTTTCGACATAAAAATAAATACATTTAATTAAACGTGAATGTTAAAAAATTATAAAAAGTTAATTGATGCATCGCACAAAAATGGACGTTATTATCACTTTAAAATTTTTATGCACATTGATAAGAGCTGTGGGATTTATTATCTTATAATTAAATTATAATTATCTTATATTATTTTTCTATCTTATAATTATTTTATTTCATTTTTCACGCGCGCTTTTTATTTCCTATTTCAAAATTATATATATATATATATATTTAAAAAAAAAAAAAAAGGAATTGACTTAATTATTTTTCTTTTTATATTACTTGTTTATATATATGTAAACTTAAAAGCAGCATTCCCCCCCCCCCTCCATGCACAAAAATGGGCCAAATTCATTGAAAATAAATTAAATAATTGAAGCATTCATCGCTAACAGTGCAATACTAAATTTTGCCAGCATAAGAAAACCTTGTCATATCTTTAGGGGTAGTACATATTTTTATTGTGCTTCTTCACCGTAATGTAAAGAAATTGGCTAATCATCTGTGACTATTCTGAATAATCATTGACTTTAAAAAATAGCCCATATTTTTTTCAGAATATTCTAAGAACTCCAATTCAGCACAACTAGATTAAAAAAAAAAATAAATAATAGCGAGGTTTATTAAAAAATAATAGCGAGACTTGATACATGCAGACAGGAAAAACCTTGGAAACTCCCCCTGAGAAGGTAAGACTGAAAATACTTCCAAGTTGTATTGTGACTATAGAGTACTGGGTAAATTATAACTATGACAATATGAAACTGGGGTAAAATCATTGTGGCAGAAGTACACTAAGACTAAGCGACAAAAAAAAAAAAAAAAAAAAAAAAAAAGCTGCACTGCAGAAAAAATGACTTACACCTTTTTTACGTGTAATAACTTTAAAATTAAGGGTTGAAACAAATTAAACTAAGGGATGAAATAATACCTATGTACATTTTTGATAGATCATAATAATTCGCTTTATTACACTCTACGAAGTACTTTTTAAAAATCTGCATAAAACTTTCTTTTTGAACATAATGCAATAACCATGCACTTTTATTCTATTATGATTTATTACAGGAAATAAACAAGTTATATTTTAATATATGAAATAAAAATATTTATTTGTTAGATCTAAGCAATGTTTTATTAATATGTATTCTGCGTTGGGTTAATTCCACCTTTATATGGAATTACTGGTTTAATGCGCAATGGCAGAGTTTTATACAGTGTTTTAATATAAATCTCAGAAATTTCAATATGCCAAATATCACAAATAATTTTTTCTAGTTCTGGCAAAGTTATAGGTTGCAAATTTCGAATCCTCCCCCCTCTCCCTCGCCTTTTTATAGACGAAACATTTTCCAGCGGATCGCGATTGGGACTGTTTCCGTGTCTGGTAAAGAAGAAATTCTACTATATCTTTAGTGGGATTTAACTTAAAGTGAAAAAAGATATGATTACTTACAGAATTATAGGTTCTCATGGGAATGGATAGGAAATTTTGACAGTGTGGAGTGAATAAACTTACCACAGACACCGTGTAGTAAGGTACATTATCATCTTGAAATGCTGTTTTCGGAAATATCCAAGATACCTCCAAAATAGTCGGTCAGGCACCACTTTTATGAAGATTGTGCTTTATTTCGAGTTAATTGATCCCTGAATTTAATTTTGCCCGACTGTTTCAAAAGTTATGCATCTCCGTAGCATAATGTACAGAGAATGTGTCACTGTTTTAAAAGTGCGATTATCATTAATTCGGTCATATTTTCGTTGTCAGATCTGCTTCTTTTCTTTAGCTCGAAATAAGTTAAACTTGATTCATCAAAGAGAACCAGTTCATCCCAATAAGTAACTAATCATTTTTAAATTTTTTTAGCCATCTGAGATCTTGCTTTCCTAATTCTCTTTACTAAGAATAAAATTTTTTCAAACTTTCTGTCATTTAAACCTGCTTTGTTTAATAGTTGTTGTACTGTAATTACAGAAATTATGCTGCTAAACACTTTTTCTGAATCTCTTTTATGTTCTAAGTGTAATACAAACCGATTTTATAAGCAATGGCTTTTTAACTTACGGTCATCTCGCTTGGATGAGCAACATGGCCGCCTAAAACCAAATTTGCAATTTAAACGGCCAAAAAATCTTATATCTTGCTAAAAACCCTTTTACCAATATTTCGTTAACATTTAATTATTTTGCCATCTCACGTATTAAAATATGTTTTGATTTTCATTCAAAAATTAATACTTTTTGTGGCATCGTTAACTGCCTTATTCTTACCATTTTTGAAATAATGTCTAAAATTACAATTTTCCTAACAATTGTTTTTTTTTTTTTTTTTTTAAACACTGGACTAAAAGCTAATGTGTATGTTGAGGACAACATAATAAAATCTGTTCGAAAATTTGCTTTTTAAACGATAAAATTGGCGGTTGTAGAAGGCGAAAAGGAAAATATCCAAGTGCGACTTTTTTTTTTTTTTTTTTTTTTTTTTTTTTTGTCGTTTAGTGTACATTAAAAATGAATTGCAAAATTCTTGCCGTTCATAGTCCTGCATCCATGCATGGATCGGGTTTTTACCCAATTCGAACGACTGATGAAATTTAAATCAACCTGAAATTCAACCCGAACTTGCAATTGAAAATTTTGATCACCTGACTGAAACCCAATTTCTTTATACTGGACCACGAGTCGGTACCCGACTGCATTTTATCCGAAACTGAAAAACTAAATAAAAATTGTTATTTCATCTTAAAAAAAAAAAAAAAAAAAAAAAAAAAATTAAGTATAAAATAAATGAAATTTTCATTGTCACAAAATTGGTAAATCATTTTAAAAAGGATTACTAATACCAAAAAAAAAAAAAAAAAGAAAGGAAAGAAAAAAATAAAATAAAATAATCTGAAAAATGGATTAATTATAATTTGTTACAATTTATATGTGTTGTGTAGAGAAATGTGCTTTAACTTTTGTGTTTATAGTTAATTATTTAATGGTTATATTCTTTAAAAGAAAAAATATTTGATGCTTTTTTGTCTGATATAAATATTTTCTTTACTATAATAATTTGAGTATGCATATTATAGCATGTTCCTACTTCCCTTATTTCAGTGGAGACTCCTTTATTTGGGGACTGTCTTCCACTCTCCCTTATTCTTACACATTCCTCCCTTACTCTCTGAACATTTTAAAATTATACTTATAATTTAATCAAATATTTGTAGTTACATCTTGACATAAATGACTGCTTATCAGCGTTTCGTAAAAATTGTCTTACAGATTACGTTGCCATCCTGCTTTTTCTAAATTTTTAACATATTGGTATAGGACAAAATTTTGTATAAATGTGCATAAAGAGTTATTTTTTAATAACCTTTATGAAATTTACAAGAATTATTTATAATAGAGATAATCAACTGAGAAAAATATTTTGTATATGAAGGAGCATCTCCTCCCCTTTGGGGGGAGGGGGGGGGAGTTTCCCTTCGAGGGGAATCAATTTTCATGATGGGTATCTTTCAGAAGAGCTCGTCAATGCCTTTTAAAATGAAGGGTTGAACCATCGATCTGCGATAATTTAAAATAGTTATCGATTTTTTTTTTTCATTTTTAACAAATAAATAAATAAAGGTTGAGAATAAAATGAACTTTTTTTGGATATTGAGTGTTATACTACTTCTCTAATATGGAAATCGTTCATTTTCTTGGGTGTCCCTGTACACACAGCAGTTATACAAACCTATTAATATTATTTTAAATAGACAACATAACTTGAATAACCTACATCAGTTGGAAGAAATTCTAAAAATATTTACGGACAAAACAGGAGGCCAGACGCACGACTGAGAGTCAGATAGATGGACTCTTTCAAATCCTATTCACATTAAAGCATTGTTGGAAAGAGTTAAAATTAATGACGAAAATGCAATTCCAACAGTTTTCTTATATAGCCCTTAATACATCTGAATATGTGTGTGTTGCCCTGTAAATCTTAATACTAATTGCTTTATATACTCTAGAAAGCCTATGAACAACCTATTTCAATTTCATTAATAGAAATATTTATCCATAGAACGCAATGCTTTGGAATCATTTCGGATACACAGACTCAATCATTTCAACAGGGAACTTGAACAACGTAAGTCAGTTTCAAGACATTCCATCCGTATTTACGGCAGCTAGAGCAGAGACAGACAGACAAACCGAAGGCATAAACACTTTTGAACCTTGTTAGCGTTAAAAATGGATGAATATGCAAAATTGAAGGTTGGATGAAGAAAGAATAAAATCGAAACACCTGCTTATTAAAGGATTTAAAATGAGTTTGGTGTAACACTCGCACTTACTTTTAGAAGGAATAATTTAATTCATTTCTTGTTGGCATGTTTCAGGAGTGTACCCACATTCGTAGGGTGAACCTGAACAACGCACGTCCGTCTAAAAAATGTATCTGCGTGAATAAGTCTCAAAAAATAATTTAAATCTGTGAGGAAGTGCTGATGCGATTAAAATATAACTAGCACACATTCAGGAAAATATTTTAACGGAGAACCAAGCTCCTCTATTCGCTAGAAACCTCAAAAATACACATTCCATAGGATGTACGTTATGCAGATTGAAATAAATTATACAGTACCACTGAAAAGCGTTTTCGAGGGCGAGACGAAAACCTCAAAATCTCTTGAGAGGCATCCAAATTTATTTCATAGGCAGTGTTGCCAAATTTCAGGATTTTTCCCCATTTTAAGGCTTTGTGAGGTTCGGGGGAAATATTTTGGACGTAGATTGAGTGGGGAGCCGTTTGGGGAAATGGAAAATTCTTGGGGGAAATATGGGGATTTTCGTTAACATTGGCAAAAAAAAAAAAAAAAAAAATCTAAAAATCCCACATGTGAAGGAAAAAAAAAAAAAAAACTAGTTGGCATAGGTGGACTCTGCTCAGTTCCCCATCACATATATATATTCATAAATTTGTAGAACAGGACATTCTCTTAACATAGTTATCATGTTAAGAGAAAAGAATTTGAAAAAACGCTTGACACAGTGACAGAATGAAATCCCCGCCTAATAGGCTATCCACCGTTCACTTCGATCTATTTATCTTGTTCTAATCTATTAATTTATTTTATCGGGGTAAATTTTGTAGTTTAGTTTTCATGCTACTATTTACAGTGCAACAATCCTCAAAATGCATATTTATATGGAAAATTTTCAATTTTGTTATGCTGATAAAATCTTAAATAACGAATAGCTTACAAAATTTTCCTATTAGAATATTTCTGTACTGATAAGTATAAAGGATTTAAGTCCATATTCTTCATTTTTCAGAAGATGAAAAACAACTAACTAAAAACTAATCAGAAGAACCGATTAGGAAAAAGGGATTATGTTGATTTATATCCTTTATACACGTTCAGTGATTGTCAACCTTCATTTAATAAAGGGAAAAAAATTGAATTAAATATTTTATACAAAGATTAATGCTAAATGTCTGACTTGAATCTTTTTTTACCAATGTATTTTCTCAAAGACTGAATGACATGGATTTAAATCCTTTATACCAATCGATAGAGAATTTTTTTCTGGGTCTGATTATGTACTTAACTCAAAATCGACATTTTTGGACTTAAATCCTTTATACTTATCAGTACAGATTTGTAATCAGTCATGTTCATACAAGTATCATAAATGTTATTTTGAAGTTGTCTGATCCTGAAAATGGCCGTTTATGCTCAATTTTGTATTCTTCTGCCATTTTAAGAGGATCGTAAATTCCAAATAACTTACGAATTTCTTAAATTAGAAAATTCATACTCTATGGTATTCATGCCAGTATCCTAAATAATATTTCAAAAGTGGTCTGACACCTTTACGATGAAAATATCCCTCAAGATTGACGCTTGTGTGAAATTTTGCCCTATTCTGCCATGTTAAGAAATTCGTAAATTGCTAATAACTTACGAAATTTTTATATTGGAAAATTCATAGTCCGTGATATTCATGCCAGTATCGTAAATAATATTTCAAAAGTAGTCTGATATCGTTACGATGAAAATATCTCTCAAAATTGACGTTTATGTGAAATTTTGCTCCATACTGCCATGTTAAGAAATTCGTAAATTTCTAATAACTTGCGAAATTTTCAAAGTAGCTTATTTATAGTTGCTGATGTTCACTCCGGCATCAAAACTGATATTTTAAAACTGGTCTGACATTTTTACAGTAAAAAGTTTCCATTGAATGCACGTTTAAGTGAAATTTTGTCCTATTCTCCCATGTTAAGAAAATCGTAAATTTCTAATAACTTACGAAGTTTTTTAATTCGAATGTTGTAAATGAATAGGGTCCTTGCCAGTATCAAAAGTAATATTTTAAAACTGGTCTGACCTCTCTGTGATCATTTGTTCGTGAGATATCGTGTAAACAGACTAACGGACTAACACACTGAAAGACACCCTACAGACGGACACCATACAAATTTTGTCATTTTCGGATTCCTCAAACCTGAAAACGTGTAAAAAAGTCAAAAAACCGAGGTCGAAAATTTTCACGATTACCTAAGTTCCCCATACCTATAGTATGATGGGGAACTAAAAAATGGTCAGTTTATCAACTGATAATGCATTGATTCTGGATTCTATTTCAGAAATAGAAAAAAACCATTTACAACCTTTTGATTACAAAATTTATCCTGTTTTTTGCCTTTTGTGTTCCCTGATTTCAGGAATTATTTTTATTTTGTTCATGTGTGCATTGTGAGCGCCTAATACATTTTGATTGCCACTAGAATAATCAAGCTTAAAGGAAGCTGAACCAGTCTAAACAAGGATGCTTGATCTTTAAGTTTGAATTAAACTTGCAGGCATGAAACATCTATTTAAGCTCTTTAAGTTCTCTGGATATCTTGTACCTTGTTTTTCATGCATTTTATTAGTCCACAAAAACTTTTTAGTTCCCCATCATACTATAGTATAGGGAACTTAAATAATCGTGAAAAATTTCGACCTCGGTTTTTTCACTTTTTTACACGTTTTTAGGTGTGAGGAATCCGAAAATGACATAATTTGTACGGTGTCTGTCTGTAGGGTGTCTGTAAGTCCGTTAGTTTGTTAGTGGGTTAGTCCGTTAGTCTGTTTACACGATATCTCACGAACAAATGATCGCAGAGAGGTCAGATCAGTTTCAAAATATCACTTTCGACACTGGCAAGAACCCTATTCATTTGCAACATTCGAATTAAAAAAATTTCGTAAGTTATGAGAAATTTACGATTTTCTTAACATGGGAGAATAGGACAAAAATTCACTTAAACGTGCATTAAATGGAAACTTTTTTACTGTAAAAATGTCAGACCAGTTTTAAAATATCAGTTTTGATGCCGGAATGAACATCGGTAACTATAAATCGGCTACTTTGAAAATTTCGCAAGTTATTGGAAATTTACGAATTTCTTAACATGGCAGTATAGGGCAAATTTTCACATAAACGTCAATTTTGAGAGATATTTTCATCGTAAAGATGTCAGACTACTTTAGAAATATTATTTAGGACACGGGCATGAATATTAATTTATTACGGGCATGACTATGAATTTTCCAATATAAAAATTTCGTAAGTTATTGGAAAATTATGAATTTCTTAACATGGCAGAATAGAGCAAAATTTCGCATAAACGTCAATCTTGAGGGATATTTTTATCGTATAGATGTCAAACCACTTTCGAAATATTATTTAGGGCACTGGCATGAATATCATAGACGATGATTTTTCCAATTTAAAAAATTCGTAAGTTATTTGGAATTTACGATTTACTTAATATGGCAGAATAAGGCAAAATGGAGCCTAAACTTCCATTTTGAGGATCCTAAATACATTAGAGAACTTCAAAATTACTTTATGATATTGGTTTGAACATGATTGAATACAAATTTTCTAATAGGAAAATTTCGTACATTATTCGTAATTTACGATTTTATCAACATAGCGAAATTGTAAATTTTTCATATAAATCTGAATTTTGAAGATTATTGCATTGGAAATAGCAGCATGAAAACTAAACAACGGAATTGACCCTGATAAAATAAATTAATAGATTAGAATAAGATAAATATATCGAGGTGAACGGTGGATAGCCTATTAGGCGGGGATTTCCTTCTGTCACTGTATCGAGCTTTGGTCAAATTCATTTCTTTTAGCATGATTATAATATGTCTCCCACTAGAAATTTATGAGAACATAAATAGGATGGGGAACTGAGCAGAGTCCACCTATGCCAACTAGTTTATATGAGTAAATGATTAAAAGGGGGGGGGGGGACACTACACTCGGAAAGTTACACAGATTGAAATTTTTTGAAAAGCTAGTGTATATAAAGTTATTTTTATAAATGAGGATTTTTTTCATAAAAGAGTCTCATTTGGGGGAAAATGGCAGCTTAAATTTGTTAAATATTCTTTGAATTTTTTTAAAAAAATTTACAATCTTAGTATAAATTGAGTTGTGGAATATTTTGTAAAAACCCTTTATTTGGGGAATTTTTGACAGCTTTTTGGGGAAATTGACTGTCGACCCTCTGGCAACACTGTATCACAGGGCCAGACGGGAAGAAATGGGAATGGGACACTGAAACGAACTAAGAGAAATAAACTGTGTCTTTAGGATAGCAGGTGAGTGCTGCAAATTTAGAAATAGTTTTGCGAACATCACACCCTTTACTCGGGGAGATTTTAAAAGTCTTTATTCCTCTGTTATTTATTTCAATCTCGTAGAACTGTAGTATGTAATTTTAATACTAAACCTACCGATGCTTCATGTGTACCTATTCCTACCACAGCGGATCGAGTGACCCGTCTTTAAAATGTTATGTATAGCAAAAATATATTATTTGGCACAACTTGGTACATGAAACATGGACGATGTGATAATGTTATTTGCAAGAAATTCCGACAAAAAGTTTAAAAGGGGTCATTAGACCCGTCGTGGTAGGTTTAGTGTTAATGTCGATCGAGCCGTTCTTCACAGAGACAAAACGACGTCTATTTTGCTAGCAATGGAACAAAAATAGTCCGATCACGTTCAGCTTTTTGAAAATGGCTTTTCCTGTTAGGGACAAAAACGACAAAATAGACCAAATGAAATTTGTTTTTGTTTTTTTACATATTATTCATTACATGAAAAGGCTTGTAAAAAATTTCTCTGTGATCTTTAGGACCCATTGTTCTCTTGCAAAAATAAAATAAATATTGATATAGGTCGGTCACACTGCATAAATTTTAGTTCACCGTCATGCTCTATGAATGGGGGTGGGGGAACTTCGGTATTCCTCGAAATTTTTTACTTGTTCGATGTTTTGACTTTGAGCAATGCGAACCGTCACAAAATCAAGAGGCGTTTCCATCTGTAGTGTTAAATATGGTCTTTAGAACGTCCATAATGAGGATGTGATTTCAAATATTATTAACACTTTCTAACAAAGTTGAAAAATGTTTGACTTCGGTTTGTCTATCTGTTGGCGCTCTAACTCCCGTAAATGTGCATAGAATTGCCTGAAACTCATACATGGGATAGGATGTTCTCTGTTGGATAAATATCACTACTGTTTTGTGTACAGGGATAGCCGAGAGGATTTCAAAGTTTTATCTTCTATGAGAGATATTTATACGAACCCTATTTTGTCACCTTTAACTGACCCAAATCATAATGAAGTCCTACATACGTTAAGATCAATACGATTCGTGCGAAAAACACCTGTAACATACATATTGACTTTCAGCTCATTCGAACACATTGTTTGGACATTATCGTATTCACCTCCATGCATCATCGCAGAAATAGCAAAAATGAACTAAAGGGAACTTCGAAACATACAGATAAACCAAAATACCGAATTAAGATATTTTTCTTGCATGTTCATAAAGTAAAAAGGACATTAAAAATTATAAAGAGTCAAAATAGAAAACATTCTTACTTACCCTGTGTACCCGAAACAAACAAAAATAAGGTGGTATCCGACGTGTGTATTATCCAAAGTGAGTGTACTTTATTTGTATTTCAGTGACATCTTTAGGGTGATCTCTTTGAAAAGGTGGCAGAAAAAAGTCGATAAATTGTTGATAAAATGACTTGCATTTTTAACGAGAAACTGTGAGCAAAAGAAAAAGTGCTTTAATGACACTGGAAAACGGCCATCCATTGTGATTTCCTTGAGAATTTTTAAAAGCGGCTCATTCAAACAGCCTATTAAAATATATTTCAATTGAATGTTCCTCATTTGTGCATTTATTGGTATTTTAGCCACTTATCTCGTTTATTTAATGAGATACGTTTTTACATTTGTTTCCAGTGGTACACACCGTTACACCAGCGATGTCCATTTAAGAACAATTTTGATGTGAATAATATTTTTTTTTCTCGTCAGATGTTTAGATGTTAAAGATGGCTGAAAACAATTCTCTGTTTTTCACCCGATATTCCGATGTCAACGATGAGTGAAAAGGGTTAAAAATAATTCAAATAGCGACAACGGATGAAAATAATTTGTATGCAAACCACGTTCTTCGTCCGATCTATATTTACGGCATCCATCTAAAATCCTATGATTTAAGGTTCTCTTCAATTTGACTTTTTTTTTTTTTTTTAATATTTAAATAACAAAATTTTAAATCACTCCCATGTCACTCCTTTCCAGAACAAGCAATAAAATATTTTCTAGATTCTTGTCAGATTTATTTTTCAGATAGGTCACTGACTTAAGTAGAATTCAAGTTTGTTAGGACGTACTTTCACGGTCAAATTGTTCATTTTGGAATCCACAAAGATAGAAGTCGGAAACAACTTGTACGTGCAACCGCGTTCTTGAACACATTAGAACGGGTATATAAGTTGTGAGTATTTTGTTTATACATCCGACAGCTTATTGATCAGAATGGGGTAAGGGTGAAGTGAGTTCAAGTTATTCATACTTTGAGTGCAAAAATATCCATTTAATATCCAATGTGTAATCGACGTTCATTCTCAGATGCTTTTCTTCAGAGAAATTATAAATATTTCATATGTAATCCATCGCATCTGCAGAAGAATTTTTTTTTTTTTTTTTTTTTTTTTTTAAGAGGCAGTGGAAATCGCGCGACTATCGATCGCCCATCAGTCTCAATGGAGAGTTTACTTTTCAGATAGATCCTTGTAAAAGTCGAATTGAATTCAAGTTTTAAAGTGCTTTCGCTGAAAAGGGATGTGCGTCGAATCAACACATGAGTTACAATCCATTTTCACTGTAAAAAAATATTTAGTTTGACAGATAATTATTATTCCGATCCAGATCCTGAATAATCGATAAGGGTTATTAGTAAACGCTTAAAAACTTAAACGTTTGATATGTGTAGCTAATACGATACTTTTACTGTAGATGAGTTTCAACTCAACCACATGTCATATAGCTTATTTCGCAGCTATTTTCGTCGAGAAAAGGGGTTGATCTGACAGAGGAGTCACCCTCTTTATACTATCTTAATATGAACAAAGTAATCAATGGGTGCGGTGCCGATAAAAAGAAAAATAATCGCATCTGATTTAGATCTTCCATTAACGGTATTGACACTTTAGTCAAAATCAGAATTTAAAAGTATCCAGTTTGGGAAGATAATTATTATTCCAATGCAAGTTTCAGATCGTACAGGAGTTGTCCAAATGATGGGTCAGACAAAATTAAAATTCTCACTTTGATTATAGATAGATTACTTTAACTCTAATGTTAATGACTTCCTGGATATTGTTTTATCCGTTTCCAAATACTGAGATAGGTTTTCGGTTGATTGTGCAGAAAAATCATCCAGTTAACACTAACTTAATCTTCAGAGAAATGATCAATCCGCAAATGAGTGCCTCGTGAAGGTTCCCTCTAATTGTCTCTTAATACTCTATTGGGTTAAGAAAACAACTACCCGAGGAACAAAAAAAAATGGTCTTTTGATGCGGCAGGAGGAAAACAATTACCAATCTCGAAATAATCCTAAAATAAGTTTGATATGCAAACTAAACACCGAAGTGATCTCTTCGGATTAACAAGATGTTCTCTCGAACCACGTGTTTCAACCACGTGCTTCAGCGATGAAAAAGCAAATGAGCGGGCAGCAAAAAAAAACAGCGCCCCTAATGGAGGCAACGGCTGGAATGCTTCCTCCTGGCCGCCCCGCAGCGCCCTGAAACGGAAAATGTCTTCTTCGGACTCCGCTGGGGCGTGTTATTTGCGGATGAGACAGCACCACTCTCGCCAAGGGCGATCGAGGCGGGGCTATCTCTTACTCGGTTTTGCGCCAAAAAGCACCAACATTCGTCGCCAAATTTGGAGAAACTTCAAACAAAGAATTTTTCTAAGCGAGCCGCCATTTCTTTTTTCTTTTCTTTTCCTTCGACTTTGAGTTTTTTAAATTTAAATTTGACATCGGCTGTCTATTTCCGAGTCAGGAGAAAAACTTTAAAAAGTCAATATAAGCACAGATCTATTTCAGTTTTTGATAGAGTTAAGTTCTGTTTTCTGGACTGTTCTTTGCTTTACTGAAAATTGTTGAACTAACAGGAAGCATAAATTTGAAATATCTAATAAAATCGAGGACCGAACATTCTTTTGAAAAAACCAAAGGCTACATTAGTGAAAATTAGTGTGGTACATTAGTGAAAAATGTGTTTAATCTAAGGACCTAGACCTTGAAGGAATGCTCTTTATGGGTATCTTTCTAAAAATTCCTGACCCGTATTTACATGATTCTAAGAGAGAAAGAATAAAAATTTCGAACGGCTAGACCGACCATCATGATCTGGGTTCGAATGGGGCCCCTTCCATCTACCAGCATGACGAGCAGGATCTCTCGGTCACTGGTGGGTTTTGTGAAAAATATAATAAAGTGTCACAACCACGATGGATTCGCGGGAAATTACATACATAAAATTTCCCGTGGAGAGAAAAGTCAGAAGATGAAGAGGACGAATATAGCTGTTTAATCGCAATATTTTTTTTAACGAAGGAGGGGAAAATCACACGGTTGCGTACGATTTCCGATTCCAATTTTTTCTTTCTTTCTTTTTCTTTTTTACTTTCTTCTATATGTAATATAGAGAAAGTATTAGATTCGCGAAAATTTTCGACCTCCGTTTTTTGACGGATCTACACGTTTTGGGATGTCCTGAACACGAACTGATAGTTTTTAGAAAATGTCTGTCTGTCGGTGTGTCTGTCTGTATCATTTTTTTGTGGACGCTGTATCTCACAAACCAATGAATGAAATTTAACCAAACTTGGTATTGAGTTGGTCCCCGACATAAACTGGTGCTGATTATATTTGGGGATCAATAGCTCAACAGGTGGCGCTGTGATAGCATTTTATCTAAATTTTTAACATGGCAGTATAGGACAAAAATTCGTATAAATGTGCATAATAAGAGTTATTTTACACTTGTGATTGTAAAATTAATATGAATTATTGATAATACTAGTACGTAACTAGGAAAAAAAAATTGTGCATGGGGGGGGGGCATCGCTTCCCCCACTGGGGGGAAGTACCCCCTTGGGGGGGGGGGGGTAAATTTTGAAGATGGTATCATTCGAAAGATCTCGTCTATACCTTTAAAACGAATGGTTGAACTATAAATCTGTGATAATTTAAAACAAAGTTATCGATTTTTTTTACTTTTAACAAAAAAAAAAAAAGAAAAAAATCCGCTTTTTTTTTTTTTTTTTTAAATATTGTTATTGATTGAATATGTATTACTTTTAACAAAAACAAAAAAAAAACTTAAAATAGAGACTTAGAAATACTTAGAAATAGGCAACTGGGAAATTTTTTTTTGTATGTGTAGGAGCCTCGCCACCCCCCTGGGGGGGGGGGGGGAAGTCCCCCCTCGAGGGGAGTAAATTTTCAAGATGGGTATCTTTCGAAAGGTCTCGTCAATACATTTAAAACGAGTGGTTGAACTATAAATATGAAATAATTTAAAACAAAGTTATCGATTTTTTTTTACTTTCAATGAAAACAACATTTCTTTTTTTTTTTTTAAATATTGTTACTGATTGAATATGTATAGGAAAATACAGAAGAAAGTCTTGTGGTGGCCACAACATACCAGTTCTTTATAAATGCATACTTCAAAAAATATTCCCTTACTTGTTCTCCCATCCAGGAAATTCTGAAATTTAATGTTGCGAGCATATGGAAAATCCTTAATTTGAAATCGAAGTTAACAACTCATGTATTTTCCAGATAAAATCCAAACAGCACCTCGATTTTCCTGCAAAATTTTGTCTCGGACCCACTGCTCTGAGTCATTACATCAGCAAATTTGGACCGAACAGAAATTTAAAAAATCCAAAATCTGCATGTTTAGATTTTACAGAAGTTGAAATAAAAAAATAATAATAATTAGTTAACAGGGGAAAAAAAAAAAAAAAAAAAAAAAAAAAGGAAAAACATTAAAAAATTAACTCTATTCTTTCTCTGGCTCTTATAAGATAAAAGACCACAAAATGCTCAAAAATTTGAGATATGGATGATTTTATCGAGAAATGATATGCTGTTTTCTTAAAGAAAAAGGAGGCAGAGGAAAAAGGTGTTTAAAAAAAATTTAACAGCGTAAGAATTCTCGCATCGCGCTAGACCTTTCTAAATATAGTATACATAATATTTCCCAATAAAGTTCAAAAGTGTTTATGCCTTTGTCTCTTTTCCACGAATAACTGTACTTGAAGCTGATACAGGTTATTTAAATTCAGTGGGGCACGGCACGTCCTCTATTGTGAAAACGGTGTAAAATGCCCTACTGAATTTAAATAATAAAAATCGGGTGTGAAACAACCACACGACTTCCATTACCCACTGTTACATGCATTTTTTAGAAATGATGTGATCAGAAAACATAAAACTGACCTAACGAAGTAGACTCCTAACAAATTTTCTATAAGAGAAAGCTGATATATATAGAAAGACATGTAAACATTGCGAGTCAAGAAAAAAAAAAATATATATATATAATTTTTTTTTTTTTTTTTGAAGCATTTATTTCCGAGATCTAAAACTGACCTAGATCATCAGGATGATTGCGATAACCATGCAATACACGAGAAAGGATATTTCAAGAAAATCGTTAGAACCGTTTTATGTCTTTTATACTGCAGAAAGAAAATATAACACTGAGAAAAAAAAAATAAAGAGCGAGTAAGTAATCATTTTCTGAAACCCTAAGCTAGAAATATAGATTTCCGAGCTGTATAAGCCAATAAACGGAAAAGAAGATAGGGTCGAGAATTTCTAGTCTATATGCTTCTAGAGCGGTAAATAATATTATGGATCCTTTGTATTGCGAGAAATTCTCCATGACTCACACCATGATTTTTTTTTTTAATTAATTAAAATATGAAAATAAATATTAGTTATAAATTAATAGGTGCCAAAAAAAAAAAAAATAATAATAATAATAGTTTTTTTTTTTTTTTGACATAAAAATAAAATTCATTGAACACGTGAACATTAAAAAATTGCAAAAAAATAAATTATGCATCTCATAAAAATGCACGTCATTACCACTTTAAAATTTTCTACACATTGATAAAATGCTAATGATAAGATATAGCTATAAGATTCAACAGAAAATTTAAAAACATGGTACATAAAAAGGTCTTTTTTTTTTTTTATCTTATATAATTATTTATAATTTTGTAGTGATTTCGGCGATGTGTTGATATGGGTATCGCAAATGCATAAGTAAACATTTTGGCGAGAAACGTCCGAGCTACTTCAGTGACAAATTTCAAATTCCGCCAAGAGGTCCAAGCTCTTTCAATGTTTTTGCACAATTTTTCTCAAAAAAGCATTTTTTTTTTTTTTTTTTTTTTTTTTTTTTTTAATGGGTCTAATTATACAAAATATCTCCATGTAAAATATTATGAGTTTTCCGTTCTGTTTATTATCAAAAAGAAAATGACTAATGCAGTTTATCCTGTATTATTGACATTTCTATAATATAAATTAAATTATCCAGTTCCAAGACGTTGCAATGGTGAAGAAGTCTCTTTTCCGAAGTCAGCGAGGGCCCGAAGTTTTTAAGCAATTTCAGTGTATTTTCTTCTTAGTTTTAATTTGTAGAAGGGTATAAAAAATATTCATTCTTTTTTTAATTCATTTAGACATAATAGAGTGACCACCGAAGCGGGCAAAGCCTGCTAGTAGGCAATAAAACTGTCTTTCTTTGGATATCGAGTGTTAGTTTTCTCTAAGAGGAAAATCGTTTGCATTCATCTCGTTAGATAATTTTAATAAATAATAGTTTTAATAAATTTTTTGCACTTAGTGAATGAATATAGGAATATATAGAAGAAAGATACTAGTTTTACGGGGACACAAAGAAAAATTCTTTATCCTTATGACCTATGGGTTGAAATGATTTGAACCTTATCCAATGGAGCTGAAAATTTGTTTGCGTGTCATAGGTCGCCGTTGCACGAACTGTGTAGCTTTTGGTGAATCTATAACTTATAGTTTTTTACAGAGACACAACAAAAAATACCACCATGGCCTTTCGGTTGTCATTATTTTTAAAGCACGTTAGCCTCTGAACGCTTTATTCGATGGAGCTAAAAAATTTTATGCATGTCCCACCTTCGTACAAAATGTAGGGAGATGGATGAATTATGCATTTCCACAGGGACGCAACAAAATATTCTCTATCATTATGAACTAAGTTAAAATTATCCGTTATTCAAACTTCTCTTAGTTTAATTGGTTGCTGAAACATCAGTGGAGGCCTGCATGGGAAGACTGAAAGCGTCTTTGTGTCTATCTTTATGCAGGCGTATACCGCGAAAGTGGCTGCAAACTATTCATGAGGTACAGGGAATGAGCTGTATGATTTTGGGTGTTTGTAGTTCGTGTACTGGAACGTACAAAAGTTTTTCTTATCAATAAGGTCTATGGACAGAATTTGTATGCACGAAAATAGAGGCTGCAAAAATCACACCGTTTGATTGGCAAGTTCGTGCTATACAGATAGAGCTCTATAATTTTTATGTTAATATTGTTTATGGTTCGTGTACAGAGTACTTCTTTTTCTTCTTTTTAATCATTACAGCTCACGGACAGAATTTCTTCTAAAAGCATTTCAATGTGTTTACACTGCATTCAAGAAAATGAAAAGAGCATACATAATGGATACGCTTAAAGGCGTCTTTTCTGTAAAAAAAATACAAGATAATCAATGTACAGTACCTTACAAAAATGTTCCGACAACGTTACAGAGAACCCATTTTGAACCGTTTTGAAAGACGTATATAATACTGATGGCTGTTTTCCAAACACACAAATATATACCACACAAAAGAATTTTGATGACATTCTTTCATCATCCAAGTGATGGCAAATAGGTCAATGAATGAGTTTAAAGGAAATAGTTGCATAGTATTCCTTAGTGTATGTATAGCAATGCTATATAATGTTTTTAACTCGTAAGAAAGAATTTTGCGCCAATAGGATCTAAAGACGGTGCATTTTAACATGGTTACACTCCGTTACACAGAGTGAAATAAACATATGGTATCAGAATATCCACAGTTTCTTTAGATAATGGTACACATAGAATCGGTCACGAGTGCGCAGGGATAATTCAGATAGGGTAAATGCACCAGTGATTGACACTTTTAGAGCAATCTGAATGTTTTGAATGTTCCAGTCACCAGAAAATATTTTTAGAAATCTTAAGTTAGTACATAGGGCACGAAAGACATTCAGAACCACATATATGTTAAAAAAATGTTATGAAATGTGTGTATATATATAAATATTATGAATTTTTATTTGACACCCACTCAATGTTCCAATAATTGACACTGCCAGTTTTTCATTTTATCAGTCATATCCCTCTATGTTCCAGTGTTTAACACTGCTAGTGATTCATTTTACCAGTTATTAGCACCCTATGCTCCAATGTTTGACATAAAATGATAAAATTCTTATATATGATTTTCTTATTTTTCTTATTTATTCATTATTTCGGGATAGATGTCAATGACTGGAGCATGCCAATCACTGGAGCATCTAACCTATGTTATAAAATTATTTGTTATGAAATTGGGTACAAATACTTTGAGTTTCAAGGAATTAAGACAAGGCTATGAGTCACAATGAAACATACATATGCAGATATACATAGACAGGGAGCTGGGGGGGGGGGGCGGAACCCCCTCAGGAACGTATTTGATTATGTTCCGAGTTAATCATATGTATGCGTATTACTAATAAATATATATATATACATATAATTATTTTGAGTACTATAGTATAAATAAAAATTATCTGCTGTAATGAGCGATGTAATTAGGATGTTGAAGCTCCTGATCTACAGATCCAATAGTTTAAGCAACCGTTTATGATCGAAAGTTCGAAAAATCCAGTAGAGTCACTTCAATTTTTTTTTTTTTTATTTATTAGTGAAGGGTTATGTAAAATCACTTTTTCTTCACCATGTAAATTCACGATTTACCCCCTCCAACTTTTGGGGATCGAAATTCTAAATTTCCAGAAATTGGTTTTTAGTTATTTGTTTCCATTTCAAAGAAAAAAATCTCCCAGATATCCGTTTTTACTTTCATCTATATTCGATAGAAGAAAATAATGGATTCGTACAAATCTTTGACTTCCGGTTTTCGGTGGATTGAAACGTTTTGAGAGGTCTAGAACACGATTTGACCCTTTTTAGAAAATGTCTGTCTGTGTGTGACAAAAAGTGTATGGCGAATGTATCTCAAGAACTACTGCACAGAATTGCATATAATTTTATATGTAGATGCGTGTTGACCTAAATGAGTGCCTATCAACTTTTCGTGTCAACTGCTCAACAGGTGGCGCTTCTATGCAACGATGTCCACAATTTAAGGGAAGGCTAATATCTCAGGAACTACTGCACAAAAGTGCATATAAATTCATATATAGATGCAACTTGATATAAATGAGTGCCTATTAACTTGGTGTCAACCGCTCATGAGGACGCGCTGCTATACTGCGATTTCTCCAATTTAATAAAAGGCTATATCTCAGAAACTATTGCATCTACACATAAATTTATATGCATTTTTATGCATCTTAACATATGTTAGTGCTAAGCAATTTTCGGCGTCAACTGCTTAATAGGTAGCACTACTATGCAGCAATTTTCCTAATTGAAGGGAGGGCTGTATCTCAGGAACTACTGCGCAAAACTATATAAAAATTTATATGTGGATGCACCTTGACATAAGTTAGTGTAAATCAACTTTTGATACTAATTGTTCAACAGGTGGCGTTGCTACAGAGCGATTTTCACAGTTTAAGGGAAGAGTATATTTCAGGTTCTGTTGCGTATAATTAAACAACATTTGATATGTGAGAAAGCCATTATGAGACATTATGTCTATTCAGTTTGGATGTATATCCACCAATAGGTTGCGCTGCTATAGTGCAATTTTCCCCGAGAACGGGAAGGCTATATTTCATCTTCTGTGGTATTTAACTTTACGAAACTTGGTACATGAGATATCTATTATGAAAATGCACTTTTTAAGATGTTCGTTAAAATGTCTTTCTTTGGATATTGAGTGTTCGTTTTCTCTAATATGGAAATCGTCTGCATTCATACTGGTATATAATTTTAATAAATAATAGTTTTTGTAAATTATTTGAACTGAGTGAATTTGTATAGGAAAATACAGAAGAAAGCCTTGTGGTGGCCACAACATACTAGTTTTTTTTTTTTTTTCTCTCGGTTTTGTTGGATGAAAATTGAAACCTTTCCAATGAGCTAAATTTATCTACAGAGTGTCGGATAAAGTTTTAAAAAAGCGTGACTTTTTAAAAATGAACGGGTGGACTTTTTTTCATATCTTTCCTATCTTCTTTTGAGCATTTTTCCAATTTACTTTTCTAAAGGATGCAGAATGAAAGCGCGTTGCAATCTCTTTCGGACACCTATATGCCGTCATAAAGTATGAGTGATTTACTTCTTCGTTATTACTCTAATACAGTCGAACCACTGTTAACGTGAATTACTTTTAACCTGAACAGTTTCCACAATCCCCGTCAAAATGAAGATTAGTTACTGATAGCATGAACTACTGATAACACGAACAAATTATTTATCCCCCTTGAGATTGACGTTAATGAGGTTCGACTGCAATAATGATTTGTGTTTTACACGCGTGACTACTGGAAACTTTCTCCACCATTCATTTTACTCACTCGCTGCAAGTTACCCCGCGAACACACTCTGCTGAAGGAGAAACTGGTTTTACAGTCAAGTGTGCAAAGGAAGCGACTGCTTTCTGGAATTTCCCATACTTAGGCAGTGAAATGGAACACTACGAAGTAGAATGAAATTTCTTTTTAGCTGTTTTATTTAAAAAAGAAAAAAATTTTTTTTTTTTTTTTTTTTTTTTTTTTTTTTATTTAAATTATTTATTTTTGAAAAATTAATTTGAAAGATTTCTTTTCTAACTTTTTTTTTCATTCTTGAAGCTTATGTTAATTATTAGTGTAGTTTCTAACTAAGCATTCGTTGGGGGAAACTTTAAAAAAATAATTTAATTTATTGTTTGAATGCTGAAATTTCATTTCAAGTTGTTCATCTTAAGTTGTATAAAAAAGAAAAATAATCTATTTAAAAAATCCTATAAAACCGTATATCGTATGTGTATCGTATCACATAAATCTTTTCAAAGTTAGGATAAAATTTAATTTGGGGGGGGGGGGTAATTTTTTTGTTTATAAACCAAAAAAAATTGATGAAATTTGAAGTACAAGTTGGTCTTGTGGGGCACAGGCTGTATATTATATTTCTGTGTTCGTGATAGGAAATTTTTAAAAAAAATGAAAACTGCAATTTTTAATCCCACTCCAAAAACATGTGACTTAATGTGAAGCAGATATTTTTACCATGTTTTTATTAACTTCGATTCTTGTTTGTCTGTGTGTTTGTCAGGGACAAATCTTGTAATCGATTTTTAACTAACTTCCCGACTAACTGGATATTTGAAATTTTCAGGACAGCTCACAACACGGTGACATTTTCTAATAATTTTAGTCAACTATTTCAAGTCCCGCTGCCTTCGGCAGCGCTTATGATTCGACAGAAAATGTATTTAACTAAGTTCCCGAATACCTAGACATTTGAAACTTTCAGAATAGTTCAGAACACGGTGAAAATGCATTTTCTTAATACCTTTAACCAACTGTTTCGGGTTCCTGCTGCCTTCGGCAGCGTTATCAGTACAAAGCTTGAAATCGATTTTTTACTAACTTTCCCACTATCTGGACATTTGAAACTTTCAGGACAGCTCATAACACGTGACAATACATTTTTCTAATAATTTTAGTCACCTATTTCAGGTCCCACTGCCTTCGGTAGCTTATATTATTCAACAGAAAATTTATTTAACTAACTTCCCGACTAGCTAGACATTTGAAACTTTCAGAATAGTTCAGAACACGGTGAAAATGCATTTTTTTTAATACCTTTAGCCAACTGTTTCGGGTTCCTGCTGCCTTCGGCAGCATTATCAGTACAATGCTTGCAATCGATTTTTCACTAACTTCCCGACTAGCTAGATATTTGAAACTCTCAGGCTAGCTCAAAACACGGTGACAATACATTTTTTTAATACTTTTAGTCAACTGCTTCAGGTCCCTACTGCCTTCGGCAGCGTTTATATGATTCAACAGAAATTTTATCTAACAAACTTCTTGACTAACTAGACATTTGAAACTTTCACAATAGTTCAGAACACGGTGAAAATGCATTTTTTTAATACTTTCAGCCAACTGTTTCGGGTTCCTGCTGCCTTCGGCAGCGTTACTAGTACAAAGCTTGCAATCGATTTTTCACTAACTTCCCGACTAGCTAGATATTTGAAACTTTCAGGATAGCTCAGAACACGGTGGCAATACATTTTTTTAAATACTGTTAGTCAACTGTTTCAGGATCCTACTGTATTCGGCAGCGTTCATATGATTCAACAGAAAATTTATTTAACTAACTTCCCGAGTAGCTAGACATTTGCATTTTTCGGAATAGTTCAGAATACGGTGAAAATGCTTTTTAAAAATATTTTTATCCAATTGCTTCGGGACCCTGCTGCCTTCGGCAGCGTTTCCAGTACGAAGCTTGCAATCAACTTTTAACTAACTTCCCGGCTAGATAGCCATTTGAAACTTTTATAATAGCTCAAAAGACGATAGCAAGGAATTTTTTTAATACTTTTATTCAATTGCTGGGGTTCCGGCTGCCTTCAGTAGCGTTTATATGATTCAACAGAAAATTTAAAAACATGGTTTATAAAGTTTTTTTTTTTTTTTTCTTATAATTATTTATTTCTCCTAACGGTTTCCATACAATTTTCAGCTGTTGCCACCCAAAATTCATACTTTTGTTAATTTTAAAAAATCTAATTGTCCGATCGACAGGCTGTTTAATCCATCGGATTCACAAAAATTTTCCCTTTCAGTTGGTACCTTACTTGTAACGATGCAACTGATATTTCTAATGTACTTTCCTCATTTTAAATAAATCTACGTTTTTTTTTTTTTTTTTTTTTTTTTTTTTTTTTTTTTTAAATACTGTCGGAAAAAAAAATTGGCAACAATTAAATTATGTTGAGATTCACAAACATACCGTAGTGAAAGACTGTAAGTACAGTCGGGGAAAGAAAAAACGCAACACTCAATGTAACTCTGTTGCTAATCGATGTAGAAAAATGTAATAGGTATCATTCGACGGGGAATTGTGAGTAGTTTCAGAAAATGAGTTGAAATTTTGAATTGGGGGTCGTCTATATATTAAAACGCGCACCAACTTTGATTTTTTCAATGATAATGCCCCATTTTTCTTTTATATTAGAATTCCTGAGATCGCGACAACACGAGAAAGTATATTGGTTGTATATTTTACTTATTTTTTCACAGTTTCACGTTCAAAGTTTGAAGGTGCTAATGTTAAATTCATATTTCAAACTTTTATTAATATCTTCACAAAAAATAACTTGATCGATGTAAGTTTTTTTTTTTTTTTTTACGAGATATAGTGAAGAAACCCAAACATAATCCATCATTACTTTTGATTCTAAAAAATATTTTTAATTTTGAAAAATATTAATAAATTCATATTCATAAAAATTATGAATTATGACCTATATTAATTTTTACATAAAATGAATCCTAATGCTGAAAAATATGTGTGTGCAAATTTGCAGCTCATTCCAGTTATTAGTTTTCGAGATATAAATAAATCTTTCTTTTGGAGCGGTTTAGGGGGCCGTCTCTTATAAAGTTTTGCATGAGATAACGAATCGAATCTAAAAAAATAACAAAGAAAACGAAACCAAATAGTTTTATTTTTTATTTATAGGTCAAATTATATAACAACAACGTCAAACGCAAAGAAATGAAACAAAAATGATGATTTTTACACATTAGTGTTAGCATCAGGAATTCCTGTTTTCTAAAGAAGACAAACCCCGCCTTCATCGTTCTTCAAAACAAAACAATACTGAAAAGAAAAGTAAGTGTGACATTGAGTTGTGAATTCGTGTTAAACCCCTTATTTTATGTTGACAAAAATATGCACAAGTGGTATTTACTTCATCGATTACTGGTGGTAAATTTTGAATCTTTTAAATGAACACTAGAAGAAAACTAAATAGGCGGGGTTTACTGTTTTAAATAGGAAAATAGGTTTAATGTAAAAATTGTCTATTAGAAAAAAAGGAATGGAATTGGAATGCAAGACAGACTTGTAAAATCGTTTCTTAACTACCGTCATAGTTAAAGTCATTTGCTTCTTATATTGCTTTATTTTTATTTATTTATTTTGTAGGTGGGAGGATTATTATATTAAAGATACTTTAGTCTTTAAAATTTTATTAATATATTTTAACTTTATATATTTTAAAAATATACTTTAACTTTTATAAATATATTTTAACACTTTTTGCCACCGCAGGATTTTGTCTTTTTGACTGTAAGATCCGCCTACAGGCGTTATTCTCTCAAAATAAAATATTTCAGAACAACTTTTCGGAATTCACAATTATATTACATTATATATATATATATTATAATTATATTCTTTGTAATGAATATATTTCTATCCATAGTATATTTTATTGCAAAAATATGAACACTGAGTACACATCTAAGAAATACGTAACACACAAATTACGAAAGAAACGCCCACTGACAGAGTTACAGATTTTCAAATGACGTGAATCTACGTCAGCAGTCGCGAAAAGGTTAATTAAGAAATTATATTTTCAAGAAATTATAAAACGAATCGTACAGCTCCAAAGAGCTCAACTGACCCAAAACTGGTAGTGCGATTAAAATTGTTTAATATTTACTCCACGAACCCTTACAATAATTTATCCGAAAAGATCTAGTTTATGTGTTGTATCTATATTATTTCACTTCGTATATTATGTTACACCTACGAAAGAAAATTTAAGCTTTATTGGTGATCAGTAGAGCCATAATAGACACTTTTACTGGAAAAATATTGCACTTTTTTCAGAGAGTATTGTCTGGACCAATCGCAAGTGTAATGTATTTAAATAGACCTAAAATTATCTAAAAAAAAGTACTGAAGTATATACAAATCTAAAAAACTGAATTCTGGATAATTAAGAAACTAGAAAATGTAAATGGTTTTATTAATTTTTATAATTCTTTCTTTCCTGAAAGATTTCCGGTGTGAAACATTAAAAAATTGTTTCTTTCTTATAGGATCTTAACTTTATTTTTCTACATTTACAGATAACCCCCTAACACATTTTTGATTATAACTCTATAAATACTAAAGTTAAAGTTTACAAATAGTATACTTTTCCGCACTGCCAGACTCTCAGAAATTCGAATATGAAGTCAAAATTGGGTGTTGCTATTAAAAAATTCAAAGTTGGCGCTCATTTCAATATGTAGATGACCCCTAATTCAAACATTGACGACATTTTCAGAAAGTGCATTTAATTTCCTGTTGAATTATGTCTATTAGATGTTTCTGCGTCAATTAATAACGAAATTACAGCGGGTGTTGCGTTTTTTTTCCCCGACTGTACATAAGAATTTGGGGGAAAAAAAACTTCTTAGCTAAAATGGAGTCACTTACTTTTCTATTCATTAAATATCTATCAGTCAGGATTCTAAACTACATTTCGTCCAAAATGAAAACACAAAAAGCATTTTAAAGTCATTAAATTCCTTAAAATTAAAAAAAAAAAGCTATTTAAATGATATCTTTATGCTTTTATATATATTCTTCCAAAGTTAAATCTATTTAGTTAAACAAATTTGAAAGAAAATTTGCTTTCCATATCAAAACCCATTGTATGGATCGATTTTTCATAATTTATTTAAAGTAGGGTATAAACACCCGTAGTGGTCATATTTTTTTAATTCAACTCTGAAAAAAGTTTTCTAATTCTTGCATAGGATTGAGCCACGTTGAGGGTTGGTATTGCCCTAGTATGTCATCATGACTAGTAGTGTCAACCAGTGTGCAAATGATAGGAGTATTCCGTTAAAGGGAAATAAAATCTCAAACCTTTTAAAAATCTTGTTCCAAACAAGGCCAGTGTTGCTCAAAATTTAAAAGCACATATACTAGTATTTTGAAAATTCCGGAAGATAGGTCTTTATGAACGTGATCGGAGATTCATATGTTTCAAATTAATGTACAAAATAAATTAATTAATGTGCAGAGCTGGAAACTAAAATCTTAGCCTAATCCAAAATAGAATGAGGGCTTTTTGAATGAAAAATTTTCGTCAAGTACAGAAACAAAATAAAACTAGTATGTTGTGGCCACCACATAACTTTCTTGTATATTTTCCTATACAAATTCACTCAGTAAAAATAATTTATTAAAATTATTATTTAAAAAAATTATCTTCCATGATAATGCAGACGATTTCCTTATTAGAGAAGTAGTATAACACTAAATATCCAAAAAAAGTAAATTTTATTCTCAATATTACATTTTTTTTTTTTTTGGTAAAAAATGAAAAAAATCGATAACTTTATTTTAAATTAACGCAGATCTTTGGTTCAACCATTCGTTTTAAAGGTATTGGCGAGCTCTTTTGAAAAATTCCCATCATGAAAATTTACTCCCTTCGAGGGGAGACTTCACCCTCAGCGGGGGAGGTGAGGCTCCTAGACATACAAAACATTTTTCCCAGCTGACTATCTCTATTATAAATAATTCTTGTAAATTTCATAATGATTATTAAAAAATCATTCTCTTCATGTACATTTATACAAAATTTTGTCCTATACCACCCTGTTAAAAATTTAGAAAAAGCGGGATGGCAACGCAACCTCCAAGACAATTTTTACCAAAATTTGATAGGCACTCATTTATGTTAAGGTGCAACTGCATACCCATTTGTATGAAATTCTGTGCAGTAGTTCCTGAGATACAGTTGCCAAAAAATTTTGTCACAAACACACAGACAGACAGACATTTTCTAAAAACGGTCAAGTCGTGTTCTACAGCTCTCAGAACGTGTGAATCCATCCAAAACCCGAGGTCGAAAATTTTTACGAATCCAATACTTTCTTCCATTGAATATAGAAGAAAGTAATAATGTAAATGATAATTTAAAAAGACCGAATTCATATAAATTATAAATAAAATAATGTAAACGATAATTTAAAAAGACCGAATTGATATAAATTATGATAAGATTCCTAAATAAGATAATTACGATAAGCATCGTGCACGTAAAGTAATCCCTCAACCTCTACCTCGCCAAAACGACGAATGAGCAACCTTTTCGACTTTTCACGGACCACTCCGTTCACGATTTAATATCCCACTAATAGGATTCATTAAGAAGCGTCAATGGATTCCTATTTTAAAAGTATGAGATAAACCCTAAAACTTTACAAAGAGTTATTTTATTGTTTCTACGAACGATGCTTGAAAATTGCTTGATCCTTGTAAAACGGTTATGAACACCCTTTCATTGCTTCCACATCAAACGACGGTGAACATTTTCTAGTTCTTTATATAAAATCATATTTACTAAATCTAGTCATGTGCATATTGTAAGATTATTAAAATAAAACGACCCGTTATACTTTTAAGCATTTGATACATTCTAAATAGGGTCATAAATTTAGAACAATCCTAGCTGCGTATCCAATACAGATTACCGTGTCAGATAATTACAATTGAAATACACAAGCTTAAAAAATATTCTATTTATCTTCTCTCTTCTTCAGAAAATTCTCATGTCTAATGTTGTGAAAGGAATGATTCAAGAAATCCTAAACTTAGAATTATCATCCATGAAATTTCTAATAAAACATTAAAAACAAAATTATCGATTTAGGGTCAACGGACCACCGGTTGGCGAACGCTGGTCTACAGTGATGCACTTGTCTCCTGTTTACTGTGCAATGTTCTTTTCTAATCAAAATTAAAGAATACGGAGATTATATCAACATGCTGTCAACGGTAAATGATCGCAGTTTTTGAACAAGGAACATGTGAAAAGTTAAGATTTTATTCAATTGTGTGCAAATATTATTTTTACTTTCTTCTATATGTAATATAGAGAAAGTTTTGGATTCGCTAAAATTTTCGACCTCCGTTTTTTGATGGATTTACATGTTTTGGGATATCCAGAACACGAATTAATAGTTTTTAGAAAATGTCTGTCTGTCTGTATCATTTTTTTTTGTGGACGCTGTATCGCACGAACCAATAAATAAAATTTAACCAAACTTGATATTGAGTTGCACCCTGACATGAACGGGTGCTGATTAGATTTGGGGATCAATAGCTCAACAGGTGGCGTTGTGATCGCATTTTATGCAAACATTTAACATGGCAGCATAGGACAAAATTCCGTATAAATGGGCATAATGAGAGTTATTTTAAACTTGTGATTGTAAAATTAATATGAGTTATTAATAATAGTAATAGTTAACTAGGAAAAAAATTTTGTGCATGTGGGGGCATCGGTTCCTCCCCCCTGGGGGGGGAAGTAAATTTTCAAGATGTGTATCTTTCGAAAGGTCTCGTTGATAATAGTAATAGTTAACTGGGAAAAAATTTCTGCGCATGTGGGGTCATCGCTACGCCCCCTGGGGGGGGGGGTAAATTTTGAAGATGGTTATCTTTCGAAAGTTCTCGTCAATACCTTTAAAATAAATGGTTGAAATATAAATCTGTAATAATTTAAAACAAAGTTATCGATTTTTTTTTACTTAAAAAAAAAAAAAAAAAAAAAAAAAAAAACAGAAAAAAAAAATCGTAATTTAATTTTTTTTTTAAATATTGTTACTGAATGAATATGTATTGCTTTTAACAAAAAAAAAAACTTAGAAAAAAATCGTACTTTTTTTTAAAATATTGTTACTGATTGAATATGTATAGGAAAATATAGAAGAAAGTCTTGTGGTGGCCACAACATACTAGTTTTTAATTGACCATTGATTCTGATTTTTCCGTTTCCTATTTGTAAAACCATTTGCGTTTGATCCAAAACATTCATTCATTGTATTCTGAAAATAAACTGCAAACAGGAATAAATTTTAAAATTTGTTTTCACTGAAACAAATAAATTAAATAATATTATAGTTTTAAAAAATTAAAGAACACGCTTCTATAAAAATGTGAAATAAAAAGCACAAAATATCTGTCTTGGTATTAAAATGCAGGGTAAGACAAAATCGTGTGAGTGACACACCATAATATTTACATACATTTAAATCTTTAATTAAAATAATTTAGAATGAAACAAAAACCATTTTTAAAAAATCTCCCCTGACTGGGCTCGAACGCTAGACCTTTAGGTTCGTAGCGCGGAGCTTTACCTCACAGCCACAGCGTTCACGTAGGGAAAGTCTTTTTTTACACTATAGATTTTTTGTTTGCTCCTAGAGCAGTTACAAACATACATTATACATACAAACATACATACTGGTGAAGCTAATAAAAAGCGTGTTAAAAAAAAATGTAGTTCACGAATAGTTTTATTAAATCAGTTTTCAAAAATAACTCAAGATCGATCCATTAAACGCTGATATTCAGTCACAATATCAAGAATATTATAAATTTAGCAAAAATAAAGTAGTTTAAAATAAAATTATTAGTATAAGAGTTTTTTTTATTAAATCAGTTTTCAATAAAATAAAGTTTAAAAAAATCTAAATGAAAGACTTTTTCTATTAGCTTGATTCCCACTAAAAGGTATGAAAAGATTAAAATGAAGTGTTGACACCTAATTTTCATACTTTGGTTAATATTTAAAAAAATCCGATGGTCGTGTCGAAAAATTGTTTCCACCCCTGGATTCAGAAAAATCGCTCCTTTCATTGGGTATCGAATTTGTAACGATAGGACTGATATTTCTAATTCATTTTCCCCCTTTTCACCTGGATTCGGCAGAAGGTTTATGACAGAGAATGTAAGCTAAAATAATAATAATAATAATAATAATAATAATAATAAATCTTACATTGCCTATTGGTCACGTGTTTTAGAAATTCCCAATAAGAATGTAACACTTTTGTCGCCACCTAAATTTCCTATTTCAGTTAATATTAAAAAAATAATAATGGTCGTGTCGAAAAACTGTTTGCCCCCTTGTATTAAGTAAAATCGCCCTTTTCATTGGGTACCGAATTTGTAAAGGTAGAACAGATATTTTTAATTTATTTTCCCCTTTTAACCCGGATTCGGCAGAAGGCCTCCTACACATACAAAAAAATTTTCCCAGTTGACTATTTCTATTATAAATAATTCTTAAAAATTTTATAATGATTACACTAAAAAATAATTCTCTTTATGCACATTTATACAAAATTTTCCTATATCACCCTGTTAAAAATTTAGAAAAAGCGGGATGGCAACGCAACCTGTAAGACAATTTTTACCAAAATTTGATAGGCACTCATTTATGTCAAGGTGCAACTACATACCAATTTGTATGAAATTCTGTGTTCCTGAGTTACAGTTGCCACAAAATTTTGTCACACACACACAGACTGACAAACAGACAGACATTTTCTAAAAAGGGTCAAATCGTGTTCTACAGCTCTCAAAACGTGCCAATCCATCAAAAACCCGAGGTCAATTGTTGGTATTACTCCTTCAAATGCTCCGATTTTGGTCTCATAGTACAATAGCTCTCTGCTTTAGTGTGTAAGATTTACAAATGAAGACTTATTCGAAATAAAATAATGGGATCCGTTCAATTTTTCAGAGATAATTTGTTTTCAATTTTCTGTTTAATTTAAATTCTTTGCCCACTTCGTTGGTCATTCTATTTAAATAAGTTTTTTTTTAATACTTTCTTCTATACTCAATAGAACAAAGTATTGAATTCGTAAAAGTTTTCGGGTTTTTGATGGATTGACACGTTTTGAGAACTGTAGAACACGATTTGATTCTTTTAGAAAATGTCTGTGTGCGTGTGTGTGACAAAATTTTGGGGCAACTGTATCTCAGCAACTACTGCACAGAATCTCATGCAAATGGGTATGTAGTTACACCTTGGCATAAATGAGTGACTATCCACTTTGGGTAAAAACGGTCCAACAGGTTGCGTTGCCATCCCGCTTTTTCTAAGTTTTTAACAGGGTGGTATAGAACAAACTTTTGTATAAATGTGCATAAAGAGAATTATTTTTTAATAATCATTATGAAATTTGCAAGAATTATTTGTAATAGAGATAGTTAACTGGGGAAAAAAAATCTGTATATGTAGGAACCTCGCCTCCCTCCTGGAAGGGGGGGAAGTCACCCCTCGAGGGGAATAAATTTCCATGATGGGTATCTTTCAAAAGGGCTCACTAATACCTTTAAAATGAATGGTTGAACCGTCGATCTACGATAATTTAAAATAAAGATCTCGATTTCTTTTTCATAAATATATATATATATATATATATATATATATATATATATATATATAATGTAATATCGAGAATAAAATGAACTTTTTTTTAGATATTTAGTGATATGCTACTTTTCTAATATGAAAATCGTACTGCATTATCATGGAAGATAATTTTATTTTATTAAATGACTTTTTATTAATACACAAACATTTTAATAAATTAATTTTACTGAGTGAATTTGCATAGAAGAAAGTCATGTGGTAGTCACAACATTCTAGTTTTTTTTTAACCAGCTCCGCTTATCTTGTACTCGCTTTGAGTTTAAAGTTCATATTTCTTTAATTGATTACAGTAATTTAATTTAAAGGGCCTCCTTGGATCTTTTATCTTAATTTCGTATCTTTTGTTGTCCAGCAGCTCGGGGCAAAGCGCTTCTTCTGCGTTAAGGTCTATGAGAAGTATTTTTAAGCCTATTTTAGCATCTTTCTGTTGCACACAAGTTAACGAAATGAATACATATTATTCAGATGTACGAAATTTTTTGTCCTGTAAAATAAAGCTGGATAAATCTAATTTATCTGTTTAATGTCCTAGAATTGTTTCTCACGTACATTATGGGATATAAATGAACTCAGTCAACTGGCGTTTTGAAAATTTTTTATTACACTGTTCCGCGGGTATGTCCATTTCAGACGATGTAAAGGGCTTCACAGAAGAAATCTATAATGTTTAATTAATTTATTTATTTTAAAACTAAAGACATGAAAACACTTAAGATTCTCTTCGCCATAGGTAAAACCAGCTACATTTTTTATGTTTCGCTGTTGTTGGAGACTACGGCGAACTACACAAACACAATAAAGTATATTATTACTTTCTTCTATATGTAATATAGAGAAAGTATTGGATTCGTAAAAATTTTCGACCTCGGGTTTTTGATGAATTTACACGTTTTGAGAGCTGTAGAACACGATTGGACCATTTTTAGAAAATGTCTGTCTGTCTGTGTGTGTGTGTGTGTGACAAAATTTTGTGGCAACTGTATCTCAAGAACTACTGCACAGAATTTCATACAAATTGGTATGTAGTTGTACCTTGACATAAATTAGTGCCTATCAACTTTTGGTAAAAATTGTCGTACAGGTTGCGTTGCCATCCCGCTTTTTCTAAATTTTTAACATGGTGATATAGGACAAAATTTTGTATAAATGTGCATAAAGAGAATTATTTTTTAGTAATCATTATGAAATTTACAAGAATTATTTAAAATAGAGATAGTCAACTGGGAAAAAAAATTTTGTATGCGTAGGAGCCTCGCCAGCCCCCGTGGGGGGGAAGTCCCCCCTCGCGGGGAGTAAATTTTCAAGATGGGTATCTTTCGAAAGGTCTCGTCAATACCTTTAAAACGAATGGTTGAACTATAAATCTGTGATAATTTAAAACAAAGTTATCGATTTTTTTTACTTTTAACAAAAAAAAACTTAGAAAAAAATCTTTTTTTTTTTTATTTTTTTTTTAAACGAAATTTAACCAGACTTGGTATTTAGTTGGCCCCTGACATAAACTGAGGCTGATTAGATTTGGGGATCAATCGCTCAACAGGTGGCGCTGTGATCGTATTTTTTCTAAATTTTTAACATGGCAGTATAGGAAAAAATTTCGTATAAATGTACATAATGAGAGTTATTCTTAACCTGTGATTGTGAAATTAATATGAATTATTGATAATAGTAGTAGTTAATTAGGGAAAAAATTTGGGGCATCGCTTCCCCCCCCCCCCGCGGGGGTTGTAAATTTTCAAGATTGGTATCTTTCGAAAGGTCTCGTCAATACCTTTAAAACGAATGGTTGAACTATAAATATGTGGTAATTTAAAACAAAGTTATCGATTTTTTTTACTTTTAACGAAAAAAATGAAAAATTTTTTTTTTTTTTTTTTTTTTTTTAATATTGTTACTGCGTGAATTTGTATAGGAAAATATAGAAGAAAGTCTTGTGGTGGCCACAACATACTAGTTATTTTTCTTTATGATATATTTGACTTTTCTTTATAATAATAATTATTATTATTACCATAAATATTACTTTCTTCTATATTCAATAGAAGAAAGTATTGGATTCGTAAAAATTTTCGACCTCGGGTTTTTGATGGGTTGACACGTTTTGAGAGCTGTAGAACACGATTTGACCATTTTTAGAAAATGTCTGTCTGTCAGTCTGTGTGTATGTGACAAAACTTTGTGGCAACTGTGTATCAGGAACTACTGCACAGAATTTCATACAAATTGGCATGTAGTTGCCCCTTGACATACATGAATGCCTATCAACTTTTGGTAAAAATTGTCTTACAGGTTGCGTTGCCATCCCGCTTTTTCTAAATTTTTAACATTGTGATACAGGACAAAATTTTGTATAAATGTGCATAAAGAGAATTATTTTTTAGTAATCATTATGAAATTTACAAGAATTATTTATAATTGAGATAGTCAACTGGAAAATTTTTTTTGTATGTGTAGGAGCCTCGCCACCCCCCCTGGGGGGGGAAGTCCCCCCTCGAGGGGAGTAAATTTTCAAGATGGGTATCTTTCGAAAGGTCTCGTCAATACTTTCAAAATGAATGGTTGAACTATAAATCTGTGATAATTTAAAACAAAGTTTCTCTTTTTTTTTTTTTTTTTTTTTCGAAATTTAACCAAACTTGGTATTTAGTTGGCCCCTGACATAAACTGGTGCTGATTAGATTTGGGGATCAATCGCTCAACAGGTGGCTCTGTGATCGTACTTTTTCTAAATTTTTAACATGGCAGTATAGGACAAAATTTCGTATAAATGTACATAATGAGCGTCATTCTTAACCTGTGATTGTAAAATTAATATGAATTATTGATTAGTAGTTAATTAGGAAAAAAAAATTGTGCATGTGGGGGGCATCGCTTCCCCCCTGGGGGTACTCCCCCCCAGGGGGGGATTTTCAAGATGGGTATCGTTCGAAAGGTCTCGTCAATACCTTTAAAACGAATGGTTGAACTATAAATATGTGATAATTTAAAACAAAGTTATCGATCTTTTTTACTTTTAACGAAAAAAATCTTTGAAAAAATATCGCTTTTTTTTTTTAATATTGTTACTGAGTGAATTTGTATAAAAAAATATAGAAGAATGTTTTGTGGTAGCCACAACATATTAGTTATTTATTATTGGAAAGTAGAGCCATAAAGATAATTTTTAATAATTTCCTTCATCCATAACAAAATTTACTTTAAGGCGTCGCCTCACTTTAGAATGTAAAAATCGAGAAAAAAAGGCTAAATAATTATGAGATTAAAAAAAACTTTTTATATACCATGTTTTTTTTTTTTTGTTTTTTTTTTTTTTTTTTTTCTGATGAATCCTAGAGCTCTTATCAATGTGCATAAAATTTTTAAAGTGATAGTGATGTCCATTTTTGTGAGATGCATCATTTAACTTTTTATAATTTTTTAACGTTCACGTTTAATTAAATGTATCTATTTTTATGTCGAAAGAAAAAACGACTCGTCAATTTTTTTTTTTGGCAACCATTCAATGATAGCTAATATTTTAATGGCTATTTTAACGCTATTAGGAGGTTATTATTTTCATATTTTAATTAATGGTAAGAAAACTAATCAAAAATTCGAAAATCGGACTTCGAAGTAGTGTGTTGTCACCGGGTTCTGAGCTACTGTGAAAATTGGAAATGTCTAAAAAAAAAAAAATTGCAAGAGTTGTACCGGACAAACAAACAAACAAGAATAGAAGTTAATAAAAACATGGTAAAATCCATAGAAAAAAGCAGGGGACGAGGAGGGAAAAAAAACTCGCAATGTTAAGTGTGTGTGTGTGTGTGGGGGGGGGGGGGGTAGGAATAAAAGGCTGAAATTGAGTGGAAAAAGTCATCGAAGCTCGGGAAGGGATCGGACTCGGGGCCATGAAGCTGCCGTCAAGGTTTTGATACGTCTCGCCTAGGTAGGTAAGTAAGTTACTGGTTAAGTAGTTCATGAAAAGCTTTTATGTAAACCGTGTGTATTTTTTCTTGTTTTCTTTTTCATGCTTGTGTATCAAGATTGTGCTACTCAATACAACTGCATAGAAAAAAAAATGTTGTACATTTAACCAAAACCACTTGTTTCGATGGATCCGAAGAATAGTGAATGCATAGTTCGATGAGCTACGCCACAGATCTGTTTGTGAAGAGCGAGCGATGTGCTCAATCAGCAAACCTGCGTGTTTCAATCAAAGAAATAGTTTTGGGGATTAAAACAAATATAATAAATATAGATTAGTACATTTGACATATACAGTTTTATAATGAACTAGCAGGTTTTGCCCGCTTCGCTGGTCATTATATCGAAAGGAATTCTCAATATTTTATATCATTAATAATAAAAAAAAATCTCAAAAAAAAAAGGAAAAGAAAAGAAAAAAAAGAAAGAAAGAAATCAGTCAAAATGTAAGTTAAAGTTCCCGTTACCTTCGGCAGCGGTTTTCCGCTTCCCCACACTTTTTGAATCTCGAGCCCCAATGCTTTCGGCAGTACCTTACCTAATTTTTACTCCCCCTCCCTCACGGGTAATGTTGAAAGTTTCGCAAACTTTCCTCCAATCAAAGTGCATATTGCGTACACTTAATCAACACCCACGCATCAAAATTCATCATTCTAAGGTAATCTGGAGTATATTTAAGCTTGTTTTTTGCCCCCGCCAGCCCCAGAAGAGAAGGGGATAATTCCGCAAAATACCTTTATGGTGCATCTTGCATACGCATACCTAACCAGACATTAAAAAAATCGATATCCTGAGATTATTTGAATTATGTTTTAAAACGTGTCCCCCCCCCCCTACACATGAAGGAGGGACGGAGGAGGGAATTTTGCAAAATCTCTTTATACTATGAGTTAGATATACATATAACCGACCCACACATCAAAAATCTCCGTCCTAAGATAATTTAGTGCAGAGTTATACATGGATACATTTTTTTGTCTCCACCTCCCCTCCCAAGACCGGTAAGGTGGAAATTCACGAAACCCCTTTGTAGTGTGCGTGTTGAGTACGCGTAACTAACCGACATATCAAAAAATCGCTTTCCTTAAATACTTTGGAACAGAGTTATTCTTAAAAACGTGTTTTTGCCCCCACTCCGCCCTTAAAGGAGGGAGGCAGAGGGAAATTTCGTAAAATTACTTGATAGTGCGTGTTGAGAATGCATAATCAACCCACACATAAAAATTAATCTTACTGTGATAATTTTAAGCAAGGTTATGCTTGGAAACGTCTTTATTGCTCTCCCTTCCTTAAGGAGGGAAAATGGGGAAATTCTCAAAATCCCGTTGCAATGGATGTTGGATACAAGTAAAAAAGCCACACACTAAAAATTGTGACCTCAGCTCCTATGGATTTCTTCGGACAAATTTTACCCGCTTGGCTGGTCATTATATTTAAAGAAAATTCTTTTCTATATCGCTTTATAGATAAAAAATAAAAATAAAATTCATTGAAATTGCTCAAAAGCTCGCTTCGGGTGTATGTCGCTATTGCATGCGACAATGACATACCAGCGGGCTTTCACTTTTGTGCTTATGAGATAACAATTTCGAAACAGACAGTATCGAAAAAAATGAAGTAGCCCTTTTATATTTGAATATTAATTACATATGATTAATTACTATGCGTACTGTACATAATATTTACTTTTACGTTATTTCCTATATTTATTCGATTTTTCCGGTCGGCCATAAACTGACAGCAATTTCGCGTCAAATATAATATTACAATATGCTGTGAGACAACTCACTTTTTGTGGCTATATGTATTTCACAGTTAGTTAACAGTGGTTCGTATATAGAAAAATAAATAAATATTTATTTATCCTTATCGTGGTACAGGCTTATTATAGCTCCCCTTGGTGACTTTTGAATTTTTGTCACCATTTTAAACAAAAATATGTAATTTATGAAGTTATTGTTTCTTTCTTTCTAGCCTTTTTTTCTCCCCTCAATATTTTATAATTTATTTGTTTATGGGCTACTTGGCTTAAAGTGGCTATCCCAAAAGTAGACTCCTTGGCGAAAAATGTCGTATCTATTTTAGCATCAAAAAATTTAAAAAGTTACCCTGCATTATGAATAAGTAAATCTGAATATAATGCTGAATTAGCTTTCATGCCAAGCGTATTATACGAACGAATAAAAAAAAAAAAAAAAAAAAAAAACGCTATTAAAAAGACATCTAATATTGTGGTATGTTAAAAAAGATTACGGAACAAAATTTGAAGAAATATGTTGGATTTTTATTATTAATATTTAATTTTGATAATGACGTCATTTTGTCATAGCCTAAGCAGATTTATTATTTAATATTTCTTTTACCATTCTCGTGAAAATATATTACATTATATGTCTAAAAATAAATCAACTCGTAAATTTTTTTGGCAACAATTAAAAATTAAAATAATTATTTTTAAACTTTATTATAGAAGAAATATCTATATTATATTGAAGATAAAATATAGAGAATGTTTTCCTTCCTTCCCCTCCCCTTGGGGACGGAATTTCTAAAATTCCAAAAATTGGTTTTTATGTATTCATGTTAGCTATATTTTAAAGCAAAAATTCTACGGATATCTGTTTTTTTCTTTGAGATATAAAGGTTTTTGTGAAATCACGTTTTGCCCCCTTTACCCCCTTAGGGGCCGAATTTCTAAAATTCCAGAAATTGGTTTTTAGGTATTTATGTTAGCTATATTATGAAACAAAAATCTCACGTATATCTGTTTTTTTCTTTGAGATATGAATGTTTTTAAGAAATCACTTTTTGCGCATGCAAAATCACATTTTGCGACGCACCCCCTCTTGTGGACCGAATTTCCAAAATTCCAGAAATTGATTTTTAGGCATTTGTGTTAGCTATGTTTTAATGCAAAAATTTTACAGATATCTGTTTTTTTCTCTGAGATATGACGGTTTTTGTGAAATTACGTCTTTTCCTCCCACCCCCCCTTGGGGGGCGAATTTCGCAAAATCGCTTCTTAGGGGGTGCTTACACTACATGTTCTAAAATCTGACCCAGTTTCGAGTCAGTGGCCCCAGTAGATTGTGCTGTGCGTTGATGAGTCAGTGAATGAGTGAGTGGAAGTACTCTTTTATATATATAGATTAACCTTATATAATGAATTATAAATATCCCGTACTCATTCAGATTTTTACAAAAATAATTCCGAACCGAAACAATCCAATGGTACTGAGCAACAAGTCGAGGCATCGCTTACCTTGTATGTGCGGTATCCGACTTGTCTAATCCACGCTCTTCCTCACTTCCTTCGCGTTCAAGTATTCTTTGTTTTTCTTTTTTGTATTTTTAAAATGGAATGCTGGCAGAAAGTAACAGGCCATTTCTCTCCGAGATGTATTTTTATGTTTTAATCTCAGACAAGTCGCAACTGTAGGTGTAAAATGCACACAGTATTTCTTCCAACGAAACTGACACGGGGCGAATTCACCTGTTATTCATACAGTTGGTGTCGAATGATCTGTGCAACACAGAATTTTGTTTCACATATCCAAACCCTTGCTTCCATGATAAAGGAACTTTATTTCATGTTTCGGGATTTGAACACGACACCCGATGATGGATGAACCCATACGAGAGGGGTGGTTTGATGGAGAAGCACGAGTTCCCGAAAAACCACCTCCATCGTGCAATCTGTATTCCAATTTGTTTCTTGTATATTTTCGAAGGACGTCTTAATCCAGACAAGAGGTCCACTTTGTTTCATAACTCTGTTCAGTATCACACTAAAACGTGTCACACTTTGAATCGTATATTTTGACGAAGTGTTGCCACAGATGTCTTTCAAAAAAAGATATCCCAAATGTCTCGTATTTTTCAGTTGGCAGTGGAAGCGCTTTCTATTAATTGGCTGCCATGATATCAAACTAAATTGTTTCGAATGTTGTCGTGTCATGTTTTTCCATTCTAAAATTTTCAGTTAATACGGTTTGTTCTCAACCTATTTTGACTCCGTTTTGTTTGTCTTCTCCATTTACAATGCAAATCAAGCTGTATCCCTTTTGGGTCCTAATTTTGTGATGCATGTTCACAGGTCAGAATCGCGTCGGGTATTTTTCAATGGAAAATGGATGTTTATTTCCCTTAGGTGTCAATTTCGGATCCTAGTGAATTTAAAATAATCACTTAAAAGGGTTGCACTTTCATCGTCCTTACAGATTCCGAATTCAGAACGAATCTTTCACTTATTTTTACGTGTCAGAAAAATGATTTAGAAAATGGACACTTTCTCACATGTTTGTTTTAGGCCAGATATTTTTCAGAGGAAATTTTAAAATAGTCTTTTCATTTTATTTTTCTGTTTGATATCAGTGCGAGCTCCCATGTAAAAAGATTCGGATTGCACTTATGAGAGTACGTCATAAGTGTTTTCACTTTTGAAATTTTAAATAATCCATTGCGGTGTCAAAACATTTTGACTGAACATGCGTCCGTTCATCCACGTGTTTCACAGGCCCAAAGAGAAAAAACCCTCGCAACAAAAAGCACTCTTCGAGGAGTCGACAACTGAAATTTCCCTCCTGACCGCCCCGACATGGGCTTCCAGAGTTTCCATCTACAGTATGCTTAAAGGAACTTCTCCCTCTGTCTTTTATGTGGAAGTCTGCGCCCTCTTGGGGCGCTGTGATTCCACGCCAGATCTGGCGGCCGAAGTTTGCGCGGTAAGTTTTGTTGAAGGATTTTTTTTTTTTCCCAACCTTTCTCTGTCGTCCTGATTTAAAAAATTTTAATTGTTTTTTGTGCTGACTGTTACCACAGTCAAAACTATAAAACAAAACTTTTTAAATACTAGGTCTGTCGGGTTTTATTTAAAAAGACTAGTCGGTTTTTTAACCCTTTATCGACCACAAAAAGACAAAAAACATACTTTTTAGTTACTTAAAAGTCCTTTTAAAAGATATATACCATAAAAATTATGCATCGTTCTTGTCACAGGAGGGCTCAGTGAGATGGTACTCCAACGTACCATTGATACATAAAGGTCGAAAAAGATATCAGGACCCTAAAAAGAAAGTAAATAATCTGGTGTGTCACTCACACGACTTTCTCTTACCCTGAAATTTAATACTATAAATATAGGTTGGACATTAAGAGGTAACATAACGAGTACTGTTATGTAAACCTGTGTTAAACAATTCAAATTAGGCTTCGGAAGAGTTTTATATGATAATTAGCTCTGTGTGAGGGGGCTACCGCCTCCCTCAACCCCCCGTTTCATTATGCACCTACATTTATATAAAATTTAATTCAGTTATTAAAAAATAATTTATTAAAATTATTATTTAAACAAATTATCTTTTATGATAATGCAGACGATTTCCATATTAGAGAAGTAGTATAACACTAAATATCCAAAAAAAAAAAGTCAATTTTATTCTCAATATTTAAAAAAAAAAAAAAAAAAAAAAAAAAAATTCTAAGTTTTTTTTTCGTTAAAAGTAAAAAAAAATCGATAACTTTGTTTTAAATTATCGCAGATCGATGGTTCAACCATTCCTTTGAAAGGTATTGGCGATCTCTTTTGAAAGATACTCATCATGAAAATTGACTCCCCTCGAGGGGGGAGGCGAGGCTCCTACATACACAATTTTTTTTCCTGTTGACTATATCTATTACAAAAAATATATATTCGTTTCATTTGGTTTAGTGCAGTCTATAGATGTTAAACTCTACTGACCTGCAATTTCCCCCATAGACGTAATGTATTTGAATACTTTTGAGTGTCCCTGTACACGAACCATTCGCTTGATCTTATCGAAAAGCTTAGTGTAGCATCCGTATATGATACACATTTAGAATACTAAGTTTGAACTTTCTGCCATAATTTGTTTTTGAGATATTCTGATAACAGACAGACACACACACACACAGACCATTTGCTAAAAACATGACTTTCGTATTCAGGGAACCTCAGTGCATGTAAATATAACAAAATCTCGCGTTCGAAAATTTGACCCAAAAACAATACTTTCTCTACCTTATGGGTAAGAGAAAGTAAAAAAGTATTTACTTTTCATGTTCCTTACATTATTTTTTCTAAGATGAATGGTATTTTTACCATGTTTTTTTTTTTTTTTTTAACTTCTGTTCTTGTTTGTTTGTTTGTCCGGTACAAATCTTGCAAACTATTTTTAACTAACTTCGCTACTAGCTAGACATTTGAAATTTTCACAGTAGCTCAGAACCCGGTGACAACACGATACTTCGAAGTCAGATTTTCGAATAGATTTCTTTTAAATAATTAAAATATGAAAATGATAAGCTCCTAATAGCAATAAAAAAATAGTCATTAAAATATTAGCTGTAATTTAATGGTTGCCAAAAAAAATTGACGAGTTCATTTTCTTTCGACCTAAAAATAAATACATTTAATTCAACGTGAGCATTAAAAAATTGTAAGAAATTAAATGATGCATCTGGCAAAAGTGGACGTCATTATCACTTTAAAATTTTCTACACAATGATAAAGGGCTAGTGTAGTTAATGATGCAAATATATGTTGTTCTGAAAGGATCAATATTTTATTTCTAAAACCAACTTTTTTTTTAAAATTCACATTTCCCGTAACTCTTTAACCAATCACATTTTGGAATATCGATAATAAGGATTTTTTCGCCAGAAAAGTCGCCAAATCCATTACCTGCCCATTGGAGCTTTTTAATACGCTTTAAAGGAAAAGGAAGCTATTTTAACGCGAAAAAGAGCTGGAAATGCAGAAAATTGACATTTTGACTCTTTGAAAGAACTTATACAAAAATAAATACAATTATTTAGAATTTCGTAACAATACGCATTGATAAAGTGCTAATGTAGTTATAACTACGATTCAACAGAAAATTTAAAAACATGGTTTATAAAAAGTTTTTTATCTTATAATTTTTTTTTTCTTTTTTAAGTAGTATAGGAATGAATCACGACCACACGTGAAGATCGTGAAAAATGTCATGCAAAAACAGCATTGTATAAAATCCTTTCTTAAATAAAAACAGCTACGTGTAGTGCCTAGTGCCATAGAGTGAGACTAAAGTGAAGTACATACGTTCTGTTCTTATAAACACATCTGATTTTTCTTTGACAAATTCCATTTTATACGCTTTTTAAATTAATGCTATTTCAAAGTACTGTTGGTAAATAAAAGGTTTAAGCTGGCCTTTTATTATTATACATTAAATATTACATTTAAGATCGTCCTATTTCACATCGTTACATTTGAGATATTTGTATGTTAATTCAGTCGTGTAAAATCTTATGAAATTTATATTGAAATCTATTTAGATTGTGTTATTGATAACATCCAACAGGATAGAAACATTCTATGATATAAGAATATTTCTCATTGTAAAGAAATAATTTTAAGAACTCTATGAAAGCGAGCAAAATGAATTTTGCATAATAAAGAATTACACTTCAATAATTTTTCTTGTAAACACAGACATTTATTGGGGGAGAAAACAAGAGTCTATGATTAATCTCGGCAAGTCTTCATGTTAGAGCTCGATTAGGAACTTCTATTCGATTACCCCACTATACTCAACACTTTCCTGTTCTTGTTTTAAAAGAGAAGGAAACATCCTAATTAATATTCCATAGTATTGTTAGTAACCAACCCTTTATCTACACCACTTTATTTTAAGAGTAATTCTCTCCAAATGTAATTACAATTAAATAACAAAAAAAAAAAAAAAAAAAAAAAAAAAAAAACCTCTAAAAAAAGACTAGTGTTAAAAAAAGTTGGCTACTAACAATACTGTAATATACTGTACAATACTGTACAATATGTAATTAGGATGTCAGCAGCTCTGTAAAGACATTTTGTAGGTATCTACTGAATAGCTAGTAATCCGTCCGGGGACTTTTTGGAAAAAAGTTTTCCTGACCAGTGATACCGCGAAAGTAATACATTCCATAAAATAAGCAAAGAAAACGAAAATAGTTCACAACAAGAACGTTGAATCATGCGGTACGCATTGATTATTAACACTTTCCAAATGTACGTGATTATTGTATTGTATAACTTTCATTGCTCTTTGCCTACATAATCACACAACGACAGTAGTATAGATAATATAAGGCATACAGATAGACTCATTGAATTCCCAATCATTCTTAAACATTGTTAGAAAGTGTCAAAAAGGTAACTCTAAAGAAAACGTAGCCCCTGTATTCTGTAATGTATCTGAATATTTTAGTGTAGCCTTGTAAATCTGAAGTATAACAAAATCATATTCTATACAAAATATTATTTTAGCATATAAAAAATCAATGTCTGTCTTAAAATGCAACGCATTGGCTTTTTTTTTTTTTTTTTTTTTGGGGGGGGGGGGGGGGGTTGTACAGGACCTATTAATATCATTTCAAATAGGGAACATTCCATAGTGAATTTGAACAACATATATAATTTTGTAAAAAAATTCTTAAAATATTTACGGATACTGGGGCGGATAGACGGACAGAGACAGATGGACAGTCGGGACAGATAGATACTTAAATTGAAATCATATTCGCACTTAAAAAATGGTAAATCGCTTAATGTAAACGAAAATTCAATTTCAACAACTTTGCAATAAAAGCCTTCAGTGTAACTGAATGTTTGTGTGACCCTGTAAATCTAATACTAATTTAAGATTTGTTCAAAGTAAAGTTCTTCAAATATGGTTTATAGAAATACCTCTCATAAAACACAATGCTTAGGAATACTTTCGGGTGTCCCTGTGATGTTATTTACTCAATTTTCAACAGGGAGCATCCGATAGTGGACTTGAACGACATATTTCAATTTCATTAAGATTTGTGTAGAGTAACGGCATTAAAATATGATTTATAGAAATGCCTGTCATAGGACACAATGCTTTGGAAAATTTTTGGGTGTCCCTGTACACAAACCAGTCAAGGTGTTCACTCCATTTTCAATAGGGAACATCCGATAGTGAACTTGAATAACATATATCAGTTTCAAGAAATTCCATAAGCATTTACGGTAGTTAGAGCGCGAACAGGCAAACCGAAGCCCTAAACACTTTTCAATCTTGTTGCTAAAAAAGAAAGTCCCTCCACCCCCAAGAGCGCGAACTATCAAAATTTGTCAGAATTGTGAAATATACTCTCGTCGGGTAACCACTCTTCTTAGAGGCAAGTTTATTGAAACGATACAAAATGCAAACAGAATATAAAGCATTCTTATAAACTAACGAAAATGCACAACTTATAAAATTATTAGCAAAATAGCTACTGAAAAAATGCCTCCTGTTTTATGCAAGAAATTATATAAAAATATCCATCATCAAAATGACGACCAAAATTCAAAAGACTCCTAGGGAGAGTTCTTATGAAGCTGTACCATGATCATATTCATTTTATATATCTATATATATATAAATGAATGTTTGCCTGTATGTTATTTATAAAATCGTAAACGGCTTGACCGATTTCGATCATTCTTTTTTTGTTTTTTTCCTTATAGGTCAGGGATGGTTTAGGAAAAAAAAAATTGAAAAAATCTTCAAAATTAATTAAAATATGAAAATAATAAACTTATTGACATATATTGACTTAATATAAGCCATTTAAATTTTTGATTGTTGCCAAAAAAAGTTTACGAGATATATTTATTTATTGTTTTCAGCATAAAATGAAATATGCTTTCACGCGAAAAATAAGAAATTACTAAATGTTAAATTGGTCGATGAGAAAATGACACTTTATAATTTTAAAATGAAATAGTAATATTACAAATCTAACATATTTCTTCTGAATTTTATTTCACAGCATTTTTTTATATACCTCAACTTCAGATTTTTTTTCTTTTTCTTTTTTTTTTTTTTTTTTTAAGGCGGATGAAACACGCTTGGCATAAACGCTAATTCAGCAATATATAAAGGTATTTTCTTATTGATAATTCTTGACAATTTTTTATAATTTTGATGCTGAAGTAGATCGGACATTTTTCGCCAAGGAAAAGATAGAAAGAAATACTCAAGCGAAGTGATGACGTCACTGGCCGTTCGTGGATGTAAGAAAAATATTTCCTATGTTAAACGCCCATTGGATTTTTTGTAAAAAATCATTAAAAATCGAGGAAAAATATTTCCCGATTTTAATCCCCGTATTTAGGTATATATATGTATTAGTTATCATGTCCATGCATTAGATTAAGTTATTTTTGTTGTAAAATTGACAAAATTTGAATTTTTAATTTCAAAACTCTAGAAAAAAAAATGCCAAACTTCCATATTCGATTGAAAACACAAACATTTCATTTCAAAGGATGATATTTACACAATATCCAACTAATATACTGATTAAAAGGGAAATGATAAATATTCTATCATAATTTGAAGTCAAATTTGTTTTCAAATGTCTAAATAAAGTATCTAATATAAGATACTAATATGCTGTAACGGAATAGATTTGATATCGGTCATCCTTGGTAAAAAAATAAAATATCGCCAAATTATTTGGCGAACATAATTTAATTCCTTTCAAAAATCATGGTTATTTTAACAACTTATTTTAAGACAGTAATGAATAATATGAAACAATATTTCGTTCAATGCATATTACAAAAATATACATCTGGCATGTATATTTTCGTATTACGTTTTTGATCACCAAATACAATAAGCGCCAAGAACGACAGAGTTTTGAAATTTAAAATTAAAATTTTGTCAATTTGACAGCAAAATAACTCAATCTAACACATGCACATGGTAACTAATACATATATGTACCCAAATATGGGGATTAAAATCGGGAAATAATTTTCTTCGATTTTTAATCATTTTTTACAAAAAATCCAATGGGCGATTAACATAGGAAATCATTTTCTTGCATCCACAGATGGTTAGCGACGTCACATTTCGCTTGCGTATAGGAACAATAAACGCGTAAATTATATTTTGGTCTAAAACGGCAACAAAAATTTAAAAGTCGCCAAGGGCATTAAGACTGTACCATGATCAAGTTTACATACTAATTTATTTATTTTTCTATATACCAACTACTATTAACTAAGCATGAAGTATATATAACCACAAAATAATAATAATTGTCTCATGCGATAGAAGTAGCCGATCATAGCATATTGTAATATTATATTTGGTTTGAAATTGCTGTCATTCTATGGTTGATCGATTAAATCAAATAAATATAGAGAATAACTTGAAAGCAAATATTATGTACAGCACGTATAATGTTGCTCATATATAACTAGGATTCAAATATAAAGGGCTACTTCAAAATTTTCGATATTGTCCGTATCGAAATTGTCATATATGATAAGCACCTAAATGGAAGCCCACGGGTAAGTCATTGTCGCAGGCAATAGGGACAGGTATCGCAGAATGCGAGGACAAACAAGGCGCTGCCGAAGGTAGCGGGAACCCAAAGCGAACTTTTGAGCGATTTCAGTATTATTATTTTCTCTTTTTTTCATAAAACTATATAGAAAAGAGTTTCCTTTAAATATAGTGACCAGCGAAGCGGGCAAAGCCTGCTAGTATATATATATATATATATATATATACCAACCACTACGCTGATATAACATGCATATAAATGGGATGCTATGTGGAACTCTAAAATATCTGTGCACTTGCACGAATACATAAATAATTCAAATACGTAAAATATTTAGAATCGGAAATATATATAACAGCATAAATATGAGTTGTCTCATACGGTTGAAATAGTGCTCGTGTCATACTGTATTATTTGGTTTGGAATTTCAGTCATTTTAGGATCGACCGGACAAATCCGATAAGGTTTAGGAAATAACGTGACAAGCATAGTGTTGGTCCTATGAAATTGCGATTTAAATATACTACAAGTGCTACACTGATTTTTCTTCGGTATTGTCCGTTTCAAAACTGTCGTCCAATAAGCACCCAAACTGAAGTTCACTGGCAACAGAGACACAATTTTGTGGGTGAAGAAGACGCCGCTATTCTTTGCTTCAGAAAGTCTAAACGATTTAGTATTTTTACGTTTTGATCAGAGTACTGAAAAGCAACTTAAAAAATACTAGCAAAAAATGTGGCAGCCTAAAACTAGATTTGTTTCTGAAATAAAACTTTATTTTATCTTGGGGAAAAAATACGTAATTTTTGTACGATCATTTAAAATACTTACGGAATATCACTTTACAGAATATTTTTTCGTCGATTCAGGTCCTCCAAATTGAAATTGTGTTACAGTTAGGTAGACTTAAATAACTTATTAATTTAGAGTTTAAACTATTCATTGAATAAAAATGCACTTTTCTCGAATGAAAACGTATGTTGTTATTTGTAGCTTCGGATGTGAAAAGGCTTAATCATGCCCTTCCATCGTTTAGCGTCCCGTGCATTTCACCCTATGGGGTGACATCTTGCGATGCAGGTTGTTTATGAAGATGGAAGAAGAAATCTCGCAAGAACACTCTGCACAGCTTCATTTTTAAGACATTGCTTAAAAACTGCCCAATAAATATTTAGTAAACGAGTCCCTTTTAGCAGATCTTTATTCTGGAAATTGAATCCGCAGTATATCTCCATGAAAATGCTTTAAAAGGAGATTAAAACTTTTCCATATCGTTTGCTGATGAAGTTCAGAAGCAAATTCCATTTAAAAAGAAAATGTTTTTATTATTATTACTAGATGCGGTCTCCTGCACCAATGACGAAGGGATAGCAGATAGGACTTCTTCTACAGATAAATTCGTACCTATCTTACTGACTCGATATAGGTTCGATTAAGGAGATACAGGTAGATATCGATTCCCATAAGCTGTTTCTACTCATCTCTTTTATACTTTGCCCTCCCTCTGCACTCCTCATTTCACTCGCATTCCTTTCCCATTCGTCTCGATTTACCTCCTCTCTCCTCAGAAACACTGGTTCATCAGTGACGGCTCCCCACATTCGTCTCCTGAAAAAGGTGGGATCAAAGAACTTTTAAATTCGTTTAAATAAATGAATGGCTGTGAGGATTGGAAATCAATTTTCTTTCCTTCTTATTTCGGTTTGTAGGATGCGACATTTTAAAGACGAGACATCTACTTCCTCTGTGTGTCAGACAACACTGATACAGGGCCTTTCCCAATGTCGGTACGGTCTCTCGAACAAAAATTTCATCCTTGGATTGCGAGTCTACTGGTCCCGGATAAGCTCCTTTCATTAGTCTCTAAGAACAGATTTTCTCTACAGTAAGTGAAGAAAAAGGTTTTTTTTCCCTCATTTAGTTGATTTGTCGCAGAGACGGGCGCTTCCGACAGGATCTAAAATGGCTGTTCCGCCAACACCTCGTCCTCTGAATGTTCTCTCCCTCTCTTTCAGTCTCTCTTTCCATTTTCTCCCCTTTTCTTCATCGTTTTTAAGAATGTGAACAGAGTGGATGAGAGTACGGCCGTTATTCAAGAGGGGGGTGCATCGTGCATTCGAGAGAAGTTGCAAACACATTCTAACGAGGTGTATTGGAAGGAAAAATTGCTCCATGTGTGAATGTGCTGTTGCGGCAATTTCACACGTGTTATCTGTCCAAAATACACTGGAATAATCCAAAACAGAAATGGTCTTCGTGTATGAGCGCAAAAACTTAACAAATAAATAAAAATGCGAGCGTACACCGCCAGCCAGCAGATTGATTTTTTTTTCCCAATGTGCATATATTTAGTATGAAGTAATACGTGTGTGCCCAGACAATGGTGGAAAACTGAATATTCGTCGACTACAAAATGCCAAAAATAATTATAAGATGAAAAACTTTTATATACCATGTTTTTAAATTTTCTGTTGAATCTTAGCTATAGCATTAGCACTTTATCAATGACATCCTTTTTTCTGAGATGCCTAATTTAATTTTTTTTTTATAATTTTTGAAAGTACGTAAAATTAAATGTATTTATTTTTATGTCGAAAGAAAATGAACTTGTAATTATTATTACTTTTATTTTATTTTTTTTTTTCGGGGGGTGGGGGGCAGCAATTAAATTATAGCTAGTATTTTAATAGCTATTTTTAAAGCTATTAGGAGGTTATTATTTTCCCATTTTAATTAATTAAAAGAAAACTAATCAAAAATTCGAAAATGTGGCTTCGAAGTAGTGTGTTGTCATCGGGATCCGAGCTATTCTGAAAGTTTCAAACGTCTAGCTAGTAAGGAAGTGAGTTAAAAGTCGAATGCAAGATTTGCACCGGACAAACAAGAATAGAAGTTAATAAAAACATGGTAATAATACTTCCAAGAATAAAATGATCCAATTGAATTGGTTAAGAAAGAATTAGCTGTGTAGTTGAAACGCATTTTCTAATATTATGCGAGACATGTCCTTCCACCTAAAAACAAACGAACAGGCCTCACTAATTTTATTCCAAAAATTTCCTCTTTCAATGGGCCCCAGGTCCATAACACTGCTCTGCATGTAAATCGGCTCCTGGAAATTGTAATGTAAAATGACCTCCTGAATCCGAATAGGATGCATTTTGCCCTGTCACCCATTGATTTTTAGGGACGCTCGCCTATTTTTATCACTTTTATGTCTATAAATTTGATTTGTTTGGGGGGGGGCTAATTTTAACTGTTAAATATCTTCTGAGGGGCTACAGAGCTGGAAAATTCTAAGACATCAACATTTGCATCAAGGGGAGATTTTTTTTTTTTTTTTTTTTTTTTTTTTTTTTTTTTTTTTTTTTTTTGGGGGGGGGGGGGGGGGGGGGTCCCGAAATTCCTACTCAAGGATTTTCTACTGAAATTATATATTACATATGTTATATTTTATTAATCAATTGTTATTGTTATTTATTATACATTATACATTTACTTGTTTTTAAGTGTTGAAATAATTCTTTGTCATTCTCCAAATCCAATTCATGGCCATTGAATGACCGAACAGTGATAAAAATGGAGGGAGGAGTGGCGTCCTGAGAAAACGGTGGGTGATGGGCCAAATTGGGGACCCTATTCGTATTCAGGAGGTCATTCTACATGAGAATCAGCAAGAATGGTGTCGGGGCTTGAATTTTTTTTTTTCTTTTTACAGCGCAGTATAATCGACCGCTCTTTGCTTTTTTTTTTTTTTTTTTTCCAATTCGATCCTTCCGTCTGTCCGCGCTGTCAATATTTCTAGAATGCCTCAAAGCGAACGGACATTCACCATGGCTTTTCCCTGTTCAACCTGACGAAGGGTCGTGGTCTTATTTTGACCCAAAACATTTCTTGCGTGTTTTTTCCCCCAATTTTTGCAGTCATGCAAAAAGTTTTTTATTTATTACTTTGCAACGTGTCAGCATTTCACTCATTGTGTGCAGGGAGCCTCCATAGCACTACGCCCTGAGAGTGTCTGAGGCTGAAGCCAGTTTGTAGGCTGCACACGAACGTACATCATCCAGAGGCATGTTCCGTGTGCTTGAATGTTGGGTTCCACAAAAATATCCCGATACAGTGAGGTCGAAGATTGTTTCAATTATCGGTTAGGGCTCAAAACTTCTCAACTGTACAAGACTATAAATATAGTAACCTATATTTATAGGTGATACTTCTCCTTCGCTTTCCTCCCCTCATGACAAATGAAGCTCTTTGCTAGGATTTTTCTTTCCTTCTCCTTCCAATCATCTCTTTTTTACTCGCTTTTGTAATATAGATGAGAAAAAATATTGGACTAGATAAATTTTTTGACTCCTGGTTTTCTATGAATTTATTCGCTCTGAACACGATTTTACTTCTTTTAGAAAAATGTCTGATTGTTGGTTACGAAAATTCTTTGAGCGCTGTATCTTAAAAAAGAACGGACGGAATGCTACTAAACTTATTTTGGGTTGGACCTTGAGATAAATGAATGCTTATTAGATTTTGGCACAGATAGCTGCCATGCTGCAGTTTCTCTTTTTTACGAGAAGGTTGATATGTCTCAGCTTACCAAAAACTTGATAAATGAGAGAAACATTCTAAAAAATTATACTCATTCAATTTGGATGCATAGGGGCCGACGGGTGCCACTCTTATGCTGTCAATATTAAAGACCCTTCATGATAAGAGACTGGACATTGACTCGCCAGCCGATCCGCCCTGTTTGTTCGATATGTTATATACAATACCATTACGCTATGAAAAATTTAAAATGGCACTCGCCAAGGCTTGCTAAAGATAAATAAACATGTTTTATCGAGATTTTGAATTTTAGAAAAGTGTCAGACATTGATAAAAATAAATTACGATCGAGTGGTTTTTCAGCGAACATCCGCCCTATTTGTTCAGTGTCCAGTCTCTGTATTCAGGGTCCCTAGTCGATTTCCACTTTTACGAGGAGCCCATATCTGAGCTTCTATAGCGTGTAAGAGACACTGAACTGATATCTCTGATGTACTCGCATATTATGCAAAACACTTGCTGATTTAATACTGGTCGACACGGTGTGCTGCTATGATTGACTTTCTGCGGTTTTTCAGATGGCTGTGTCTTAAAATTTATTGGTTAAAACGGCGCCAACTTCTATGTATAGAATCCGTATTGTAAGAATTTCTATTCTCTATTGCTTTAAATATTTGTGCACGTTCACCAATATGTCACATTGCTATGTAGAAAGGTATAGAAAAAAAAAAACTTAAATGCCGAGTGTTGCCCAATTTTGTCTCCTAAAGTATTATCAGAATAATATTGAAACTCTAATGTCAGTTGGCAACAAATTGCTTTCTAGCCGTAAACAATAATTAAAATAAAGTATGATTTTTAAAAATATTTTTAAGAGAGGAAAGAAAAACATTTTTTAATTCATTTAAGGGTTAAAAGAGAAGAATATGGGATAAACTGCAGCACACTCTTCTCTAAACAGAAGTGGCTCGAACGCATATTTCGTCTTCTTTTTCTCGACTTTTCCTTTTTTTTCTCCGATAAGAGCCTCCCCCTTTATATTTTTGAGGATCGACCTCACCGCCTTTCTTAGACAGAAAAAACACTTAATCGACATTTATTTTCCAAAAATTGATTTTTACTTCCTTATACAAAGTATAAGGAAGTATAGTAATCCCGATTTGCGAAATGGATTTTGTGTTTCACATTGCTCGAAAACGAATGATCGCTGAATGTTGCCAATTTATGCGTGTGACAGTCATGATGTCTGGTTGCACAGCTGCAAGTTTCGTCTTAACACGAGCTCTCGTTTTAGAGATATAAGCGACTTTACACGATTTTTCGTGACGTCTGTGTGTGGGTGTGGGTGTGGGTGTATGTCGCATAACTCAAAAACGGTTGGACGTAGAAAGTTGCGAATGGGTACATAGGTTTGTTATAACATCTAGTTGTGCACCTCCCTTTTTGGACTTTACATGATTTTCCGTTTTGGAGATATTTAGGAAAATTAGGTTCATAATGGGCAAAATGTATCAAACTAGTTGGCATAGGTGGACTCTGCTCAGTTCCCCATCATATTTATGTTCTCATAAATTTCTAGTTTGAGAGATATAATCAGGTTAAAAGAAATGAATTTGACAAAAGCTTGATTCAGTGACAGAATGAAAACCCCGCCTAATAGGCTATCCACCGTTCACTTCGATATATTTATCTTATTCTAATCTATTAATTTATTTTATCAGGGTCAATTCCGTTGTTTAGTTTTCATGCTACTATTTCCAATGCAATAATCCTCAAAATTCATATTTATATGAAAAATTTACAATTTCGCTATGTTGATAAAATCGTAAATTACGAATAATTTACGAAAATTTCCTAGTAGAATATTTGTATTCAATCATGTTCAAACAAATATCATAAATGTAATTTTGCAGTTGTCTAATGTATTTATGAGCCTCAAAATGAAAGTTTATGCTCAATTTTACCTTATTCTGGCATGTTCAGTAAATCGTAAATTCCAAATAACTTACGAATTTTTTTAAATTGGAAAAATCATAGGCTATGATATTCATGCCAGTATCCTAAATAATATTTCGAAAGTGGTTTGACATCTTTACGATGAAAATATCCCTCAAGATTGACGTTTATGTGAAATTTTGCTCTATGTTGCCATGTTAAGAAATTCGTAAATTTCCAATAACTTACGAAATTTTTATATTGGAAAATTCATAGTCATTAATATTCATACCAGTGTCCTAAATAATACTTCAAAAGTAGTCTGACATCTTTACGATGAAAATATCTCTCAAAATGGACGTTTATGTGAAATTTTGCCATATACTGCCATGTTAAGAAATTCGTAAATTTCCAGTAACTTGCGAAGTTTTCAAAGTAGCATATTTATAGTTACTGATGTTCATTCCGGCATCAAAACTGATATTTTAAAACTGGTCTGACATTTTTACAGTAAAAAGTTTTCATTTAATGCACGTTTAAGTGAATTTTTGTCCTATTCTCCCATGTTAAGAAAATCGTAAATTTCTAATAACTTACGAAGTTTTTAAATTCGAATGTTGCAAATGAATAGGGTTCTTGCCAGTGTCGAAAGTAATATTTAAAAACTGATTTGACCTCTCTGCGACAATTTGTTCTTGAGATATCGTGTACACAGACTAACAAACTAACGGACTGACCCACTAACAGACTAACACACTAACAGACACCCTACACACAGACACCATAAAAATTTTGTCATTTTCGGATTCCTCACACCTGAAAACGTGTAGAAAAGTCAAAAAACCGAGGTCGAAAATTTTCACGATTACCTAAGTTCCCCATACCGAGTATGATGGGGAACTAAAAACGGTAATAGCTGAAAAACGGTTTGGACAAATCTTGCAATTTAACTGACCTCTCGACTAGCTAAACATTTGAAACTTTCAGAAAAGTTCAGAACACGTTGACATGAGTCCCCCCCCCCAAGGCACAACTTTGACATGAGTCCCCCCCAAGGTACAACTTTGACACGAGTCCCCTCCCCAAGGCACGACTTTGACATGAGTCCCCCCAAGGTACAACTTTGACATGAGTCCCCCCAAGGCACAACTTTGACATGAGTCCCCTCCCCAAGGTACAACTTTGACATGAGTCCCCCCCAAGGCACAGCTTTGACATGATTCCCCCCCAAGGTACAACTTTGACATGAGTCCCCCCAAGGCACAAGATTCCCCCCCAAGGCACAACTTTGACATGATTCCCCCCCCCCCCAGGCACAACTTTGACATGAGTCCCCTCAAGGCACAATTTTATTTTTTTTTTTTTTTTACGTATGCATGCATTTTTTTTAAATATTTTTAGCTAAATGTTTCGGCTCCAGTGACAATGTTTTTTATTATTATGTATATTTCTAAAAGTGTATAAGGAAGTCATGTGGTGCCCACATCAGATTTTTTTATTATTAGTTTTCATTTTGCGACTGAAAAACAGAGAAAAAAAAAAAAAAAAGTCATTTTGTGAAAATTTGCATTTTTGAACTGAAAATTATAACATAAACATTTTAAAAAGTCAATTTCTGGATGTGCAAACGAAATAAAAAAAAAAAAAAAAAAAAAAAAATTAGGTAATGAGTCATAGTGGTAACACATTTCCCCTCAGAATAACGTGAGCCTTGGCCGACTGTCCCCTCTTGACAGCACAGTGTAACGGAAATCCCAAACACCGTATTCTAAATGTGCATCTTATTAGTTTTAAGTAAATGGAACGAATAGTTCGTGTACAGGAGCCTCCTAGACGTCTTCGGGTAGCACTCAACAAAATGAAATGAATCTTTAACGCTCATAAAATCACTCTTTTAAGAGAGAAGCTTTTCATTCATGAGCGATAAATGTTTTTGATAGGGCATGAAAAATCTATAGAACACTGTGTGTGTGTATTTTTGCAACACCTTGTATAACACCGTCCTACTCTTCAAACAACCTGTGTCGAAGGGACTGGCAACGGATCCTCACTTCCTCGGTTAGGCTCTAAAATGGCTGCCCTTCGCGAACCCGACAAGCTGTTTAGTTTTCTCTTTTCGCCGTTTTGTTTATCCATTTCGCCGTTTTATTTTTAAATGCGAGACTCTGAACAGAGTATCTCTTTCCCTTTTTCTCCGTTTCATTAGCAGCGATCATTGCCCATTCTGAAACAATTCGTAAAATGAGTGGTATGTGTTTGAAACTGAGTTATTTGTTTTTGTTTCGTTAAATGTGGAAAACGTGCTTGTGTCTCTGTTCTCTATATATTAAAGAAAAAGCTACGACTGCCGCTTTTCGGTTTTTTTTTTTTTTTTTTTTTTTGGTCTGCGACACCATCTCTTTTGCGACCTGAGTATCACGACAGGTACCGACTTTGCCGAATAATCTCGGCTGATGGCCGAGAGGTTCTACTCTCGAAGTTGGTAGAAGTGAGATACCAGGTTCGATACCAGATCATGCTCGTCGGGGAAGCCGTTCGAAATTTTACGTGGTTTTCTCCAAAACTAGCCTATATACTCCTTAGAAATACCCCTTCCCCTTCCACGGCCCGGAAATCTTGCGCAATCAAACGCCCTTAATGCAACAGCATTTGACAGGATTATTTGTTTTTTTACTAAATTTCAGATTATTTAAGTCATCAAGACTTAATATCGGGCTCATTATACAGGAAAAATATTGAAAAATAAAATAAAATTTCCTTTATTCTGGTCAATTGAAAATTTTAAGTGAAAATTAAAACTGTTTTTCTAATAACAGTTTATTATTAATGCCAGTTCCTATTTCAATGAGTACTTTTTTAAATGTGAATTAGAAATTTATGCCTTAACTTCATTTAGACTGATTAAAAATTTGAGTTAAAGATAAATAGTCAGCTTTTTATCACTTTTTATCGGTATGTTAATCATTTTCACCAGTGTAAAATGAGTTCATTAATAGTCAATTTATTCAACAGTTAGTAAAATTGAATAGCCCCAAATTAATAGTTTAAACAGTAAAGGTTACTTATTTGCGTTCAATCCGTCTGATACAAACAAAGCGCATTATCCAGATCATTTTAAAAATTGTGTGGAATTCAGGAAATAAATTTTTGGAACATTCGTGGAATACACAATATTTACCTTGATTAAAAAAAATATTTTACAACTCCATCACAGGCTATGTTTGGTATCGAGCTTCATCTTTCTCCATTAACATTATTTCCATTCTACAGCAGGAAGATTTGGAAAAAGTCATTGATGATGTTAAATTTAACACGGTGAGAGTCACAAAAAACGAGCAGAAAAAAGATTATAGAAAAAGCATGGGATGAAATCAAAAAAAAAAAACAAATCACAATATTAAGTGTTAAAAAAGAAAAAAAAGAAACGTCTAACACCGGAAAAAACAAAAGGCTAAAATTGACTGCAAAAAGATAGCATAGAATGTGATAATCCAGAAAAAGGAACCAGAAATAATTTATTACTTTCTTCTATCTTCAACGGAAGAAAGTATTGGATTCGTAAAAAATTTCGACCTCGGCTTTTGGATGGATTGACACGTTTTGAGAGCTGTAGAACACGATTTGACAATTTTTAGAAAATGTCTGTCTGTGTGTGTATGACAAAATTTTGTGGCAACTGTACCTCAGGAACTACTGCACAGAATTTCATACAAATTGGTATGTAGTGGCACCTTGACATAAATGAGTGCCTATCCACTTTTGGTAGAAATCGGCTTACAGGTTGCGTTGCCATCCCGCTTTTTCTAAATATTTAACAGGGGGATATAAGGCAAAATTTTGTATAAATTTGCATAAAGAGAACTATTTTTTAGTAATCATTATGAAATTTACAAGAATTATTTATAATAGAGATAGTCAACTGGGAAATTTTTTTGCATGTGTAGGAGCATGGTGAACCCCCCTGGGGGGGAAGTGTCCCCTCGAAGGGAGTAAATTTTCAAGATGGGTATCTTTCGAAAGTTCTCGTCAATACCTTTAAAACGAATGGTTCAACTATAAATATGTGATAATTTAAACCAAAGTTATCGATTTTTTTTTTTTAAATATTGTTACTGAGTGAATTTGAAAAGGAAAATATAGAAGAGGGTACTTCCACCCAGGGGGGGGGGGGGGGGGGAAGCAATGCCCCCACATGCACAATTTTTTTTTCCTAATTAACTACTACTATTAGCAATAGTTCATATTAATTTTACAATCACAGGTTAAGAATAACTCTCATTATGTACATTTATACGAAATTTTGTCCTATACTACCATGTTAAAAATTTAGAAGAAATACGATCACAGCGCCTCCTGTTGTGCGATTGATCCCCAAATCTAATCAGCACCAGTTTATGTCAGGAGCCTACGAAATTTTGATAATTTCGTTAAAAAAAAAAAAAAAAAAAAAAAAAAAAGTTTTTCTAAGTTTTTTTTCGTAAAAAGTAAAAAAAATCGATAACTTTGTTTTAAATTATCACAGATTTATAGTTCAACCATTTGTTTTAAAGGTACTGACGAGACCTTTCGAAAGATACCCATCTTGAAAATTTTTGCCCTATATCACCATGTTAAAAATTTTAGAAAAAGCGGGATTGCAACGCAACCTGTAAGACGATTTTTACCAAAAGTGGATAGGCACTAATTTATGTCAAGGTGCAACTACATACCGATTTGTATGAAATTCTGTCCAGTAGTTCCTGAGGTACAGTTGCCACAAAATTTTGTCAGACAGACAGACAGACATTTTCTAAAAATGGTCAAATCGTGTTCTACATCTCTCAAAACGTGTAAATCCATCAAAAACCCGAATCAATCGTTCAACAGGTGGCGCTGTAATCGTATTTTTTCTAAATTTTTAACATGGCAGTATTGGGCAAAATTTCCTATAGATGTACATAATGAGAGTTATTCTTAATCTGTGATTGTAAAATAAATATTAATTATTGATAATAGTAGTAGTTAATTAGGAAAAAAAATTGTGCATGTGGGTAAAGTTTCAAGATGGGTATCTTTCAAAAGGTCTCGTCAATACCTTTAAAACGAATGGTTGAACTATAAATATGTGATAATTTAAAACAAAGTTATCGATTTTTTTTTTTTTTTTTTTTTTTTTTTTTTACTTTTAACGAAAAAAAACTTTGAAAAAAAATCGTTTTTTTTTTTTTTTTTTTTTTTTTTTTTTTTTTTAATGTTACTGAGGGAATTTGTATAGGAAAATATAGAAGAAAGTCGTGTGGTGGCCACAACATACTAGTTTCTTATAGAGAGAAAGCAAGCCCTTCTATTATTCGAAATCTCGAATCATAAAAAAGAGAGGATGTATTTTACGGAATAAATGTGTGTATTTGAATGCTACACTTTTAATTTTATTTTTTGAGGGAAATTCCCACTGTGTAGATGGGACTGGCAACCCACCTCCCCTACAGGGTGTCTAAAATGGCTGACCTACGCGCGCCGTTTCTTGGCTCGTCATTCTCGCTCTACGCCGTTTTCTTCCGACACCCCTCCCTACCCTATCTCCCTTGTTTATCTTTTCTGCATTTTTTGAAATGCAAAACGGAGAGAACCCTATCTTTTTTTTTTTTTTTTTCTCTTTTCATTTGTGGTTTTCCATCTGGAATGGCATTCATACTAAAACAAGTTGTAAAAACTCTTTCGCCGTTTCGTTAATGAGAGGTTCGTGTTCGAAAAGGAAGCATTTATTGAACGCAGCTTCTGCGTGTCTTTTCCCGACCGAGTAAAAAAAAAGGAGCAAACGGAAATTAATTTCTGACGTCACAAAAATATTTCGAAAAGGGGTGAACGAGGAACTGTTATTCCTTTGTTTTCTGTGAATGGGTAAAAAGCCAGATTTAAATTCAACGCATAGATAGTTTAGCACGCCCTCCACGAGTTTAAGCTCAAAATCAGGAAGTGTTCTTTCTTTATAGTAATAAATGGAAATATTGCATTCGGTCTAAAATTTCGATGACGAGTTTGCATCGGATGGACATGTCTTAAAGGACTTTTTGAACAATTTGTTACTGCTTGTGTGTGGGAGGGAAAGGGGGGGGTAGCTTCTTTTGATTTACATATCTTAAAACAGGAAAAGAGTAGAACGACCCAACTTTCCAACTAAGATACTCATCGTTCTCCGATTCGAGTCGAAAACAAACAAGGACGATACTGTGATCTAATTGTCCTTGTTTGTTTACGATTCGAATCGGAGAATGAACAATAGATGAATTTCCCAATTATGAGTGAAATCAGAAAACCGACAATGGAACCGAAATTGGGTATCTCTAAAACAGGTCTAACGATTACCATTTGCTACATTAAGATGTTCTTTTGCATGTGGAAAAAAAAAAAAAAAGGATAATAAGTCCTAACTAGTGGATCTGCAGATCAGGAGCCTCAACGTCCTATTTACATCAGACATTATTCAATAGGTCATTTTTATATATTCCTTATTATATAATCGTATATATTGATTCGATCGACTTGTTACCATAATCAGATATATTCCTGAGGGGGGCTGCCGCCCCCCTCAACCCCCCGCTGTATCTCTATTTGTATATCTTATAGGGTGTTACGGAAACAATTGCATTTATTCTTGTATAAATTCTTTCAAAGAGGTTTAGTAAAGTTAATAAAATGCTAACTTTGTGCATTTCTAGTCGTTTTAGCGTTAAAATAGCCTAATTTTCCCTTAAAAACACTTAAAAAGGCTCCAATAAGGAAAGAAATGGATTTGGCGCCAAATTTGGCGATTGTTTCCCTCCTTGGCGATTTTTTGGCGACCTTGGCGAGAAAATCCTTATTAGGGATATACCAAATATGGAAGCTCTAATCTCATTATGAGATATGAGAATTTTCCAGAACAGTCTGTGTTCGATAGAAAAGTATAAAAGGAGCATTTTTTCGCCAAGGCGGTCAGTCTCAGATCTGTGTCAGTTTCGTCAAATGCTTGCTTTGCTTTGAGCCACTTTAGATGAGACTTTCTTTATGTGTTATTGCTAAACAGTTTGTACTGTTGTTTTGCGGTTAACGGCTGTTGTTTAAGCTGTGTTTACTGGTTGAATTGAAGCTGATACTTGGTTTATATACCTGTATTTTCCTTGAACTTTCTGTGAATACATCACTGAATTTTTCCAAGTTTCGCTTTTCATTTTTGGACAACTTACGAACCCCCAAGTACGCAACAATATGTATTCTTAATAAACGATGGCCTTGTATTATTTCCCTGAAATTCATAAATACCAAATTTCATACAAAAAAAAAAAAAAAATTACATAGCATATAGGAAATATTTTGCTTAACCTTTAAACTAATTTCCAATTCTATGCCCACAATTATCAACAGGAAAACAGGCTTTTAAAATTCTAATAAAATTTCATTATATTTGATACGGTGTAACCATGTTAAAATAAACTTTTAAGAAATATCGACTATAGATTGTAATAGTACGAAATTATTTTATGTATCCCGGAAAAGTAGCCACAGTCATTATAAACGCCAGTAATAAGAAAAAACCTAATTAATTATACCTCATTAATTTTTTTAACTAATTTGACATCATTTGGATGATTACATTACATACTCGGAATTATTTTGTGTGGTCCCATAAATTATTTAGTCTATACATAACCTTTTTTAAGAGTAAACATAATTTTAAGCATCTTTATAATGTATGTTAATTTTATTAAGTTCAATTTAACATAAACGCATTAAGGTGCGCGCTTAAATAAAAGTTTGTCCATAGGCTCTAATGTTATGAAATTCTTTCTTGTGTCTCTGTAAACAAACCATAAACATCGTATACACCAGTAAAAACTATTCAGCTTATTTTGCGTTTAAAATTAATAATTGTCCCAAATTTAACATCGTTTGGATGACTACGTGACATTGTCAGAACACTTTTGTAAGGTCCTGTATATTAATTAGAAAGCTTAAGAGCACATTTTTTCTTCAAACAACATGAGTTTAAGCATCTTACTCACGTACGCTAGTTTCATTTTCTTCATTGCAAAGTAATGATATTAAATTGCGTTTAAAAGAAATTCACCCTATACGTTGTAATGTTAAGAATTTTGGCGTGTCCCTATACACAGTTTATATACAATATAGCAATAAAAATTATACAGCTACTTATATGCAGAACTGGAACGTGTGCGCCAATTTGCAAGTCAATCGAAGGACTTTTGCGGCCGCTATTGCGGTACATACAAATTCTTCCCATAGCCCGTAATGATAGAAAAACTTTAGCGTGTTCCTGTACACGAACTACAAATGTAATACACACCGAAAACTATACAGCTAATTTCGTGGGGATCATGGACATGTGTGCCAAATTTCAAGTCAATAGCGTGATTTTTGTGGCCGCTATCGCGATACATACAAATTCCTCTCTTAGGCCGTAATGATAAGAAAAACTTTGGCGTGTCCCTGTATTCGAATTACAAATGGAATACATACCAAAAACTATACAGCTGATTTCGTTGGGCTCATAAACATGTGTACCAAATTTCAAGTCAATAGCGCTATTTTTGCCGCCGCTATCGTGATACATACAAATTCCTCCCATAGGCCGTAATGATAAGAAAAACTTTGGCGTGTCCCTGTATACGAACTACAAATGGAATACATACCAAAAACTATACAGCTGATTTCATGGGGCTCATGAACATGTGTACCAAATTTCAAGTCAATAGGCCGCAAGTCAATAGGTTTTTGCGGCCGCTATCGCGCGACAGACAGACAGACACACAGACACAGCCCAAAACCATTTTGAGTCTCAACAGAGGGCCTCCACTGACGTTTCGGCAATAAGTTAGGAGGTCGACTTAAGGTTTCGAATGCGAAAATTTCAAGACACGATTATCGTGTCGCTGGAAGGCAGCTGGTATTTCAAAACTAGGCATACTCGAATCACTCTCGAACAAATATATTCGTATTTCTTAAGTCCTGTGAGTGATTTTAAAGGATGTTTGAAAAGTTTATTAAATCTCATTGTGAAACGAGTGAATCTCGCCCATTCAAAACGGATGAATGTACCGCCATCGGAAACAGCGACAACATGAAGACGTCCGGTTCGGGGAGAGTTCCGCTCACCCAGACATTTCTCCTCCGAGGGACACTCTCGAAGGAGAAACGAGTTTTACAGGCAAGGGAAAACAATTTCTCCTCCTCTAGCGGGGTGCGTGCGAGGTTCACAGTTAGAAACACAAAAAAAAGGGGGGAGGGGCGAACTTTTTCTTCTAAATAAACTAGTATGTTGTGTCCACCACAAAACTTTCTTCTATATTTTCCCTATACAAATTCACATAGTAAGAATATTAAAAAAAAAAAAAAAAAAAAAACTATTTTTTTTCCAAGTTTTTTTTTTTTTTTTTTCGTTAAAAGTAAGAAATAAATCGATAACTTTGTTTTAAATTATCACATATTTATAGTTCAACCATTCGTTTTAAAAGTATTGACGAGACTTTTCGAAAGATTTACCCCCCCCCCCCCCCGTGGGTACTTCCCGCCTGGGGGGGGGGGGAAGCGATGCCCCCACATGTATAAAACTTTTTCCTAATTAACTACCACTATTATCAATAATTCATATTAATTTTACAATCACAGGTTAGGAATAACTCTCATTACGTACATTTATACGAAATTTTGTCCTATACTGCCATGTTAGGAATTTAGAAAAAATGCAATCATAGCACCACCTGTTGAGCGATTGATCCCCAGATGTAATAAGCACCTACCAAGTTTGGTTAAGTTTCGCAAAAAAAAAAAAAAAAAAAAAAAAAATACAATTTTTCTTTCTAAGTTTTTTTTTTTTTTTTTTTTGTTAAAATTTAAAAAAATCGATAACTTTATTTTAAATTAACGCAGATCTTTGGTTCAACCATTCGTTTTAAAGGTATTGGCGAGCTCTTTTGAAAAATTCCCATCATGAAAATTTACTCCCTTCGAGGGGAGACTTCCTCCTCAGGGGGGGGGGGAGGTGAGGCTCCTACGCATACAAAACATTTTTCCCAGCTGACTATCTCTATTATAAATAATTCTTGTAAATTTCATAATGATTATTAAAAAATCATTCTCTTCATGTACATTTATACAAAATTTTGTCCTATACCACCCTGTTAAAAATTTAGAAAAAGCGGGATGGCAACGCAACCTGTAAGACAATTTTTACCAAAATTTGATAGGCACTCATTTATGTCAAGGTGCAACTACATACCAATTTGTATGAAATTCTGTGAAAAAGTTCCTGAGATACAGTTGCCACAAAAGTTTGTCACACACACGCAAAGACTGACAGACAAACAGACAGACATTTTCTAAAAATGGTCAAATCGTGTTCTACAGCTCTCAAAACGTGTAAATCCATCCAAAACCTGCGGTCGAAATTTTTTACGAATCCAATACTTTCTTCTATTGAATATAGAAGAAAGTAAAAATTTGGCCCCATAGGCCATAATGATAAAGAATTCTTCTTTGTGACCCCGTAAAAAAAACTGTAAGTGCCAGATTCTCCAAACTCTATACAGATTGAGTAACTGTGACCTATAATATGTGTATAAATTTTTTGCTCAATTGAATAAGGCGTTTAGATGCTATCGCACTTTTAAGATTTTGGTCCCATAGACCATAATGATAAAGAATTTTTCTTTGTGTCCCTGTAAAAAAAGTATAAGTGCTAGATTCACCAAAATCTATAGAATTCGTACTAGGGTGACTTACAACATACGCACCAACTTTCAGCTTATTCTAACGAAGCGTTTAGACGCTAGCATGTTCACTCACAGACATACACACACACATACACACATACACACACACATACATATATCATCGTAAAAATAGTGAAAACGGACTCAGGGGACCTCAAAACGTATAGAAACATCAAAATCTCCAATTCGGATTTTTGACATGATTACAATACTTTCCTCACTATAGTGTTCGGAAAGTAAAAATGTATTAGAACTTCTTCTCTCTCTAGTTTTCTCTCATACATGTTTTTTTTTTTTTTTTTTTTTTTTTTTTATGGGCTGATAAACGGAGATCATTTCTCTTTTCAAAACGCAAGACTAATATTTTAAACAGACTGGGGGAAAAAAAAAAAACTGTTTTTTAACACTTTCCAACGAAGTTGAAAATTTTTGGTGACTTCGGTTTGTCTGTCCGTAAATGTTCATGGAATTTCTTGAATCTATTCCAAGTTCACTGTGGGATGTTCTGTATTGAGTCAATACTGCCTTTGGTTTACCTGCATGTACACCCGAAAGAATTCCAAAGCACAACTGAGAGGTATTTCTATAAATTATATTTTAGTTTGAATTATACTTTTAGTTTCAAATCATCAAATTGATATTCATAATACATTCATTCTGTTTTCTATAGTATCTACTCAGCCACACAAAAATATTTAGCTACACTAAGGATTACTAGCAGGCTTTGCCCGCTTCGCTCGCCACTCTATTTAAATGATTTCTTTGTATTTGAATATATTTCGATTGGCGACTATTTTCGTCACAGCTTTTGTATGGGACCTTATTGGCAATATCAAACATTTTTTGAACTTCTCGAATCTGTACAACAAAACTGTTAATAAAACAAATATTTTCGAAAACAGGTGTTAATTCTTCGAATGTTCTGGAAACAGTTGAAGCTGTTACTCGTACAGTATAAGTTATTATTCGATGAATGTTCTGGGACAGTCCAAAAAATAGTCACTTGTTCCACAGGAGTAAAGCAAATAACATCAAATACTAAAGAGCAAAAATTTTCGCTCACTCATGAAAAATGTCCAGTCGCATAGAGCTCAATCCCTGAAGTGCAATCACTCAGAATAGGTCTCTAAATAACTCTGAATCGCAGTGACTACATACTCTTTCGCAAAAATCAACTCACATCTACTTATAACTTTTGGTGATGGGGCTTGGCGATGGCTCCATCGAGAATCCCTTGGTAAGTTCAAGGTCTATGTTCCCGTGTGTCGGAGAGCTTCGAAACTTCGGGAACCCTAAACTACCATTTTTCACCCAATTTGGTCGCCCACTCGCCAAGTTTGTCGCCAAGACTATGCTACCCATTAATCTTTGTTTAGTTATTTAAATATTAATTTGAATTAATCAAATATTTCTGCTCGACAGCGTGCAAGTGCAGTCGCACACTACAGCTCATTAATTTGTATGTTAAATTAGGGTAGTGATTGGTATATAAAAAAATAAATAACTAAACATTGTCGTGCTACACAGTTTTATTATATCTCTTCCTTGGCGGCTTTTGAATTTTTGTCGCCATGTTAGAAATTTCTGAAATTGTATATTTGTTTGCATCAATCGCTTTTAACTCTTTTTAATTTTACCAAAAGAAATAACTAACAAAGACAAAGCAATTGTCTTGGATTTCTCGGAATCGGCTCTAACGATTTTGATGAAAGTTTGGGGTTAAGGATTTCTTGAGGTTAAAAACCGATCTGATTTATCCGCATCTTCAGGAAAATGGCCGTTAACTGTTAACCCTTATCTCGTTTCTCAAACTGTGGCGGAAATTGGGTTTACACGGAAATATAATTTAATAAATTCTTAAAGGCCTTTTGAAAAGTAAAAACTCATCTGACTTATATTTCATGTCCAGGAAAATTAGCGTCCATTGTTAACTCTAACCAAACCTGTTCCAAACTAGGGCAAGAACGTAGCTCTCTGAGAAATGGCTCTAACGATTCTGATAAAAATTTAAGGTTTAGGGGTTTTATAGATAAAATTTCGATCTGTATTATTCTTATCTTCAGGAAAATGAACGTTCACTATTAACCCCACACCATGCCCGTTGCAAAATAAGGCAGAAACTTGGTTATTCTCGTAAATAGATTTAACGATTTTGATAAAATCTTAGGATTAGGCTTTTTCTGAGATAATAAAAATATCTGATTTGTCCTCATCTTCATGATAATGTTCACTGTTATCCCTTACACTGCAAAGATTTGGTTGTCTTAAAAACCACTTGAACGATTTTGATAGAGAATTCAAACTGAATTGCTCTCCTATTCAAAATAAATCGTCCAGGGAAATAGGACGAAGATACTGTTTTCTTCGTAGATACTGAAATGATTTTTATAAATATTTAGAGTTAGTGTGTTTTTTGAGATGACTATTTGACTTGAATTACCCTCATTTTCACTGATAACCCGCATTTCACCCAGGAAAAATACGGCAGAAACTTCGTTTTCTTTGTTACTGCTGAAACGATTTTGCAGAACAATTAGGGGTTTTTGAGAAGAAAACCCGATCCGACTTCTCTTCTTCAAAACAATTAGAGGTCGCTGGTGACCAGGTTTTAATTATATTTTGTTCTGCCTCGATATAGCTAAAACTTGCCTTTCTACGAAACTACTCAAACAATTTTGATAAAGGTTCAGAATTAAGTTTTTTTTTTTTTTTTTTTTTTTTTTTTTTTTTGATGAGATTGATTATATAAACTTTTTAGTACGACAGGTGGTACTGTTTCTTTCTGACAGCGCTTTTGTGTTGTCGCCTTGAATGAACGGGCTAACATATTTGTTTTTATTTAAAATATATAAAGCTGAAAAATTGTCCTTGTATCTGTCCGGATAATTAGATTTTGACAAAAAAAAAAAAAAAAAAATCGGTACGCTTATTAATTAAGCTTCAGTATAGAATCCCTTTTTGAAATTTGACATCGAATTAAAGTTCGGACGTTTCTCGCCAAGGTCTTCACTTATGCAACTACGATAGCCATTTTAATTCATCGCCGAATGGACAATAAAAATTTAAAAGCCGCCAAGAGAGTCCTAAGTTAAAGTAATTTTAGGAAATGAATAGAGTGACCGATGCTAGGGGATGGTTCGCAGTGACTGTATATGAAAGAATAAATTTAAAAATAACTCCTGTCGCACTAAATTAAATTCAGTCTACAAAGAATGTAAGCAGTTTTTTTATTCTCCATTTAAAGGAGCGTTTGCCGGTGTAAACGAAATACATTTCTGAAAAGATATTTTTATTACGGTATCATTTGTCAAACTCATTCATCCAGGTGTTTATGTTGTTGTTGTTGTTTTATGTCCCCCTGGACCAAAAATACTAGACCAGGTCAATACCATGTCGTTCTAACAGAACCACAAGTCCATTACCCTCATCACTCCACAGCTGCCTCGCAGACAGTGGTGCCAGATTGGGGATGTTTTCCCCATTTTGGGGGATTTTTGAGGCTTCTGGGGACAATTTTGGGGACCCAATGTTTGTGGGGACATTTTTGGGGAATTCTAAAATTTTTGGGGACAAATCTGGGAAGTTCAACTTTCTGTCAGTGTTGGCAACGTAATGATTTATCCCTTCGACCAGGGATTTTTAATAGCTTTATTGTTATTTGGGGATTTTTTCAAAAATTGCCTTCATTTGGGGAAAAATCTGAGCTTAAATCCACTTAAATCTGCTTGATATTTATTTATTTTAATTTTTTTTTTTAATTTTTATTTTCCCTTTTTAGTAAAAAGCAAATGGGGGATTTTTTCGAAAAAAAAAAAAAACCCTGATTTGGGGAAATTTGAGGACCTGTTTGGGGAAATAAGTTTCGACCCTCTGGCATCACTGAGGCGCCGAAACAGTCAATGACATGAGCAGGAGAAGCAGGACAGTGCTCTGTGTCCATGTTCGTTGTTAATTCCAAATAGTAATGTGTGCTCAAACCTTTTCATCCTATTTTTAAGCATTTATTTCATTTAAAACTCATGTGCTTTTGTTTATTGCTAGGCCTCATTTTATCTTGATGCCAGAGTGGATTCGTCAGAACGTCTGAGTATCAGTCCAGGATTTAATACCAAAAACATTTCATTTTTACAATGACCATTATTGCCAACGTGGGATGCGAGAAGCAAAGATCGTTTGGGGAAGAAGGGATAGACGCGTCAGCGTGAGTACTTCTCTTATCTATTATTATTTATTTATTTTTAATCTTTTCTGGCAAAATTTTAAAGAAGAGTTTGTTGCCGATATCTTGGTGCCATTTTATTATGGAGTCGTCTTTGTTCCATAATTCGTAGGCTTCCGCCGTATTGTGTACTTTTCTCACTCTCTTTCCGTGCATTTTTGTAGCTTGCAACTCGTCGACGGCTTTGGCGAATGACGTCATTCAAATTAGGTTGGGCTTATTACAGGATTTTTTTTCATCTTCTGAATGTTGTTTGTCTAGGTGTGTGTGGGCACTCATCTAACACGGAAACATTCAAAAGGTGTCGTCTTCAAAAAATATTGTAAAAAATATAGGTGATTCTACTCTTCCTAAAACACCAGAATGTGAAAAAAATATCGGCTGAAATGGATGACAGCGACCCCAAAAAATTATCAAAATGAAGCCTATTGGGCGATTTTACACTGTTAAGCGATTGATTTTGAGTACTTGGCGGAGAAGCAAAACACGGTTCTGTTCACACATCGCAACCTTGGTGCTGGCGAACTGATCGCCTAACAACGCTCAATCGCCAAAAAGGCTTCATTTTGATAATTTTTTGTGGTCGTTGTCATTCATTTCAGCCGATCATTTTTCCACTTTCTGGTGTTTTAGGATGAGTAGTAGAATTTTTTTCAATATTTTTTGAAGACCTTGTAAGAATTAAATTTTTACGCCCTACCTGTCATCCTACTGAGCTGAAATTTCGCACACAATACACTCACGGGCGAGGGGAGGCTTCTCATTCCTGTTCGAAAAATTTTAATTTGAACCCACTTTCCTATCTTCCGATGTTTGTGGCATAATCACCTTATTACACCGACAGAGCTGTGAACATCCTAACCAATAATCCGGAGTATTATCAGTACCCGTGCCTTTTTTCACACCAGTCTTTTTTTAGAGCCCTTTTCTTCTTATTTCTTCTTAAATGCAACTAAAGTGAATTACTCTAAAAATTAAGTGGTGTGAAAAAAGAGGCGGGTATTAACAATACTCCGGATGAGGGTGGCATCTGTGCACTTTTAGCTGTTTGCATACACAAAGCGTATTCATAAAACTGATGACCAGTTAACCATTGAAGAGGCAGGGTATAAGAAAACTCATTTAATATGGGAAGGGAAAGCCACGAGAATGGACGAACAGAGTTCAAAGGAAATGAATAAATGACTTTTTTTAAGTCATGAGAGTAAAATTTCGTAAAAGAATTCCGTGACCTGTTTTTGAAGTTTGAAGTGAGTCATTCGTCATAGAGTAAGAGAGAGAGACTCTGGATGCCACACAAAAGGTTGTCGATGGACTATTTGTCAGCTCCGATGTGCCCTACTCTAATAGTGAAAGCTTTCTTACTTTCTACCTATTTCGTTATCCTTCCTGTGTTGCAAAATCCTGAGAGTAAATGATTTACAGGATGTACCAGGTCCGTATTTCTGTACAAGAGGGTGTCTTATCCATTTTATTTTCAATGGATTCCGTCGGCGTTGCTTTGTTCATTTAAAACAAAGTACGTTTAGATAATAGCATTGTAAAATAAATGAGATCGAGATGAAAACGAAATTCTTCTTTAGACCGAGTGTTGCGGCAAATGTAGATTCGAACACACGTACAAAATTCCATTTGCAATGAGCGTAGGGCCTGCGGGAAACGTTCTTTTAAATTTTCTGCAGTTTCCATTAACTTATTCTGATGTGTGCGGGTCTGTTATCAGCCTGTCTCACAAACAAATGGAAGCCCAAACTGTTTATTCTAAATTTCTATCCCATAGTTATGCTATACTACATTAAAAATAAAGGCAGTTTGCCTTCATTTTTAATGGTACTCACTGCAAACGGTAAAGCGACTGCTTTCATTTTGAACGATACTGATTATTCCTAAAATGAAGTCGTGGCAATGGGCAGTCTTCTCTCTCCTTCGCTTTGCGACATTTATAGGCACTATTTCGGCGAAAAACTCTTCGGTGTCTATAAATTTCCTCACCGGTTTAGGTATGTTGGTGACACTTCTGTTTCTGTTCCCTATGTTGTCGAGTCTTTTAGTTTACATTCTCGGGTCCATTGCATCGACCTCTGCCTCCAACTCACAGTCGAAATTGAAAAGGATGGCGACATTTTTGTGTCTGAGGACAAGGATCGGTTCTGAGCCACTGTCTTCTACGCCCCTCAACAGAAAATCTCTGCTTTTTCTACCTACGTTTTTCGTGTACTTTTTCGAAATGAATGAATGATTTAAAATCTCTCTATCATCGATAAAGCTCTCTATCGGTTCAAAAATGGTTTCCAAATTGAAAGATCACGGTCTCATCTTATTAGTTTTACCATTTCTTTTAAAATTTCTAAAATTCCCCCACCATTTGGATTTAAAGTCCTTTGCAAACCGTCAACCCCATTAAATTGTCTTCTGTTTAAGATTCCGTTCCTCCAGAAAACCGACTGGGCGTTTATGGAATCCCTTGTTCTTCGATTATAGGAGGCATTTAAAATATCGAACGAATGAGCTACATCGGAATGTTCGTAATGAAAAAAAAATTTTGTTGCTTTTCATGGTCATTGTTTTGATTTTTCTTCTCCTTTAAGAATAAATATATTAGACTTGTCTAAATCGTTGTCGTACGGGGATGCTACTCGGAACTCTTTATGGAAATCGGAAAATCCAAGAACAGCGAGATACATCTATGGGCGAATCCGACCCTTCATCTACCGGCGGTAGTTTAAAAGTGTATGAAATCGAATTTATGGTAGAAATGTCAAAGGAATAGATGGATGGTTGGGCTTTATGTCGCACTAGTGCTGCGCAGACGGGCAATGGGCGACGGTCTGGGACACACACCCCTGAAGGTGGTCCGGAGACATGCCCTTGCAATTTTGATTCTCCACGGAAGGGATGGCTCTCCCGCTTCGGTGACCCCCAGAGGTATAATTTTTGATGGGAACAGGGAGGACATTGCGGCCACGACAGATTTTACGTGCACCAGCCACCCTTAGTGTACACGACGGTCTTAGGCCGGCTCGAGTACCGAACCCGCAATCGTCCAATGACGAGGCCGGCGCTCTACCGACTGGGCTACCGCGGCCCATCAAAGGAATAGAACCTCACTAAAAGACCCTAGACGTTTTCAGAAAGGATTTTACAGAATGGCGCTGTTTTCGCTGTTCTAATGAATTCCTATAACACCTCACGAATCTTCATGCTTCATCCCTCAACAATATCCCGTCCATCTTAGAAAGAACACAAAATGTAAGTGCGTTTTTTTTTAAGTTCCGACCGGTTTGTACTAGTGGTGCACTCAAGGGGAGGTGATTGGAATCATTTTCATTGCAGATACCATTTAAAAACACTCTAAATTAACTAAAACAATATATTTTATGAGGTTTTTTTTTTTTTGTCAGTTTAATAATGCAATAGATAAAGACTATGTTAATGAAATGATCAGTTTTTTTTTTTTTTTTTCCTTTAATAAGCATATGCACCCTGATTCGTTATTATAAAGCATCCTGATTCGTTTTTGATGGGGTAGAAAAATCATAAAATTTTCAATCCATCAGCGCTATACTTGGAAATTGTTAGAAACGCATTTCTGGTTGCGTTGCATGTTTTTCCTATCGTGCTAAAACTTAAATTGGCTTTGGGGTGTGTCTATAACTTATAGATACTGCACTGCAACACAAAATTGAGCTCCAAACATTGTTCTCTAATAAATGTAATGGATGGAAGTGCGTCACTAAAGTTTACCAAGTCCACGAAATCGGATTAGGCGTGATAATGACTCTTTCATGCCCATCCATTAGACGTTTCACCCGTTGTTGAGCGGTTCTGCGATCATAGCTAGTAGACGGGAAGCGCCGGGTTCGAACCCAGGTCGCGATCATTGACGTATCTGTTCGGAGTTTTCTGTAGATTGGACAAAGTATTTATTTGTATTCCGGTTTGCTGTGCTTCGCTTCACTGACACAAATACGATTCTTTCATGAGATAGTGTGCGCATGGTCGTCAATCTATTTTGTGATCGTCCGAATTGACGTTCAACACAGACTTCTAAAATTTTCACCGAATTTCAGCCACCTTTTAAAAAAAATAAAAATAAAACACATTTCCAGGCACTTTTAATTTAAGGGTCCGCTTCACTCACCGCCGCCGGAACCCGAAGCTAATGTTATTCTGTGGGAAATTTTTCTGTACAAATAACTTATTAATTAATACATATTTTTAAATTCTGTTTTCACATTCTGAAAATTCCCAGCTGTTAAATTAACGGACCTTTCCTTAAAAATTATTTTTAATATTTTATTTTGAAGCTGCAAAACACGAATTTTCAATAGGTGAGATTTTTTCATTTTGCAGTTTCAAAATAAAATATTAAAAATTTAAAAAAATACATTATTAAAAAAGGTCTGTCCATTTAATAATTGGGAATTTTCTGAATGTGAAAACAGAATTTAAAAATAGGTATCAGTTAATAAGTTATTGGTAAAGAAAATTTCCCCGTAGAATAACATTGGCTCGGACTTCCGGCGACGGTAAGTGAAGAGGGCCGTTAATGTTAATGCTTAAATTTGAAGCATCAAAAGAAATATTCTAACTTAATTAAACAAATTTGTGTTCTCATTTTCACTATATTTGACAGATGGCAGCACCTGACGAAAAGGAAAGGAATGGAAAATAGTTTTATAAATTCGACTCTAGATGGCAGCACCGTAGAATTGTTTTCTTTTCTCTTGACGCAACGCAAACCAATAAGTTTGCATCATTCTGAATTCTGTGTCCAAACAAGTATGGCCATGACTTCTAATTAATAACTTTGAACGCATTCCAGTTGTGTTTTCTCAAAGGCCCAACGCGAATTAAATTCATTCATTTAGCCTCAGTACAGGAAGTGCGAGAATAACTGGACATTTTTATCTTGTATTTACATGGGAAATTTGAGGAGTGCTGCTGCTCTTCAGTTGAATTTTTTTTAAACCGTTAATAACACTGCTCGGCATAAAAATTGCTTCTGACACCATTTCAGCCTTTTCTTATGGAAAATGACCTCCTGAATCCGAATTACTTCTGAGTGGCTACAGAGCTGAAAACATAGACATTTGCAACAAAGGATTTTTTTTTTTTTTTTTTTTTTTTTTGGATTGGATACTCAAATTATGCATTACATATCTTATATTTTTTTAAACTGTTATTAATGTTATTTTTTAAACTATATATTTTTTTGTTTTTAGGTGTTAAAAATGAATCCTTTTTCATTCTTCAGATCAAATTCATAGTCATAAAATGACCGAATAGGGGAAAAAAATGTGGGAGGGGGTGGTGTTTCTAGAAAACGGTGGGTGACTGGGCAAAATGGGAGTCCTATTCAGATTCAGGAGGTCATTTTACATAAGAATCCGCAAGAATGGTATCGGAACTCTTTTTTGCAGAGCGGTGTAACCTATGGACTGAAATTACTTATAATAGCGTAAAACACCTTATTCGATTGAGTTCATTTCAGATTTCTCTTACTTTAATTTTTTTAAATGACCACTGATTACTTAAGGGCCCTCTTCACACACCGCCGCTGGAAGCCGAAGCTAATGTTATTCTATGGGAAATTTTTCTTCCCCCCCAGGGGGGGGGGAACCGATGCCCCCACATGCACAAAATTTTTTTCCTAGTTAACTACTACTATCATCAATAATTCATATTAATTTTACAATCACAAGTTTAAAATAACTCTCATTATGCCCATTTATACGGAATTTTGTCCTATGCTGCAATGTTAAAAATTTGCATAAAATGCGATCGCAGCGCCACCTGTTGAGCAATTGATCCCCAAATCTAATCAGCACCAGTTCATGTCAGGGTGCAACTAAATACCAAGTTTGGTTAAATTTCATTCATTGGTTCCTGAGATACAGTGTCCACAAAAAAATGATACAGACAGACACACAGACAGACAGACACACATTTTCTAAAAACTATCAATTCGTGTTCAGGACACCCCAAAACGTGTAGATCCGTCAAAAAACGGAGGTCGAAAATTTTCGCGAATCTACGAATACTTTCTCTTTTTCGCGAATACTTTCTCTATATTACATATAGAAGAAAGTAATAAAATAAAAAGTATTTATGTGATTGATCGTAAATTTTAGATATGGTTAAAGATGTTATATTTTGTACGAGTGTAGAGTTTTGTGAGAATATCTTGAATATTTAAGGAGTTATTAAAAAATGCAAAACATTTTTGCAAATTTTTACTTTATAACTCCAAAGGTTTTTCTTCAAATTCCACGAAACTTTCGGAAAACATGACCTAAATCATTATACTATAATTTAAAACTAGTATGCTGTGGCCACCACAAGACTTTCTTCTATATTTTCTTATACATATTCACTCAGTAACAATATTAAACAAAAATATATATATATATATATATATATATATATATAAAACGATTTCTTTTCGAAGTCTTTTTTCGTTAAAAGTAAAAAAAATCGATACCTTTGTTTTAAATTATCACATATTTATAGTTCAAGGTATTGACGAGACCTTTCGAAAGAGACCCGTCTTGAAACTTTACCCCCCAGGGGGAGGGGGGGGGACCGATGGCCCCACATGCACAAAATTTTTTTCCTAGTTGACTATTACTCATTATCAATAATTCATATTAATTTTACAATCACAAGTTTAAAATAACTCTCATTATGCCCATTTATACGGAATTTTGTCCTATACTGCCATGTTAGAAAAAATGCGATCACAACGCCACCTGTTGAGCCATTGATCCCCAAATCTAATCAGCACCAGTTTATGTCAGGGTGCAACTCAATACCAAGTTTGGTTAAATTTCATTCATTAGTTCGTGAGATACAGCGTCCACAAAAAAATGATACAGACAGACAACCCAAAACGTGTAAATCCATCAAAAAACGGAGGTGGAAAATTTTCTTCTATATTACAAATTGAAGAAAGTAACAAATATATTTAATATTCAAAGAGAGAGTTACAGTTGTAGTACTGCGCGGACTATAGCAAAAAAACTTTGACATAGTTTGATACCCAACCGTATAGAGCACCTTAAAAAAACAGCCAGTTAATTATCACAAAAATCCATAGAAATATCGGTGATTAAATTTAAGTATTAGCTAGAATTTAATGGTTGCCAAAAAAAAATTTACGAGTTCATTTCCTTTCGGCATAAAAATAAATACATTCTACTTAAACGCGAACATTAAAAAATTATAAGTTAAATGAGGCATCTCACAAAAATGGATGTCATTATAACTTAAAAATTTTTTATGCACATTGATAAAGTGCTAGTGTAGTTTGATGGTGATATAGGGTTGTTCGAAAAGGTTTAATGTTTTACTTTTAAAACTAACGTTCTTTTATATCTCTTTCAACTCGCTTTATTGTTTGTCCAGTACAAATCTTGCAGTCGATTTTTAGCCAACTTCCCGACTAGGTAGACATTTGAAACTTCGAGAATAGCTCAGAACACGATGACAATGCTTTTGTAATTATTCGGCTTATGTGTCAAGTTTATAGGATTCAACAGAAGATTAGAAAATCTAAAAACGTAGTATATAAAAAGTTTTTACTTCCATTACCCGACTACCGTAGGTAATGGAAGTATTGTATTCGGTCCAAAATTTCGATAGCGAGTTTTCACCTAATTTACATGTTTTAAGGTCTCCTGAGTCCAAAAAAGTAGTTTTTGGCAATGGGTCAGTGAGTGTGTATATATGTATGTGTGTATGTATGTGGGGAATCTTCTGGCTATCCTATCTCTTAAGCTAAATAAAGATAGAACTACGAAACTTCAGAATTGAGACAGATCGGGTGCACAGATGAATTTTTTAAATTTTGGCGAAAACTGGAAAACCAGAAGTGGGACATCGGACACCGGAAGTTGGACCGTAAGTCCGTATCTCAAAAACGGCTCTAACGTTTTTCTCCAAAATTCCTATATAAATACTCTATTAGATATCCATTCGAATGATATGGTTGGTTAGTCCAGGAAAATGGATTGACGTCCTGTGTAAATAGCTCCATTTCAGGTCTCGCAAGTGCGTTCCTTTAAAAACGGCTGTACGGAGTTTTTTCAAACTTGCACTGTTAACTCCCTTTTAAGTATCCTTTTACATGTTATTATTGTTTTCCGGTCAATAATTGAGTATGCCAAGTTCTGGTGAAAGTTGGTATCTCAAAAACGGCTCTAACGATTTTCTTGAAAATTATTATATAAATTCATTTTAGATATCCTTTTTCATGTATTAGATGGTTATCACAGGAAAATTAAGTCATCTTGATTATAGGTAGGTCAGTTTTAGATATCGGAAATTGGTGTTTCAAAAAATAATTCTACCTTTTAGTTCCCGATCATACTATAGGTATGGGGAACTTAGGTAATCGTGAAAATTTTCGACCTCGGTTTTTTTACTTTTCTACACGTTTTCAGGTGTGAGGAATCCGAAAATGACAAAAATTCTATGGTGTCTGTCTGTAGGGTGTCTGTTAGTGTGTCAGTCCGTTAGTGTGTTAGTCCGTTAGTTTGTTAGTCTGTTAACACGATATCTCACGAACAAATGATCGCAGAGAGGTCAGATCAGTTTTAAAGTATTACTTTCAACACTGGCAAGAACCCTATTCATTTGCAACATTCGAATTTAAAAACTTCGTAAGTTATTAGAAATTTACGATTTTCTTAACATGGGAGAATAGGACAAAAATTCACTTAAACGTGCATTTAATGGAAACATTTTACTGTAAAAATGTCAGACCAGTTTTAAAATATCAGTTTTGATGCCGAAATGAACATCAGTAACTATAAATATGCTACTTTGGAAATTTCGCAAGTTATTGGAAATTTACGAATTTTTTAACATGGCAGTATAGAGCAAAATTTCACATAAACGTCAATTTTGAGAGATATTTTCATCGTAAAGATGTCAGACTACTTTTGAAATATTATTTAGGACACTGGCATTTCCAATATAAAGATTTCGTAAGTTATTGGAAATTTACGAATTTCTTAACATGGCTGAATAGAGCAAAATTTCACATAAACGTCAATCTTGAGGGATATTTTCATCGTAAAGATGTCAAACCACTTTCGAAATATTATTTAGAATACTGGCATGAATATCATAGACTACGATTTTTCGAATTTAAAAAATTCGTAAGTTATTTGGAATTTACGATTTACTTAACATGTCAGAATAAGGCAAAATTGAGCATAAATTTCCATTTTGAGGATCGTAAATACATTAGACAACTTCAAAATTACATTTATGATATTTGTTTGAACATGATTGAATACAAATATTCTAATAGGAAAATTTCGTAAATCATTCGTAATTTATGATTTTATCAACATAGCGAAATTGTAAATTTTTCATATAAATATGAATTTTGAGGATTATTGCATTGGAAATAGTAGGATGAAAACTAAACAACGGAATTGACCCTGATAAAATAAATTAATAGATTAGAATAAGATATATATATCGAAGTGAACGGTGGTTAGCCTATTAGGCGGGGATTTCATTCTGTCATAATATCAAGCTTTGGTCAAATTCATTTCTTTTAACATGATTATAATATGTCTCGCACTAGAAATTTATGAGAACATAAATAGGATGGGGAACTGAGCAGAGTCCACCTATGCCAACTAGTTTTACTTTCTTCTATATGTAATATAGAGAAAGTATTGGATTCTCGGAAATTTTCGACTTCCGTTTTTGGTGGATTTACACGTTTTGGGATGTCCTGAACACGAATTGATAGTTTTTAGAAAATGTCCGTCTGTGTGTATCACGATTATTGTGGACGCTGCATCTCACGAACCAATAAATGAAATTTAACCAAACTTGGTATTGAGTTGCACCCTGACATAAACTGGTGCTGATTAGATTTAGGGATCAATCGCTCAACAGGTGGCGCTGTGATCGCATTTTTTGTAAACTTTTAACATGGCAGTATAGGACAAAATTTCGTATAAATGTGCGTAATGAGAGTTATTTTAAACTCGTGATTGTAAAATTAATATGAATTATTGATAATCGTAGTAGTTAACCAAAAAAAAAAAAAAATTGTGCATGTAGGAGCATCGGTTCCCCCTGGGGGGGGGGGGGGGGGTAAAGTTTCTAAATGGATATCTTTCGAAAGGTCTCGTCAATACCTTTTAAAAGAAATGGTTGAACTATAAATCTGTGATAATTTAAAACAAAGTTATCGATTTTTTTTTTTACTTTTAACAAAAAAAAAAAAAAAAAAAAACAGAAAAAAAATCGTATTTATTTTATTTTTCTTATTTTTTTTTAACGGAACTTAACCAAACTTGGTATTTAGTTGGTCCCGGACATAAACTAGTGCTGGTTACATTTGGGGATCAATCGCTCAACAGATGGCCCTGTGATCGCACTTTTTCTAAATATTTAACATGGCAGTATAGGACAAAATTTCGTATAAATGTATGTACATAATGAGAGTTATTTTAAACTCGTGATTGTAAAATTAATATGAATTATTGAAAAAAGTAGTTAACTAGGAAAAAAATTTTTGTGCATGTGGGGGCATCGGTTCCCTCCCTGGGGGAAAGTTTCAAGATGGGTATCTGTCGAAAGGTCTCGTCAATACCTTTAAAAGGAATGGCTGAAGATAATTTAAAACAAAGTTAACGATTTTTTTTACTTTTAACAAAAAATAAATAAATAAATAAAATAAAGAAATCGTATTTTTTTTTTAATTGTTGCTGCATGAATTTGTATAGGAAAATATAGAAGAAATCCACAACATACTACTTTTTTTTTTTTTACTCCTTATGTAAACTCTGTTTTATATGTCTTTGTACGTGTATCACGTTTCTCTTACCGGTAAAATTTTTTGGTGTCGACTTCGTTAGGTCAATTTTATGTTTTCTGGATCACATTATATCCAAAAAAATGCATATAACACTTGTAAGTCATGTGGTTGTTCCACACCAGATTTTTTTACCTTGTAATTACTTCTGTTATTAGTTAATCTGATATGGGGAAACTTATTTAATCGTGAAAATTTTCTATCTTGGATTTTTTTTTTTTTAGTTTTTTAGAGGTTTTGAGATATGAAGAATCCGAAAATAACAATATCGGCATGATGCCATTCTATAGGTGCCAATTTGTTAGTGTGTTATTTTGTGTACACGATATTTCAAGTAGAAGTGATCCGAGAGATGCCGGGTTAATTTTAAAATACCGCTTACGGCACTCGCAAGAACGCTTACAGTTTTATAATTTGAATAAGTTATTAGAAATTTACGATTTTATTAAGATGGGAGAAGAGGGCAAATTTGAAAGGAATATTTTTTACGGCTATGATCCTTGCACAAACGAAGAAAATTCACTTTTAAAAACTTCGTAAGTTATTTGAAATTTACGAATTTCTTAACTTGGCAGAATAGACATTTCGGATAAACATTCATTTTGAGGGATATTTTTATCATAAAGATGTCGGACCACACTAGAGTTCTGCGCAGGTCTTGTAAACTTGACCCACAGAAAGACCTTTAGACCTGCAACACGACCGGAACTTGCAGTTCTAATTAAATTTAAAAATAATGTGATTAAAATTATGTAAAACTAGTTGGCATAGTTGGACCCGGCTCAGTTCCCCCATCATAATTATGTTCTCATAAATTTCTAGTGCGAGACATTTTATAATCATGTTAAAAGAAATGAATTTGACCAAAGCTTGATACAGTGACAGAATGAAATCCCCGCCTAATACGCTATCCACCGTTCACTTCGATATATTTATCGTATTCTAATCTATTAATTTATTTTATCAGGATCAATTCCGTTGTTTAGTTTTCATGCTACTATTTCCAATGCAATAATCCTCAAAATTCATATTTATATGAAAAATTTACACTTTCGCTATGTTGATAAAATCGTAAATTACGAATAATTTACGAAATTTTCCTATTACAATATTTGTATTCAATCATGTTCAAACAAATATCATAAAAATTTTGAAGAATTTTGATGAATTTTTAAATTTGTCTAATGTATTTATGATCCTCAAAATGGAAGTTTATGCTCAATTTTGCCTTATGTGAAGTAAATTGTAAATTCCAAATACCGTCCTGTTAAAAATTTAGAAAAAGCGGGATGGCTATCAGACAGTTTTTACCAAAAGTGGATAGGCACTCATTTATGTCAACATGTAACTAAATACTAATTTGTATGAAATTCTGTGCAGTAGTACCTGAGATACAGTTGCCTCAAAATTTTGTCACACACAGACAAATATTTTCTAAAAATGGTCAAATCGTATTCTACAGCTCTCAAAACGTGTCAAATCCATCAAAAACCCGAGGTCGAAAACTTTTACGAATCCGATACTTTCTTCCATTGAATAGAAAAGAAAGTAATAATAAATTTAACGAATGATTTACAAGAACAGTATAATTATAATCATTCTCTTTATAGCCTATCTGAAACACTAAATTATAAAAACAAACAAGTCAAATTCACGATACCAAAATAATTTCAAAACTGCGTTCATGGGCATATTTTCAGGATTAAAAGAAAATATTAATCGAACATCATGCAGTTGTTACCAATCCGGAACTACAAAAAGTAAAAAATCTGGAGTGACTCCCCTCAACTTTCGGAACATTGAGTCATTAACGGTTGTATAAATAAATTAAAGTAAAAGAAATTGTTCAATAAGCAAAAGTGAAAATTATAGTAGGTCACATGAGTAATTTTCTTCGTATAGTATGTTGTTTAATTGAACGCTATTGCCCTTCAAATAATTTGAGACGATAGATCATAGGGATAAAATGTCGTTGTGTCCCTGTAAAAATCTATGAGTGCTAGACTCACCATAATCTATAAAGTTCGTGCGATGGTGACCTATAACATGCATGTAAATTTTCAGATCAATCGGATGAGACATTTAGACGCTATCACATTTTAAATAATGTGAGCCCATAAGCCACAAGAATAAAGTATTTTTCTTTGTGTCCCAGTAAAAAACTATAAGGGTTAGATTTACCAAAATCTATCTGGTTTGTGCGGTTGTGACCTGTAACATGTGTATGAATTTTCAGTTCCTTCAAATAAGGAGTTTAGACGCAATCGCACTTTAAATAATTTGAGCCCATAACGTACAATGATAAATATTTTTTTTTTCCTTGAGTGTCCCTGTAAAAAACTATCAGTGCTAGAGTCACCAAGAGCTATACAGTTCGAGCAACGGTGACCTTTAACACGTATATAAATTTTCAACTCAATCTGATTGGGCATTTGGACGCTATTTCACTCCATAGGCCATAATGATGAAGAATTTTTCGTTGTGTCCCTGGAAAATAACTATGAGTGCTAGATTCACCCAAATCAATAGGATTTGTGCTATGGTGACGTATAACATACGTACCCACTTTCAGATCATTGGAACAAAGCTTTTAGACACTATCGTATTCAATCACACACATACACACACGTACATCATCGTAAAAATAGTAAATAGGAATTCAAGGGACCTCAGAACGTGTAGAAACTCCAAAATCTCAAACTCTGATTTTTGACATGATTACAATACTTTCCTCACTACAGTGTTCGGAAATTAAAAAGTTGATATTACTGCTTGTATATAAGCAATGCATTGTCGTTTGCAAATAAAATTAAATTCTGAAGAATTTTATATAATCTATATATATATAAAAGAGTAAACTCACTGATCACTGAATCAACACGGCCGTGGCGATCCTAAGGGAGATAGTCACAATTTTTGGTGAGCAGGTTAGTTTTAGGACCCTGACGCTCAATAAGACGGGATTTTACGAAATACTCCCCCCCCCCCGTTTTTTCCCCTAGGGAAGCAGAAGGCAAAAACCATCTTTATAAGCATAAGGCTCCAAATTACTTCACAGTGAAGAAATTGCAGATGGGGAGACTAGACATGAGTACAAAAAAATCATTTTCTGCGATTTTGGAATTTTGGATTTTTTAGGGGGAAAGGGGGTAAAAATGATTTTCGGAGGTGCAGAAGGCAAAAATACCTTTATAACCATAACTCGGCTCCAAATTACTTTACGGTGAAGAAATTGCAGATGGGGAGACTAGACATGGTACAAAAAATCATTTTCTGCGATTTTTGGATTTTTAAGGGGGGAGGATTTTCGGAGGCAAATTTAGGAAAGTACGGATTTTCGAGTAAAATGCAAGCAGTAATAGCTCAAAAATACTAAAAAAAAAAAAAAAAAAACCGCCAAGCGTCTTTTTAAATATATTTGCAAAAACTCAATTTTGATTTTTTTTTTTTTTTTTTTTTTTTTTTTGGGGGGGGGGGGATGAGGGGGGCAAATTCGCCCCCCCCCCCTCCTTTTTAGCACTAAATTCGTCCATGGAAATCTATAAGAGCTGAGGTCACAAATTTTAGTGTGTGGCTTATTTACGTGTGTCCAATACCCATTGTAACGGGATTTTGTGCAAGTCCCCCCCTTTACCCCCTTGGGGGTGGGGTGGGAAATAAGAGTAAAACCATTGATTCACTGATTAAACACAGCCGTGGCTATTCTATGGGAGATAAACTCGAAAGTTTTGGTGAGCACGTTGGTTTTAAGACCCTGACGCATATTAAAGCAAGATTTTGCGAAATATCCCCCGGTTCCCTCCTGGGGGGCAGAAGGCAAAAATCCCCTTATAAGCATAATTCGGCTCCAAATTGCTTCACTGAGAAGAAATTGCAGAGAGAGAGAGACTAAAGTGATTAAAAAAAAAAAAAGCATTTTCTGCGATTTTGGACTTTTGGATTTTTAGGGGGGGGGCGATTTTCAGAGGCATATTTAGCAAAATACGGATTTTTGAGTAAAACTCTACCAATCGCCAAGTGTCTTCTTGAGGATATTTCCAAAAACTCATTCTTGTTTTTTTGCGATTTTCGATGTTTTTTTTTTGTTTTTTTTTTTTGGGGGGGGGGGGGGGGAGTTACGAGGGGGCAAATTTGTTCCCCCCTTTTAGCGCTAAATTCATTCGGGAAAATCTATGGGAGTGCGTGGCTTACAAATTGTAGTACATGTGTCCAACACCCATTGCAATGGGATTTTGCGAGAGTTTCCCGCTTGGGGGTGGGGGAGGGGCAATAAACCCGTTTCCAAGTATAACTTTGCTTCAAATTATCTCAGCAAGATTAATTTGTATATGTGGGTTGTTTATGCCTTCCCAACACGTACAGTAAAGGGATTTTACGAAATTTCATCCTCCCCGCCATTTTAAGGGCGGGAAGAGGCAAAAATACGCTTATAAGAGTAACTGTGCTCCAAATTATCTCAGGATGGCGATTTTTTGATATGTCAGTTGGTCAATATGTCAATTCCGTCCTATCCTTCTTTGGGGGGGGGGAGGACAAAAAGCATGTTTCCTAGCATATAACTTTGCTTCAAATTATCTCAGTAAGATTATTTTTTACATGTGGGTTGTTTTGTATTCAAAACACACATTATAAAGGGATCTTACGAAAATTCTCCCCTCCCCCTCCAAAGGCGGGGAGGGGGGCGAAAAACGCTTTTAAGAAGTATCTCTACTCCAAATTATCTCAGAACAGCGATTTTTTGATATGTCGCTTGGTTATGCGTACTCAAGACACACACTACAATGGATTTTTTAAAATTCAACCTTATCCCCCATGGGGTGGGGTTGGGGCAAAATCATGTTTCCATGTGTAACTCTGATCCAAACTGTCTTAGGCGAATTGTATTTTTGCGGGCTGGTTATTCGTTCCTAATACGCACTATAAGGGGATTTTGTGAAATTTTCCTTTTCCGCCCTCTAAGGGCGGGGGTTTGGGGGAGGGGCAAAAATACGTTTTAAAGAGTAATTCTACTCCAAATTATTTCAGGAAAGCGATTTTTTGATAGGTTATGCGCTCAACACACACAATCTACAAAGGGGTTATTTGAAATTCCGTGCTATCACCCTCTTCAGGGTTGGGGGGGGGGATTAAAGACCTGTTTCCATTCGTAACTCTGCTCCAAACTATCTTAGAATGGCTATTTTTGATGTGTGGACTGCATATGCGTATTCAACAACACACTCTACAAAGGGATTTTGTGAAACTTCAAACTACCTCCCATTGGGGTGGGGGGGGGGGGAGGGGATATGTATTCATGTGTAACTCTGCAGTAAATTATCTTACGATAAAGATTTTGGATGTGTTGGTCAGTTACATGTATCTAACTCATAAAGATATTTTGCAAAATCCCCCTCCTTTCCTTTAAGAGAGGGGCGGGGGGTTGAAAACCATGTTTTAAAACATAACTCTGCTTCAAATATTCTTAGAATCCCGATTTTTTAATATGTGGGTTGGGTAAGTGTATGCAACATGCACTATAAAGGGATTTTCGGAAGTGGGGCGAGTGGGAAAAGTGCTATCGAAGGTATCGAGAACTTTAACTTAGATTTTGACTGATTTTATTTTTATTATAAATGATATGGCATTTTAAGACTTCATTTCAATATAATGACCAGCGAAGCGGTCAAAGCCTGCTAGTGTGTGTGTGTGTGTGTAATAATACAAATGATAGATATCATAATAAATTTTAACATTAAAATTCTAGCAACACAACAAAAACAAAACTGATTTTAATACAATACAAAAACTATCACAGAAATGTTGCGAATCATATTTAGATCCAATAAGAGACATAATCAATTTAAATTACTTACGCCCACATGAGTAAAAAGGACCGTTATTTATGTATACACATATATATTTAAACACCCTGAGATTGGCTGAACAAAGATTAAATAATAATTTTTTCCAGTGATAGTCCAGATAATGGAGTATTTTACACTGAAAAAAATCATGGTTGCTCTGGAAATAATTTTAGGTTTTTGCGGTAGTTGAATCCGAATTTTCAATTTTCCCCCAAAATATCCTCTTATCTTCCCTTAATTATAGGAGGGAAAAAAAAGTTTTTGATAAAGATGAGCTTTTTATTTAAAAAGAAAAAAAAAAAAGTTCGAAAATCTGAAAATAGACAAAATTTGTAGAAATATACGTCTTATTACATCTTCATGTAGGTTAAATTAGAAAGGAGGGAGGGAAAGAGAGCGGGCGCATCACAATTTCATATTATTATTTCCCTCTGACATTATTATATACTATTCATACCGACCTCTAACATTCAATCCCTTATTTTTTTTTTCAAACCTCTCCCCCCTCCTTTTTTTTTTTTTTTTTTTTTTTTTAAACCTTTTCTATAAAACAATTAAGATTAAACTGTTTGGCCACCACATGACTTTCTTCTACATTTTCCTATGCAAATTCACTCAGTAAAATTAATTTATTAAAATCATTATTTAATAAAATTATCTTCCATGATAATGCAGTAAGATTTCCATATTAGAGAAGTAGTATAACAGTAAATATCCGAAAAAAGTTCATTTTATTCACGATATTACATTTATTTATTTTATTTTATTTTTTTATTATTTATTTATTTTTTGTTAAAAAAAAAAAAAAAAAAAAAAAAATCGATAATTTTATTTTAAATTTTCGCAGATCGATGGTTGAACCATTCATTTTAAAGGTATTGGCGAGCTCTTTTTAAAGATACCCATCATGAAAGGGGGGGGGGGGGAGGCCAGACTCCTAGATACACAAAATTTTTTTCCCAGTTGACTATCTCTATTATAAATAATATTGTAAATTTCATAATGATTATTAAAAAATAATTTTTTTTATGCACATTTACACAAAATTTTGTCCAATATTACCCTGTTAAAAATTTAGAAAAAGCGGGATGGCAACGCAGCCTGTAAGACAACTTTTACCAAAAGTTGATAGGCACTCATTTAGGTCCAATCTGTATGAAATTCTGTGCAGTAGTTCTTGAGATACAGTTGCCACAAAATTTTGGCACACACACACACAGACAGACAGACATTTTCTAAAAATGATCAAATCGTGTTTTACAGCTCTTAAAACGTATAAATCCATCAAAAACCCGAGATTGAAAATTTTTACGAATCCAATACTTTCTTCTATTGAATATAGAAGAAAGTAAAAGAAAAAAAAAAAAAAAGTTAGCAATTTTTCTTTGAACTTAATATAAAAATAGTATGTCTAGTGTCTACATATCTTCCTAGATATGTCTATATATTTTCCTTGTTTCTAGTAATAGATCTAAATAAGCGATCATTAATTTTTAAGTTTAGTTATTTCTTAATTTAATAGTTTTTGTATTGTCTGAAAAATTGTGTCCGAAGGAGAAAACTATTTGAATATTTACTCCTCCTAGATACATTTTCTGAAATTTATCATTTTAAATGGGTCTTTCAAGCTGCCGTCCTTCGCTTTTTTTTTTTTTTTTTTTTTTTTTTCGGAGAGCTTTATTAACATCATAGATATAGTAATATATGAGCCGCTCAGTGCACACATCGATTAACTCCATAAAACAAAAAGTTGAGAAACGCGATGATGTAATGTATATTGTTTTTTAAAATTCCTCTGATAATATGAATTCAAATATATAATGTAGAATGCATAATTGCAGATATAGCTTTCATCTAACGGTGTATAAAATTAATAAGAAAGAATAGCCAACAAACAATCGTCAGTAATGTTACAGTTTTTATGTGACTGGTGGAGTTAATCGATTTGGCAACTGAAAAAAGTAATAAAGTTAAATTAAGTCTTTACATTTTTAAGTTTTTTATTACAGAAAAAGTTAGTTATTATACATTTTTATCACAGCTTTTCCATAAGAATGTATGTTGTCAGTTCTGTTATATTATAATTTTTGTAATTAATTCATAGCAGTTTTATGTCAGCGGCATTATTCTTTGGGATGATTCAGCAATATTATAAATAATGTCTTCTTCATCAGCTGTACGCGAGGATTCGTCATTTCGATTTGTTGACAATCGTATATCCGCCCGTCACTCACCTGATAAGTGTCTCTAAAATATTTTTTACAAACGGGAATATCAAGTCTCTCTTTTCGAAAGTAATATGTAAACGAATGTAATCTTCGTTCTTTAGTTTCATTCGTAGGGCGCCTTCTTTTTATTTCGTTAACTTTGATACAACCTCTTAAGAAAATATTTTGGTCAAGTTGACTATGTAAACTATAAAATGCTTTCATGGCAGCCTCTCTCTCATCCGAAATAATTTTTTGATTGCAATTTTGACGGCATCTGCATGGTATATCGACAAATGTTTTTGCAGGTATTAATTTTCCTCCCCTATTCCTGTATGCCAAACCTTTTATCCTGTTATGCTTTTGTAAATTTCGTATCCATTTAACAGGATTACGACTTCTTTTCCTCCCAATCAATGTGTTTGTTGGGTTTGTACTGTTGCAATCCGATGAATCCGAGGAAAACGATAAACGTCTTGGACCAGACTTTCTGTTGATAAATCGTATTGAAGAATCATCACTGCGTTCCTCATTCACATTATTAGTCTCACTCATCTTGATTATATCGGTATAATATTTATTTCTTTAAAAACAATCTGGGAGTAATGTTGAAAAGACTAAGAAGTACAGAATAACATTCAGCGTGCGAGATCACTGCTATACTAACTACCGTTTGCATTGCGCTTATTTTTATCTGTTTACCGATGCGATTTTGTTACGAATATTATTGAGAGAGAGAGAGCATCTTCCGCTGTTTAAAAACAAATAAGCGTCGATGCACGGCCAGAACAGATACAGCGTTACCGAAACGATTTACATTAGAGTATGGAGTTAATCGAAATGGCTTCTGAAATAAATTACTTATTATTCAATGGCCAAAAAAAATTTTCCATTTAACGGTGCTAATCTTTATTATTCCGGAAAGTTATTATAAATACAAAAAGTTATGATTATACCAAGTGCTTTGACATAAAATTTAAGATTTTTCAAAAAGTGGAGTTAGTCGATGTGTGCACTGAACGGCTCACATATAGATCTATCACCCCTATGTTATCGAGCAAAAATTTTTCATGCCGAAAAAAAAGTTCTAAAATCAGCCATTAGAAAGTATTGAAAAAAAAAGAAAAATAGATTTGAAACTGTATCTGGAGTTTATCATTCACCTTTAGTAAATAAATTATTCATAAATTTTATTTGCTAAAATATTCACGTGTATTCCTGTGTATAATTTATTCGGGAAAAGACAGCCATTAGAGTGACTTTTCCCGAGAAAAAAAAGCCTCCCCTCCATGATCAATCTATGTCTTATTACTATATCTATGAGTAACATCTGCCCGATGCCACTTAAAACAAAATAAACCACAGTTCGAAGTTGACATGGAGGACGATTCTATGCGATTATTATTATTTCAAAAGAGCTCGTCCATTTTAAAACGATTAGTTTAACACTAGGTTTAAAACAAAGTTGGCGACTTGTTTCAACAAAAAGAATCTCAGGGAGTGGGGAGAGTGCATTTCTTCAAACGTCGTCTGTGGGGCACAAAATTGACTTTCTTTCGACATTGAATGAGATTCATCGCTCGATAAATAATAATTTTGAATAAATAATTTATACTGCGTAAATTATGCAGGAAAACAGAGAGTAGGTACAACATACGACAGTAACCGCCGCTTTATAAAATGGCTGGTTAATAAAATCAGCCGATTCATCTGATCAAATGGCAAGTACCGGAATCGAATCAATACAAATTACTTTTAAAACTGCCCCTTAATAAAATCAGCATCGCCAGTTTATAAACTCAAAAAAATTTCTTCAGCAGCCAAACAGCCACTTAAGCACATTAAACAAATTTTTATTTACACTGTAATTTTTACTTTCCGAACACTATAGTGAGGAAAGTATTGTAATTATGTCAAAAATCCGATTTGGAGATTTGGATGTTTCTATGCGTTTCGAGGTCCCCCGAGTCTGTTTTCACTATATTTTTGCGATGATGTATGTATGTGTATGTGTATGTGTGTGAGTGAACACGCTAGCGTCTAAACGCTTTGTTCGAATAAGCTGAAAGTGGGTACGCATGTTGCAAGTCACCCTAGTACGAACCCTATAGATTTTGGTGAATCTAGCGCTTATAGTTTTTTTTTTTTTTTTTTTACAGGGACACCAGGAAAAATTCTTTATCATTATGGTCTATGGGGCCAAATTTTTAAAAGTGCGATAGCGTCTAAACGCTTCATTAATCTGAGCAAAAAATTTGCACACATGTTATAGGTTACAGTTGCACAAACTGTATGGATTTTGCTGAATTTAGCACTTACAGTTTTTTTACAGGGGCACAAAGAAAAATTCTTTATCATTATGGCCTGTGGGGCCAAATTTTTAAAAGTAAGATAGCATCTCTAAACGCCTTATTCAATTGAGCTGAAAATTTATATGAATATTATAAATCACTGTTGCACTCACTATAAGCATTTCGGTGAATCTAGCATTTATAGTTTTTTACAGGGACACAACGAAACATTCTTTATCATTAGGATCTATGGGCTCAAAGTTCAGTAGCGTTCAATAAAACATCGTGTAATATAGGGAAAAAAACAAACACTCTATTCTCTCTTTTGTTTGTTTAACAACTCCTCTTTCTTTACTTTATCTACAAAACTGTTAATTAACTCAATGTTCGGAAAGTCGAGTGGAGTCATTCCAGATTTGTTATATTTTTTTTAATAAAGAAAATAAATCACAGCAATCTCTCCGTTATTTGGCTGTGTCGAAACTTTTACATTTGCAGCCTAGTTACGAATGAAACTTTTTTAGCAACGATTTCATTCTTTAAAACACGGTGATAAGTTAAAAATTTGATTTGATTCAATACTCTAATCTTATATATTAAAAAAATTTATGAAAACTAAAGTCAGTCCGTCTGGCCGTTCTATACGGCCGATTTCCTTCATTTTTTTTTTTTAAATGAAAGGTATTTAGACACAGATATGTCATCAATCATTGAAATTTACTCAACTTCCACCTTACTCAAGTTATACTCAAACTCTATTCTTCCCTGTACATTTCTTATGGGACACATTGACTCAAGCAATTCGAATGCTCATAGCTCCTCTTCTAATGAATGGATCTTGATCGTTTCACTCTCAGAACACTCAGTGGATCAAGCTCTTTCTTTTGAGCTATTAACTGCTTAAATTCGTTGAGATTGAGGAAAGTTATGCTTGCACAATCAACTTTACATTCAATTTTTTCAAGATTTTCCTTCACTCAAACCTCTATAACTAGAGTTCTAATTAACGTAGGCTGTTGACACAAGTCTAAGAACACTCAGTGGATCAAGTTCTTTCTTTTGAGCTATTAACTGCTTAAATTCGTTGAGTTTGAGAAAAGTTATGCGTGCAGAATGAACTTTACATTCAAATTTTTCAAGATTTTCCTTCACTCAAACCTCTATAACTAGGTGTAAAAACTTGGTTGAGGTGTCTAAAAAAGGTCTCGGTCTGTAGTATGTTATGAAAAGATAAAAATATAAAACGTCGAACTGTTCCCCCCCCCTGGGGGGGCAGGGGTTAAAAACACGTTTACGAGCTTAACTCAGCTCCAAATTACTTTACAGGGAAGAAATTGTACATATAGGGACTAGAGTCAAATACTAAAAAATCACTTTCTGCGAATTTGGAATTTTCGATTTTGAAGGTGGGAAAAGGGGGGAAAATAGATTTAGAGGTGGGGGGAAAGGAGGAAATTAGTTTGAGAGGAAAACCCGTTCCAGACCCACACATGTAGCCCCTCATTTTAAAGGTCTTGAAATTTCATGTCGATTGGGGATGTTTGTATACAATATAGTGCGCCCCCTGGTTGGGAAAAATGGAACTAGGTGATTTTGTTGTTGAGCCTATCATGTTACACCTTATTTTAAAGGTATTGGTATTTCCTGACCGTTGGTGATTTTGTACAGAACACGCTGCACCCCCTGGCGGTGGAAAGTGCAACTAAATGATTTTGCAGTTGACACCACCGCGTGACACCTTATTTGAAAGGTCTTGGAAATTCAAGGCGATTGTTGATAAAGGTCTTGAAATTTCATGTTGATTGGGGATGTTTGTATACAATATAGTGCGCCCCCTGGTGGTTAAAAATGGAACTAGGTGATTTTGCAGTAGACCCTATCATGTTACAACTTATTTTAAAGGTCTTGATATTTCCTGACCGTTGGTGTTGATCGTATAGAACACGCTGTGCCCCCTGGTGGTGGAAAGTGTAATTAAAGGATTTTGCAGTTGACACCACCATGTGACACCTTATTTGAAAGGCCTTGGAAATTCAAGGAGATTGGTGATATTCGTATACAACATACTGCGCTCCCTGGTGGAGGAAAGTGGATTTTGCAATGCGTGAGTAGCATGCCTGCTATACGGTGCTGCAGCCACAGGCAGCGGTAACATGAGTCAGGGGTTCGTTCGGTTGAAGGTTAATTTTTGAGAATTTTTTCATGTTATTAGCGGCCTGCATATACGTGCCGCAGGAACTGGGTCACAAACCCGAGTTCCGTTCGGTCTGAAATAATTTTTTTTGTTACAAATGATTTTTTTTTTTTTGTGTGATGTTTTCATTTAAAAATAGAAATTCAAACAAAATCGAGTTAAAAATACAAAACCATACAAATTTAAGGTGCATTTAAGGCTATTATCATGGGCCCGGGCAATGCTGGGCGGGTTCGTTTCGTTTCAGGTTAATTTTTTGGAATTTTTTCATGGTATTAGCGGCTCGCGTATGCGATGCCGGGGCACCGGCATCACAAGGTAGAGTTTCGTTCGGTTTGAGGTAATTTTTTTTTGCTACAGCTGATTATTTTTTTTCGCAATGCTTTTATTCAAAAATAGAAATTCAAACAAAATCGATTTAAAGATATAAAATCATACAAATTTAAGGTTCATTTAAGGTTATTATCACGGGCCCGTGCATTGCCGGGTGGGTTCGTTCGGTTCCAGGTTATTCTTTGAGAATTTTTTTATGTTGTTAGCGACCCGTGTATGCGCTGCGCAAGCACCGGGGTCACAAGGCAGAGTTTCGTTCGGTTCAAGGTAATTGTTTTGTTACAGATGATTATTTCTTTCGTGATGCTTTCATTTAAAAACAGAAATTCAAACAAAATCCAGTTAAATGTATAAAATAATACAAATTTAAGGTTCATTTAAGGTATCATGGGCCAGGGAAACGCCGGACGGGTCAGCTAACATATAGTCTTAGTATTAAACGAAATAGAAAATGAAAGATAGCATGCATCTGTTTATTTGGAGTACTTTGTAGAAAGTGATGTCATATATAGTATTTCTATTTATAAGCATTTTTCAGATTTTCTTTTAAGCGAAATGTAGTAAATTATATTAGATGTTTTAACTTGAAGTACATTTAAATAATGATGCGATGATTTTTGAAACATTACGGACAATAAAGTGTCCGTCGAATTCGACGGGTTCCAGCTAGTTTTAATTATTAAAAGACAAATTCTAGTTTTCATTTTCAAATAACTGAGAAGCAAAAGGTTTAAACAGAAAATTGTTTTAATTTAAAAGAAAAGCTTGAACTTTTGTCAAAGTAATGATGCTTTTAGGAACTTGGTATTTTGAAGATGTCAAAAACTAATTAATATTGTTTATTAATCCCATTATTTTTTTACATTTTCCAAATTCAGGGAAGTAAGCGCTATAAAAATCAGCCTTTGGCTCAGAACGAATGGGATTCTAATAAGTGTCAGGTCCTGCAATTTTATTTGCGTTTTTGATTTTTTTCGTCGGAATTTAAAATTCGGAGCCCGTCTCAGGAAAGTGAAAGAAATCCTTCCTTTTGTGGATGGGGTTACACGACCAACAGGTGTGGTACATGCAAGGAGAAAGGTGATCGGAATCGCCCGCGGCCATGTCACGGGACAGGGTGTCGTGTGTCACCCGATAGACACAGATAACGGCGCGCTGTCTTTCATTTCCGATAGATGTGTCACAGGCCAATACGCTCCGGGCCACTCTGCCTTCGTTTGTTTTCTTCTTCTTTTATTGTTGCTTGCTTGTTTATTTTGTACGCTCTCGGTTTCATCAGCATGACATACTTATCGACTTCTCGAAGGATTTCATACTTTCTTTCCCTTCGATAAAGAAAAAAACTTGTGTCTTTAATTCTTCCTTTTTCGATAGGTATTAGGGAAAATTTTAGACCTTGGTCTATTAAAATTTTTAACTCCTAATAAGAACTAGTATGTTGTGGCCACCACAAGACTTTCTTCTATATTTTCCTATACAAATTCACTCAGTAACAATATTTAAGAAGAAAAAAAAATTACGATTTTTTTTCCAAATTTTTTTTGTTAAAAGTAAAAAAAATCGCTTTGTTTTAAATTATCACATATTTGTAGTCTAACCATTCGTTTTAAAGGTATTGACAAGACCTTTCGAAAGATACCCATCTTGAAAATTACCCCCCCCCCCCCCCCAGGAGGTACCAAATTTTTTTCCTAATTAACTACTACTAATATCAATAACTCATATTAATTTTACAATCACAGGTTAAGAATAACTTTCATTATGTCCATTTATACGAAATTTTGTCCTATACTGCCATGATAAAAATTTAGAAAAAATACGATCACAGCGCCAACTCTTGAGCGATGGATCCCCGAATCTAATCAGCACCTGTTTTTGTCAGGGGCCAACTAAATACCAAGTTTGGTTAAATTTCGTTAAAAAAAAATTACGTTTTTTTTTTCTATTTTTTTTTTTTTTTTTTTCTGTTAAAAGTAAAAAAAAATCGATAACTTTGTTTTAAATTATCCCAGATTTATAGTTCAACCATTCGTTTTAAAGGTATTGACGAGACCTTTCGAAAGATACCCATCTTGAAAATTTACTCCCCTCGAGGGGGGAGGGTGGCGAGGCTCCTACACATACAAAAAAATTTTCCCAGTTCACTATTTCTATTTTAAATAATTCTTGTACATTTCATAATGATTACTAAAAAATAATTCTCTTTATGCCCATTTATACAAAATTTTGTCCTATATAACCCTGTTAAAAATTTAGTTAAAGCGGGATGGCAACGCAACCTGAAAGACAATTTTTACCAAAAGTTGATAGGCACTGATTTATGTCAAGGTGTAGAAAATTCTGTGCAGTAGTTCCTGAGATACAAGTTGCCACAAAATTTTGTCACACAGACAGACATTTTCTAAAAATGGTCAAAACGTGTAAATCCATCAAAAACCCGAGGTTGAAAATTTTTACGAATCCAATACTTTTTTCTATTGAATATAGAAGAAAGTAAAAAAAAAAATTATACGGCAGTCAAACGGTTCACTCGTCATTCACGTTGAATATGTGAGGCTTACTAATCAGGATAAAATCCTGTTAACGTCGTATTTTTCACTTCAATCGGACAATTAGTACATCATTAACATACATTAACATCAAAATTACTAAAACAGAAATAATCTGTTGTGTCACTCACACGACTTTTTCTTACCCTGAAATTTAATACTATAAGTACAGGTGAGATATTAAGAGGTGACATAACGAGTACTGTTATGTACACCTAAGTTAAAACAATTCAAATTAGGCTTCAGAAGAGTTTTATATGATAATTAGTTCTGTTCAACCCCCCCCCCCCCCCCCCGTTTCATTACTGCACCAACATTTATATAGAATTTGAATCTGTTGTTAAAATTAAAAGTTCATTTAAAATTATTCAGAGAACTTTCACATGCAACATTCTTTGAAACCTATCAGTCTTGATCAAACTTTTCCCGCAACAAACTTATATTACTTTGAAAGTACAACTTTTGAATCTCCTGAAATTATTCATTTTAAGTTACTCTAAGAGACACGGACAAAAATCAAACGTTAAAAGACTTTACTTTGGTAATCGGGAAGCCTCTAAACGTGTAAATACACAAAGAACAAGCGATAGATATTTAGCTTTAAAACATACATTATTTATTATATGTCTGCGAGGAATTCATTTCAATTCCTGAGCTGCTTTCCTGGACATGGTAAATATTATAGTAAAGCACGTCCACTAACAATAAAAAAGAATGTTATACAGGGTTGCAAACATTTAAACGATATCTTTTTCAGCTATTGTCACACTATAATCTAGTTCTTTTGTGTAGCCCTGTAAATGAACAGTGAATGAGATCCCTGCTATATTCTACATGAGGAATGTTTTTACGCATATAAAAAACTAGCATTCATTTCATTTGGTTTAGTGCGGTCTATAGATGTTAAACTCTACTTACCTGCAATTTCCCTCTCAGACGTCCTGTATTTGAATACTCTTGAGTGTCCCTGTACACGAACCATTTGCTTCCTCTTAACGAAAAGCTTATTGTAGCATCCCTATATCACGCACATTTAGAATGCCGAGTTTGGAATTTCTGATGCTATTTGTTCTTGAGATATGCAGACAACGGACAGACACACACATACACACACACACAAATTGTTAAAAACACGATTTTCGTATTCAGGAAACCTCAAAATGTGTGAATATAACAAAAATTCACTTTCGAAAATTTGACACAAAACAATACTTTTCTCTACCTTATGGGTGGTATATGTTGGGAATAAATTCAACATTATATATATACATATATATATATATATATATATATATATTTATTTAGTGTTACTCTACTTCTCTAATATGGACATCGTCTGCATTATCATGGAAAATATTTTTTTTTTTTTTCAATAATAATTTGAATAAATTATTTTTACTGAGTGAATTTGTATAGGAAAATATAGAAAAAAGTCATGTGGTGGCCACAACACACTAGTTATTTGTTGTAAGTGTATGTGCTTTACTAATAATATTTTACCATTTCCAGGTTAGCTGTTCGGGAATTGAAATGAATTCCTCATAGACATGTAATAAATAATGTATGTTATAAGCTAAATATCCATCACTTGTTTTTTGTATATTTACACGTCTTGAGGCTTCCTGATTACCGTTGTCAAGTTTTTTAACTTTTGATCTTTGTCTGTGTTTCTTAGAGTAACTTAAAAACGAGTAATTTTAGGAGATCAAAATGCTGCATTTTGAAGTTAATATAAGTTTGTTGCTGGAAAAGTTTGATCAAGATTCATAAGTTTCAATGAATGTTGCGTGTGAAAATTGTCTGTATAATTTTAAGTAAACTTTTAATTTTAATAAGAGAATTAAATTCTATATAAATGTAGGTGCATTAATGAAACGGGGGGGGGGGAGGTTGAACAGAACTAATTATCACATAAAACTCTTCCGAAGCCTAATTTGAATTGTTTTAACACAGGTTTACCTAACAGAGCTCGTTATCTTCCCTCTTAACCTCCAACCTGCCAACCTGTATTTATGGTATTAAATTTCAGGGTAAGAGAAAGTCGTGTGAGTGACACACCAGATTATTTATGATATAAAAGGAAATAAATTTGTTAAATAATAAATATATTTCTTTTCATATCGATAAAACTGAACACGGTAACGATTTCCTTTCGTTTAAATTGAGGGACAAAACAGTTATTGCATGTAATTATAAAATCTTTTACATATTTTAAAATAGATTTTAATGATTGGATTAAAAAGAAATACAATAATTAAATTAAACAGAAGTAACCTATTTCTGAGAACTAGATTTAAAAAAAAAAAAAATCAAAGCAGTCTTTGGGGACTGCCGATAGAAGGGAAAACTAAGTAACTTGTGAATTGTATCGTCGAGCTATTAGATTATTACTTTCGAGTTATTTTTGGTTTGTAAAGAAGTGTTTATGATCTGTATTACAGGATTCGGCACACTATTTGTAGCTACCCAAATTAAATGAACTAAGCCTTATATTAGGTAAAAATATTGATTACTTATGAAATATTTTAATTAGTAGCTGAGATACAAAAGAAAACCGATTCAGGACACTTCAAACCGTGTAAATCCGGTAAAATCTTGAATTCCACTTTCGATAATATAAAAGTACTTTAAAATATCTTTCGAATGATGGATTAAAAATAATGTAATCATAATTAGAAATTGAAATACGCGTATTAGAATAAAATTTAATTTCCAATTAAAATGTAAATTTTTTCCAAAATCGATGATGTTTGAACTGCAACTATCCTTTGTGCTGTTAATGGCGCACAGAAAGTTTGAAAGAATTTAGAAGAAGACTGAAACAATTTGCAATTTTTATTCTTAGTAGAAAAATCACGTGGTGTCAATTGGTAAAAAATATGTTTCTTCCCGACCAGACGGGGTGAATGTGTTGTCATGGTAACGAACGCCTGCAGAATTTCAAAGCGTGCGCTGAGTTCCATGATTTTTGCTCACCCAATAAGTGCTCAACGCGCCTAAAGAAGTTTTCACTTCAAAAGACTTTCGTCCATCGAAATTGAATCTACAACGGATGAATGTGCATCGAGGAGATCTTTATTACTCCTTGCATTCGTGGCTGCGAGGAGCGGTTTCACCATCTACTGTCTTGACCGTTCAGAGCGTGCAAATGTCAGCCGTTAGTAGTGATACAGTGTTCGTTCACCAGCAAGAAGAGGATAAGGAGGATGTGTGCTGTTGTTGATGCGTAAATCGAACGCAACATTCTCAATCAGACCTGTTCTAAAATATAAGCTTGAAAATCATCTTATAGAGCAGTGGTCGGCGACCTTTTTGACTTCAAGGACCACCCAATTGATAATTTAATATACCGTGGACCACTAATATGATTGCTAAAGAAATGTAAATATATTTCTATAATAACGATCAGAGAACCCCATATTATTAATATTAAATAAACTTATTTAAAGTAAAACAATAGAAACATTTATTTTATAAGATAAATACATATTTAATCATAAAAATGACACTTAAAAATTCTTTGATTATGATAAAACAATTATATGGCAAGCATGAACACATTCTTATTTTTTTCCAAATTATAAAAATTTGAGACGAGAGATTAAATGACCGCGATAAATTCTTACTTCTACATATGAAACTGTAATTGCTAAATCTAGAAATATGTATATTTTTAGATAATTAAAATCAATGTGAAATTATATTTTAAACGTACATTTGAATACTTTGAAAAATTCGAATATTATGATAAACTAGTTAGTTGTAGGGCGACTAAGGCGCCCGTTGAAAAGTGATAATTTCATTTTATTTATTTCTCACTTCAATAATTTATTTGCTAAGAAGCCCGTGCGAAATTTTCGCACTTTATCTCTTCGTTAGCTTTAAAATTTAAAATTATTATTTTATGGACGTCATTTTTACTTTCTTCTATATGTAATATAGAGAAAGTATTGGATTCGCGAAAATTTTCGACCTCCGTTTTTCGACGGATCTACATGTTTTGGGATGTCCTGAACACGAATTGATAGTTTTTAAAAAATGTCGGTCTGTCTGTCTGCGTGTCTGTGGTTTCGTGTTTTCACCGTATCTCACGAACCAATGAATTAAATTCAACCAAACTTGGTATATAGTTGGAACCGGGCGAGGCATTGTGCTGATTAGATTTGGGGATTAATAGCCCAGAAGGTGGCGCTGTCATTACATTTTATGTAAATTTTTAACATGGCAGTATAGGACAAAATTTCGTATTTTTCACCGTATCTCACGAACCAATGAATGAAATTGAACCAAACTTGGTATATAGTTGGACCCTGTCATGGAATGGTGCTGATTAGATTTTGGGATCAATCGCCCAGCAGATGGCGCTGTGATCGCATTTTATGTAAACTTTTAACATGGCAGTATGAGACAAAATTTCGTATAAATGTACATAATGAGCGTTATTTTAAACTTGTGATTGTAAAATTAATATGAATTATTGATAATAGTAGTAATTAACTACGAAAAATTTTTTGTGCATATGGGGCACCGGTTCCCCCCGTGGGGGGGGGGGGGGGGGTAAATTTTCAAGATGGGTATCTTTCGAAAGATCTCGTCAATACCTTTAAAACGAATGGTTGAACTATAAATCTGTGATAATTTAAAACAAAGTTATCGATTTTTTTTACTTTTAACAAAAAAAAAAAAAAAAAAAAAAAACTTAGAAAAAAAAAATCGTTTTTTTTTTTGTTTTTTTTTTTTTTTATTGTTACTGATTGAATATGTATATAGGAAAATATAGAAGAAAGTCTTGTGGTGGCCGCAACATACTAGTTTCATATGCAGGAGCAAATTTAATATATATATATATATATATATATATTTTTTTTTTTTTTTTTTTTAACGGGAAAGCATATTTCATTTTAAGTTGGGAAAAAAAAAAAAAAAAAAAAAAAAAAAAGGCAACAATTAAAAATTTAAATGTCTATTTTAAAGCTGTTATTTTCATATTTTAATTAATTTTAAAAAATCTAATCAAAAATTCGTTCCAAATAAGGTACCCAATGAAAGGGGTGAGTTTCTGAATCCATTGGATTAAACAGCTTATCGATCGGACCATTAGATTTTTTTAAATTAACTAAAGTATGAAAATGAGGAAGCTTATTTTTAAGCCTATTCTTAAGCCTAAAGTGTGACAGAGTCGGGCTCTGATGAGCTTAACTACATATGTTGATTTAGATCAGTTGTAGCTAGGTATCAAATGCAGGTAAGACATTCAAAACGATTTCTATGCTTGATATGAAATTCAAATTTTTGTGATAAAGGATTAAAAAAATATTCCATTCAACTTCTCGCTCATCCAGAGAATTCTGAAGTATAATGCTGTGATTCAGAAAAAAATTTAGTTAAAATTAATGTAAGTATAATTGCTAGTAAAACATTAAAAAAAAAAAAAAAAAAAAAAAAAAAAAAAAAAAAAATAATGCATTAAAAAAAAAAATCAGTGATTAATATAATCAGTGATAACTCGCAAAAATATCCGTGTTACTTGTACCATTTTGTTTCTATTTCTTCTTATGCCTACAATTTCCCATAATATCCGTTTCACCTATCAAACTTCAGGCACTTGAATTCTACAGGAACTGAGCTTTCTTGCAAACAGAGAAAATTTCAGTGAAACAACGGCAATGATCGCCATTTATGCCAGTATATTATATTGAAAGTAATTCTATATTAAATATATAAGAAGAGATTCAATGTATTCAATTTTAAATTTAATTAAAATTTATTTAAATAAAGAATAAAATTTTAAAATAAAACCAAGGACTAAAGTGGCCTTTCTCTCTCTCTCCTTTTGGAGGTTAGGAATCCATTCTGCCCAATTTCAAAGCTCTTAAAAATGATAGAAATAGAAATGAGGCAACAGATATTTATTGGAGCTCGGGTTTGAAAATTTGATTTACTAGGTGAGACGGGGAGGAATAGACTGCGTATAATTTCGAATGCGTAAAATAGACAATTTGCACACATGGGGGATTTGAACAAAATCTTATTTTTCTGGTAGTTTTAGGCTCATAAATTTCAAAAAGTTTATTAAAAATGCAAAAGAAAGTTCTCATTAATTTCAAAAATAACTTTAAAATTAACCGAAAATCATGTGACTTCAAAACGCTGTCTGACGTCACACTTTATGCTGCTTCATTGTTTACATTTTGTTAGCCTAGTTTTCAAGCAGCAATTCGTTTTAACTTTCGTAATTATCAATCATTTATGTGATTTCTGTTTCATCTTATAATCATTTAATACCATTATCATCATTTTTCCTTATCATTATTTTCAATTGTTTTCTTTTCATGATGGTTGTCCAATGTTTTCGTTTATTAGGATACTGTGGAACACTAAAAAATAGCTTTTGAGAAGTATTAGCCGTTGTATTAGTGCAGAGGGGTACAATACAATATTTATACTATGATTTTTTAATATCCGTCATTATTATAAAATACAAAACATATTTCACCGATTCAAGAAGCAAAGCAAAGCACGAAATCGAATGTGAACAACGATTTCTCCCGTTTGTTGTCATAAAGAGTGACGTCACTATATTTTACACTGCGTTTTCTCGATAGAGTAAATAGTGCGATGTTAAAATTGTTATAAATCAGTCATTAGATTTCAAATAAAAAATATGTATGTATTTATTTTCTTACCTTTTCATATTCTATTATATAAAAATAAAATCAGAAAACGTGCAAATTCTCTATTAATAGTAGGGAAATAAGGACAGGTATTTAGAAAAATTAAAATAGAGCTAGGAGTTACAAAAGTCGTGTTAATGGGTATATTTGGGGTCAGTAGTGTAAAAAGGAGAGTTCACCTGCACGGTGGAGGGACGGAGGGACGATGAGGGTCAGGGTGGAGGCGCGCCACCACCCTAGACCCTCCGTCCCTCCACCGTGCAGGTCAACGTCTCCTTTTTACACTACTTAGTTATCATCTTGGACGAGGAGGTGTTGCCACCGGAAGAATAGAAACTTTGAGTATCATCTTGGATGAGAAGTTTGATGGTGCCATCTATCGGGGAGGAATTTTGAGGAGTTAGATTTATTTTCATAAATTTCGGGACTTAGTTTTATTTTCACAATTTTTTAGACTTAGCATTTTTCGCAATGCACAGGGAAGATGATTGACTGAAACGCAGGTAGATGAGTATTATATAGTTAAAAACATTTAATGAATGGTATAGACTTTATAATTTACGTGTTGCCACCGGAGAAATAGAAACTTTTGAAGAGTTGTCATTCGGGGATTATAAATTGATTGCAGAATTAAATAGAAAATTTCCTATGTATTTCATGGAATTTTACAAAATGAAACAAAGGTTGATGAGTACTATATAATTAAAAACAGGGTATAGACATTAAAATTTAGGTGTTGCCATTGGAAGAGTATAAATAATTTCCGGTGGGACTTAGTATGTTTTACTGAATGAAACAAAGGATAGATGAATTTAAACAAGGGTTCTGACTTTTAGTGATGCCATTGAAAGATTGCAAACTTATATTAGGAAATTTTTACAGAATTTATAGAAACAAGGTGATTCTAATACTGTATTCTACTTGGTTAATGACCACACTTAATACTTTAGAATTATGCGGAAGCTTTAATAAAAATTTATGAATATTTTAGGAACTTACCATCTTTGAGAGATTTGAAAATATATTTCGTTAAGATAATAAATAATGAATTTAAATAAGAGTTCAGAATTTTAGTGATGGCATTGGAAGATTGTAAACTTACATTAGGAAATTTTTACAGAATTTATAGAAACAAGGTGATCCTAATACTGCATTCTAATTCGTTAATGAGTACACTTAGTATTTTAGAACTTGAAATTTAGGAAATTAGAAATTTTTACAGAGTTAAATAGAAATTTTCGTAATTTAAAGGATAAACGTCATCGGTGGATTAACACAGATTTAAAAACAAAACAATAATAAATAATTTAAAACACATATTTTTTAATAATGAAGGTCATGCAATTATATGTATAATTAATTATTTTAAAACAAAAAGGACTTTATAAGCAATAAAGTTGTATAAACTAAACTTTACACATATCATAACTTTATATTAACACTAAATAAGTTTAACTTTTAAAATTTCTTTAAGCTCTAACTTACAAATACTATTATTACATTCGTTAAAAATTGAACGCACATGCACTTTAAAAAATACTGTCATATAAATTTAACAAAAGTTTTAAAACCAGTAAATAATTTACATGTTATAAATTAAACTAAATACAATAAATCTTATATACAATAAAGTTATATACAAAAATTTATATAAATTAAACTAAATATGATAAAAATTATATAAATTAAACTTTATATTCTCACTAAATAAGTTTAGCATATTCTTTAAACTTCATCTTACATTCGTTAAAAATTTAACAGAAGTTTTTAATCAGTTAATAAATTTTATATACAGTTATGTTATATAAACTAAATATAATAAAAATTATATAAAACAAATACTGTTATTTAAGCTCTAACTTAGAAATACTATTATTACATTCTTTAAAAATTGAACACACATACACTTTAAAAAATTACTAACATATAAATGAAACTAAATATAATAAAAATTATATAAAACACATACTGTTATTTATGCTGTAACTAAACAAATACGATAAACAAAAGTTTCAAAACCAGTAAATGCTGTTATATACATAATAAATTAAACTAAATATAATAAAATTATATAAATTAAACTTTATATTCTCACTAAATAAGTTTAACATTTATTTAAACTCTATCTTACAATCGTTAAAAATTTAGCAGAAGTTTTAAATCAGTTAATAAATTTTATATACAGTAAAGTTATATAAAAATTATACAAATTAAACTTTATATTCTCACTAAATAAGTTTTACATTTATTTAAACTCTAACTTACATTCGTTAAAAATATAACCCATGCGTAATATTAATTAAAAATAAATTCTTACTTCATCAATGCATACTAAATTTTATGAGCTTTTACTATTAGATAAATTTAACAGAAGTTTTAAATCAGTTAATAAATTTTATATAAATTAAACTAAATATAATAAAATTAAACTTTGTATTCTCACTAAATAAGTTTAACGTTTATTCGAGTTTAACACAGTAATATAATTCATACTGTCTTGCTTGTATTAAATGAAACAGGTAAATACTTATAGATTTTAAATAATATAAAAAAAATTAAGTTGATTATAAAATTATTTTAAAGTTTTATAATTACATAAGAAACAAACAAATTATTTTTTATATAAAAAAATTGATATGAACTATAATAATAAAAAGGATTAGTTATATTTAAAAACTATCAGTTACTAAAAGTTATTTTGTATAAAACATTTCTATTTAAAATTTTGAAATAAATTGCATAAAAAATTCAATGCATCATTTTAAATGAAAATAAAAAGTTTCCTTAAAAACAGATAATACGGAATATTCCATGAGTCATAGTTATCACCCATACCCTTGATGAATCACGTGTAATATACGCTGAGGAATCGTGCCTAATAGTAATCAACACTATCTCATATAAAGATTCAGTTAAAATACAGTGAATAATTAGGAAAATGCAATAATTTTTTCACAAAGCATATCATACAACGAGTTTTAAACGACTATTTTTATAGGCAGTAAAGTTATAAATTTAAAAAAAAATACTATTATTATATATAATAATATTAATTTTAAAAAAATGACTATTATATAATAATATTAATTAAAAAAATGCATACAAAGATATTCAGTAAAGTTATAAATTAAAAAAATGACTATCATATAATAATATTAATTTAAAAAAATGCATACAAAGATATACAGTAAAGTTATAAATTTAAAAAAAATGACTATCATATAATAATATTAATTTAAAAAATTCATACAATGTTTAAAATCAACAATTAAATTTTATATACATTATAATTAACTAAACTTTATGCTGTTACTATTAAATTTATCTTAACACGAAAATTTTAAAACTTTACATAAATTTTATAAGCAAAAAGTTATAAGTACATGAGTATGTTATTTAATTTAAACATTATATTGATACTGCCCAAATATTATTTAACATTTATTCGAGTTTAACGCAGTAATATAATTTATACTATCTTAGTCGATTTAAATAAGAAGTTATATATATATATTGCAAAATTTAGTTTTACTCAGGTAATTTCTGAACATACACAAGTTAAATGAAAACTTTTGTAGGTTTTATTTAAGCAATAAATATTCGTTTGTGAAATTAGTTTTATATGTTATGCAAAATTTAGTTTTAATTAAACAAAAAAGTTAAGAAAACAATAAGAAAAGTTTATAGTGTAACAATAAAAAAAAGAAAAGAAAAATTTTGCAGTGTAACAATAAAAAATTCTTTATAAGTAAATACCAATAAAAAATATTTTTTAAATTGATTTATCTCTCTTCAATGAAACAATAAAAATTTTCTTATATAATTTTTGTAAAGTTTTAATAAAAGTTATGTTTTAATAAAACTTTTGACATAAACAAATAATTTTATTAGAGTATAGAGTAGAGATACATATTAAGTTAAATAAATTATCAAATAGTAATAATAAATTATTAAACTTACTTAAAAATTACTGAAGAAATTTCCCTCTAGCGAAATGCAACCTTCAGTCTTGTACACAAATGCGAGAAACTGTTTTATCGCTAGACGATGACTCATAAAGATAAGAATGTTGAATCATATCTATTTGGCAGAAGACTTTTGGTGTTTGAGATCATTTATTTAAATAATGCATTGAGAGTTGAACTTTACAATTAAATTATTGAACTGTGTTTTCAAAATTAAGCTAAGAAAATAATGTGTTTAAAACAGGATTATTTTACGATAAGTCGCGCTTTTTATATTTAATAAACAAAGATTTAATAAAATGTAACTGTAATTTTTAATGAAAGGTTTTAAAATCACTTAATAGGATAAAATTAAAAACAGAAATCTTATTGTTTTAGTAATTATTTTCTCTAGTTATTAAACTAAGTAATAAACTATCTATAAATAATCAGATAGCAAGAGAGATTTTTGTATAATAACTATATATTATTTTAATATATGCATTACATCGCAAGGTAAAATTTTCAACTTATTTATAGGGATTGAACTATAAGTAATAAAAATTACTCATTTGCATAACCGCTAAATTTTATAAGTTGGATATATGATTTAAAAATAAAATACTAAACAATAATCCTTGTGAGAGAATTTGGGTGACACTTTCACAGAAAGAAATCATCCTTTACAATAAGATTTGCTCAGAATGTCTAAGTGAAAATAACTTACCGTGAGGTCAGTGAGTCATGCAGTTGTATTGAAATTCATTGTTTTTAGTTAATGACTGATTAAACTTCTAATGAGACAATTATTTTTACTAGCACATAAATGTAAATTTTTATATTATTCCTGTATATATAAAATTTTAAATAATTCATTAAGTGTTAAACTTTGCATTTAATCGATTAAATAAATAAAGTTTTACTAAAATATAAGTGTAATTTTTTAATGAAAGGTTTTGAAATCACTTTAACTTTATAAGAAAAAACTAAAAAGAGGTTTTAAAATCACTTAATAGGATAAAATTAGAAATTAAAAATCTTATTGTTTTTAGCAATTATTTTATCTAGTTATAAACTAAGTAATAATTTTTTAAACTATTTATAAATGATCGGATAGTAAGAGATTTTTATATAATATTTTAACTATATATTATTTTAATATACGACTTATAGTTAAGTCAGTTTTAGAGAAAACCAAGAAAAAATCCCAACGGGTAGGTTGATGAGTTGGAATATTCTATTATACTTAAAGAATCCAGGTACGGAAAAACCGAAATACAATACGCGGAAGAACAGGTGGGATTTTCGGCTAAAACTCCTAAGCAGTGGACGGTAAACATAACACACGGTAAAACAACCTACTCACACGACGGCCAAACTAAGAATGAAGGGAAACGTTGAGTTGTAACACCTTATCTACTAGAGATAAGGGCGAATTCTCGGAAAAGCTGAGTAACCCCTCGTTCGTTCATGTACAACATCTTACGAGAAAGTTCGTGAAGGATGACTCATCGGTGACGAGTTTGAATAATTTGCATAACCACTAAATTGTATAAGTGAGAATCTTTTAATGTGAGTATTATAGTAACTAGCAGGCTTTGCCCGCTTCGCTGGCCACTAAATTTAAAGGAAACTCGTTTCTATATAGCTTTATAAAAATAAAATAAAATAAATTACTGAAATTGTTCAAAAGCTCGCTCCAGGTCCCTGCTGCATTTAGCAGCGATTTGGTCATCAACTGCAACTCGGGCGCTTGTCCCTATTATCTGCGACAATAGTTTACCAATGAGCTTCCATTTAGGTGCTTATTATATAACAGTTTCGAAATAGATAGTATCGAAAAAATTGGAGTTTCCCTTTTATATTTGAATCCCAGTTACATGTGAACAACACTATACGTGTTGTTCACATGTAACTCGGAATGGACTCAAACGTAACTGGGTTTAGACAACATAATATTTGCTTTTACGTTATTTCATATGTTTTTTTTTTTTTTGTTTATCCAATCAACCATTAAATGACAGCAATTTCACGCCAAATATTACAATATGCTGTGACCGGCTACGTCTGTCACATGAGACAATTAATTTTTTGTGTTTATATATAATTCATGGGTTGTAAACCTGATACAGCCTTAATATAGTTCTCTTTGGCGGCTTTTGAATTTTTGTCACCATTTTAGACTTTATCCATTGTAACAATAAGACTTAATCCCTTGTAACAATATGCTATGAGCGCTATTTCTGCCGTATTTTAGACAACTAATCTTTTTATGGTTATATATATTTCCCATTAAACATATTTTTATTTATTTATTTAAATATTAATTTGAATTTTTCAAATATTTCTGTTCGACAGCGTGAGAGTGCAGTAACACACACAGGTTCATTTGTTTGTATGATAAATTAGCATAGTGATTATTATATAAAAAAATAAATAAATAGGTAAACATTATCGTGTTACACAACTTTATTATGTCGCTCCATTGGCAGCTTTCGAATTTTTGTCGCCATATTAGCGATGGATTTTTTTTTTTTTTTCTATGAAAAGGGGAAGACTATTTTGCTAATAATTTTATCAGACTCTTTTTTGTTTATACATAAGAATCCTTTATATTCTGCTTATATTTTTAATGCTTTTTAGGTTTAAAATAGTGCTTGTTGAAATAAATTTCCTATCTTTAAAACTGCATTTGTTCTGTAAATTTTGTGTAAAAATAAATCATTTATGTTTTTATATATTTGATGCGCTACTTAGATTAAAATGGCTGTTGCTATATTAAACTTCTTGTCGAAAAACATTCGGTATACTTCAACACCAAAATTTAAAAAATCGCCCAGCAGAATCTGTTAATGAAGCTGATAAAATAAAAATATGGTTCATAGAGTTTAAATAATCTATTTAAAAAATTTTTTAAAACCCAAATTATTAATGTATCGTATCACATACATATAGTAATAATATATAGATTGATCATTGGGGAGAAAAAAGGGATTCCTTTTCACTCGGGAAAAGACGGCGATTTTACCAAAATATGGCAGTCTTTCCCCGAGTGAATACACACGGGAATATGCACGAATGTTTTAGCAAATAAAATTCATGAATAATTTATTTACTAAAGGTGAATGAAAAGCCCCAGATATAGTTTCAAATTCATTCTTCTTTTTTTTTTTTCCTTCAATACCACTTAATGGCTGATTCCAAAGCTTTTTTTTCGGCATCAAAAATCTTTGCACGATAATATGGGGAATGATAGATCTATATATATTATTATATCTATGATCACATATATCTTTTCGAAAATAGAATAAAACTTAATTTGAAAAAAAAAAAGCAATAACTTTTGTTTATTAACCAAAATAATTGATGAAATTTGAAATGCAAGTTGGTCTTGTGGGATACAGGCTGTATATTATATTTTTGTGTTCGTGAAAGAAAATTTAAAAGAATTTGAAAACTGCAATTTTTAATCCCACTTAAAAATCATGTGACTTAATGTGAAGCAGATTTTTCATTTTTTTTTTTCTCCTAACGGTTTTCATACAATCTTCGGCTGTTGCCACCTAAAATTCATACTTTAGTTAATTTTAAAAAATCTAATTGTCCGATTGATAAGCTGTTTAATGCATCGGATTTAAAAAAAATTTCCCTTTCATTTGCTATCTTATTTGTAACGATGCGACTGATATTTCTAATTTATTTTCTAATCTTTCTGATTTATTTTCCTCATTTTAAATAAGTGTACGGGTTTTTTTTAATTATTATTATTTTGTCGAAAAAAATGGCAACAATTAAATTATGGATAAAATTTTAAAATTTAAATGTCTTGTTTATCAGAAATTAGAAGGTTTTTATTTTCACATTTTAATTAATTAAGAAAAAACTAATCATCCGATTGATAAGCTGTTTAATGCATCGGATTTACAAAAATTTTCCCTTTCATTTGGTGTCTTATTTGTAACGATGCGAGTGATATTTCTAATTTATATTCTACTCTTTCTGATTTATTTCCTCATTTCAAATAAATGTACGTTTTTTTTCTTTAATTATTATTATTATTTTGTCGAAAAAAAATTGGCAACAATTAAATTATGGATAAAATGTTAAAATTTAAATGGCTTTTTTTTATTAGAAATTAGAAGGTTATGATTTTCACATTTTAATTAATTAAGAAAAAACTAATCAAAAATTCGAAAATCTGACTTCGATGTGCACAATGACCCTTCGGGATGCACCTTTGTGTTAAATCTCGTGACATAAATAAATTTAATAAATATAGTCTATTTGATTACTTATCAATGGATGACTCATCCTAGACATGTCTGAACATGTCTAAACATGTCTGAACATGAATCTACTTGAACACGAATCTACTGTCTGAACATGAATCTACTTAAATTTATTTATGTTGTATAGAAGTTAGGTTTATTAAATCTTTAACTAGGAGAGCATATGACAAACATGAAAGATTTACATAAAATTTACATAATTTTAATTAGTAAACTTAATTAAGAGATATTTGAAAGACATACAGAAAATTTGCATAATTTTAATTAAGAAACTGAATTAAGAGTTATCTTCGCGATACATGGTTAGGTGAGGGTAAAACCTATGACTCATCCCTTCTGCTTAAGTGAGGGGAAAACCCATTCATCAAAACAGTCTAATCAACACGGGAGATTTATAGACATTATCAAATCGTTAGATTTCAGTTGCAGTTTGACTTTCATCCTGCTAGCATCTCTTTAGCCGTGCGGCTTATTTTCATCGGGCAGTATGTATAGTTTCTCCGGCATGTGTCGATCTTTTTTCTGCGTGCTATATTTCAATTTACCGTATAAGACAATGGAATCGTTTCGTGTAATGTCCCGTGGACTTTGAATATTTTTCACTGCGTAATGAAGGACATTTCCGCGCGTTGTGGTAGCTGATAAGCAATCGATGACGTCACTGATGAGAGGATGACGTCATGATCACGTGACTAGGATTTCGCTACATAAGAATGTCTCGTATCATTCATTTTCTTCAAGTCTGCCAAGGGTGTAGGCTGTGTTTTAAGGTAAGTCCCAACTTTTTCTGAAATAAAGGCAATTCAGCATATAGTTAAGTCAGACATGTTATTACATGTATGCGGAATAATTTTATGTAATAGCACACTCGGTGAGTCATGCTGAGTGTATGATTTTATAACATTAATATTGTTTCATTTAAAAAATTTTATTTAAACAATATAAAAATATGTGTGACTAAAATCTTTACGGTGTTTTAAAGCAAAATTCAATAAGATTTTATTATTTATATATGCTTTAGACAAAACCAACTGTACAATTGTTTCTATATATTTAAAGTTTTAGGTGCATTGTAAGTTAATATCATACAAAACTTTGGTTATTGTATTTTAATAAAAACTTTCTAACTAAAAATTTATATATACATACTATAGAAGAAAAAAAAAATCTTAAACTTAATTATACATTATTTTTTAAGTACTCTGTAAAATTAATTATATAACTTTTTTACTTAACTGAAAAACATGAATATTTATACTGTATTAATTTACCTATAATATATAGGTGTATCCTAAACTTTATTTTCTTATGATTTTGATTAGAGATTTTAATTAAAGCATGAGTCATACTTCACTTTACAATAGAAACAAAAGGTTTATGATTATGTATAAAGGGATAAAAAATTACTTTAAGATTGTTTAGTTAGAGTTTAAATATGAAGTGTATAACTTTTATTGCCTATATAAAATTTTATCTAGTGATGTAAAACTTCATAATATGCTAAATTTATTTAATTGTAAAAGCTTATAAAATTTATTAGCTGTTATAAAACTTTTTAAAAAATAGTCATTTTAAAAATTAATGCGTGTTCAATTTTTAATTAATGTAAAAATAAATTCATCTTGAATGTTAAATGGGAAACTTATTTAATGCATAGTAATAATATAAAATTTATTGATTGTTTCAAAGTGTATATGCTACTTGCATTTTTAATGAAAGTCGAATTATTTATAAGTTGGGGTTTCAATAAGTGTAAATCATCTATCGTTTTGTTTCATTCTGAGAAAATAAAAGTTATGTCTATCTGATGAAGGGAGAGTATCATTCGAAACGGTTGTTCCAATCTTGATGAATGTTTTTCGAAACACATAACGTTTTATCCAATAATTATAACCTACAAACCCTTTTGTTTCAATCGACCCTTATTATATTTTTGTTTTAAATGAATTACCTGACACTCATCCACTAACCTTAATGTATGTTAAAAAATTAAGTGTTTAATGTAGCTAACGCATGCAAACCCTATTAGGCATTTTCGTATAAAGTTCATAAACATGTTGTTACAAGGATTTTAGAAGATCAAACGATTCTATGTTTAAATGCTAGGTTCGAATTCAGCTTAACAATCTACCCGTTTGTAGTTTTTCTTGGTTTTCACTAAAACTCGCTTAACTATAAGTTAGGAAGAGTCGCACACAGAGCAATCCACTTATAGAACAAACAGTTAAATATTTAATGGTATAAGTTTATACTTGTAATCAATAAGTTTCAATACAACTGCATGACTCATTAACCTTGTGTGAACGATTCTATGATTAAAGCAGGAAAGTTTTGGGTTTGAATCAAACTCATCGACTTAATCGAATGGGTATTTTTCTTGGTTTTCTCTAAAACTCGCTTAAATACAGATTAGGATTCCTTAGAAAGACTCTCATGCATTTCGCTTATAGGACCCTCGTTTTATTTATCGAATGAATATCCTATCCTTATGAATATCCATATGTGAATGTTTATTGTATAGTAAAACTTTTAAATATAGTATTGTTTTATATAAGGTGTGAACCTGATTATGCATAAATGAGTTATCGATTTTGAAATAAATTTATCATTACTATAATACTCACATTAAAATATTCTCACTTATACAATTTAGCGGTTATGCAAATTATTCAAACTCGTCACCGATGAGTCATCCTTCACGAACTTTCTCGTAAGATGTTGTACATGAAAGAACGAGGGGTGACTCAGCTTTTCCGAGAATTCGCCCGTATCTCTAGTAGATAAGGTATTACAACTGAACGTTTCCCTTCATTCTTAGTTTGGCCGTCGTGTCAGTAGGTTATTTAACCGTGTGTTATGTTTACCGTCCACTGCTTAGGAGTTTTAGCCGAAAATCCCACCCGTTTTTCCGCGTATTGTATTTCGGTTTTTCCGTACCTGGATTCTTTAAGTATAATAGAATATTCCAACTCATCAACCTACCCGTTGGGATTTTTTCTTGGTTTTCTCTAAAACTGACTTAACTATAAGTCGTATATTAAAATAATATATAGTTAAAATATTATATAAAAATCTCTTACTATCCGATCATTTATAAATAGTTTAAAAAATTATTACTTAGTTTATAACTAGATAAAATAATTGCTAAAAACAATAAGATTTTTAATTTCTAATTTTATCCTATTAAGTGATTTTAAAACCTCTTTTTAGTTTTTTCTTATAAAGTTAAAGTGATTTCAAAACCTTTCATTAAAAAATTACACTTATATTTTAGTAAAACTTTATTTATTTAATCGATTAAATGCAAAGTTTAACACTTAATGAATTATTTAAAATTTTATATATACAGGAATAATATAAAAATTTACATTTATGTGCTAGTAAAAATAATTGTCTCATTAGAAGTTTAATCAGTCATTAACTAAAAACAATGAATTTCAATACAACTGCATGACTCACTGACCTCACGGTAAGTTATTTTCACTTAGACATTCTGAGCAAATCTTATTGTAAAGGATGATTTCTTTCTGTGAAAGTGTCACCCAAATTCTCTCACAAGGATTATTGTTTAGTATTTTATTTTTAAATCATATATCCAACTTATAAAATTTAGCGGTTATGCAAATGAGTAATTTTTATTACTTATAGTTCAATCCCTATAAATAAGTTGAAAATTTTACCTTGCGATGTAATGCATATATTAAAATAATATATAGTTATTATACAAAAATCTCTCTTGCTATCTGATTATTTATAGATAGTTTATTACTTAGTTTAATAACTAGAGAAAATAATTACTAAAACAATAAGATTTCTGTTTTTAATTTTATCCTATTAAGTGATTTTAAAACCTTTCATTAAAAATTACAGTTACATTTTATTAAATCTTTGTTTATTAAATATAAAAAGCGCGACTTATCGTAAAATAATCCTGTTTTAAACACATTATTTTCTTAGCATAATTTTGAAAACACAGTTCAATAATTTAATTGTAAAGTTCAACTCTCAATGCATTATTTAAATAAATGATCTCAAACACCAAAAGTCTTCTGCCAAATAGATATGATTCAACATTCTTATCTTTATGAGTCATCGTCTAGCGATAAAACAGTTTCTCGCATTTGTGTACAAGACTGAAGGTTGCATTTCGCTAGAGGGAAATTTCTTCAGTAATTTTTAAGTAAGTTTAATAATTTATTATTACTATTTGATAATTTATTTAACTTAATATGTATCTCTACTCTATACTCTAATAAAATTATTTGTTTATATCATAAAAATTTTATTAAAACATAACTTTTATTAAAACTTTACAAAAATTATATAAGAAAATTTTTATTGTTTCATTGAAGAGAGATAAATCAATTTAAAAAATATTTTTTATTGGTATTTACTTATAAAGAATTTTTTATTGTTACACTGCAAAATTTTTCTTTTCTTTTTTTTATTGTTACACTATAAACTTTTCTTATTGTTTTCTTAACTTTTTTGTTTAATTAAAACTAAATTTTGCATAACATATAAAACTAATTTCACAAACGAATATTTATTGCTTAAATAAAACCTACAAAAGTTTTCATTTAACTTGTGTATGTTCAGAAATTACCTGAGTAAAACTAAATTTTGCAATATATATATATAACTTCTTATTTAAATCGACTAAGATAGTATAAATTATATTACTGCGTTAAACTCGAATAAATGTTAAATAATATTTGGGCAGTATCAATATAATGTTTAAATTAAATAACATACTCATGTACTTATAACTTTTTGCTTATAAAATTTATGTAAAGTTTTAAAATTTTCGTGTTAAGATAAATTTAATAGTAACAGCATAAAGTTTAGTTAATTATAATGTATATAAAATTTAATTGTTGATTTTAAACATTGTATGAATTTTTTAAATTAATATTATTATATGATAGTCATTTTTTTTAAATTTATAACTTTACTGTATATCTTTGTATGCATTTTTTTAAATTAATATTATTATATGATAGTCATTTTTTTAATTTATAACTTTACTGAATATCTTTGTATGCATTTTTTTAATTAATATTATTATATAATAGTCATTTTTTTAAAATTAATATTATTATATATAATAATAGTATTTTTTTTTAAATTTATAACTTTACTGCCTATAAAAATAGTCGTTTAAAACTCGTTGTATGATATGCTTTGTGAAAAAATTATTGCATTTTCCTAATTATTCACTGTATTTTAACTGAATCTTTATATGAGATAGTGTTGATTACTATTAGGCACGATTCCTCAGCGTATATTACACGTGATTCATCAAGGGTATGGGTGATAACTATGACTCATGGAATATTCCGTATTATCTGTTTTTAAGGAAACTTTTTATTTTCATTTAAAATGATGCATTGAATTTTTTATGCAATTTATTTCAAAATTTTAAATAGAAATGTTTTATACAAAATAACTTTTAGTAACTGATAGTTTTTAAATATAACTAATCCTTTTTATTATTATAGTTCATATCAATTTTTTTATATAAAAAATAATTTGTTTGTTTCTTATGTAATTATAAAACTTTAAAATAATTTTACAATCAACTTAATTTTTTTTATATTATTTAAAATCTATAAGTATTTACCTGTTTCATTCAATACAAGCAAGACAGTATGAATTATATTACTGTGTTAAACTGGAATAAACGTTAAACTTATTTAGTGAGAATACAAAGTTTAATTTTATTATATTTAGTTTAATTTATATAAAATTTATTAACTGATTTAAAACTTCTGTTAAATTTATCTAATAGTAAAAGCTCATAAAATTTAGTATGCATTGATGAAGTAAGAATTTATTTTTAATTAATATTACGCATGGGTTATATTTTTAACGAATGTAAGTTAGAGTTTAAATAAATGTAAAACTTATTTAGTGAGAATATAAAGTTTAATTTATATAATTTTTATCATATTTAGTTTAATTTATATAAATTAAACTAAATATAACATTATTGTATATAAAATTTATTCTATTTAGTTTAATTTATAACATGTAAATTATTTACTGGTTTTAAAACTTTTGTTAAATTTATATAACAGTATTTTTTAAAGTGCATGTGCGTTCAATTTTTAACGAATGTAATAATAGTATTTGTAAGTTAGAGCTTAAAGAAATTTTAAAAGTTAAACTTATTTAGTGTTAATATAAAGTTATGATATGTGTAAAGTTTAGTTTATACAACTTTATTGCTTATAAAGTCCTTTTTGTTTTAAAATAATTAATTATACATATAATTGCATGACCTTCATTATTAAAAAATATATGTTTTAAATTATTTATTATTGTTTTGTTTTTAAATCTGTGTTAATCCACCGATGACGCTTATCCCTGAAATTACGAAAATTTCTATTTAACTCTGTAAAAATTTCTAATTTCCTAAATTTCAAGTTCTAAAATACTAAGTGTACTCATTAACGAATTAGAATGCAGTATTAGGATCACCTTGTTTCTATAAATTCTGTAAAAATTTCCTAATATAAGTTTGCAATCTTTCAATGGCATCACTAAAAGTCAGAACCCTTGTTTAAATTCATGTATTCAGTATGTTTCATTCAGTTAAACATACTAAGTCCCACCGGAAATTATTTATACTCTTCCAATGGCAACACCTAAATTTTAATGTCTATACCCTGTTTTTAATTATATAGTACTCATCAACCTTTGTTTCATTTTGTAAAATTCCATGAAATACATAGGAAATTTTCTATTTAATTCTGTAATCAATTTATAATCCCCGAATGACAACTCTTCAAAAGTTTCTATTTCTCCGGAGGCAACACCTAAATTATAAAGTCTATTCTATACCATTCATTAAATGTTTTTAACTATATAATACTCATCTACCTTTGTTTCAGTCAATCAACTTCCCTGTGCATTGCGAAAAATGCTAAGTCTAAAAAATTGTGAAAATAAAACTAAGATTTATTTTCATAAATTTCGGGACTAACTCCTCAAAATTCCTCCCCGATAGATGGCACCACCAAACTTCTCATCCAAGATGATACTCAAAGTTTCTATTCTTCCGGTGGCAACACACAGTTTCTATTCTTCCGGTGGCAACACCTCCTCGTCCAAGATGATAACTAAGTAGTGTAAAAAGGAGACGTTGAGCGGCAGGGTGGAGGGACGGTGGGTCTAGGGTGGTGGCGCGCCTGCACCCTGACCCTCATCGTCCCTCCGTCCCTCCACCCTGCCGCTCAACTCTCCTTTTTACACTACTGGGGTCTTTAAAAAATTGTAACCTCGCTTCCAAAATTTAGCTGTAAATTTTACGACTCATCATTATTTTTTTTGCCTAAATTTGTCGTATTTTCCGTAATTTAATTTTTTTTTTCTGTATATTCCACGGTTCACCATAAAATTTACATCTAAATGGGTGCAGCGAGGTTTCAATTTTTGGCAGTGTACTTTCGAAGCTGTAAAATGAGCAGGAGGAAGGATGGACAGATATATTAAAAATATAAATTGGAGCTAAGGCCTTTAAAAATAGCGTTTCTGTGGTTTTAGGAGTTAGGAATTGATTGCGTATGGGGTAGAGTGGGGTTGAATGGGACAATAGCTAGATTTTTATGTTTTGCAAGCACCGGAAACTCGACATTTTTTCTGATATATGGCAGTACTGAGGTCATTCATCAAGTGTAGTTTCAGAATTGTGCTGTCGATAGAAGGACAGAAAAAAAATTAAAGTGTGTTTTTCAGCTGCCAAAGTAAGTTTTTACTGATTCAATTAGGTTAGGTAGTAGTTAAGACATTAACTATTTGTTTAAAGTTAATATAACTCTTATAGGGTGAAAAGGCATAATCTTTTATTGTGTTTATGATATTCAAGAAGTATACTGACAATTGTTCATTAAGCCTATTTGTTTTATATGATCATGTGGTTGTGCGGATGAATGGGACATTCCCCACTATGTGCTAATTTAAAATTGTACACAAGAATTATATTAAAACAAATCTGAAATAGATTTTCAATATTTTTATAACCTGTAGTTCAGTAGTTATAACATGGAATTATAAAAGTAGCATGGATTTAGAGGAAAATAGACTGAAATTAATTGTTCTGATTTTTTTTAATAATAATTATGATTAAAAAAATTATAAGGTAGAATATTCAATGCAAAAATAAATAAATAAATAAACTAATAATGATTTGATTAAAATCACAATTTAATCAAGCTAATTAAATAAATCCTGGTTATTATTAATGTAATACAGAATAGAATACTGATTTTTCCCGATCAGTCGCGAACAAAAATTTATCTGGATAATTTGTACTCTATTATAATGATTTATCTCTTTCTAGTGTCTTGTTTATTTATTTATTTATAGATTAGATCTTATTAGATTAAATTGCCAAAGCCTAGAGCACTGAGAACTGTGCGAACCGAAGGACTTTTGCCTTTTGATGTTAATTTGAATCAATACATCAGTTTATGTTAATTTCAGTAAGTTCATAGTGTGTAATAAAATCACACAAACCAATTTAACTTTAAAAATGTATTTACTTTCCATTTTGTTATCTTTTCTTTGTTAACTCTAGTCTTGTCCCATTCATCCCGATAGGTGGGGATGAATGGAACAATGCACATGCATGTAAAAAAAAAATAATAATAATAATTAAAAATGATAACTTTTTATTTAAGTTAGTATGTTTATATGTAACTGATTACTGAAGTGTACGTATGAGCAATGTTACAAAATTCTGAATTACATAGGGTGGACGTTATCAGTAAAAACATGGAAAATGTCCCATTCATCCCCACTTTCCCCTACTTTTGAAGTTGTAAAATTTGAAGGGGAATATGGGGAGCATGTATTTAACAATTTTAAAGTACAACAAGGGACTTGGGAAGCTGGAAATCTTATGGGGTAGGGTAGAGGGGGCAATTATTTTTTAATTTAAAATAGATCTAGGAGCCATAAAAACTGGGTTCCTAAGTTTTAGGTATTGGAACTCTATTGAACTTACTTTTCAAGCTGTAAAGTTAAAGGTGAAGAAGATCAGCCGCTGCCCGCAGGCAGAGGGGACTCCGAGCAATCAGGAAAGGCTGCCAAAGGCACTGCGTATTCAAACGGTAATTTTGACCCGATTGTAAAGGATTTTTTTTTTTTTTTCAATTTTTTTTGAGATTTTATGTTAATAAGCGATATGAAATTTCACTAATAAATGATATGTGAAATGATATTAACAAGTGTTATGAAAATAAAACATAACAAAATAATAATAATAAAAATAGTAATATAAAATTACATCTCATATAGAGGCATGATACCCCACGTGTATTTGTAGAAAACCACAATTTGTAAAAGAATTCACTGTAAAACACGTATAAAATATATTTAATTAAAATCGTGTCAAGGTAAAAGGTTTTAAAGATGCTGCGTTTCTTCCTAAAATGTGGTATTTTCTAATGCAACCAAATATCTAATATAATTTCTTTCAACAGTTTCTTAGTTTTAGTGATTGTTAACAGTGAAAGTTTTTTTTTTTTTTTTCTTTGCTACATAATTCCTACAGTTATTGCAAGCTTTTTTCTCTGCTATTCTACCTAAAGAATTCTCCATTAAAGTTATTTAAAGGTTGCGGTTCTGAAACAAGTCTTTCTCCTTGTTCTCGTGTCGCCAATTTCCCCTCTACGCAGCACTGGTGTGGCGTGAAACCTAACCAGCCAACTTTTTCTTGTAAAGATCTAAATTAATGTAAGTTCCTCAGCACAGATTAATGCATGGCCTGAACTGTTCCACAAAAATGTGTCTCCATAGTAAACCAAGTGAAGCTCGATTCATTTGTAATTGATCTGTTTAATCTATTTCATGTTTATAACTGTAACCGAAATATGTTTCTTATGTAAATATAATGTTACTGTACTTCTTGTTAAAAATGGCTATGTCCTGATGATGCGCTGATGTTCAGGGCGAAAGGTTTTATTTTAAAGGGTTAAAAGGGTTGATTTTAATTAAATATATTTTATACGTGTTCGGATGTTTTCCACGGACCACCGGTTGGCGACCACAACATAGAAATTTTTAAAGATTTAGATATTGCATCATCTTATCAAAAGTTTTTGAATAGTGTATAATTAAAATATAATTTAGGTATTACAATATTGTTAAAAGTTTTCAAATGATCTTTATTTAATTTTAGCTCGAAAGTTGGTAATGTTTAATCTAAATCATGAAATTACTTTTCAGATAAAATACATTTTCTTTTATAAAATATTTTTGTAAAACAATTTTCACATTTTGTTTTTCTTTTAATCTTTTTAATAACATTTATATATTCATTCATTTTCTTTCTTTTTATCCTATTAATAAAATAATTTTCATTGTAATAAAATTACAAACATTCTTAAAAAAAATAGTAACTTAGAAATAAAACAGACATAGTTTACAGTTAATTAAAAAAATTATTAAAACAATTTTTACTATTTTATTTATTTATTTAAAATGGAAAGAGGCTGCTCACCACTATGCAGTGGTTTGGAGCGATTTTAAGCTTTCCCCGTAGTTAATTATATATATATATATATATGTAGAAAGAAAGAAAAGAAAATTACAAAATCTGCCTGAAAAGAATCCCACGTGACAAGAGGGCAGAAGCAAAAAACATTTTGGAAAAAGAACCCCATGCGACAAGGGGCGACTGGAGAGCATACGATTAAAAAGAGAAAGTTGAATTTGGTGGCTGGAGAAAAAAAAATTCCCTCACGACAAGGGGCCGCAGAGATGTAAAATAGGTGGAGGGAAAAAAAAAAGGTTGTAGGACTGGAAACGACATCCATTAAAGGATTACAGCATGATTCTCGTTAAAGAATTCACTGTCTTCAACTATCTTCACACAAAACATTTAAAGATTAAAATTACATAATTATTCAGGTATGAAAGTATTAAATAATAATAATTGTTATGAATATATCTGTACTGATAAGTATAAAGGATTTAAGTCCCTATTCTTGATTTTTTCAGGAGACGAAAAATGAAGTTAAACTAACTAAAAACTAATCAGAAGAATCGATTAGGAAAAAGGGATTTCGTTGACTTATACCCTTTATACCATTCAGTGATTGCCAACCTTCATTTAATAACGGGAAAAAATTGAATTAAATATTTTATACTATACATGAATGGTAAATTTCTGACTTGAACCTTTTTTTATCAATGCATTTTCTCAAAGACTCGGATTTATATCCTTTATACCAATCGATAGAGAATTTTTTTCTGAATCTGACTATGTACTTAACTCAAAATCGGCATTTTTGGACTTAAATCCTTTATACTTATCAGTACAGATATGCACAGTTACATTATAAATCTCAAGATGGAATAAGCTTCATTTTAGTGAATTGATAAAGGTGTGCGGTGGCAACAAGATTACAATCTTGCCCATTTCAAAGGAGGCCAGGTTGATAACAGAGTGTTCAAGCTGACGAGAATTTCTTGTCCGTGAACAGGAGAAAGATTGATTTGATGGGTTGAAGGTGTGAAAAGTCAAGACAATATACATGTTGTACATAGAGAATCTGGATTCATGCCAAGAATCGAGTAGCGGTGAAATGCTGGAACACTTGAACATTGGTACCTCTCAATCAAAAAGTGCACAGAGAACATCCTTTCGGGATTGGCACCAAAAGGGAGCTAGAGGAAGAAGGCAGGCGCACTCTCGCATTTTTAAGAGACATTTAGAAAATGCAGACTCTTGAAAGCGGGCAATGAGGAGTAAAGAAATACTGAAAAACCAAGAAAACTGTTAAAATAGTTGGTTAATGCTGAGATCGCAACTAAGATCTTTTAAAAATGTTAATTTTTTACGAAGGATGGTTTTTTCCTAAAATATTTGAGTGCCAGTTGACTGGTTTAATAAGAGGATTAATGAGATGGTGAGGGGAAGTTAATGGACAGAAGAAGTATGCAGGCTCACGGTTACCGTTCTCGCCATACTCAAAGAGAAAGAGGAGCGTGAGCAATGGAAGCTCTGAAGGTACTGGCTCCTAAAAGGTCCATGGTCCGTCAGGAAAGCTGTTATGGTTGGCGTCAGATCCTAATTAATCCAATGTTCAGGAACAACACTGCTTGTTTTACGACTAGGGACGGCACAGGAGTTGTTCTACGATTCTTGCGAGTCTTTCATGAGTTTTTCATTTAAAAAACTTTTTATATAATAGAATGGAGGGGAGGGATTCAGATTTAACCAGACGGTCTGCCTCTTCATTATCCACAACCTCTTGTGAGCCGAGACATGGGTCCCCTTTTTACTTTCTCTTATCCATAAGGTAGAGAAAGTATTGTTTTAGGGTTAAATTTTCGAATTTTATTTACACGTTTTGAGGTCCCCTGAATCCGAAAATCATGTTTTAGCGAATGGTCTGTGTGTGTGTGTGTGTGTCTGTCTGTCCCTGCCTCTGTGTGTGTGCGTCTGTCTGTGCGCATATCTCAATAACAAATTACAGCGGAAAGTTCAAACTTGGTATTCTAAATGTGTATTATACAGGGATGCTACACTAAGCTTTTCGTTGAGATCGAGCTAATGGTTCGTGTACAGGGATACCCAAGAGAATTGAAATAATAGTAACAGGAGACTTGGCGTTGGAATATGAAAACGCGAATAAACTACTACGTCAGAAACGCCAAAGAAAAATATTGGAAATGCATACAGCTGTTTCGGCAGCATTTCCAACAGTCAGACGAACAGCAAGATCACAATTTACAAGGTTTTTAAATTTTTTATAAATATGAAAAGCTTCAAAGAAATAGAGTTCATGAATGGATTTAGGTCTGCAAATTATTTTAGCTGAATTAAATTTAAAATTATGATTTTCCTCCCAGCCATGTTTAGAAATAGCCGATTTATTGGTTTCTTGTTTGCGGACGTAATTCATATGTTCTTTTAGACGAAATTTAAGACTGCGTTTAGTTTGGCCAATATATGATAAAACACACTGACAGGAAATACTATAAATACCCCAAGAATTATGCATATTAATGGGATCTTTTAACTGAGAAAAGATGAGTTTATTGGAAGGCGAAAATATTATTTTAAAATCATATTGTTTGAGAATTTTAGCTATGGTTTGACTGGATTTAGGAAAATATGGTAAGACAATACTGATATTAGAAGAGACTGACTTAGTAGACGAAATACGAGGGAGTTGTAATTTTTGGATAGCTTTGTCTATAATGGAAGGGCCATAACCTCTGTCAATTGCAATGGCTTTCAGGTATTTAATTTCAGATTTTAATAAAATAAGATTTGAACAAATATTAAGGGCTCGGTTTACAAAAGTATAGAAAGCAGCCATTTTTTGGTTAGGTGGGTGACATGAACGCGCATGGGGCGGAAGGGATACAGCAAAATTTTTTCGATAGACGGTGGTTGAAAATCCATATACAGTGCGAGAGGCGAAAGTATCAAGAAATGGAAGGGAGCCATTTCTTGATACCCCGTCTTTTTCCGGTATGCATAGTCAAAATAAAAGGCTGGTGTAGCTAAATTTTGAAATATATTTTGCTTTTTTCAAGGAAATAAGACTAATAAACATGTCTAGTATACAGTATTAAATTCTCATACGTATACTGTGCGTAGTATTAATTTTATGAATCAATAAACAGATATACCAAAAAAAAGCTAACGCTGAAAGGGTAATAGTGAGATGAATTTGCTTATTTTTCTCAGAAGTAGCATTGTTATTGGGTGGTAACCTTGGGCGTTAAAATTTTGAAATTTTAAAGATTTTGAGATGAGGATTGTTGTGTTAGGTTTTTGGTATATTCACCAACTACCTTTTTTACTTTCTCTTACCCATAAGGTAGAGAGAAAGTATTGTTTTTGGGTCAAATTTTCGAACGCGAGATTTTGTTATATTTACACGTTTTGAGGTCCAATGAATACAAAAATCATGTTTTTAGCAAATGGTCTGTGTGTACGTCTGTGTGTCTGTATGTCTGTGTGTGTGGCTGTGTGTCTGTCTGTATGTCTGTGTGTGTGTGTGTCTGTCTGTTATCAGCATATCTCAAAAACAAATTATGGCAGAAAGTTCAAACTTGGTATTCTAAATGTGTATCATATACAGATGCTACAGTAAGCTTTTCATTAAGATCAAGCAAATGGTTCATGTACAGGGACAATCAAGAGAATTCTAATACATTACGTCTATGGGGGAAATTGCAGGTAAGTCGAGTTTAACGTCTATAGACTGCACTAAACCAAATGAAACGAATATATATTTTTTGTAATAGAGATAGTTAACTGGGGAAAAAATTTTTGTGTATGTAGGAGCCTCGCCTCCCCCCTGGGGGGGGAAGTCCCCCCTCGAGGGGAGTAAATTTTCATGATGGGTATCGTTCAAAAGAGCTCGCTAATACCTTTAAAACGAATGGTTGAACCATCGGTCTGCGATAATTTAAAACAAAGTTATCGATTTTTTTTACTTTTAACGAAAAAAAAAAAAAAAAAATCGTATATATATTTTTTTTTAATATTGAGAATAAAATGGACTTTTTTTTGGATATTTGGTGTTATACTACTTCTCTAAGATGGAAATCGTCTGCATTATCATAAAAGATAATTTTTTTAAATTATAATTTTAATAAATTATTTTTTAATAAATTTATTTTTAATAAATTATTTTTTAAAATCAGAATTATTTTTTAATAACCGAATTAAATTCTATATAAATGTAGGTGCATTAATGAAACGGGGGGTTGAGGAGGGCGGTAGCCACCCTCATACAGAACTTATTATCATATAAAACTCTTCAGAAGCCTAATATGAATTGTTTAACACAAGTTTACGTAACAGTACTTGTTATCTTACCTTTTAATCTGCAACCTGGTATTTATAGTATTAAATTTCAGGTTAAGAGAAAGTCGTGTGAGTGACACACCAGATTATTTACTTCAAAATAATTAAACAAAATAATTTAGGGACAACTTTTGGATGGGTTCTATGTTTGATTGATTAAATTGACTCTCTCTGCTTGGTATTTTTGTATGCAATGCGCTATTTTTTTATTAAAACAAAAAGTATGTTTTATTTTTTTAAAAAGTCACTATAAAAAATTTAAAATATTATGATGAGTCAAAAACTCGATATAATAATACGTTTGTTCAAGATTGATAAGTTTCATGGAATGATGCGTGTGAAAGTTGTCTAAATAATTTTAAATGAACTTTTAAACTTAGTAACAGATTTAAATTCTCTATAAATGTAGGTACGATGATGAACGGGAGGTTGAGAGGGGCGGTAGCCCCCCCCCCTCACATAGAATTATTTGTCAAATAAAGCTGTTCCGAAGCCTAAGTTGAATTGTTTTAACACAAGTTTACATAACAGTACTCGTTATCTTACCCCTTAATCTCCAATCCGTACTTATAGTATTAAATTTTAGGGTAAGAGAAAGTCGTGTAAGTGACACACCAGATTATTTGACTTTCTCTTACCCATAAGGAAGAGAAAGTACTGTTTTTGGGTCAAATTTTCGAAAGTGAGTTTTTGTTATATTTACACGTTTTGAGGTCCCCTGAACCTGAAAATCATGTTTTTAGCGGTTGGTCGCTCTGTGTGTGTGTGTCTGTCTGTTATCAGCACATCTCAAGAACAAATAGCAGCAGAAAGTCCAAACTTGGTATTCTGAATGTGTATCATATAGGGATGCTAAACTAAGCTTTTCGTTGAGATGAAACAAATGGTTTGTCCACAGGGACACTCAAGATTATTCAAATACATTACGTCTATGAGGGAAATTGCAGATATGTAGTTAACATCTATAGACTGCATTAAATCTAAATGAAATGAATATATATATTTTATATGCGTAAAAACATGCCTCATGTAGAATATGGCAAAGAAATCGTTCATTGTTTATTTACAGGGCTACACAAAAGCACTAGATAATAGTGCGACAATAGCTGAAAATGGATGGAAGTGTATTTCAGGTTGTATCATATATTATTATTACTGTAGGATTATATTTAGGTGCATTATGTGGTTTGTACATAATCTTCAAAAGATATACAGGGCTGAAAATATTTAAGCGATAACATTACTTTTTATTGTTAGTGGAATTAATTATAATATTTTACCATGTCCAGGAAAGCTGTTCAGGAATGGAAATGAATTCCTCATAGACATATGATATGTATGTTTTTAAGATAAATATTCGTCGCTTGTTTTTTGTGTATTTACACGCTTTGAGGCTTCCCGATTACCAAAATAAAGTTGTTTAAAGTTTGATCTTTGTCTGTGTTTCTTAGAGTAACTTTAAAAGCGAATAATTTCAGAAGATCCGAAAGTTGTATTTTCAATTATTTTATAAGTTTGTTGCTGGAAAAGTTCGATCAAGACTGATAAGTTTCATGGAATATTGTGTGTGAAAGTTGTCTGAATAATTTTAAGTGAATTTTTAATTTTAATAACAGATTTAAATTCTATGTAAATATAGGTGCAGTAATGAAACGGGGGGTTGATGGGGTGGCAGCCCTCCTCACACAGAACTAATTATCATATAAAACTCTTCCGAAGCCTAATTTGAATTGTTTTAACATAGGTTTACATAACAGTACTCTTTATGTTACCTCTTAATCACCAACCTGTATTTATAGTGAGTGACACACCAGATTATTTCAATTGACTCTGAAAGATTTCTTGTGCCCCTTGGGGTGGCCTGCTCAACTCTTAATTCCTTCTCGCCGTCCAGACTGTCTTCGTCAATGCACGCAATAGATCCTTCTGTTGCACTTAAAATTTTTGAAGGAAATTTTTATTTTTTTCCTCCTTATCTCCTGTTGCTTCAGTCAGTAAAATTCTCTACTAAAGTGGGGAAATTTCTGAGACTAAATTTAAAATTTGTCATGTTTTTTACATTTTCGATGGAGGTAAGCATTGGTTGCGACCGAAGCACTTACGCTGACGTTGGGCCAGGGAGGTATGACCCTGAAGAGATAGGAGAGAAAGTTTTACAGTTTACTCTGAGAACCGTTGGGTGTCTCGTACCGTGATGGTGAATGGCCTGGAATGTTGAGAGACTGTTACAATAATTGGGATGTGAGAGAAATTATTTTTGACCGAAGAAACCTTGGGAAATGAAGTTGAGTTCGACCTGGAACACAGAGTTGCAGTCTCCTAGCCTCGAAGCCTACTTGTGAATTACTACCTCACCCGAGAGGACACAGAAGGCTGCGCCTACTCCAAATTCGGTCTTTGACACTTCAGTGAGCACTGCAACTGGAGCAGAGGGAGAGAAAGCATTTTAGTGGTATTAATGAGAACATGTGTCAAGTCCACTGCTGGAGTATGAGCCAATTGCAGCAATTTTGTTGGATTTGAGTGTTATAGGGAAGACTTCCTTTTGTATAGAAGAATTTTCTAATTGGAAGCTATTTGTCTTTAGGTATTCGTATTTGGCTTTCAAATGAATTGGTGGAATACCAGTGACCACCGTCAACGCATCAGTGGTAATAGTGTACCTCCTAGAGATTTACAGTAAAAATAATTTTTGGAGAGAAAGGAATTTAGTTTTGGTTGTTTTTGATAGATCCCCGCACCATATGTCAATATTTTTTCCACAATTACGCGATACGAGATCCTTAGCATGTTTATCTTGATTTCCCGGTTTTTTCCCAGTTAATTTTGTGGAGCTATGATAGCTGTTTAACAATTTAAATTTTAAGCTATTAATATGTGCTGTCCAATTTAGATTTCTGTCTATTGTGACCCCCCCTAAGATTCTGATATAGTCAGCACGGGAGACACTAATGCCATTTAACCTGATCGGCGTGACTGAGATTTTGAGGCTGAAAGTGGCAGGTTAAACGAAGTGATCAGCTGGCTGAAATTAGTTAAGGCATTATGAACGAGAGGTTCCAAGTCCTCTCTTGTCCTGTCGCCATGCAGCACTAGTGCGACGTAAAAAACCCAACCAACCTACCTTTCTTGTCCTTTCCGAGAGAGTAAGGGGGAAATCGTAAGCAAAAGCAAAGAGCTTCAAACCCTTTAGATGACATGATACATGTTATTTCATAAGCAATAAGGGTCCAGAATTATGCATGAACCTTGAGAACAGCTTTTCTTCTGCTTGTGGTCAGAGGTCTCGATTTACAATTAAAAATGTATTGGAGAGGTACGATCTGACGACTCCAATTATATTTCCTGGGCAGTTTAAGGTGAGGTGAGCCGAGCTGATATGCGACTATTCTCCATTATCGAATGCCCAATGAAACGAGGGTGATGTGGTTTCCTATGCTTTTCCTGAGTGCGTAGGAAGATAAGAACTTCTCCAACGATAGCTCACATGACCTGCCTTCTCTGAACACGAATTGCCTTTCATTTAGTAAATTGTTAGATTCTTAGAAGAAGTTGAGCTGGCGAACAATTAGTTTTTCTAGTAATTTTTCTAACGTGAGTAACAGACAGATCGGGTGGTAGAAGTTGAGCTCAGAGGGAATATTTCCTTGCACGACCTCACTGCGACGTAAGATTGCAGGGAAGAAGTGAAATTTGAGGCAAAGGTTGGTCCATCTTAGTAAAATGTTGGGAATTGTTAAGTTTACTACTTTTAAGATATTAAAATCTATGCCGTCAGGACCTGGAGCTTTATTATGTTATGTTTGTTGCTCATCCCCAAACACTAACAGAGCTAAATCAAGTCCATGAAATTGTGCACAGTAAAGAAATTTAGAACCAATAGGGGATCATAAGTAAGATTCTGACTAGAAAGCCCATGGTACGCGAGAATAGGATCAGGGGTAGCCTGTTCATTAGAACGTTTAGCACTGACTTCCAAACGTTTGGAACCACCTAAAAATGTCATAAAGATCTAAGAGATGACAACAGGAGCTTTATTATTGAAGTTAGCGAGTGCCAATTGGATTTCCCCTTTGTAAAAGCTTTGTTCTCCAGCGCTGAGAAAGAATAAGGGTGGTACGACGAGGGAGGGAGGGAAGGGGACCGAAAAGTGTTTCAGTGAGAAAAACAAGGTTATTTTTCTTTGAAGGAAAGACGGGGCGGGGCATCTCTGGAGAAGATCTGGAGAGATCAAAGAAATATCAACAGAGCCGACTTGCAGGTTTCTTAAGTTGCCAGTCTCTGAAGGATCCTTTAGATCGTGTGGTGTGAAGCATTTGTTTGAGTAGAATTTTGGGGCAGTACCAAAGGTTGATGTCGGCGAAAATCAGAAATACTTCTACGCATCATGCTTATAGCTTTGTTCGTTTGTTTTTTATAGATCGCACCTAGATTGTTGTAGGGTTGCTTAAGATTTGGACGGTCCTGTGTGTCCACGTGTCTCAGTTTACACCATAGAGCAGTGAATTTGTTACGCTGCGATCTGAATTGAGGAGACCAGAAGGTAGGAATGAAGTGCCGCTCCATTGTTTTCGTCCGGAATGAGGAGTTGGCACCTGTTTGAATCGAGGAAATCGGAGTGTCTAGAATATTGAGTGTTGAACGTGTTGTTTAGTAATTGTGTTGGGTTGTAATCGTGGCTTTTAATATCTTAAATTTTTTAGGATTGCCTCGTTTGGTAGAAAAATGTTTTCTGAGAGATGTCTTCGATGTTGTTTTGAGAAAGTATACAGTCAGCCAAATAATTAACTGTACACGAAACCTTTCTCAGAATGCCAAAGAATAAGTCAATATTTAAAAAAAAAAAACTTAAAAAATCTTTTTTTTTTTTTTTTTTAACTTTAACTCATTTTATTAAAATTTATCGAAAATATAATTGAATAATTTGAAAGTGATTTTTTAAAAAAAAAACTAATAATCCTCCGTACTAAGGTTTCGCGTTCACTTAATATTTTGAGGGACTGTATGTTATATAGTTATGATCTGTGTTATTGAAAGAGTCAGACTGACCAGTTCTGTATTAACGGCCCTGTTCACTTATCGTCGCCGGAAGCCCCAGCCAATGTTATTCTATGGGAAATTTTCTTTACTTACAACTCATTAACTAATATACATTTTTAAATTCTGTTTTCATATTCAAAAAATTCCCAATTGTTAAATTGACGCCCCTTTTTTGAAAACGTAATTTTTTTTTTTTTTTTTTACAATTTTATTTTGAAATATCAAAATGGAAAATTTCACGTATTGAAAATTCGTATTTTACAGCTTCAAAATAAAATAGTAAAAATAAAAAAAATACTTTTTAAAAAAGTGCGTCCATTTAACAGTTGAGAATTTTCTGAATGTGAAACAGTATTAAAAAATATTTATTACTTAATGAGTTATAAGTAAAGAAAATTTCCCATAGAATAACATTAGCTTCGGTTTCTGGCAATAGTGAGTGAAGCGGGCCCTTAAGGGTACGGTTGCTAGATTGACCAGCGCGAAATCTGGCCAGGACAACGCTCCATTCTTTTCGAATGTAAGTTTAGAGTTTCGATGTTCGCTAAACATTGGTGTTGTGTGTCTCACAAATGATGTGTTCAGTGAGGCGGGATCCCGGTTCATATGTCCTCTCTCCATACTGAGTTATAATAGACCGGTACACTGACCGATAGAGTTCAGTTATCAAAGCCTTAAGACATTAATTCAAAAATCCCAACTTCGATACCTGACTTCGTCACTTCTTATGTAAAAAGGAACTCGGATGATACTGGGTCGAAGTTATTTCAGAATAGTGTTAATATCTCAGATGTTGTTGCATTTCCACCGTAATTGCCACTTCTGAGATATTCAGAAACACAGGCTAAATTTTCTAAAGTTTTTTATAGCATCGTCTTTACATCGGGGGACGGTTTCGTTTCGTAAAAATAAAGCCCACATTGTGCTTTTTCTTACATGGACGTCATTTGAAGCAAAAATTAAATGTTTCTTTGAAAATTTATCAATAATTCGCTTTTGATATAATAGTATTGACTCAGTCTATTGAACAAACAAACAAAAGTGGTACAAAAGTGGTCCTTACTGGAAAGACGCTCAGATCGACTCCCTATTAACTGAGAGAGACAACTTAAACGAAATCCTTAAAACAAACAACACTCCAGAAAACAGGAAGAGACTTTCCGAAATTACAGCGAGTGTAGAGGAGAAAATAGCCGAATGCAAGAGACTTAAGTGGACAGAATTCTGTACTTCTCTTGACCCCAGAAAAGATGCTAAACACTGGAAAATCGTCAAAGCCTTGAATTTTGGCCTAAATGACACAAATGCTCAAACTTCAAACATCATTCAGTCTTCAAAAGATATTGCTAACACTAATAAGAAATCAGCAAATCTATTAGTAAATCATTACTCAGAGATGAGCAAACTCGATTTTCAAGCTGAAGACAAAAATCTCAATAAAACTGTTAGAAGAATACTATTAAAATCCAGAACGTACAAAACCATCGACAACTTCTCCAGACCTGTTGATAAGAAAGAATTGAATGCAGCTATTCAACAAATCCCTAGTGGTAAATCACCTGGTAACGATCTAATTTTCGGTGATATGATTATAAACTTTGGAGAGATGGCCAGACTTTTACCTTGACATAATTAATACATCATGGTCAAAGGGGAAACTACCGAAAGCATGGAAAACTTCTATCATAGCTCCTATTCTTAAACTCGGAAAATCTGCAGAGGAATGCAAAAACTATAGACCTGTTGCACTTACTAGCATCTTATGCAAGGTCATGGAGCGAATTATACATAACAATTATTAACAGAACTCTTAAAGGGAAAGAAATTAAACTCTTATCAAACGGCCTACAGGAAACAACATTCGACTGAAGACGCACTCTATCAATGATGGCCTGCAGACCAAACCACATAAAAGACTACCGTGGTTTTCCTTGACATGACCTCAGCCTTTGACACTGTTTGGAGAGAGAAACTAATACAGACTTCTCATGAAATGGGTATCCAGGGTAATACCTTAATCTGGATATCAGACTTCCTCAAAAATAGGAAAATTAAAGTGCGTTTCAACGGTGTCTACTCAAAAGAAAGGACTTAGGGTGGTGTGCCACAGGGATCTGTCCTCAGTCCACTGTTGTTCCTCATCTATGTCAATAACATTAATTCACAAAGAAACAAAAGTAGCTTGCTATGCCGATGGCATTGCCATTTGGCATCAAGTCTTGAGCAGTCTGAAAGATCTCTTAATTGCTCCCTGGAAGGACTTTTGGAGTGGTCAAACTCCCAAAAACTGAAATTTAACCCACAAAAAACATCGTACAGTATCTTCTCAACTGACAGAAAACACAGGCACCTATTCTCTTCAAACTTAGTTCTAAACAATCAGCCCTTAACAAAGACAGAATTATTTGGGACATACTCTAGATGCTGAACTACGTTTCACTGAACAAATAAAGAAATGTGCCCATAAATCACTCAAAAAATTAAGAATCTTGAAAAGTCTTTTGCGGTACAAATTGGGGAGCATGCCCCAAAACCTTAAAAACTACCTACACCACTTTGATTCGACCAGTTATGGAATATGCTTCGTCCATCTGGTCTCACGCCTCGATTTCAGCACTTAAGAACATACAGGCAAAAGCCTCAAAGATTATAATTGGTGCTGTCTCTTCCACAGACAACATTAAATCCCAACAGGAATGTGGTCTCCAGTTACTTGATAATAGAAGAAAATGTTGTGTCATCAACTTTACCAACAATATTAGAAGTCGTGAGGAGGATGGTAGCAAAAAAACCTTTTTGAAGAGGAACGAAAATACAAGACTCAAACGATCCTCCACCTTACACTATGACCTAATGGTCAGGCAGCAAACTGGACTAGAGCATAACACATATGAAATTCTGCAAGAGCCAATTTTGCCTTCGGCTCTTCCGGAAAACACCAAAATTATAACTCACCTTCTCGAACCGTGTTCCAAAAAGAAGTGACTTCGGCTATTAAAACAAAAGGTGATAAAACCATTGCCTCGTATTCAAGAGAAAATTTTGTCTTTGCCTTCACTGAGGGTTCCTCAGATGAAACTCTAGACAACGGAAGAGCTGGTGTAACTTTACTTTCCCACAGAGAGGAAGAACGAAGCGATTTAAGATCGGAGGAGGCAAAATAGCTTCAAACTACACTTGTGAACTCATTGCCGTCCAAAAGGCCTTAGATGAGTATATATATCTTGAAGAAAATGAAAGACCCAAAGGGTTAATCATCTTCAGTGACTGCAGAGCTGCTCTTCAAGCAATTCAAAGGGGTTCTTCAGGGCTAATTATAAATAAACACCGTACACTTTGTAAGATTTTCCATTTGAAGAAACAGTGCACCATGCAGTGGATTCCCGCGCATGTTGGCATTACTGAAAACGAGAGGGCTGTTGCCTTGGCAAAAGAAGCAAGACAATTAAACACTAGCAGGGTTACTCATGTCACTCTCAGCGATATCAATTCAGTTGCTAAGGCAAAACTCAATGATAGGAAATTTAAAATCAAACACCAGATCCCTGAAATCAGTACCAATAGAATTCTCACCAGCACTCTAACAAGACTCTGGACAGGACACTTAAGGAGGATGAAGATATGTAAAGACGGAACAAGGACTTACTGCCTCTGCAAAAACTGCCCAGACATAGAACTAACCCTCAAACATCTTTTCAACTGCCCCGCTATTCTGGCGCAATTGCAGCAAATAAGTGACAATCCGTGGGCGGACTTATATGAAGAAAATTGCCTTCAAATCGCTGTATATAGGATCTTTGGTCCCATTTAAAATTATTTCCGGTCCATAACACGACACCAACCAACCAACCAAATGATATTGTTAAAGTGAATGATTATTTTGTGATAATTTTTTCTTACCAGCGGAAGAGTTATTGATCTTTGAACTGAAGGGATGTCCATCATCAGTGAAATGATTGTCACGACACAGCCACGTACAATATAGAGAAATTTATTCGATGTACAAAAAAGAGCCTATACACAAAATGTTGGCACAAAAAATATTTCTCAAAGAATAACCATCTTTAATATTCGCAGAGGCGTTAAAAATACTCGCACTGCTTGGTATCGAACAAAGTCATTTCACCGGAACTTTGTTATCTTCGTGCTCTGGAGAAATAGTGTCTTCTGAACTCCTTTTTACCGCCAAAAGCATTTCATCCCAGGGTTCTCCTATTTTAGGATTCATCTTTGTCCGAACTGAGAGGAAAAAATATATTTGCATCGATTGCCATTTATTTTATCAGTCCCGATGTTACTCTCTCCTCAACCATTACACATATATTTTCAGCTTATTTTTTTTTTTTCAATAAATGATTGAAAAATCCATGGAGGACTTGTACAGTAATGGACTCAATCAATGCATAACTGTATCTTTTTTAAGGAACGCGAATTCCGTTTTCTGAGAGATACTGCAAAATTCACTGTTAGTAAATTAGAAGTTTAGCAAACTAAATTAATTATTTAAAAAGTATAAATTAATTTTAACTTATTTTGCAATTATACCCAGAAATATTTCTCTTGAGTTGTTTTCTAAATCCTTAATCTTAGCACAGTGCAATAGAGAACTTGACAATTGTTTGTTTTTTAATTTAAGCTACTTTCCTCCGGCGGAATGTGCTGAGTGGAGACCTATTTACCTTCTTTTAGTGAAAATTCCTAAAAAGAAAATTTTGTAATTGCTTCGCTAAACATTTTTATTTTCTAAATCGAACCCCGGTGGAACTCTGCGTCATTTGGACTTTTCCTGATGTTACAGCAACACGTTTGTAAAGTTCGTTGGAAGAATGCGTCTTGAACACGCAAATAGCATCGCAGCTCTAAATTCACTGCGACTGATAAGTGATAATAGATATTTTGAATCTGGATTCAACAGAACTGAATGGAGAGTCCCCATCAGTCACAGTTCAGCGTGCCTCCAATATACATTTTCGCTATATTCGTCTATTTTGTGAAGGCAACGAGCGGTTATCGTGGAAACGGGCGTGTATGCAAGATCTTTTTGAACACACTTTTGTAGTAGTTTGCTGTAAAATTCTCTTCCCATTGTCTTTGTTCGAAGTGGTGAGGTAACTGTTGTCATGGTAGCAGGTCTATGTGTAGGATCCTATTCTTTACGCCACTGGCCGATGACTCATCAAGGGTTGCTCTTGCAACGTCCGTTTCTCTGCCTCCTCTGGAACCTGCGCATGCGCCAAGGCCAGTCTTCTTTCCATTCGAGCACCGTGCTCTCTCGACTGGCGTGCAGTCCCGTGTATTTCAGTCCTTCCTGGTTGTTTCCTGCAATATACAAAAAAGTGCCATTTTACACCACTAAGCACCAAACAACGAATCATTTTACATGATTAAGTATTAGATTATTTTGAATCCTAAAAGTCCGTTATAAATTTAAAAATTCATTAACAAAAAACAAAGATTGATAAAAAGTTACGGTTATCACGAAGGCCATTAGAGAGAGATCGAATTATTTTTAAGAACAAAAAAGTTTTAGTTTAAAAAATGACCGATAGGTGGCGCTGGCATGTATTGTATGAATGTATTTACAGGAAACATGTATTATATTTACAGTAAATATATAATATACTTAGAGTAAAAGAAAGACAATAATAACACAATTCTACATTCACAGAATTATTTACAAGTGTAAAGAAAAAAACTGATACGTCAGATTTATACATTTCTTCTTTAACATTGACTGTTAAAATAAACTTTTCAAAGCTTCCAGTATTACGTAATACTATTTGTGAATTTCCCCTTCCCATCGAACGATGTCACGTGACTCACTCAAAAAAGAGAACTATGATTAACTTTTGTTTTAGTTAGAATGTGGTGTTGCGTTGTGAAAAGAAGTAGCGGTGGCTCTCTAGCCGTTTGACCGAAAATGTTAAAACTAATCTGTATCATTTCTTTTGTAAATAGTTATTTCTTTTGTGTGTTGTGTATCATCGTAATGTGCCGTCTTGAAAATTAAAAATTGTGTTTTAAGTGTGACAATGAGTCAAGTCATCTTCTTTATAAATTTTAAGAACATTCTATTCTGCATTCGTTGTTTAAACAAGCAGGACAATGGACAGAAAATGTTTATTACCATGTTTTTATTAACTTCGATTCTTGTGTGTTTGTCAGGGACAAATCTTGCAATCGATTTTTAACTAACTTCCCGACTAGCTAGACATTTGAAACTTTCACAGTAGCTCAGAACCCGGTGACAACAGAATACTTTGAAGTCAGATTTTCGAATTTTCGAATAGTTTTCTTTTAATTAATTAAAATGTGAAAATGATAAGCTCCTAATAGCAATAAAAATAGCCATTAAAATATTAACTATAATTTAATTGTTGCCAAAAAAAATTTACGAGTTCATTTTCTTTCGACCTAAAAATAAATACATTTAATTAAACGTGAGCGTTTAAAAATTGTTAAAAGTTAAATTATGCATTTGGCAAAAATTGACGTCGTTATCATTTTAAAGATTTTCTACACAATGATAAAGGGCTAATGTAGTTCATGATGCAAATATATGTTGTTCGGAAAAAATTAATATTTTATTTTTAAAACCAACTTTTTTTTTTAAACTCAAATTTCCGGTAACTCTTTAACCAATCACATTAGAACGTCCATCTTTGGAATATCGATAATAAGAATTTTCTCGCCAAAAGTCGCCAAAAAAGTCGCCAAGGGCAAAAAGTTGTCAAATTTGGCGCCAAATCCATTACCTGCCTATTGGAGATTTTTAATGCGTTTTAAAGAGAAGTTTAAGCTATTTAAAAACATGGTATATAAAATTTTTTTTTATCTTATAATTATTACTTTCTTCTATATGTAATATAGAGAAAGTATTGGATTCGTAAAAATTTTCGACCTCGGGTTTTTGATGAATTTACACGTTTTGAGAACTGTAGAAAACGATTTGACCATTTTTAGAAAATGTCTGTCTGTCTGTGTGTGTGTGTATGTGTGACAAAATTTTGTGGCAACTGTATCTCAAGAACTACTGCACAGAATTTCATACAAATTCGTATGTAGTTGCACCTTGACATAAATTAGTGCCTATCAACTTTTGGTAAAAATTGTCTTACAGGTTGCGTTCTAAATTTTTAACAGGTTAAAAATTTTGTATAAATGTGCATAAAGAGAATTATTTTTTAGTAATCATTATGAAATTTATAAGAATTATTTATAATAGAGATAGTCAACTGGGAAAAAATTTTGTATGCGTAGGAACCTCGCCACCCCCCCTGGGGGGTAAGTCCCCCCTCGAGGGGAGTAAATTTTCAAGATCGGTATCTTTCGAAACGTCTCGTCAATACCTTTAAAACGAATGGTTGAACTATAAATATGTGGTAATTTAAAACAAAGTTATCGATTTTTTTTACTTTTAACGAAAAAAAAACTTCGAAAAAAATCGTTATTTTTTTTTTTTTTTTTTTTTTTTTTTTTTAATATTCTTACTGCGTAAATTTGTATAGGAAAATATAGAAGAAAGTCTTGTGGTGGCCACAACATACTAGTTTTTATTTATTTATGTTTTTTGTCTTAAATTTATTTTCCTTGCGAAATTTTCGCTCGTCTTTCTTGTAGGTTCAGTAACTCTTAATCTCGTAATTATTGGCATACAGCTGGTACCGAATGAAGAATCCATGTTCATCCAACTGTTTCACTGACGGTTAAACTTGTATCATTCTTTATAAGTTCACACTCCATTTTTTGAATAAACATTTTTTTTTCCTTCCCTTGTATTAAAAAAAGAAAAAAAATCCGATCTCCCTCCAACGCTGTTATTCGTCCAAACCCCAATTTTTATCATGATTTCTTCTTTGTTAATGAATTTTTAAACTAAACGAGCTTTTTGGCGCATCCAGTAATTAGACATTTATTCATTTGCATGGATAAGTGTTGCACATCGAATCACTTTACATGAATCAGTATTACACTTTGAATCACTTTGCATGAATTAATTGCATAATAAAACCATTAGACGTAAGTATTGAGTCATTTTACTCAAATAAGTATTATACATTGATTCCCTTTACATAAGACAATCGGACGCTTCTCTTAATTAAATCGACTTGCGTTGACTCTGCCAGTCTATTTCAAACTATTTTAATTTTTGCCCTAGAAAACGATCGGTATTTTTTGGTAAAATCCCCAGTGAGAAAACTAGTTGGCATAGGTGGACTCTGCTCAGTTCCCCATCATATTTATGTTCTCATAAATTTCTAGTTTGAGAGATATAATCATGTTAAAAGAAATGAATTTGACAAAAGCTTGTTACAGTGACAGAATGAAAACCCCGCCTAATAGGCTATCCACCGTTAACTTCGATGTATTTATCTTATTCTAATCTATTAATTTATTTTATCAGGGTCAATTCCGTTGTTTAGTTTTCATGCTACTATTTCCAATGCAATAATCCTCAAAATTCATATTTATATGAAAAATTTACAATTTCGCTATGTTGGTAAAATCGTAAATTACGAAATTTTCCTATTAGAATATTTGTATTCAATCATGTTCAAACAAATATCATAAACTTAATTTTGAAGTTGTCTAATGTATTTAGGATCCTCAAAATGGAAGTTTATGATCAATTTTGCCTTATTCTGACATGTTAAGTAAATCGTAAATTCCGAATAACTTACGAATTTTTTTAATTGGAAAAATCATAGTCTATGATATTCATGCCAGTATCCTAAATAATATTTCGAAAGTGGTTTGACATCTTTACGCTGAAAATATCCCTCAAGATTGACGTTTATGTGAAATTTTGCTCTATTCTGACATGTTAAGAAATTCGTAAATTTCCAATAACTTACGAAATCTTTATATTGGAAAATTGATAGTCATTAATATTCATACCAGTGTCCTAAATAATATTTCAAAAGTAGTCTGACATCTTTACGATTAAAATATCTCTCAAAATTGGCGTTTATGTGAAATTTTGCCCTATACTGCCATGTTAAGAAATTCGTAAATTTCCAGTAACTTGCGAAATTTTCAAAGTAGCCTATTTATAGTTACTGATGTTCACTCCGGCATCAAAACTGATATTTTAAAACTGGTCTGACATTTTTACAGTAAAAAGTTTTCATTTAATGCACGTTTAAGTGAATTTTTGTCCTATTCTCCCATGTTAAGAAAATCGTAAATTTCCAATAACTTACGAAGTTTTTAAAATCGAATGTTGCAAATGAATAGGGTTCTTGCCAGTGTCGAAAGTAATATTTTAAAACTCATCTGACCTCTCTGCGACAATTTGTTCTTGAGATATCGTGTACACAGACTAACAAACTAACGGACTGACCCACTAACAGACACCCTACAGACAGACACCATAGAAATTTTGTCATTTTCGGATTCCTCACACCTGAAAACGTGTAGAAAAGTCAAGAAACCGAGGTCGAAAATTTTCACGATTACCTATAGTATGATGGGGAACTAAAAAAAAATAAACCAAAAGCTAAGGGAAAACGACTTTAAATCGCTTGTGACCGAGACCCAGAAAGTAACGGCTTTCATGCGAGAATACAACAGGGCGTAATTTGGGCGTGTTTGAGGCTGGGATTGCAGTGCCTCGTTTAAGCCTATCGTAAGCGTAAATTCTGTCTTAAAATGTAAACAAAACACAAGTCGTATTGCAGTGTCTCATTGCCTTACGACGACCTCAGAGCTATCTTAAGTCGAATCGTAACTGGATGCGTGCGCAATCACAACATAGCTCGCTCTGCGTCTCCAATTGGTTGGCTCGTTTCTCCCGGGGGGGACTTACGCTTGAGGCACCGCAATACCAACTCAAGATCATTCTTAAACACGCCCATTCGTATGACGAATCGTAAGATTAAGATCACTCTTAAAACCGAAGCACCGCAATCCCAGCCTAATGGCTGTATCACACGAGAGATTTTCGCTCAACCTTTTACTAAACACAACATTATACTCAACACACTTGTTAAAGGACAGCACATTTTCGGATGATCAGCTTTTACGAGGGGCTTTAGAAAAAGTTGACTAAGTTCAGCGTGCTCATCAAAATTGACCAATAGGAGGGATGGACAAGATTTTTTTCCTGCAATAGCCTTAGAGAAGGGAATACCTCACACTACCAGTTCGGGGGAATCCTACAGACAGCTGATCGGTTTTCTCGTTCGTCCAGCTTCCCCAACTTTGAACGACGCTGAGTGAACACGTTGAGTATATAGGCTCCCGTGTGATAGGGCCATTAGAACGATTTTAAATTGGTATTGCGGTGCCTCAAGCATAAGGGAGAAACGAGTCAGCCAATTGGGGACGTGGAGCGAGCTATGTTGCAATTGCGCGCGCATCCAGTTACGATTCAACTTAAGATAGGTCTGAGACTGTCGTGAAACGAGTCAGCCAACTGGGGACGTGGAGCGAGCTATGTTGAGATTGCGCGCTCATCCAATTACGATTCGACTTAAGATAGGTCTGAGGAGTCTGTCGTTAGATAGTGAGACACTGCAATACGACTTGCGTTTTGTTTAATCTTAAGACAGAATTTACGCTTACGATAGTCTTAAATGAGGCACCGCAAATCCGAGCCTAGATCTCCATTCCACCTGCTAATTAATAAGCGTCATTGCTGATAAGAAATAAGCCTTGGACCTGACAAGGAAACATTCAAAAGGTGTCGTCTTCAAAAAATATTGAAAAAAATATATGTGATTCTACTCTTCATAAAACACCAGGAAGTGAAAAACTATCGGCTGAAATGAATGACAGCGACCACAAAAAATTATCAAAATTGAGCCTATTTGGCGATTTCACATTGTTAGGCGACTGATTTTGAGTACTTAGCGGAGAAATAAAACACGGTTCTCTTCGTACACGGCAATCTCGGTGCTAGCGAACTGAACGCCTAACCAAAATCGCCAAAAAGGCTTAATTTTGATAATTTTTTGTGGTCGCTGTAATTCACTTCAGCCGATAATTTTTTTCATTTCCTGGTGTTTTAGGAAGAGTAGAATCACATATATTTTTTTCAATATTTTTTTTAAGACGGTACCTTTAGAATGCTTCCTTGTGAGTAATTTGTGGCAAACGTGTGTTGGAGTTTTGATCTGAGAGCGATATCACATAACAGCCGGGGTGATATGCGGAGTCCAGGTAATAAACTCATAACGTTAAAAATCCTGAGTAGTAGTAGCCAGGTTATTCTCTTCACTCATTTTATTTAAAAAAAAAAAAAAACTTGCGAATACGGATTATGCAATGATTTAGAAAAACAATGGTTACTTACAGATTTTGAGTATGCACATTCATTTACATGAAGAAGACTTATCGATTAGTAATATTGCAGATTTTGACAAAAGAGAGAAGAATATAGTAACTTTCTACAGATATGATTATTATTAGTCTTACAGGGCCACATAAAAATATGCCGTTACATTAAGAGCTTGAGCTATTAATAAAAATTTGCTGCAATTGAATTTTCGTTTACATTAAGCGCTTTCGACACTTTCTAACAATTTTTAAGTGTTAATAGGATTTTAATTTGTTCATCTGTCTGTCTGATTTTCTACCTTCCTATCTGTCTGTCTCCCGCACCCAGCGTCCGTAAATATTTTCCGAATTAAAAAAAAAATGATATATATTAATGAAGTTCACTGTGGAATGGTCCCTATTTAAAATGACTTATTTAAAATCCTGTACAACTAGTTTGTTAACAGGGACAACAACAAAAAAAAAAAGTCAATGCACTGCGTTTTAGGAGACTATTTTTAAAAAAAAATCACATTTAAATAACACTTACTCCTGTAAAAATCATAAAGAAATTGACATGTATCGTTAATGTTCTAAAATAAGGTTTTGTACAGAATATGATATCATTAGCCTTTAGATTGACAGGGTAAAACATTATACATTATATACAGTGCGTGTCGAAATGATATGTCCACCAGTAAAGACGAAAGTTATGTTGGTAAAAAAGGTTTTATTGTGTACAAAGTACTATTTTATAAACTACATTACTTCATTCAATGTAAAATAATACATGAATAATATGCAAATAATAGGAATAATAAGGAAAACAAAAATTACATGAAAAAGCTGTTTCAAAAAGATAGGTCCAGTGAACCAAGCATCAAATTAATGTTGAATTAATAAGAAATTTTTCCACCTTGTTTCAGAATAAGCTCATAAATCCTATTCGGCATGGATTCTACAAGATTTTGTGAACACTTTTTCTCGATTTTTGACCATTCGGAGGAAATAGACTTTTTCAAGTCTGCAGTACTGTTATACTACCTTCCGCCTGCATACACCGCTCTTGCGAGTATACCCCACATGTTTTCTACCGAATTCAGGTCGGGGCTGCAAGGTGGCCAATCGATAACATGTACACCATTATACAGAAATCATTCGAAATTGGACTTTGCAGTATGCACAGGAGCATTGTCCTGTTGGAACATGTAGAATGGGCCCCCAATGTGCTCTGCTTGTGGAAGAAAATATTGTTCAAGCAGCTGTTGATAGCCTGCAGCATTCAAACGATTGTCTACAAATGCTATATCAGTTTTTCCTGCACCTCTGAATCCGGCCCATACCATAACGGAACCACCACCAGCTTGCCTCTTTGAGAATATATGTCTATCGTTACGCAGATCGTGCCAGTAGTAGTGCCAGCCATCTGGACCATCCAGGATGAATTTCTTTTCATCACTGAATATCACACGATGCCAATCTTGTTTCAAGGCCATCACTTCATGTGCGAATTTCAATCTCTTTTCTTTGTGCTTTTTAGTCAATTTCGAAGCTGCTTTCCTCTTCACGTAAACTATATTGCCGAACTTCTTTACCACTCTATGGACTGTAGATTTTGATATTGGAGGGTTTTGTTGTCTGGCCACAGTGGATAAGCTCATATTTCCAGGTTTTAACTCCTTTACGATAGTCCTTCTTTGTCGGGGTGTCACTTTTGATGGGCGACCAGATGATTTTTTACTACCATAAGCATTTCTAAGTCGCAAATAATTGTTTACAACATTATGTGATCTGTTTAAAAGTTTACCTATTTCTCTATTCGATTTTCCACACGTTTTAAATGCATCAATTTTCCCCTGCTCAACCAGCGGAAGACTGCAACGGCGACCCATTTCGTTTGATTACAACGTGAATCTTATTCGTTTGATTACAACGTTATCTGCTTAAATACCTCCACAGCAGCCAGCATAATCCCGCAGCAAGACTAAGCAACGATATTTATGCAAATTTTTTGGAAATAAACGTGATTGGTGCAAAATTTCTGAAGGCGGACCTATCTTTTCGAAACGGTCTGAAAATGAAAATTTGCATAAAATAAAAAGGAATTATTTATTTTTAAGAAATGTCTACATAAATAGTTATAACAATTACTAATTAATTATCTCTACCAAAAAAAGTTATTCTTATTCTCAATTAAGCGTCGAAATTTTGAAAAATGCGGGTGGACCTATCATTTCGATGCGCACTGTAAAAGATTATACTAAAATATTCAAATGCATCGAGGGCTGCAATTATAATCTAACAGCTGGATTTTCTTTTGCGCTAAGCCTTTTTAACAATGTCTGAGAGTGGTTCTAAATTCCTTTGGTCTGTGTGTGTACTTTTCAGTCCTTTTGTCTGTCTGCTGTGTGGTAACGTAGGCAAAGAATATTAAAAGTTATAGTATACGTACAGTTGGAAAGCATTAATAATCAATGCGTACTGCATGATTTTTCGTTTAAAAAATACAGTTATGCGTTTGTTTATTATCCTAATGGTATAGTAGAATCTATGTCGCTGACATTATAAATGAACAGGATATTTGAGCCATTTTTGGAAAAAATAGACTCGTTCTTTTTCAATTCATCAGAGGATAATTAGCCTTACAATATAGCGGCTTATCCCCCCCCCCCCCCCCCAAATGATCACGACAGGTTCATACCGCTTGTATTCAATTCCTCCAAATTCATTTATTTCTTCTTGAAGTTCCGCCGATCTATGGATAAAAACTGTAACCTGAAAATAGGTCGCCACAGGGTGACTGAAAAATTAAGTCGAATCGAATTGCTGTTCTCCTCTAATTGAAATGAATGCTCAGTGTAATTGAAATGAATGCTTTTTAACCCTTTCCGGCGCAAGACAATTCAGATTCTTTAAATTACACTGCCACCGGAATTCGTGAACTAAATTAAAGTAAAAGAAATTTTGAATTTTAAGGTTAAAAAAACCGGCCTTTTCTGATAGGTTACAAACGTAAGTTTTTTCTAAAAAATTTCTGGGATGAATTCTTCCCGTTGGGAAGTGAAATTAGGTGGGATATATATATCCCACCGCGCATGAAAGGGTTAAAACATGCGATACCTATCACTACAGAAGTGATATGTGTGAATAATCGCACGCCTTTTTGTATGGAGTCAAGTTAAAAATTTTATTTATTTATTTTTAATTCACGAACTTTGAAATTTTAGCAAGAAATGAAAACTTCTTCACACACCATAAATTTAAAATCAGCACATTTGTGCTGATTTTAAATTTATGATGTATGAAGAAGTTTTAATTTCTTGCTATTGTCTGTACGCCAGTTTTTGAATTTATTTTTGAAATTTTAATTATTTTTATGAAAGTTAGCATGACTTTTGAAATACAACTTCCATTTTGCACAGTATGACTAAAGTCAATATTGAAAGCCGAGGTGAGGATCACTTACCGAGTATGAGATAGGAATGCTTGGTCCTGAGCCTGGGGCAGTTGCAGGCCACCTCCGACTGCAGCACCCATAAGGACTGGGCTCCCGTCCTCAGCTTCACCGGTCCCGCCTTGAACACGTGGCGAACGTGGATGCCGTATCGGACCCAGTCACCCACCGTCTCGCGGGAGAGGATGTCCGCCTGAATGGCTGCAAAAGAAAAGAGATCGGTTTACTTCATAAAAGACTTCTAACTTCTTATATCATTATTCCAGCACACTAAGAATGGTAGTGTGCTACAGTGTAAAAAATAATTAGAACGTTAAGAGTTTGTTCTAAAAATAGTAAAATGCCTCTTGCTTTTCATAAGATAGAATCGATCAGTTTACTTAGTCTCATTAAAGCGTAAATGTAGCACCTTTCAGAGAAAATTTTCCCTTTTAGCACCTCATGGAGAAAATTCATCGCATAAGTGCATTCGTGAACTAGAACCTTTCTGTTTACTTGCAAACCGCTCTCTACACGCAAAAAGTACGTTTTGTGCACTGTAAATAATTGAAACTCCGCTGTCAAACCTGATCCGTAAATTTTACGGCCCATAAACGACAGTTAAAGGCAAATACGGTGAATAAGTATTGAAAGTATGCCTTGATCGTAAAATTTACGGCTGAACTTTGGCAGCGAAGTTCGAATAATTTTTTTAAAAGTATAACTGATGTTTGTTTTAAACGTTGCCGTTTTGCTTCTCCGATAGAAATGCCTGAAAATACAAAATTCGTGCAATGTATGGTATGGTGAGCGAGAGAGTTATCTAAAATTCGGCTCATAACTTACTGTTGCAATAGTCATAGTGGGTTTAACAGACCCATTTTTTTCCCATTTTACCCATTCCTTTGATAAAGGAAGTCTCGAAACGCAAGTGTGTACTACATGTTTTAATGAGCACTAGTAATCACCCAGTGGTCACTTTTTAGAAAAACAAAGTGAAGGGAATTAAATTACTGCGAAAATTGTTTGTCAACATGCATTCAGAGTTTCACTTAACATATTTCTCTAAGTTTAGTTGCATTGCCTTTCCTGATATGAGAGGGAAGCGCCATTATTCGGTGATATAGACCAAAAGCTAATCGGCACCCATTCAAACCAAAGCACAGCCAAATATCAAGTTCGGTTAAATTATGTTCATTGGTTCATAAAGTGTAGTATTCGAACTCTATTAGACAGATATTATCTAAAAATAGTCGAACTGAGTTCAGGAAATCTCAAAATGTGTCACTTCATCGAAAACCGAAAATCAAAAAAATTTTCCGAATCCTTCTTCTCATATAAAAAGAGGAATCTATAATAATAAAAGAAGATGTCTGTCTGTCTGTCTGTCTGTCTGTCTGTCTGAGCATCTATACGTTCAGCCCCTACTGAACGCAGAACTACAAAATTTGACATACGGGTGCTCAGAAGCCTGCCCGAGGGGATAGTCAAAACAGAATTTAAAAATTTTAATTAGTTGCGGAGATATTAATTAAAATTTAGACCTATGTCTTAATCAAAAAGCGATCTCAGTGACTCAGAATTCACCGAGATTGCATAAAAGTAGATATTTTAACGGAGTTAAAAGCAGAAAAAATGGAAAATAAATTAGAAATATTAGTCCGATCATTATGAATTTGGTACCAAATGAAAGGGGAATTTTTTCCGAATCTAAGAGTGCAAGCGGCTTATCGATACGTCAATTAGATTTTTTAAAATTAACTAAACTATGAAATTTAGTTGGCAACCGGCAGACGATTTGCTAAGCGGTCTCGATCCGAAACAAAACACATACGAGACAACTGTCTGTGATGTCTGTGATGAAAACGGAAATGGTTGTAATCAATTAAGATATCATGTGTTTTATACTGGGGGGGGGGGGGGGGAAATTGCAATTTTCATTTTTTTCAAATTTTCATTCACGTTACATTTGAATTAATATTCGGCCTAGACAGCATATTATAAAGCTACTGTTCAATTTTCATGAAAATATATGAATAATTAAAAAAATGACATATTTATTGGAAAAAGATTGTCTTCTTTTATTTTTTTGCAGTATTTGCAGTAGTCGAAATTTCGTAGTATGTAGTTTTAATGCCCGATAATTCAATTGTGAATATTTTTGAAAGAGTACGATTATTAGGGAGGGCTTGAGGAACAGGGAAAAAAGGCAAAAAAAAAAAGAGTTGCAGCGTTTGAAATTGGTTGGCATATTAAGATTTTAAGGCAAGGTATTTGGTTTTCTTTTTTATCCCAGCTTCTAATTAAAATAATTTCATAAGTAATACATCATTTGAAAGCTTTGTTGATTTGGAATTGAACAGTAGATTACAGAAATTTCTACCGCCAGATGGCGCTGAAATATTTTAAAATTTCAATATTTCAAATTCTAATTATGATTATATAATTTTTAATACATCATTCGAAAGATATTTTAAAGTTCTTTTATATTATCGAAAGTATTATTCGAGATTTTACCCGATTTACACGTTTTAAGGTTTCCTTTTTAGGTTTTCTTTTATATCTCAGCTACTAATTAAAAAATTTTCATAAGTAATACATCATTTGAAAGCTTTGTTGATTTGGAATTGAACAATATATTACAGAAATTTCTACCGCCAGATGGCGCTGCTATATTTTAAAATTTCAATATTTCAAATTCCAATGAGCGAGGAAGGTGTTGTAAGTTCTAAAACGGGGATAAGGCGCCGCAGGCGCCACCGAGCGGGACTTAGGTAAAGTTAGAAATTTGAAATATCAGCGCCGAAGGCGCTACCGCACTGGAATTTACTGCGATTTAGATAAGCTATTTTCACGATATATCAATAAGCTGTTATTAGACCTGATACGGGAAAAAGGCGCCGCAGGCGCCACCGAGCGGGAATTTCGTAAAGTCGGATTTTTCAGGGATCGCGAACCAGCTGGTCGCCGAAGGCGGCTAGTCTATAATAATAAAAGAAGATGTTTGTCTGTCTGTCTGTCTGTGCATCTATACGTTTCGCCACTACTGAACGCAGAAGTATAAAATTTGACATACGGGTGCTCAGAAGCCTTCCCGAGTTGATAGTCAAAACAGAATTTAAAAATTTTAATTAGTTGCGGAGATATTAATTAAAATGTATACCCATGTCTTAATCAAAAAGCGATCTCAATGATTCAGAATTCACCGCTATTGCATAAAAATAGATATTTTAACGGAGTTAAAAGCAGAAAAAATGGAAAATAAATTAGAAATATTAGTCCGATCGTTACGAATTTGGTACCAAATGAAAGGGGATTTTTTTCCGAATCTAAGAGTGCAAGCGGCTTATCGATACATCAATTAGATTTTTTAAAATTAACTAAACTATGAAATTTAGTTGGCAACAGGCAGACGATTTTCTAAGCGGTCTCGATCGGAAACAAAACACATACGAGACAACTGTCTGTGAGGAAATCGGAAATGGTTCTAATCAATTAAGATATCATGTGTTTTATACTGGGGGGAAAAATTACAATTTTCAATTTTTTTCAAATTTTCATTCACGTTACATTTGAATTAATATTCGGCCAAGACAGCATATTATAAAGCTACTGTTCAATTTTCATGAAAATATTATGAATAATTAAAAAAATGACATCTTTATTGGAAAAAGATTGTCTTCTTTTATATTTTGCAGTATTTGCAGCCGTCGAAATTTCGTAGTATGTAGTTTTAATGCCCGATAATTCGATTGTGAATATTTTTGAAAGAGTACGATTATTAGGGAGGGTTGAGGGAGAGGGAAAAAAGGCAAAAAAAAAAAAAAGAGTTACAGCGTTTGAAATTGGTTGGCATATTAAGTAGGGCTGTGCCGATTAATCGATTAATCGGTTCGATTAATCGATCAATGCTTAGTTCCGATCAATTTTTTTAATCGAGTTAATCGGATCGATTAATTCGATTAAAAATTTTCAAAATCCGATTAAAATTTTCAAACTACGAATTAAAGTAAAAATGTTTTTCTGCCTACAAAATATTTTTTTCACATATTTTGCTAACTAACATTCTAAGAAACATCCATCAAATAATGAAAAAGCAAAAAATAAAACCTCTCAAAAGAAGTTTGCACTTTTGTTGATAGAGAAAAGAGGGAGGACAGTTATTAAACAAAATGCCGCTTCGTGTGCATTCTGGAGCAACACCTTCTGTGACCTGCCTTCAACACCTGCCTTCTACAAAAAGTGTTCGCTAGGGTAATAGTATTCTCAGAAACAAGAAGCTTTCAATAAATGGAAATGCTAAAGATAAAAGAAAAGAAAAGAAAAGAAGGGATTGAGATTTCCACTATCCCTATGATGAGGGAAATGTCAACAGAGTTTCACAATATCTTCAAGCGTTCATTGTCTGTTCAGAATTGCTGAAGTAGAAACTATTGAAGTAGAAACAGAAAATAACCTTCTGTGTCCTAGTCCGAAGTGACAGAGAAGAACTAAAATATAAGAATTCGAGATTTTTATGATAATGATATGGAATTTTGAGAATTCATTTAAAAATAGTGACAAGCGAGATGGACAAGGCCTGCAAATATAAAACTAAAATATGTGTAAATTCATTTAATGTTTTTTTTCAAAATGAATTAAAAAAATTTACTTAAAAAAAATAAATAAATAAAATTAACAAGTGAAAATGTTTATATAAAATTAAAACTTAAAGTCACCAAATATTACTTTGAAAATTGATTTAAATTTCAGCCATGAAACAGATATAATTTAATTAGACAAAAATTTTTGAAAAAAAAAAATTTTTTTTCAGCCAGACTTATGAATATATATATATAATATATACACAATATGAGAGTTTTATTCATCATTGAAATAAAATTATATAAAGAAAAATTAAAACCGATTAAAAATTCGATTAATCGACCGATTAATCGATTAATGAACTACGATTAACCCAGTTAAAACTCTTAATCGATTCCCACCCCTAATATTAAGATTTTAAGGCAAGGTATTTGGTTTTCTTTTTTATCTCAGCTTCTAATTAAAATAATTTCATGAGTAATACATCATTTGAAAGCTTTGTTGATTTGGAATTGAACAGTAGATTACAGAAATTTCTACCGCCAGATGGCGCTGAAATATTTTAAAATTTCAATATTTCAAATTCTAATTATGATTATATTATTTTTAATACATCATTCGAAAGATATTTTAAAGTTCTTTTATATTATCGAAAGTATTATTCGAGATTTTACCCGATTTACATGTTTTAAGGTTTCCTGTTTAGGTTTTCTTTTGTATCTCAGCTACTAATTAAAATATTTTCACAAGTAATACATCATTTGAAAGGTTTGTTGATTTAGAATTGAACAGTAGATTACAGAAATTTCTACCGCCAGATGGTGATGTAATATTTTAAAATTTCAATATTTTAAATTCTAATGAGCGAGGAAGGTGTTGTATGTTCTAAAACGGGGAAAGGCGCCGCAGGCGCCACCGAGCGGAACTTTGCTAAAGTCAGAAATTTGAAAGATCATAACATGGTGAGCGAACAGGCTGTTTCAGATATTAAAAATGGCAGAGGGCGCCGCAGGCTACCGAGCGGGAATTTACTGCGATTAAACTTTTCAATAAAGATATTCTTACTATATGTCAATAAGCTGTTGTAAGATCTGAAACGGGAAAAAGGCGCCGCAGGCGCCACCGAGCGGGAGTTTCATAAAGTCGGATTTTTCAAGGATCGCGAACCAGCTGGTCGCCGAAGGCGGCTAGTAGAATAATAAATCTACTTTTTTAAAAATAAGTAGTCGATTTCTGTTCACTGAAATGCAAGAAAATCTCAAAACGTGTATATTCATCGGAAATCGAAATTTTTTCTGAATCTTTCACTTTTATGCCAAAGTCTTGCAATAATCCATTTTTTTTTAAGTAAGTAGTCAATTTTAGTTAATTGAAATGCACAAAACGTGTACATTCAGCAAAAACCGTTAATCGAAATTTCTGTCTCTTCTACTTTCTTCTTATACATGCAGAAGCTAGTAATAAGTCCACTTTTTAAAAAATAAGTAGTCAATTTCATTTAACTGAAATGCAAAGAAATTTCAAAACGTTTAAATTCATCGGTGTCGTGCTCCAAGCGCACGTGCTCCAAGCTCACAGTGGGAAAATCGTGTTTGAAGCTCACATATACCAATATCTCGTGTTCCAAGCGCACAAATATATTCACCCCTTTCCCCAACGCATCAACTTGACAGGTGGGAAGAGACTAATCCCTTTTTCCGAAGAGCAGAGGGGGGAGGGGGGGGAGGTCGAGGAAGATGGTTTTTGAAGCGCAATTCAGTTTATGAGTTATTTTTTGAACTAAGGCAGGAACTAGGAATTAAATTATTAAATAAAATTATTTTCTGCTTATTTATATAAATATTTTCGGGGGTGGATAAAAAATATATATCAGGAATAATGGCCCCAAATGATTGTTCGTGTTTTTATTTAACGCAGTTTTATTTAATAAGTCAATCTTAAGTACTATATATGTTTTATATAAAATTCACAGATTATATATAAGACTACACATAATTTGTGGAATGTCTTTGTTATCAAAGTTAATTGTTGTAAGTATTTTTTAACTAGAAATCGGAACTAACAATACGAAGGTACAGTCTGCAAAAAATAAATAAATAAATGAAGTAAAATAATAATAATAACACCCCCACCTAAATTATCAACATATTGATAAATCGATTTCTGGTAAAATATTAGTAAGTTATAATTCAAAAGTTATGATTGGAGTATAAATCTGGCAGTCAATGTTAATGAAAACATACATTGTTATCAAATTTTAGTCTAAAATAGTGTGAGTGGCACACCAATTAGTAAAATTGTGTATATTTTAATGTAAAATTTCATTTTAGATTATTTAAATAATATAATTTTAATTATTTCTTTGTTCTGTAATCATGACAAAAGATATATTTTTATATTACAAAGTATATTGAAATAGCTTTTCTATTAAAAGCCCAAAAAATGATATTGAGTAATCTAAATTAATTATTAAAAAAATATTTTTGATAATTAAATTAGTTTTTAGTTATGATATATTAATAATTTTTTTATATATATAATCATTGATTAAAATAACTTTTTATATTAATAATAATTTCGTGATGGTAGTTTAGGTGCAGGTAGTTTAGGTGTTAAAGCCGACTGAGAACATGAGGGTCGACAACCATGACCTCGAATTGAACCCGGCACTTCCTGTCTACCAGTTTGGAGAACAGAACTTCTCGGCTTATTAATTAAAAGTTCAAATAATTTTATTCAGCGATTACAACTAACTTAATTATAATATTTTAATATTAAAAGTATTTTAAAATAAATTTTTCTATTGAAAGCAGAAAAAATTGTATCAAGCAATCAAAGCTAATTTGATTACTATTATTATTTATAATACGTTTAGTTTTTAGTTAATTAATTAATGAATTTACTCTTTCTATTAGAATATTTTAAATAAAATAATTTTAATTAGATCCTTAACTATCTTTTTTTTTTTTCTTCCATATTTATTCACAGAAAATAAAATATTTTAATATTAAAAGTGTTTTTAGATAATTTTTCTTTTGAAAGCAGAAGAAATTGTACTAAGGAATCATAGCTAATGTAATTATTAAAATTTATATTTTTGATAATTCATTTAGCTATTAGATAATTAATTTACTCTTTCTTTTAAAGTTTTTTTAAGTAAAATAATTTTAGTTACTTACTTACTTTCTATGATCAATTATAGAAAAAAATATTTTTATATTTAGCATTTTGAATTAGGTTTTTCCTTTTAAAGCCCAAATAACAGTATTAAGCAATCTCAATTAATTTAATTATTTCAAATTTATATCATTAATAATTAAATTATGTTTAATTAGAATGTAATCTTAAACGATTTTTTAATTAATATTATTTTTTGTATATAATCATTTATATGCTTAAAAAAAAAAAAAGTATTTTTGAGTTAAAAATATTTTGGTGGTTGTGGTTTAAGCATTAAAACACACTGACAACATGCAGGTCCTAAGCCTGGCTGAAATGCCTTTCATGAGAGTTCTTTCTAAGAAGCCCTGTCCTGTATATACGCGTTTTTCAGAGAAAACCATGGAAAATTCCGAATTTCTAGGTTGACAAGCGGGAACCCGGCAATTCCAATTTATCAAGGCCCACGAGCGGCCGAGCGGTTCTGTGCTCAAAGCTGGTAGACCTGAGATGCCAGGTTCGATCCCAGGTCCGTGCTCGTCGGCTTAGTCGTTCGGGGTTTTACGTGGTTTTCTCATAAACTTGCGTAAATATGATCTAGGACCCCTTAGAAAGTCCGCCATGGAAGACACTCCCCCTCGGGCCTAGGACCCTAGGGTAGACAATCGGCCCTATTCCCAGACATCAACACTAACATTAATCTATCAGCTTGGAGAGCAGAACCGCTCGGCTACTGAAATAGGCCTTTTAATTAAAAGTCCAAAAAATAGTATTAAGTAATTTCAATTAATTGTAAAATAAATTGTTATTTTTTAATTAGAATATTTTATTGGATGATTTTTTAACTAGCTTTTATTATTATTATTATCGTTCATAGAAAATAAATATTTAATAATATAAAAAAAAATTTAGTAAAGATTTTTCTATTAAAAGCCGAAACAATAATACTAAACAATCTCAATTAATTTAATTTAGTTATTAAATATATATATTAGTTAAATTAGGTTTCTAGATTTTTTATTTATTTATTTTTTCTTTTTTTTTTTTAATCTTTAATGAAAATATTTAGAAATAGATTTTTTAATTAAAAGCTCAAATAGTTCTATTGAACAAATTAATTTTATTATTAAACATTTTGATTTTTAATAAAAGCAATCATTTTTAATTATATTTTTATATTAAATAACTCTTTAATTATTTTTTCTCTATAATCTCCCATAGAAAAAAATATTTTTATATTCAGGGATGAGATTTGCAGAAATATAAAATAACTGAAACTGTACGCAAAGACAAGACAACTAGAATTTCAATGACAAAATCCATTATATTAGAGTAATAAATATTTATTTTAATCTTCAATGTATAAAGAAAAAACAAATACACACCAGAAATATAAAAAATGCTGAAAAAAAAAAAAAAAAAAAAGCTGAAAAGCTAAATGTACAAAAAAGCTTAAATCAGCAGAAAATCTGAAAAATCTCCTTCCTGTGTATTAAAAGCATTTTAATACAGATTTTTCAATTAAAAGCCTCCATATATATTTATCTATTTATCCCACTTTTGACTACATTCTAAAGCACGTGCGGAATCATCGTCAATGTTTATCGCAGTGACGTCACGTGCGTCTGCTCTATTTGAGATACGAGTTACGTGCGCTACGGCCACGGTCTAATCTAATCCCACCTGTCAAGTTGATGCGTTGGGGAAAGGGGTGAATATATTTGTGCACTTGGAACACGAGATATTGGTGAATGTGAGCTTCAAACACGATTTGACTACTGTGAGCTTCGAGCACGGCGCCAATTCATCGAAAACCGGAAATCGAAATTTTTTCCGTATTTTTTTTACTTTCTTCTTATACATAGAAGCTACTAATAAATTTCCTTAAATAGTCCATTTCAGTTAATTGAAATGCAAGGAATTCTCAAAATGTGTCAATTCATCGAAAACCGGCGATCAAAAGTTTTTTTAAATCTTAAACTTTCTTCTTCTATATGCAGAAGCTATACGCAAGCGATGTGCGACGTCACTGACCGTCGTTGGGGCCCAAGTAAAAGATTTCCTATGTTAATCGTCCATTGGATTTTTTTTTAAATTATTAAAAATCGAGGCTTAATCCTCCTATTTGGGTATGATTAAAAATTATTCATCGTGCACATGTGTTAGATTAAGATTATTTTGCTGCCAAATTGAAAACAAAATTAATTTTAAATTTTAAAACTCTAGAAGCAAAATGGGCATAGATTTTGATATCTGATCGTCCTTGACGATCAAAAAGGTAATACGAAAACATACGTGTCCGATGTGTATTTTCGTGATACATATATATATATTGTACGAAATATTGTTTCAAATTATTGATTGCTCTTTTAATATACACTAGCAGGCTTTGCCCGCTTCGCTGGTCATTATATTGAAATAAATCCTGAAAATACCATATCATGAATAATAATAATAATTAAAAAAAAAAAAAAAAAAATTAAAATCAGTCAAGCTGTTACAGTTCTCGCTACCTTCGGTAGCAGTTTTTCCACTCGGCACACATCGAGTGTGGAGACCCAATGCCTTCGGCAGTGTCTTACCGGCAGTGTCTTACATACACATACCTATCCGACACATACAAATATCGAGATCCTGACATTATTTGAAGTAGAGTTATGTTTTAAAACGTGTCACCCGCTCTTAAAGGAGGGAATTTCTCCAATCAAAAAATCTCCTTCCCAAGATAATTTACTGCATAGTTACACATGGATACATGTTTTTTGCCCCCCCCCCCCCTCCTGGCGGGGACAGGGCGGAATTTCACAAATTCTGTAATGTGTGTCTTGAATATGCATAACCAATCCACATGTCAAAAAATCGCTATCCTGAGAAAATTTAGAGCAGAATTACTCTTTAAAAGCATGTTTTTACCCTCCTCCCGCCCTTAAGGGGAGGGCAGGAGGAAATTTCATAAAATCACTTTACAGTGAGTGTTGGGAAGGCATAACCAACCCACACATAAAAATTGATCTTGCTGAGATAATTTGAAGCAAAGCTATCCTTGGAAGCGGGTTTATTTTAATTTTGCAAAATCTCGTTTCAGTGGGTGTTGGATATACGTAAATAAGCCACACACTAAAATTTGTGGCCTCAGCTTCTATATATTGCCCCGGACGAATTTAGCGCTAAAAGGGGGGCTCGATTTTGCTCTCTCGTAACCCCCCCCCCCCCCAAAAAAAAAAAAAAAAAAAAAAAAAAAAAAAAAAAAAAACGAAAATTACAATAAACAAAAATTGTTTTTGGAAATAACTTCAAGAAGACGCTTGGTGATTTTTAAAGACTTTTTTTCAGCTTACTTTCTCTGTCATAAACCTTCTGCCGAATCCGGGTTAAAAACGGAAAAAGGGGAATATGAATTAGAATATCAGACCTACCGTTACAAATTCGGTACCCAATGAAAGGAGCCAATTTTCTGAATCCAGGGGTGAAAACAGTTTTTCGACACGACCATTAGATTTTTTTTAATTAACCAAAGTATGAAATTTAGGTGACAACACTTCATTTTAATCTTTTCATACCTTTTAGCGCGAATGAAGCTAATAAAAGAAGACTAATTTTTTTTAATTTAATTTAATTTATATCCTTGTTATATTGGTAGAAAAAGTCTAAAAAAAAAAAAAAAAAACTATAAAAAATGAGAAAAAATGCAGATAATGTGTAGGTATCTGGAACAATCCCAGTTTAAAAAGTCTTCAAAGAAAAAACTATTAAAATGAAGGAAACTTCAGAAAAACTGCAGATATTTGGAACAATAATAAGTTTAAGGGGGGAAACGTTTATTTGGAGATGGGGGGTGGGGGGAGTTACCTGAAAATTTTTTGCTGTTCCACAGTTTTCTGCAGTTTCTCTTCATTTTTACAGTTTTTTTTAAAGACTTTTTAAAGCTAAGCTGGGATAAAATTTCACTGGGATTTCTAAATACCTTCACATTATCTGCCTTTTTTCTTCATTTTTTTATAGTTTTTCTGAAACTTTTTAGCTGTGGAGTTCTACTCGAAAATTCGTTTTTTGCTAAATTTGCCTCCGAAAGTCGTTTTTCGTACCTTCTCCCCTTAAAAATCCAAAATCACAGAAAATGTTTTTTTTGTACTGAAGTCTAGTCTCTCCATCTGCAATTTCTTCACAGTGAAGCAATTTGGAGCCGTGTTATGTTTGTAAAGGTGGTATTTTAGCCTTCTACATCCCCCAGGGGGGAACGGGGGTATTTCGCAAAATCCCGTCTTGGTGGGTGTCAGGGTCCTAAAACCAACCTGCTCACCGAAATTTGTGACTTTATCACCCACAGAATCGCCAGAGCTGAGTTGAGTCAGTGAGTATGTATGTGATTGAACACGAATGAGCTGAAAGTTAGTATGGATGACCCTATTGATTTTGGTAAATCTAGCATTTATAGGTTTTTTTTTTTTTTTTTTTACAGGAACACAAAGGAAAAAATTCCTTTATCACTAGAGTCTGTGGGCCAAAATTGTTTAAAGTGCGATAATGCCTTATTCAATTGAACTGAAACTGTTGCACGAAGTGAATAAATTTTAGTGAATCTAGCACGTATTACAGGGAGTCAACGAAACACTTTTACAGGGAGACAACGAAAAATTCTTTATCATTATGCCCAATGGGAACGCTATTTCTTAGCGTCATACTAACTCTATCTGTTTTGGACCCTGTAGCACTTTTAAAGGAACACGAAGAAAAATTCTTTGTGCCTTTAGACTCAAATTATTTAAAATGCGTCTAAACGCCTCATCCGATTGAGTTGAAAATTTATGTACATATTACAGGTCACCGTCGCACAAGCTGTATCAATTTCGGTGAATCTAGCACTTAAAGATTTTTACAGGGACGCAACGAAAATGTCTTTATCCTATGGTCAACGGGCCCAAATTTTTTAAAGTTCGATAGCGTCTAAAATTCTTATTCGATTGAGCTGAAAATTTATACACATGTTACAGGTCACTGTTGCACGAACTGCACTGATTTTGAGGAATCTAGCCGTAGGACACAACGAAAAATTATTTATCATTATGCCCTATGGCCTCAAATTCGTTAAAGTTCGATAGCGTCTAGACGCTCTATCCGATTGAGCTGAAACTTTATATGCACGTTATAGATCCCCTTCAAACGAGCTGTATCAATTTTGTAGAATCTAGTACTTAGTCTTTTTACAGTGACAGAAATAAAACTTCTTTATCATTGTGGCTTAGGGGCTCAAATTATTTAAAGTGCGATAGCGTCTGTACGCTTCATTTGATTAATCTGAAAATTTATCTAGTAATTGTTATAGGTGACCGTCGCACGAACTGTATAGATTTTAATGAGTCTAGTATTTATAGATTTTTACAGAGACACAACGAAAATTTCTTTATCATATAGATCTATGTACAAAATATTTAAAGAACATACAATCAGTAACTAAAGTCTGCAAACACTAGCAAAAATTCCTATATAAAAAAAGTACACTTAATGCAGTTTTGTTAAATAAATCCTTGTCAAATCCTGTTTTTAGACTGAATAAGAACAGGATTCGACAAGGATTTATTTAACAAAAATGTATTAAGTGTACTTTTTTTTATATAGGAATTTTTGCTTGTGTTCGGACACTTTTGTTACCGACTGTACCACATAGAGAAAAATACTTCTAAATCTTATTATAATTTTCTCTTTGTTTATTTAATGACACTATTTATAGAACAATTAATGTTCGGAAAGTCGAATGGAGTTACTGATTTCGATTTTGATATACGGACATGTATTTGCTTTTTGCGGAGATATAACAACTTAACCCGTTAGCGTCCAGTGTCCTCATTTGAGGACAGCTAATAAAATGGCACGTATATTTTTTATGCTTTCTCGGAATGATTTCTGCTTTATAGCGTCACTCTAAAGGATCCCTGAAATTTTTATGTGCCTACCCTTAATTATTATTTCATAATTTGGATAGTCATTTTATCATTTTTCATTCGTCGCACCTATATTTGCTTTTTGCGCAGGTATACTAATTTAAATAGAGTTGAATAATAATATATATTATAATACTTTACTTTCGAGATCTTTGTCAACCTTAAGAAATTAATCTGTTATCTCAAAGTTTTCTCGCTAGAATGTTTTCTTTGCATCACACTGTCTCTTTGCACAAATTCTAACTTAGTTGGATACTATGATACAAAATAACATTTACATATATTTTACTCACAGTTTTGGATAGCGTGACGCAAAAGACAAATCGATTTATTGAAATAAATAATTTTAATTTATAATGCAAACTCAGTGAAAGTGTGATTATTTGACAGTATATTTGAAAATTAAAAGCACTGTTTCAATGTGTAAATATACTTTGTTAGACAAAACAAAGGTAATATTAATGGAATCTAAAAACAAATCTTTTAAAACGACATCGAGGCGTGACTGGAATTTTTACATGATTCCTTTTAAAACTGTTATTTTGAAATTGAAATGCAAATGAAAAAGCATCAGTAAGTATATTTTATATAGTTGTCTTATTTTAAAGTTAAAAATATTATGTTTGCATTGTAAATATAAATAAAAGAAAAGAGCAAATGATCCAATAAGAAAATCTATGTATATTTGAGCTAATTGAAAAGCGTCACTTAAAATTTGATATCATTATTTTTAAGACCCATATTTCAAATTCTTATAGTGATAAAGTAGCTGTGTCACAAACTTTTAACCCGTTGAGGGTTTTTGTACTGATATATTTTACTGTCAGTTGTCTATATTAATATAGCTAATAATATTTTGCAAAATTAATTCGGGCGTTAACGGTTTAAATGAAATTGAATAATAATAAAAATTGTAATATTTTACTTTCGAGGTGTTTGTCAACATATAATAGGGAACTATTCTGTTTACCTCGAAGTATTCCTATCTCGAAGATGTCCTCAAACGAGGACAGAAAACTAACGGAATAGTTAACGTACACAAACATCAATTATATTGATTAAAAACAAAAACTATTCTATTTACGAGACAAAATACATTTTAAAACGAAATATACATATAAAAATAATTAAAATCTAGACGTTTCCTCATCAGTATCAATTGCAACATAATATGCAAGCATTACATGAATACCCAAGGGATTTAAAGGAGTACCGAATATTGAGGAGCCAGTGCGCATGCTTCATTCATAGTGTGGAGATGCCTGGCAGTATGCCAGCTCTCAAGAAAAATACGTGATTTATAATTAGCAAAAATTAGACTACAAGACATAGACGATCTTTTAAAAATTGCAACCAAAATTCTAAAATTGTAATCCATTCAATAGAAACAGATCCTATTCCTGACTTCGATAATATAAAAGTTTTAAATTCTGTTTTTGCTAATTATAAAACACGTATTTTCCTTGAGAGCTGGCTCACTGCCAGGAATCTCCACACTATCAATGAAGCATGCGCACTTGGCTCCTCAATATTCGGTACTCCTTTAAATTCCTTGGGTATTCATGCAATGCTTGCATATTATGTTGCAATTGATACTGATGAGGAAACCAGGACGGGTTTCGAAACGTCTAGATTTTAATTATTTTTATGTGTATATTTCGTTTTTAAATGCATTTTAACTTAAGTTTTGTCTCGTAAATAAAATAGTTTTTGTTTTTAACGGAATAGTTGCTTGAATTTAATTATATTTTATTCTCAGTAGTTTACATTCGAAACATTCATCAAAATATGTCGAGCATGATTCATTCGGTCGTTAACGGGTTAAGGATAACTACCCTAATTCAGGCGATTGAGTTACGCGTTTTTTTTTTTTTTTTTTTTTTTTTTTGTTGTTGTTGCATTAACAATAACAACTTTCTAATTGGACAAATTTGTCCTCAGGAATCGTATATATATATTTTTAAATAGTAATTTTTTGAAAATGAACGAGAAGTAATTTTTATGAACGTAGTCTTGTTCAGTCGGTAACAAAAGTATCCGAACACTAGCGAAAATTCCTATATAAAAAAAGTAGAGTTAATACTGCCTTGTTAAATAAATCCTAGTCGAATCCTGTGCTTAGTCAGTCTAAGAACATGATTCGACAAGGATTTATTGAACAAAACCGTATGAAGTATACTTTTTCTACATAGGAATTTTTGCTAGTGTTCGGACACTTTTGTTACCGTCTGTTCCTTACCTTATTTTGAACAATTTTGCGACATACATTGGCCACTTATCTCTAATAGGTGAAGAAGGAAAACGTGTTTCAATATTTCTCGGACAGCCTATTTTCATTCACATAGACATTTTAATATAATCTTAATATTATACAGACATAACTTTTAATATGCGTATACGTACGTATTAAAATTACACACACACATACATAGTGTTACAATGACACACAAGTAATGTCACAATTTCAAATCTGGACGCTCACTCACCATAGTCCCTCTTGCAGTACTTCTTGAGGTTGAGCCTTTTCCTGCTGGCCGGACACCGGCCGCAGTCACCACCTGCACACATAAACAAATCTTCTTAGCACAATGCAACACATTAAGCCATTGGATTGATAATGTTTACAAACTTTTCTTCGGAAACATGCTTGGACCATTAAAGTACAAAATATTATTAAATTAAATTTTAAACAGACATAAAATTCATAGAAGGAACAGAAATATAGAAATAGAGTTAAAACGTTCAAAATTGTTACAAAGAGGTTTTTGGAGCCTAGAATTCGATTGCGGATATTTTCGAAAGTGTAAAATGAATAGAAAGGGCGGGCAACGGAATAAAAATGTAGAAATAGAGTTGAAAATGGGCGTTATTGGGTTTCTAGATGTGACGAATAGATTGGGAATAATTTCGAAAGTGTAAAATTAACAGGCGGAGTGAGCAGTGCGCGCTTGTATACGTTGCCGCAGGCACCCAGACCGATAATTCCATCGATCAGAGATTTTTTTATTTTTTATTTAGAATAATACTAGCAGGCTTTGCCCGCTTCGCTGGCCACTAAATTTAAAGGAAACTCTTTTCTATATAGCTTTATAAAAATAAAATAAAATAAATTACTGAAATTGTTCAAAAGCTCGCTCCAGGTCCTTGCTGCATTCGGCAGCGATTTGGTCATCCACTGCAACTCGGGCGCTTGTCCCTATTACTTGCGACAATAGTTTACCAATGAGCTTCCATTTAGGTGCTTATTATATAAGAGTTTCGAAATGGATAGTACCGAAAAAATTGGAGTTTCCCTTTTATATTTGAATCCCAGTTACATTGTTCACATGTAACTCGGACTGGACTCAAATGTAACTGGGTTTAGACAACATAATATTTGCTTTTACGTTATTTCATATGTTTATTTTGTTTATCCAATCAACCATTAAATGACAGCAATTTCACGCCAAATATTACGATATGCTGTGACCGGCTACGTCTGTCGCATGAGACAATTAATTTTTTGTGTTTATATATAATTCATGGGTTGTAAACATGATAGTACACCCTTAATATAGTTCTCTTTGGCGGCTTTTGAATTTTTGTCACCATTTCAGACTTAATCCATTGTAACAATAAGACTTAATCCCTTGTAACAATATGCTATGAGCGCTATTTCTGCCGTATTTTAGACAACTAATCTTTTCATGGTTATATATATTTCCCATTAAACATATTTTTATTTATTTATTTAAATATTAATTTGAATTTTTCAAATATTTCTGTTCGACAGCGTGCAAGTGCAGTAACACACAGAGGCTCATTTGTTTGTATGATAAATTAGCATAGTGATTATTATATAAAAAAAAATAAATAGGTAAACATTATCGTGTTACACAACTTTATTATGTCGCTCCATTGGCGGCTTTTGAATTTTTGTCGCCAAATTAGCGACGGATTTTTTTTTTTTTTTTTTTGTATGAAAAGGGGAAGACTATTTTGGTAATAATTTTATCAGACTCTTTTTTGTTTATACATAAGAATCCTTTATATTCTGCTTATATTTTTAATGGTTTTTAGGCTTAAAATAGTGCTTGTTGAAATAAATTCCCTATCTTTAAAACTGCATTTGTTCTGTAAATTTTGTGTAAAAATAAATCATTTTTGTTTTTATATATTTGATGCGCTACTTAGATTAAAATGGCTGTTGCTATATTAAACTTCTTGTCGAAAAACGTTCGGTGTACTTCAACACCCAAACTTAAAAAATCGCCCAACAGGATCTGTTAATGAAACTGATAAAATAAAAATATGGTTCATAAAGTTTAAATAATCTATTTAAAAAAACTTTTAAAACCCAAATTATTAATGTATCGTATCACATACATAGATATAGTAATAATATACAGATTGATCATTGGGGGATTGATCATCCTTTTCACTCGGGAAAAGACGGCGATTTTACCAAAATGTGGCAGTCTTTCCCCGAGTGAATGCACACGGGAATACACACGAATGTTTTAGCAAATAAAATTCATGAATAATTTATTTACTAAAGGTGAATGAAAAGCTCCAGATATAGTTTCAAATTCATTCTTCTTTTTTTCCTTTTTTCCTTCAAAACCACTTAATGGCTGATTCCAAAGCTTTTTTTTCGGCATCAAAAATCTTTGCACGATAATATGGGGATGATAGATCTATATATATTATTATATCTATGATCACATAATTCTTTTCGAAGATAGAATAAAACTTAATTTGAAAAATAATAATAATAATAACTTTTGTTTATTAACCAAAATAATTGATGAAATTTGAAATGCAAGTTGGTCTTGTGGGGTACAGCCTGTATATTATATTTTTTGTGTTCGTGAGAGAAAATTTAAAAGAATTTGAAAACTGCAATTTTTAATCCTACTTAAAAATCATGTGACTTAATGTGAAGCAGATTTTTCATTTTTTTTTTTCCTCCTAACGGTTTTCATACGATCTTCTGCTGTTGCCACCTAAAATTCATACTTTAGTTAATTTTAAAAAATTAATTGTCCGATTGATAAGCTGTTTAATGCATCGGATTTACAAAAATTTTCCCTTTCATTTGCTATCTTATTTGTAACGATGCGACTGATATTTCTAATTTATTTTCTAATCTTTATGATTTATTTTCCTCATCTATATATATAAAAATGAATGTTTGTCTGTATGTGCTTTGTAAAATCGTAAACAACTTGACCGATTTCGATCATTCTTTTTTTGTTTTTTTCCTTATAGGTCAGGGATGGTTTAGGAAAAAAAAATTGAAAAAATCTTTAAAATTAATTAAAATATGAAAATAATAAACTTATTGACTTATATTGACTTAATATAAGCCATTTAAATTTTTAATGGTTGCCAAAAAAAGTTTACGAGATGTATTTATTTAATGTTTTCAGCATACAGTGCGTGTCGAAATGATAGGTCCACCAGTAAAAACGAAAGTTATGTTGGTAAAAAAGGTTTTATTGTGTACAAAGTACTATTTTATAAACTACATTACTTCATTAAATGTAAAATAATACATGAATAATATACAAATAATAGGAATAATAAGGAAAACAAAAATTACAGGAAAAAGCTGTTTCAAAAAGATAGGTCCACTGAACCAAGCATCAAATTAATGTTGAATTAATAAGAAATTTTTCCACCTTGTTTGAGAATAACCTCATAAATCCTATTCGGCATGGTTTCTACAAGTTTTTGCAAACAATTTTTCTCGATTTTTGACCATTCGGAGGAAATAGCCTTTTTCAAGTCTGCAGTAGTGTTGTACTGCCTTCCGCCTGCATACACCGCTCTTGCGAGTATACCCCACATGTTTTCTACCGGATTCAGGTCGGGGCTGCAAGGTGGCCAATCGATAACATGTACACCATTATCCTGAAACCATTCGAAAGTGGACTTTGCAGTGTGCACAGGCGCATTGTCCTGTTGGAACATGAAGAATGGGCCCCCAATGTTCTCTGCTTGTGGAAGAAAATATTGTTCAAGCAGCTCTTGATAGCCTGCAGCATTCAAACGATTGTCTACAAATGCTATATCAGTTTTTCCTGCACCTCCGAATCCGGCCCATACCATAACTGAACCACCACCAGCTTGCCTCTTCGAGAATATCTATTTATCGTTACGCAGATCGTGCCAGTAGTACTGCCAGCCATCTGGACCATCCAGGTTGAATTTCTTTTCATCACGGAATATCACACGATGCCAATCTTGTTTCCAGGACATCACTTCATGTGCGCATTTCAATCTGTTTTCTTTGTGCTTTTTAGTCAATTTCGGAGCCGCTTTCCTCTTCACGTAAACTATATTGCCGAACTTCTTTACCACTCTATGGACTGTAGATTTTGATATTGAAGGGTTTTGTTGTCTGGCCACAGTGGATAAGCTCATATTTCCAGATTTTAACTCCTTTACGATAGTCCTTCTTTGTCGGGGTGTCACTTTTGATGGGCGGCCAGATGATTTTTTACTGCCATAAGCATTTCTAAGTCGCAAATAATTGTTTACAACATTATGTGATCTGTTTAAAAGTTTACCTATTTCTCTATTCGATTTTCCACACGTTTTAAATGCATCAATTTTCCCCTGCTCAATCAGCGAAAGACTGCAACGACGACCCATTTCGTTTGATTACAACGTGATGTTCAAATCTGTTTAAATACCTCCACAGCAGCCAGCATAATCCCGCAGTAAGACTAACCAACGATATTTATGCAAATTTTTTGGAAATAAACGTGATTGGTGCAAAATTTCTGAAGGTGGACCTATCTTTTCGAAACGGTCTGAAAATGAAAATTTGCATTAAATAAAAAGGAATTATTTATTTTAAAGAAATTTCTTCATAAATAGTTATAACAATTACTGATTAATTATCTCTACCAAAAAAGTGATTCTTATTCTCAATTAAGAGTCGAAATTTTGAAAAATGCGGGTGGACCTATCATTTCGATACGCACTGTAAAATGAAATATGCTTTCACGCGAAAAGTAAGAAATTACTAAATGTTAAATGGGTCGATGATAAAATGACACTTTATAATTTTAAAATGAAATAGTAATATTCACGGAGTAATATTAATAGGAGTTGAAGGTCCAATGGGAGAAAGCTACGAAACTGTGATCTAAATTTTTGGTAAATATTGAGGGCGCCACTTGTCATTCCTCCCTACCTCGGCGCGGATATACTGTTGTTTTCAATAGAATTTTGCTGGAGTACATTTAAAATTTTTTATTTTAAGCAATTTAATTTCTTTGTAAGAACTGCATAATTCAGATGTTTCAAATAAATGCTTCGTTCCTAGTTTTAAATAAATGTACGTTTTATTATTATTATTATTATTATTATTTTGTGGAAAAAAAATTGGCAACAATTAAATTAGGGATAAAATTTTAAAATTTAAATGGCTTATTTATCAGAAATTAGAAGGTTATTATTTTCACATTTTAATTAATTAAGAAAAAACTAATCAAAAATTCGAAAATCTGACTTCAACGTGCACAATGGCCCTTCGGGGGGCACCTTTGTGTTAAATCTCGTGACTGTCCGAGCTACAGTTTTCGAGAACAGTGAAATATACAAATATTGCTCACTTAATAGTATAAGATAGTGATTCGTTAAGAGGGTCAAACATAAATGCCCACGTGCAACACGTGCCTGCGCAGCCGAAGGCAGTCGGGATCCGAAGCCAGATCCCATCCCCCCCCCCCCCCCCAATTAGAAATGAATTTTTTTAAATCAATTTCTTTTTTCTTTTTTTTTTTCTAAATGATATGCCATTTTTTAAATTCATCAATTATAGTAATTCCTTTAAAAACAGTGAAGTCGGTAGATATGAATATAATTTTCGTAATTATCTCCGAAATAGAAAGACCAAAGAGAGAGGTTCCACGTCCAACCGTTTTTGAGTTATACGAGACACACACATACGTACATACAGACGTATGAAGTCGCAGATGTCTGTAAAACGCATTAAGAAGCACAACCTGACACCATGACAGCCACAATTACAATATTCTACGATCGTTCGTTTATTGAGATACAAAATCTATTCAGTATTACAATACTTCTTTATACTTTGTATAAAGCCATATTTCAAAAACTACCTTAAATGTGTAAATGTGTTTTATGAATTAAAATCTATGAGTAATACCGTATAATGATGATGTACTTTCAAAAGAGCCACTCCTCTTTAACTGTTTAACCCCCCCCTCTTTTTTTTTTTTTTTTTTTTTTTCGAACTCCTTTTAAAAAGGGCTGTTTCTCAAACAGCTGATCCTAATTTTCTAAGAAGCAAATAATGATTAACACCCGAATAAACGACTACGTCAGAAACGTCAAAAGACAAATATTTGAGATGCAAGCAGCTGTTTCGGTAGCCTTACGCGTACCGTCTTCAGTGCAAAAAGAATTCTGAATCTGGAGAAGTGCTCGTATCTATAGAAGAGAGACCGAGTTTAGTTCAACCAGTAGGATTACGGGAAAGGGGGGGGGGAGTGTGGCCAATAGGAAATTAGGAATGTTAGCTGTGTAAACAGTAGAAAAATTAAGAAAATGTGGACTGAATGTAAAATTTCCAACAATCAGACAAATAGGGAACAGCGAAATCACGATTTACAAGGCTTTTAAAATTTTTATGAATATGAAAAGCTTCAAAGAAATCGAGTTCGTGAATGGATTTAGGTCTGCAAATTATTTTAGCTGAATAAAATTTAAAATTATGATTTTCCTCCCAGCAATGTTTAGAAATAGCCGATTTATTGGTTTCTTGTTTGCTCTTTTAGACGAAACTTATGACTGCGTTTAGTTTGGCCAATATAGGATAAACCACACTGACAGGAAATACTATAAATGCCCCAAGAATTGTGCATATCAATTGGATCTTTTAACTGAGAAAAGGTGAGTTTGTTGGAAGGCGAAAATATTATTTTAAAATCATATTGTTTGAGAATTTTAGCTATGGTTTGACTCGATTTTGGAAAATAGGATAAAACACAATACTGATATTAGAAGAGACTGATTTAGTAAACGAAATACCAGGGAGTTGGGAGTTGTAATATTTGGATAGCTTTGAAAGGGTCATAACCTCTGTCAATTGCAATGGCTTTTAGGTATTTAATTTCAGATTTTAATAAAATAAAATTTGAACAAATATTAAGGGCATAATTTACAAAAGTATAGAAAGCAGCCATTTTTTGGTTAGGTGGGTGACATGAACGTGCATGGGGAGGAATGGAGACTGCAAAATTTTTACGATAGACGGTGGTTGAAAATCCATATACAGTGCGAGAGACGAGGGTATCAAGAAGTGGAAGGGAGCCATTATTTTCTATTTCGTATGTAAACTGGATATTACTGTCAATTGAATTTAAAGTTTCTAAGACATGGTCGATATTGTGACGAGATATATGTCGATAAGCGTGAAGGTGTCAACGTAACAGGTCCAAAAAGGAAAAGATACTTTCTTCAAAAGCTTGCTTTCGAAATAGTGCATGTAAATATCTGCGAGAATTGGGGAGACAGGGGAACCCATGGCTAAACCTTCAGACTGACGATAGAATTTATTTTGGAAAGAAAAAGTGGTTTGTGATAAACAAATGCGGATAAAAGAAATTAATTCTCGTATTTCAAAAGATGTGAAATGAAACTGTTTTAATCAATTTTGGAGACAGCTGAGGGCGTCACTTTTTGGAACATTAGTGAAAAGAGATTTTACATCAAAAGAAACCATAGTGAGATTAGTGTGAGGGCAGTTTTGAATATTTTTTGCAAATTTTATGGAATTCTTAACAGTGTAACTATTAGCAGCAAGAAGGGGAGCAAAAATTGTGCTGAGAAATTTAGCTAAATTATAGGAAGCAGTACCGATATTAGAGACTATGGGACGAAATGGAATATTGAGTTTGTGAACTTTCGGTAAAGCATCTCTTTTCACTAATGTTCCAATAAGTGGCGCCCTCTGCTGACTGGAAAATAGATTAAAAGAGTTTCATTTCACATCTTTTGAAATACAAGAATTAATTTCTTTTACCCGCATTTGTTTATTACAAACCACTTTTTCTTTCCAAAATAAATTCTATCGTCAGTCTGAAGGTTTAGCCATGGGTTCCCCTGTCTCCCCAATTCTCGCAGATATTTACATGCACTATTTCGAAAGCAAGCTTTTGAAGAAAGTATCTTTTCCTTTTTGGACCCGTTACGTTGACACCTTCACGCTTATCGACATATCTCGTCACAATATCGACCATGTCTTAGAAACTTTAAATTCAATTGACAGTAATATCCAGTTTACATACGAAATAGAAAATAATGGCTCCCTTCCACTTCTTGATACCCTCGTCTCTCGCACTGTATATGGATTTTCAACCACCGTCTATCGTAAAAGCTTTGCAGTCTCCCTTCCTCCCCATGCCCGTTCATGTCACCCACCTAGCCAAAAAATGACTGCTTTCTATACTTTTGTAAACCTTAATATTTGTTCAAATCCTATTTTATTTAAATCTGAAATTAAATACCTGAAAGCCATTGCAATTCCCAGAGGTTATGACCCTTCCATTATAGACAAAGCCATCCAAAAATTACAGCTCCTTCGTATTTCGTCTACTAAATCAGTCTCTTCTAATATCAGTATTGTCTTACCCTATTTTCCTAAATCCAGTCAAACCACAGCTAAAATTCTCAAACAATATGATTTTAAAATAATATTTTCGTCTTCCAATAAACTCACCTTTACTCAGTTAAAAGATCCAATTGATATGCATAATTCTTGGGGTATTTATAGTATTTCCTGTCAGTGTGGTTTGGCCAATATATTATTGGCCAAACTAAACGCAGTCTTAAATTTCGTCTAAAAGAACATATGAATTACGTCCGCAAACAAGAAACCAATAAATCGGCTATTTCTAAACATTGCTGGGAGGAAAAATCATAATTTTAAATTTAATTCAGCTAAAATAATTTGCAAACCTAAATCCATTCATGAACTCGATTTCTTTGAAGCTTTTCATATTTATAAAAATTTTAAAAACCTTGTCAATTGTGATTTCGCTGTTCCCTATTTGTCTGATTGTTGGAAATTTTATATTCAGTCCACATTTTCTTAATTTTTCTACTGTTTACACAGCTAACATTCCTAATTTCCTATTGGGCACACCCCCCACCTTTCCCGTAATCCTATTGGTTGAACTCAATTCGGCCCCTCTTCTATATATACGAGCACTTCTCCAGATTCAGAATTCTTTTTGCACTGAAGACGGTACGCTTAAGGCTACCGAAACAGCTGTATGCATCTCAAATATTTTTCTTTTGGCGTTTCTGACGTAGTAGTTTATTCGGGTTTTAATATTCCAATGCTAGTCTCCTGTTATTATAAGCAAATAATGAGCCTTTTCATTTTCCGAACGTGCATCTATAAGGAAAGTAGTGTAATCATGATTAAAATTCAATCTTGAGATTTTGGTATTGACATACGTTGTAGGGTGGGTGCCCCGAGTTCATTTCTGCTCTGTGATGTATGCATGTGTATGTATATATGTGTATGTATATATGATAATCTATGTATATATGTGAGTGAGTGAACAGGATAGCGTCTAACCGCTTTGATCGATGATTGAGTTGAAAGTTGCTACGTAGGGTATAGGTCGTCGAAACACACATCCTATTGATTTCGATGTATCTAGCAGTTTTTTTAGAGGGACCTAAAGAAAAATTCTTTATCATTCTAGCCTATCGGCTCAAATATTTAAAGTGCAATAGCGTCTAAACGCCTTATTCGAAGGAACTGAAAATACTATAAATCACCGTCACACGAACTGTATGAATTTTGAAGTATTTAGTTTTTTTACAGGGACACAACAAAATATTCTCCATCAATCTGCCGATGGGCTCAATTTAAAGTGCCTTATTCGATTGAGCATTAAATTTATATACACTTTATAGATCATTATTGCACGAACTGTATAGATTTTGATGAATGTAACATTTAATTTTTTGAAGTGAAAACTTCTTTAGGCGAGTTGAGTACTTTTGGATGAACAAAAATCATGGAACTCGCGTCATCGTCACCGAACGCTTTCCATGATCTATATGTATACTGTGTATATATGTACATAGATATACCTCTGTGCGTTATTAGTACAAATTATCTATATACAAAGAGTCTATCTCTCTACATATATATCCATATATGTAGCGCACAGCGCGGCATGCCTCATACACACACACATTAATATATATAATGATCCTCATCTGTCATTCACGATTCCAGTTTACACCGCTTCAAAACAGAGAGTTTTGGCAGCCATTTTTTTTTTTTTTTTCCCGTTTGTTCAATTTAACTTACGAAAACATACATATCATTTTCATACATGTTTTGTATCGCACATATTGTTACTTATTCCCTCTATAACCTTGAAAAACTATTCAATTTTAATGTTTAAATGTTTAATTAAATATAACGGATCACTGACTATTATAAACATGAACCTATAAATAGAATTATGTAACTTCATGATTATAAACAACGCAATGCCAAATAAAAACAAACATAAACTGTTGCCATTCAGAAAATACAAATTCCAAATGGACAACTTTTTAATTCTGAATGAACGACTCTTTGACTGTTTCATTAAAAAAAAACGCTTAAAATATTTCTAAAACATATGGACAATATTCCTGTGACGTCACAGTAGGTAAAATCGCCGAACACGTGGCCGATATTTTGTAAACAAACTAGATTCAAGATGCTATTTTATTGTTACGCATAACATTTTCCAAAACATTTCTCCAGTGAAACTTAATAATCAGATATCTGTTCAAACAAGAACAAAAGAGAAATGTAAACAACTGAATCGAATGATAAAGTTACAACTATTCCATATCGTAAAATTGCAGAACATTTTATGTATACACACACGCATATATATACAATAAATAAAATTTTTATAAGAATATTTTATTACCAGCTGATATTCTTGTAGCCTCGAACCCAAAGTGGGAATATGGTCCATTAAAGCCTTAAAAATCTTAAAATATTTGTAAAAACATATTAAAGTCTTTAAATATTTTTATCAAGCTTCATTATTTGTTTACATTGTAAGGTATGATTGGCGTCGAGTTCAATACGTAAATGTCGCCAGTTGATTTTAGTCTTGAAATTAGTGTAAAGTTATAGTTGGGATAGAATGTTTGGTTGGGCAAGTAAAGGTCACCAGTTGAAATGAGTATTGAAAGTAGGGTAGTCTAAGGTGATAATGTCGAGTCAAGGTAAAATGTTCAGTTGAGAATGAGAAAGTCCCTAGCTGGATCCTGGATATTTTGGCGATGTTGTGGGTGAGATAGCTGGTTGGGAGTATAGAGTAGAGGTGAATTTGGGTTAGCATGGAGTGTCTGTAATTATTAGATAGTTAGTTAGAAAATACGCAAGCAAAGTGATGACGTCACTGGGTGTCAGTGGATGCAAGAAAATGATTTCCTATGTTAATCGCCCATTGGATTTTTTGTAAAAAATTATTAAAAATTGAGAAAAATTATTTCCCGATTTTAATTCCCATATTTTGGTATAGATATGTATTAGTCATGCGTTAGATTAAGTTGTTTTTGCTGTAAAATTGATAAAATTTAAATTTTAAATTTCAAAACTTTAGAAAAATAAAATAGCAAACTTCCATATTAGATTGAAAACATAAGCATTTCATTTCGAAGGATGATATTTACACAATAAATATCCAACTAATATACTAATTAAAAGGAAAATTATAAATATTCTATCATAATTTGAAGTCAAATTTGTTTTCAAATGTCTAAATAAAGTGTCTGATATAAGATACTCATATGTTGCAGCGGAATAGATTTAATATATCTGTCATCCTTGGCGGAAAAAATATATCGCCAAATTATTTGGCGAACATATTTTATTCCTTTCATGGTTATTTTAACAACTTATATTAAGAGAGCGATGAATTATATGAAACAATATTTCGTACAATACATATTACGAAAATAAACATCTGGCATTTATACTTTCGTAGTATGTTTTTAATCGCCAAATACAAAAAACGCCAAAGATGACACAGTTTTGAAATTTAAAATTTTGTCAATTTGACAGCAAAATAACTCAATCTAACACAGGGATACGATAGCATATCTATACCCAAATACGGGTATTAAAATCGGGAAATAATTTTCCTCGATTTTTAATTATTTTTTACAAAAAATACAATGGACGATTAATATAGGGAATCTTTTTCTTGCATCCACGGACGGTCAGTGACGTCACACTTCGCTTACGTATTTGGAAACAGGATCTTCGATAGTCTTAAAAAAAGTATTTTGGTAAAATGAAGTAAATCGTTATTTACTTCCTCTTACCCATAGGGTCGAGAAAGTATTGTTTTAGGGTCAAATTTTCGAACGCGAGTTTTTGTTATACTTACATGTTCTGAGGTCCCCTGAATACGAAAATCACGTTTTTAGCGAATGGTCTCTGTGTCTGTCTGTCTGTCTGTGTGTCTGTTATCAGCATATCTCAAGAACAAATAGTAGCAGAAATTCCAAACTCGGTATTCTAAATGTGTATCATATAGGGATGCTACAGTAAGCTTTTCGTTAAGATGAAGCAAATGGTTCGTGTACAGGGACATTCAAATAAATTACGGCGGTCTATGGGGGAAATTGCAGGTAAGTAGAATTTAACATCTATAGACTGCACTAAACCAAATGAAACGAATACATATTTTTTGTAATAGAGATAGTCAACTGGGAAATTTTTTTTTTGTGTATGTAGGAGCCTCGCCTCGCCCCCTGGGGTAGATGTCCTCCCTCGAGTGGAGTAAATTTTCATGATGGGTATCTTTCAAAAGAGCTCGCCAATACCTTTAAAACGAATGGTTGAACCATCGATCTATGATAATTTAAAATAAAGTTATTGATTTCTTTCATTTTTAAATTTTTTTTTTTTTTTTTTTTTTTTACTTTAATATTGAGAATAAATTCAACTTTTTTTTGGATATTTAGTGTTATACTATTTCTCTAATTTGGAAATCGTCTGTATTATCATACAAGATAACTTTTTTAAATAATAATTTTAATAAATTATTTTTTTTAAACTGAATTATTTTTAATAACCGAATTAAATTCTATATAAATGTAGGTGCATTAATGAAACGGGGGGTTGAGGGGGGCCAGAACTAATTATCATATAAAACTCTTCCGAAGCCTAATTTAAATTGTTTAACATAGGTTTACATAACAGTACTCTTTATCTTACCTCTTAATCTCCAACCTGTACTTATAGCATTAAATTTCAGGGTAAGAGAAAGTCGTGTGAGTGACACACTAGATTATTCTTATTATGAGGACTTTAAATAGAGCACTTAACGGAACACTGGGATGTGTTGTTGCTGTTGTGTTGTCGGGCCTATATTTTTTGTCAACCAGCAGTTTTTTTATTGTCATTTATATTTATTGATCGGGTAGAATTTTTTAAATTTCAGAACGAAAATTATAAAATATCGAAACACATTTGATTTATAAACAAAAATTGAAAATACATTTAAATGATCCCGTGGTAATCTTCATGATCTAAACATTGTTTTCAAGATTTATCGTTCACATTCCGTCATTTTTGACGGGGTTATATACTAGTATATATATATATATATATATATATATATATGTATGTATAAAATGTATACTAATACGAGTAGTCTACTGGCTACTAGCATCTGTCTCTTTCTAGTTCTATACTCTACGTATGTATGTACTTTTTCCACAGTCTATACATAGTTCACCACGTACAAGCACGTGTTTTTATACAGACTGTTATAGTCTTCATTTTTCTTTCAATATAAATTTTCAAATAAATAATTTAAAAAAAAATAATTATAAGATAAAAAAAAATTTATAAACCATGTTTTTAAATTTTCTGTTGAATCATATAAACGCTACTGAGCGCAGTGGGAATCCGGAGCAATTGGAAAAAAGTATTAAAAAAATCCCTTGCTATCGTGTTTTGAGCTATTATAAAAGTTTCGAATGGCTATCTAGCCGGGAAGTTAGTTAAAAGTAGATTGCAAGCTTTGTACTGGTAACGCTAACGAAGAAAGCAGGGTCCCGAAGCAATTGGTTAAAAATATTTAAAAAATGCATTTTCACCGTATTCTGAACTATTCTGAAAGTTTCAAATGTCTAGCTAGTCGGGAAGTTAGTTAAATAAATTTTCTGTTGAATCCTATGAACGCTGCCGAATACAGTAGGGACCTGAAACAGTTGACTAAAAGTATTAAAAAAAATGTTTTGCCCCCGTGTTCTGAGCTATCCTGAAAGTTTCAAATATCTAGCTAGTCTGGAAGTTAGTGAAAAATCGATTGCAAGCTTTGTACTGGTAACGCTGCCGAAGGCAGCAGTTACCCGAAACATTTGTATTTAAAAAATGCATTAAAAGTATTTAAAAAATGTAAAAGTATTTAAAAAGTATTTAAAAAGTAAAAGTATTTTAAAGCAAAGGTATGTAAAAGTATTTAAAAAGTATTTAAATCTAAAAGTATTTAAAAAATGCATTTTCACCGTGTTCTGAATTATTGTGAAAGTTTCAAATGTCTAGCTAGTCAGGACGTTAGTTAAATACAATTTCTGTTGAATCATATAAACGCTGCCGAAGGCAGTAGGGACCTGAAGCAGTTGACTAAAAGTTTTTTAAAAAGTATCGTCACCGTGTTCTGAACTATCCTGAAAGTTTCAAATGTCTAGCTAGTCGGGAAGTTAGTGAAAAATCGATTGCAAGCTTTGTACTGATAACGCTGCCGAAGGCAGCAGGAACCCGAAACAGTTGGCTAAAGGTATTAAAAAAATGTATTTTCACCGTGTTCTGAACTATCCTGAAAGTTTCAAATGTCTAGCTAGTCGGGAAGTTAGTGAAAAATCGATTGCAAGCTTTGTACTGGTAACGCAGTCGAAGGCAGCAGGAACCCGAAGCAGTTGGTTAAAAATATTTAAAAATTGCATTTTCGCCGTGTTCTGAACTATTCTGAAAGTTTCAAATGTCTAGGTTGTCGGGAAGTTAGTTAAATAAATGTTCTGTCGAATTATATAAGCGCTGCCGAAGGCAGTGGGACCTGAAATAGTTGACTAAAATTATTAGAAAAATGTATTTTCACCGTGTTGTGAGCTGTCTTGAAAGTTTCAAATGTCTAGCTAGTCGAAAAGTTAGTGAAAAATGGATTGCAAGCTTTGTACTGATAACGCTGCCGAAGGCAGCAAGAACCCGAAACAGTTGGCTAAAGGTATTAAAAAAATGTATTTTTACCGTGTTCTGAACTATCCTGAAAGTTTCAAATGTCTAGCTAGTCGGGAAGTTAGTGAAAAATCGATTGCAAGCTTTGTACTGGTAACGCAGTCGAAGGCAGCAGGAACCCGAAGCAGTTGGTTAAAAATATTTAAAAATTGCATTTTCGCCGTGTTCTGAACTATTCTGAAAGTTTCAAATGTCTAGGTTGTCGGGAAGTTAGTTAAATAAATGTTCTGTCGAATTATATAAACGCTGCCGAAGGCAGTGGGACCTGAAATAGTTGACTAAAATTATTAGAAAAATGTATTGTCACCGTGTTGTGAGCTGTCCTGAAAGTTTCAAATGTCTAGCTAGTCGAAAAGTTAGTGAAAAATGGATTGCAAGCTTTGTACTGATAACGCTGCCGAAGGCAGCAGGAACCCGAAACAGTTGGCTAAAGGTATTATGAAAATGCATTTTAACTGTGTTCTGAACTATTCTGAAAGTTTCAAATGTCTAGCTAGTCGGGAAGTTAGTTAAATAAATTTTCTGTCGAATCATATAAGCGCTGCCAAAGGCAGCGGGACTTGAAATAGTTGACTAAAATTATTAGAAAAATGTATTGTCACCGTGTTGTGAGCTGTCCTGAAAATTTCAAATATCTAGCTAGTCGGGAAGTTAGTTAAAAATCGATTGCAAGATTTGTCCCTGACAAACCCACAAACAAACCCACAAACAAACCCACAAACAAGAATCGAAGTTAATAAAAACATGGTAAAAAAAAATATTTTAGTCCTATTACAATATTAACACTTCTTTAGAAACCAAAAATGATAATCTAATAGCTCGACAATACAATTCACAAGTTACTTAGTTTTTACGTCTATCGGCAGTCCCCCAAAGCCTGCTTTTAGTTTTAGGTTGATTTCTTTAGAAATCGACCTATTGCAATCACTTCCTTTTTCTATCTATCTATCCAGAATAAAAATTTTGTCATCACGATAACTCCCGAAATCGAACCAAATTTGGACAGTGACCTAATCTTATAAATATCTTGGATGAGTTCATTAACCAAGTTGCTCCGACTTTTTGTTTTCAAGTGGCAGCCACTTGAAAATTTCAAACCGACATTGTAAAAAACATATTTAAAGCAAGATTTGCTTGAATTTTGATGTAAATAAGGCCACATAAGGGTTTCAATGAAGTTTATTAATGAAGTTTATCCGCAATTTTTAATAAAGTGGCAGATATTTTAAGTTAAGCGGGACCACTTGAAATCAGGCTACCACTTGAAAATTTAAAATCCCTTTAACTTCCGAAATAATACTCCAAATCGAATCAAATTTAGACAGTGTTTTAACTTATCTTATAAATATCTTAGATGAGTTTATTAACCAAGTTGCTCCGCCATTTTGTTTTCAAGTGGAGACTACTTGAAAATTTCAAATTCAAATTGTAAAAAGCGTATTCCGAATTTGTTTGAAATTTGGCGTAAATATACACCACATAAGGGTGTCAATGATGCTTATTAATGAAATTTATCCGTCATTTTTAATAAAGTGGTAGATATCTTAAGCGGGACCACTTGAAATCAGGCTACCACTTGAAAATTTAACTTCCGAAACTATAACTTCCGAAATAATACTCCAAATCGAACCAAATTTAGACAGTGTCTTAACTTATCTTATAAATAACTTAGATGAATTTGTTAACCAAATTGCTCCGCCATTTTGTTTTCAAGTGGAGACCACTTGAAAATTTCAAATTCAAATTGTAAAAAGCGTATTCGAATTTTTTTTTTTAATTTTGATGTATACATAGATTACACAAGTGTCTCAAATAACTTTATTAATGAACTTTATCCGCCATTTTTAATAATGTGGCGGATATCTTAAGTTAAGCGGGATCACTTGAAATGAGGCCACCATTTGAAAATTTAAAACCATGATAACTTCCGAAATAATACTCCAAATGGAACCAAATTTGAATAGTGTCTTAACTTATAAATATCTTAGATGAGTTTGTTAACCAAGTTGCTCCACCATTTTGTTTTCAAGTGGAGACCACTTGAAAATTTCAAATTTAAATTGTAACAAGCGTATTCCGAAATTGTTTGAATTTTGATGTAAATACAGACCACATAAGGATTTCAATGAAGTTTATTAATAAACTATATCCGCCATTTTTAATAAAGTTGCAGATATCTGAAGTTAAGCGGGGCCACTTGAAATCAGGCTGCTACTTGAAAATTTAAAATCACGATAACTTTTGAAATAATACTTCAAATCGAACCAAATTTTGACAGTGATATTATCATATAATTATCTTGAATGTTTTCACTAGGCAACTTGCCCCGACATCATGTGTCTGTGTTCCAGCCACTTGAAAATATGCCATCACGATCGCTTTTAAAATACTAAACTGATTCAAATAAAAAATGTATAGTGAACTTATGGTTCAAATATCTAGAATAAGTTCAATTGGTGACTTGATCCGCAATTTTATTTTCAAGTGGCGGCCACTTGAAAATTTGTCATATGGTAAATTCAGTAATAGCGAATCAATTCGCATCAAATTTGGGTAGTGGATTTATCATTCAAATATATCAGATAAGTTCGCTGGGCATCTCACTTCACTTTTTTTTACAAGTGGTGCCACCTGAAAATTTCTCATGACGATAATTTTTGAAATACTGATTTAATTTAAACTAGAACTGGACAATGAACTTATCGTACAAATATACTGGATGATTTGGATGGGCAAGTTGTTTTGCTATTTTGTTTTCCAAGTCGCAGCCACTTAGACTGCCACTTGAAAAAATTTGCCATAATAATAATTTTTGAAACACGGCACTGATTTAAACCACAGTTGGACAGTAACCTATGCTTCCAATATCTTCGATGTGTTTGCTGGAACTTTAGAAATACTTAATCAATTCAAATCAAAGTTGAAAAATGGATTTATCATTCAAACAACAAAAATTTAGAAAATTCACGTAACTCGGAACCAAATACGTTATTGCGTCCATATTTGGTATATCGATAATAAGTATTTTCTCACCAAAAGTCGCCAAATTTGGCGCCAAATCCATTACCTGCGTTACTGGATCTTTTTAATGCGTTTTTAAGGAAAAATTAGGCTATTTTAATGCTAAACTAGAAATGCAGGAAACTAACATTTTATCGACTTACTAAAGCCTCTTTGAAAGAATTTCTACAAAAAAAAAAAAAAAAAAAAAAATTCAAATTTGCAATGATATCTTAGATGAGCAACTTTTTCTGTCATTTTGACTGAAGTGGCAGCCACTTAATTTTTCAACACAATGACTTTTGAGATTTTGAATTAATTTGAAGTATATGTGTACAGTAGACTTATCTCACAAATACATTGCGACTCATTGCGACAACCGTGAAACTACGAGACTGAAATGACCCACCCACTAGGATACCCTCTTTCTTCGCATAGATCTCCTCATTTTTAGGTGCGTGGATCATTGCGTGGCTGATGAGAACATCAGGGCGACCTGCCACGCAGTGATCTTCCTAATGCACAGCTCAACATGTTGCCCACCCACACGAAATAATTCCGATAACGGACGATAGTAATGGAAGCATACAAACCTCCTTCCTGCTTCTGCTCCTTCTGCGATTTGTTCGTTTTCACCATTTCTGTGGGAAAAAAAAATATACAAAATTTCATCATCTTAAAATGTAAAGTGTCACACATGATAAAAATAAATAACAATATGTATAACACATAATAAAATGCTACAATTACACAGTTAAACTAGTATGTTGTGGCCACCACAAGACTTTCTTCTATATTTTCCTATGCAAATTCACTCAGTAACAATATTTAAAAAAAAAAAAAAAAAAAAAAAAAAAAATTTTCGTGAAAATTTTTAAAAATCGACAACTTTGTTTTAAATTATCACATATTTATAGTTCAACCATTCGTTTTAAAGATATTGACGAAACCTTTCGAAAAATACCCATCTTGAAAATTTACCCCCCGGGGGGGGGAACCGATGCCCCCCATGCACAGATTTTTTTTCTAGCTAACTACTACTATTATCAATAATTCATATTAATTTTACAATCACAAGTTTAAAATAACGCTCATTATGTACATTTATACGAAATTTTGTCCTATAATGTCATGTTAAAAGTTTACATAAAGTGCTATCACAGCGCCACCTGCTGGGCGATTGATCCCCAAATCTAATCAGCACAATGCCCCGCCAGGGTCAAACTATATACCAAGTTTGGTTGAATTTCATTCATTGGTTCGTGAGATACGAGAAACGATACAAGAAACCATAAACAGACAGATAGACATTTTTTAAAAACTATCAATTCGTGTTCAGGACATCCCAAAACGTGTAGATCCATCAAAAAACGGAGGTCGAAAAATTTCGCGAATCCAATACTTTCTGTATATTACATATAGAAGAAAGTAAAAAAGGAAAGCCGCACTTGGATAATTTTTTATTACCTTTCTCTATATTTAGTAGATTCGTAAAAAAAATTTCTATCACGGGTTTTCGATGGATTGACACGTTTTGAGAGGTCTAGAATACGATTAGACCCTTTTTAGACTAATGTCTGTCTGTGCGTGCGTGACAAAGTTTTATGGAAACGGTAGCACAGAATTTCATAAAATTTGACATGCAGTAGCACCTTGACCTAAATGAGTGCCTATCCACTTTTGGTGAAAATCGTCCAAAAGGTGGCGTTCCCATCCCAATTTTTCTAAATTTTTAACACGGAGGTATAGGACAAAATTTCGTATAAACATGCATAAAGAGAATTAATTTTAGTTCCCCATCATACTTTAGTTATGGGGAACTTAGTTAATCGTGAAAATTTTCGACCTCGGTGTTTTGACTTTTTACACGTTTTCAGGTGTGAGGAATCTGAAAATGACAAAATTTGTAGGGTGTCCGTCTGTAGGGTGTCTGTTAGTTTGTTAGTCCGTTTGTTAGTCTGTATACACGATATCTCACAAACAAATGATCGCAGAGAGGTCAGATCTGTTTCAAAATATTACTGTCGACACTGCCAGGAACCTTATTCATTTACAACATTCGAATTAAAAAACTTCGTAAGTTATTAGAAATTTACGATTTTCTTAACATGGGAGAATGGGGCAAAATTTCACTTAAACGTCCGTTAAGTAGAAAATTTTTACTGTAAAGATGTCAGGACAGTTTTAAAATATCAGTTTTGAATTCGGAATGAACATCATAATCTACAAACATGCTACTTTGAAAGTTTCGTAAGTTATTTGGAATTTACGAATTTCTTAAACGTCAAAATTTCACATAAACGTCAATTTTGAGGGATATTTTCCTCGTAAAGACCTCTTCTTAAATATTATTTAGAACACTGGCATGAATATTATTGACTATTAATTTTCCAATATAAAAACTTCATAAGTTATTGGAAATTTACGAATTTCTTAACATAGCGGAATAGAGCAAAATTTCACATAAACGTCAATCTTGAGGGATATTTTCATCGTAAAGATGTCACACCACTTTTAAAATATTATTTAGGATACTGGCATGAATATCATAAACTGTGAATTTTCCAATTAAAAAAATTCGTAAGTTATTTCGAATTTACGATTTACTTAACATGTCAGAATAAGGCAAAATTGAGCATAAACGTCCATTTTGAGGATCATAAATATATCAGACAACTTTAAAATAACATTTATGATACTTGTTTGAAAATGATTGACTACAAATAGGGTAAGTGCGCCAGTGATTGACACTTTTAGAGCAATCTCTGGTGTTTTTAATGTTCTAGCCAGCAGAAAATTTTTTTTAGAAATCGTAAGTTAGTACATATGGTATGAAAGACATTGAGAACCACATATATGTTAAAATATATACATTTGATAACAATTATTTTTACTTTCCGTACATAAACATACGTATGTAAGGAAAGTATTGTAATCATGTCAAAAATCCGAATTTGAGATTTTGGTGTTTCTATACATTTTGAGGTCCCCTGAGTCCGTATTCACTATTTTTTCGGTGATGTATGTATGTGTATGTGTATATGTGTGTATGTATATATGTGTGTGGTATGTATGTGTATGTGTGTGAATATGCTAGCGTCTAAACGCTTTGTTCGAATGAGCTGTAAGTTGGTACGCATGTTGCAAGTCACTATAGCACGAACCCTATTGATTTTGGTGAATCTGACACTTACAGTTTTTTTACAGGGACACAAAGAAAAATTCTTTATCATTATGGTCTATGGGACCAAAATCTTAAAAGTGCGATAGCATCTAAACGCCTTATTCAATTGAGCAAACAATTTATACACATATTATAGGTCACAGTTACTCAATCTGTATAGATTTTGGAGAATCTGGCACTTATAGTTTTTTTACAGGGACACAAAGAAAAATTCGTTATCATTACAGCCTATGGGACCAAATTTTAAAAAGTGCGATAGCGTCTAAACTCCTTATTCAGTTGAACAAAAGAAATTATGCACATATTATAGGTCACAGTTTCACGATCTATATAGGTTTTGGTGAATCTAGCACTTCTAGTTTTTTTAAACGACAAATAATTCTGTATTATTATGGCCTATTGGGTGAAATTATTTAAAGTGCGATAGCATCTAAATGCCTTGTCCGTTTGAGTGGAAAATTTATATACGAGTTATAGGTCACCATCGCACAAACTGTATGGATTTTGGTGACTCTAGCACTTAACGAGTTTTACAGGGACACAATTAAATATTGTTCATCATTAAGATCTATAGGCTTAAATTATTTAAAGTGCGACAGTGACTAAGCTCCTTATTCAAATTAACTGAAAATTTATATACATGTTATACGTCACCGTCACACGAACTTTATGAACTTTAGAGAACTTTATGAACTTATGGTTCTTTTTACAGGGACAAAATGCAAATTTCTTTGTGTGGCACATGGGTTCAAACTTTAAAGTACGATAGCTCCTCTTACTTTACTTTATCTACAAAACCGTTAATTACTCAATGTTCGGAAAGTCGAGTGGAGTCACTCCAGATTTTTTTTTTTTTTTTTTTTTTTTTTTGACACCCACTCAATGTTCCAGTAATTGACACTTGGTATTCTCAATTATTGACCGGAAAAAAATAATCACATACAAAAGGATATTTAAAAGAGAATTGATAGGCGAGTTTGAAAAAAATCCTTACAGCCGTTTTTAAAGGAACGCCCTTGTGAAATGGAGCTATTTATACAGGACGCCTATGTATTTTCCAGAGCTAACCAACTGTATCATTCGAAAGAGCATCTAATAAAGTGTTTATGTAGCAACTTTGAAGAAAATCGTTAGAGCCGTTTTTGAGATACGGACATACGATCCCATTTCCGGTTTCCGATGACCCACTTCCGGTTTTCCAATTTTCTCAAAAATTTGGGAAATTCATCTGTACACTAGACCTGTATCAGCTGTGAAGTTTCGTATTTCTATCTATATTAGTTTTGGAGATATGATAGCCAGAAAGTTCCACACATACATACACACACTCTGGCCAGTTGCTAAAAACTACGTTTTTTTTTACTCAGGAGACCTTAAAACATGTAAATCAGGTGAAAACTCGATATCAAATTTTTGGACCGAATACAGTACTTCCATTACCTGCGGTAGTCGGGTAATGGAAGTAAAAAGTAGTCAATTTCAGTTAATTGGAATGTATTATGTTTTTGCTTAAAAATATGTCTTCAAATTAATTAGATCTTAATAAAATTAGAAAAAAAAAAAAAAGAATAGAACTGTCATAAATCCAATCCTTTTTTAACTTGCGTTTATTTTGAACAGTATAAACTTTTTTCTTAGAATAAAAAAATCTGTAGTTGAGAGTAGAGTGATGCTACATTATACAAATTACTTTGTCTATGATTTTATTTGAGTTTTAAAAAATTGCCAGATTTAACAACTTTCTGCTTTAGCTATTTTTCAATGTAAAAAAATACGTGTATGAAATGGAAAAATGCATAAAAAATAAAGTATTTTTAAACACCTTCTTGTCATGGAAAGAAAATAATTTTTGTATTCTGCACGTCTGGCTAACCATACCTTTCGAATGATACCATTTTCATTCCTCTACTCCCATCATTAATAGGTTAAAAGTGCACCCTGAATTGCATGCATAGATGAATAATTTGTACTGTATAGGAAAATATAGAAGAAAGTTTTGTGATGGCCACAACATACCAGTTTATTATTATTAATGTAGAGGCCCTATTAAAAAAAAAAAAAAAAATGGTGGGATCCAGCTCACACATTGAGGTGATCCGAGTAGAACCGTTTCTGAAACATTTCTAGAATACTTTTTCCTGCCAGCATAAAGAGTATTCGCCTGCCTTTATGCAAGACAAGTGTGATTATTTTAATTTTAAAATGTTTCTTTTCCGTGGAAACGGAGCCAGGGCCTGATTATACAAAAGGCTCAGAAAGCACAAGCTTCCCCTCTAAAATTTAAGAGGGGCCCGATAAGGATTAAAAACAGGGTCTTGAATTTTTTGTTTCCTATTTTCACACTGAGATTGAATTTTTTCTAAGAAAGGTTACCTAAAACAAGACAAAACACTCACTATTTCGGGAAAAATCTATTATTTAACCTCAAAAATCTGAATGTTCTTAGTTAAAAAGTTGTATGGTTTCAATTTTCTGTGTAGAAACCACCCACATGTATGAAAAAATAAATAAAAATAATAAACACACACTATTTTTTGGTCTATAGCATTTTTATATTGCAATATGTAACAGGAAAACAAGATTTTCCAAAATGAAAAGGGGCCCCGCCCGAAATGATTCTGAGCTTCCCCTAGCTTCAGAGCCCTCAGGAATGAATGTCACCAAGAGAGGAAACGGGCGATTAAGAGATTCTTCTTAATCTTGCAAGAAAATTTCAATCAATCCTCCCACGACTCATTCGAAGTGGTCTACTCTCACACGACTTGGTTTTGTCGCCGCTCTCACTTCTCTCACTAGTTCTACTGTTCAAGTTTATTGTTTCTCTTACGAAAATGGTAGGTGCTGGTTTATCAAAGCATTACGGTTGGCGAGAGGTTTATTACTTCCATTACCCGACTACCGTAGATAATGGAAGTAATGTATTCGGTCCAAAAATTCGATATCCAGTTTTCACCTGATTGACACGTTTCAAAGTCTCCCGAGTCCAAAAAAGTACTTTTTGGCAATGTGAGTGCGTATGTATGTATGTGGGGAATCTTCTGGCTATCCTATCTCTTAAGCTAATAAGGACAGAATTATGAAACTTCAGAATTGAGACAGGTCTGGTGTACAGATGAATTTTCCAAATTTTAGTGAAAATTGGAAAACTGAAAATGTGTCATGGAAAAACGGAAGTCCGTATCTCAAGAACGGCTCTAACGATTTTCTTCAAATTTGCTAAATAAACACTCTGTTAGATGTCCTTTCGAATGACATAGTTGGTTAGTTCGGAAAAATGGATAGGTGATCTGTATAAATAGCTCAATTTCAGGTCTTGGAAGTGCGTTCCTTTAAAAATGGCTGTACGGATTTTTTTTAAACTATTCATAATAACTCCCTTTTAAATATCGCTTTCGTATTTTTTTTTTTTTTTTTTCTGGTTAATAATTGAGTACAGTGCAACCACGTTTCCTACGCCTAGCAGTGAGGACGAATCCAAAATCTTTGAGGGGTGAAAAGTTGACCGACCGGTTGGAATTTAGTAAACATCCAATCATTCGGTTCGCGGTGTTCCCTTATCGCTTATTTTCTCTTAACGAAAAAATTATCTCCCCTATTTTAACAGTGGACTCGTTCAGTCAGCACATGCGCAGAGGCTTCCATGGTCGCAAGAAACGTGGTTAAAGATTATGCCATGTTTTGTAAAAGTTGGTATCTCAAATCGGCTCTAACGATTTTTTAAAAATTATTACATAAATAAATTTTAGATATCCTTTCTCGTGTATTGCGTTGTTATTACAGGAAAATCAACAGCCATCCTGCTTAGGTAGGTTAATTTTAGATCTTGGAAATTAGTGTTTAAAAAAATAACTCTACCTTTGTCTTTCTTTCTTTCTTTTTTACTTGCTATGTAAACTTGGTTTTTACACGTGTATTAAGTTTCTCTTACCGGAAAATTTTAGGTTTCTACTACTTCGTTAGGTCAATTTTATGCCTGCTTATGTTATCTCAAAGAAAGAAAGAAAACCATATAATACGTGTAATAGTGGGCACACCCGATTTTTTTTAAGCATTATTTAATACTACATGCAGCATAATGAAATTAATATAAACCATTTTTCTTGCAAAATTAATATGACACAAAGTTGTTCCGATTCATTGGGAGAGTAGTAAATCGTTAGCAAGAAAAATCACCAAACTTTAGGAGATGTACCTACCTTTCTTATGCCTTCCTTTACAACCCCTTTTTATTTATTTTCATAATTCGTGTTTTGGTACATAGATAACAGCACTGCAGTGATGAAGCTTATCTAGCAACTTCATGCCTAACTCAGTCATTTTATAGGAGAAATGTTCTTCGTTTCATCCAATTCAAGAATTACGAAATGGAAGAGGTTATTCAGCACAATAAAGAGCTACCATTATATTTAATCTAACTAAAACATTTTTTAAAACTCTTTTTTTTGTCAGAGTTCCACATGCGGTAAAATGGACCACCAGTCTCTGTCATAATAAACTGATTGACGGAATCTACATTTTTGATGTGTCAGCTATAAATTATACTTAAAAATTTCAGAGTTAGTCTTTATTAGATGTCTTCAAAGATAAATAAGCAAGTAATTTTTTCTTATTTATTTTTAACTAGGAGGCTACTCAATTTAAATGAATTGAATTGCTATTTATTTCTTATATCTTATTTGGCCTTCGTAATATAATTAACAATTCCTTTTAAGGTCAAGAAGTCAACATAACATATTACAAATTAAATTATTTTTTCCGTTTTGCAACAGTGCTCTACGGTCTTATGTGAATGAATCATCAATTGTTTACAAATTTAATGGATTACGTATGGGAAATAAGAACGCTGTCATTTAAAAATTGCAGCTCTTAGTTCTTCAAAACTAATAATTTAAAAAAAGTTATTCTTTATGCTTTAATATCAGACTGTTTTTTGTTTAATATTACACTCTTATTTTAAGATAAAAGCAATAGAATGATATCGCGTTGTGAAACTTTACAACGAAATAACTTTAAATCTAATAACTTGATGTATACAGTGTCCTCACAGATAATAAACTGTTTTGGAGCTCTTTTAAAAAAATATAACATCTGTGCAATATCTTTTTAAAAAATTCATCAGTTTTTACTAAAAAAAAAATGTCCGACCTTCATCAAAAGCAATCGAATGATATCGCGTTGTGAAACTTAGCAACGTGATATCTTGATGTCTATAATGCCCTCTCAAAAAATGAACATTTTTTAGAGCTCTTTTAAAAAAGTATAAGATCTATGCAGTATCTTTTAAAAAATTCATCAATTTTTACTTTAAAAAAAAAATTGACTTTCATCACCCAAGTAGTTCAAATGTAGACCAATCAAAAATAGGAGTGGTCCACCCGGATGTGTTCCGTTTGCTTTATTTATATAGATTAACATTCAGTTGCTTTTGTATTGTTATATTTTTACAAATACAGTTCCCGCCGCTTATTAAAATCACATTTGTCCTGAGCCAAAGTGATTTTATTAAGCGGCTGATTTTTATACCCGGCGAACGTTCAGCACTCAAGGAAAAGGTCCCTGAATTTGGAAAGAAATTTCAAAAGGTAACGAATAATGGAATTTATAAACAATATTAATTAAGTTTTGATAAATAATTCCTCCGAAATAAGTAAATTAAACGCATTCCAAATTTCTATGCGCTTCTTTCGAAGAAAATCATCATTATTTTACCAAAAGTTCACGCTTTTCTTATAAATTTAAAAATTCTCCATTTGAATCTCTTAATTTATAGCTATTTCAAAACAAGAACTAGAAATTTTTTTTTAATAACTGAAAATTGACATATTGTGTATGTATATATATATATGTCATTTGCAAATCAAATTTGTAACATATTACTGCGCTTTGAAGAATACGTTCCTTGAAATTGTTACGAAGATAAGTTATGGGGCATGTTTAATTTGTAACTATGTTGCAAGTGTAAAATTTTCGAAAGTGAACGATAACGAGTATTTTAATAATAATATTAAAATTCACAATGTAAATAAAACATTTTTTAGTGTGCATAAATAATTTTGGCTGCTGAGGAGATTTTTTTTGAGTTTATTAACCGGCGATGCTGATTTTATTAAGCGGCGTCTTCAACAACAGTTTGTATTGATTTGATTCCGGTCCTGGCAATTTGATTAGATTAAGCGTCTGATTTTATTAACCAGTGATTTTATTAAGCGGCGGCTACTGTATAACGAACTGAATTAAATAATGCAGTTAAAAATTAATATACCTATGTTACACATACATATATTTAAGAAGTTTACAATTGTCACATAAGAACAATTTCACAGATCATGTAAAGTAAAATAAGAAATATTCAGCAGGAAATAGAAAGGGTTGAGGATGATAAAGAAAACCTATTTGTTCAGCCTCCAAAGCATTTCAAAAACAACTCTTACACGCTGTGGATAAAAGCATAAAACTCTAATCTGGAAAACGATAATAAATCGACGATTGTATTTAGTCTATGCATAGCAGATAGTTTCGAATGATGGAAGAAGAAATGGAATGGAAAATTATATAATAGATGCTTGTACAATGAAGTATATCTCAATCACTAAAAGTGCAATATCCCCATTTAAAAATAGCATCATCCCTTGCCGATAGTCTCCTTGCACAAGGCGACAACTAAATAAATAAAGGTCTATTAAAAATTTTAACTGATACACCAGTAAAAAAGATTATTGAAGGAGAAGCCAAAAAAAAAAAAAAAAATTCATGTTACATGTTTTCTTACCAGCTGTATATTGGCATATATAATGCAAATTGAACGCTTTAGAATATTTCTAAAATAAATAAATAAAATAAAAATAAAGAACAATCCATCATCAATATATCAATAATGAAAATTCCGACTGAATTTTATTCTTAGCTTTATCTCTACTTTCATAGCATCTTTTTGTTTATGCATTTGTTTACTTTGCAAATTTATTTATTTAAATATTACTACGGAAATATTCAGTAAAATAATAATAATAATAATAATAATAAAATAACTGTCAACAGCAAACTGTAGAGCATTAACCATAGACCTGTTGAACTTTTTCGATACTGATTACTATTCTTTTTCCTTTCAAAAAAAAAAAAAAAAAAAAAAAAAGGGATTTTGATCAAATTCTGGCAAAAGCAGAATTTAGTTTAGGACGGAGAACTAAGTATTAGTTTTTTTTTTTTTTTTTTTCCAAATTATAACGTTGCTTTCAAATTATTCAATTATATTTTTGATAAATTTTAGATTTCGATAAATGTCCAACTATCGTAGACTGGTATCGTAAAAATCCGCAGATTCAGACTAATAGTCCTCAGTCCTTAAAAAAAAACAAAAAAAAAAACCGTTAGAGCCAGAAGAAAAAAAAAAAAATGCTAGCTTCTGATAAAGATAAAAATAAAACTGAAGTCTCATATCATGTTGAAAGCAAAAATATGTATTAAAGAAAGTTCGAGTGTTTCTAAGAATACGTTTATTTGTAGTGATACAAAATTCAGTGATGAGGATATAATTTCATAGCAAGATGCTAAATTTAATACTAATAAACAAGTAACTAGATTTTCGCCAAAAATTTGACGAAAAAGACAGTCTTACATTTTGTTGGTTTCATCACAGAAGTAATAGATTGTGAATCTGTTTTTGTAAGATTCATGCAACGAAAACCTAATCAAGATCTCTATATTTTTCCGGAAAATGTTGATATATCTCTCGTAAATTTTCAAGCTAGTGTAATGATGCCTTCCAGACCCTACAACTTCACAAGAAAACAGCAGACTTTCAGTGGCACAAAAATCTTTTGGTGTATCATTTTCTAATTTTAATGTTCATTAATATGCATTATCTGTGTGAATTGAAGACATAAATAAACAAATAAAACATATTCTACATTTTATACTATTAAAAAACACACTACATTAATATACTTTTTAAACTTTACCTGTGGTCTATCGTGTCATGGACCATTTTACTCCGGGCTTGGGGATCATTGACTTATAGCTTTAACATATAATTTCAATTTTTTTTTTTTTTTTTCAGAAATTCTTAATTTTTTTGGTACAGTTTTTGCTTGTAACAAAAATGGATTTCAATAAAATTTTACAAAATTTCCAGAAAACTTGACAAAACATTAGAGAATCATTATTCTGAAACATAACATTTACACGTATACTTTTCGCTGAAATATGAATATTTGTAGTGAATATTTTTTTACTGGACCTACGCAACTGATATATTTTCTTTTTCATTTTTGTTACATAGATTGAAAGCTAAATGTATTGGGCAACTTATGTCAAAAGTTCGTTTGAATAAGGAGGGAAAAATAGGAGGGGCAAGATAATATTCATCCTCTCCCGGGATGAATAAGGAAGGGGAAATTATCCGCAAAAGAATGAGCAAGATTTTAGATATTCTTCATAGTTTCATAAGGAGTTTTTCACATGCAACGCATTTAATTTGGAGATCCAATTTTTTCCCCCACGTTTCAAAAGTTTCTTTTATATAAAACCCCTTATGAACTCACAAATCTCAGCAAACAAATAAAATTATGTTAGAGTTAAAAGTCCATAAGTATTTTTTCACAAAAAAAAGTTTTGAAACGTGATCCAGATAATCGAATCTCCAAATTAAATGCGTGGCACACGAAAAAACTCTTATGAAATTTCAATTCTGTAAAATATTTCAAGTCTTGTTCGTTCTTTTGCCGATAATTTGATTAATTTTTTACTCTATTTAAATGAACTTTTGACATAAGTTGCCCAATATAATCCGGTTTCAACCCTAAAAATATAACTCAAAAATTTCTATCTTTCGCGCGTGCGCGGTTAAAAAAAAAAAAAAAAAAAAAAAACTACAAATACACATATTTCAGTAAAAATTACACGAGGGAATTTCATGTTTCTTTAATGTTTTGCCAAGCTTTCTAAAGTCTGTTAAAATCTTATTAAAAGCAAAAAACTTGCAAAAGATATTAATCATCTAAATATGTGTGTGTGTGTCAAAATAATTCTTTTGGATTTTTATAATGATATGTGACAGGGAATTTCGAGAATTCATTTAAATAGACTTACTAGCTAGAAATAAAGCTGATGAGAGGCTCAATTATAAAATATATGAAACTAAAATAAAGTACTACAAAGTTACAAATCGCTCTGCACAAAGTTGTGCGGATTTTTTTTCAAATGGGTCGTGTAGTTGCAACTCCTTAAATTGCGAAAATGCGTTTTTCAGTTCTAAGTAAACGTTTACACCATCTGGAAAGAAGAAACCATGCCAAAGTCGATCCATTCATTTGTTGTCCCGATCTACTGCAAAACCGTCCATCTCCATATAGATGAGATCGCGATTCTGCTCCACCCAACTAAAGCAGCACACTTGACGATTAGATTAATGTTATCGTGTTTCTGCGACTGCTCTTTCTTCGTGCACACAAAGTTTCTATTAATTGAATTTCTTTGACAATGGAAAAGTTTGTAGAAGTATGTTTTGGTCAATCAAGGAAAAGTGAACCTACGACGTAGAAAAGAAACAAAGCGAAATTTCAAATTGCAATCACATTGTAATAACATGATAACATAATAGTTAGCGTGTAATGGTTAATGAATCAAATATTATCATTTTAATAACATAATGTAGGATGAATCAGCAGGTAAATTTGTTTACAATTCGAGCGATTTGCCACTGTATTAAAGAATAGCTCGTGAAAAATGAATTTTGTAATGCATTTTCATAATTTCATTGAGTTGTTTTTATGCTTATTATTTTTTTTATAGATATCTGTTATTTTTTATTAAAGTTTTTAATCAGTGATTTTTTTTTTTTTTTATATATAATCAGATAACAGAAATTAGTTATTTATAAATAAAATTTAATTGAACAAAATATTTGCGTATTTGCAACTTTAAAAATCCAATATTCACGTAAATTTAGCAAACATTAAATTCTTGTTTGTTTTAAAATCGGCCAACTGCAAAATAATTTGCAAAGATGGCCAAATCCATAATAAAAATCTGGAGTGACTCCACTCGACTTTCCGAACATTGAGTCATTAACAGTTTTGTTGATAAAGTAAAGAACGAGGAGTTGTTAAACAAACAAAAGAGAGGAAACCATAATAGAGTGTTTATTTTTCTCCGTATATTACACGATGTTTCATTGAACGCTACTGAACTTTGAGCCCATAGATCCTAATGATAAAGAATGTTTCGTTGCGTCCCTGTCAAAACCTATAAATGCTAGGTTCACCAAAATGCTCGTATTGAGTGCAACAGTGATTTATAATATTCACATAAATTTTCAGCTCAATTGAATCGCACTTTTAAAAATTGGATCCCACAGGCCATAATGATAAAGAATTTTTCCTGGTGTCCCTATAAAAAAAACTATAAGTGCCAGACTTACCAAAATCAATAGGGTTCGTACTAGGGTGACTTACAATATACGTACGAACTTTCAGCTTATTCGAACAAAGCATTTAGACGCTAGCGTGTTCACTCACTGACATACACACACACAAATATCATCGTAAAAATAGTGGAAACGGACTCGGGGGACCTCGAAACGTATAGAAACATCAAAATCTCAAATTCGGATTTTTGACATGATTACAATACTTTCCTCATTATAGTGTTCGGAAAGTAAAAATTATAATAATCTCCTCCCATCATGTTCCCCTGTCACCTCATTCCGAGTTTTCAAATCGCCTGCCAAAAATTAAAGACCTTGGTTCCTATCCCATTCTGTCTAAGTGTAGCGGGGGAAAAAAAAAAAAAAAAAAAAAAAAAACGCTTTTTAACACTTTCTAACAAGGTTGAAAAGTGTTTATGACTTCGGTTTGTCTGTCTGTCTGTCCGCGCTCTAACTCCCGTAAATATTGTATCTTGAAACTGATATATGTTATTCAAGTTCACTATCGGACGTTCCCTATTAGTTCCCCATCATACTACAGGTATGGGGAACTTAGGTAATCGTGAAAATTTTCGACCTCGGTTTTTTGACTTTTCTACACGATTTCAGGTGTGAGGAATCCGAAAATGACAAAATTTGTAGGGTGTCTGTTAGTGTGTTAGTCCGTTAGTTTGTTAGTATTTCTACACGATATCTCACGAACAAATGATCGCAGAGAGGTCAGATCAGTTTTAAAATATTACTTTCGATACTGGCAAGAACCCTATTCTTTTGCAACATTCGAATTAAAAAACTTCGTAAGTTTTGAGAAATTTACGATTTTCTTAACATGGGAGAATAGGACAAAAATTCACTTAAACGTGCATTAAATGGAAACTTTTTACTGTAAAAATGTCAGACCAGTTTTAAAATATCAGGTTTGATGCCAGAATGAACATTAGTAACTATAAATATGCTACTTTGAAAATTTCGCAAGTTATTGGAAATTTACGAATTTCTTAACATGGCAGAATAGAGCAAAATTTCACATAAACGTCCATCTTGAGGGATATTTTCATCGTAAAGATGTCAAACCACTTTCGAAATATTATTTAGGATACTGGCTTGAGTGTCATAGACTATGATTTTTCCAATTTAAAAAATTCGCTAGTTATTTGGAATTTTTAGTTCCCCATCATACTATAGGTATGGGGAACTTAGGTAATCGTGAAAATTTTCGACCTCCGTTTTTTGACTTTTTTACACGTTTGGAGGTGTGAAGAATCCGAAAATGACAAAACTTGTAGGGTGTCTGTCTGTAGGGTGTCTGTTAGTGTGTCAGTCCGCTAGTTTGTTAGTCTGTTAACACAATATCTCACGAACAAATGATCGCAGAGAGGTCAGATCAGTTTTAAAATATTACTTTCGATACTGGCAAGAACCCTATTCTTTTGCAACATTCGAATAAAAAAAACTTCGTAAGTTATGGGAAATTTACGATTTTCTTAACATGGGAGAATAGAACAAAAATTCTCTTAAACGTGCATTAAATGGAAACTTTTTACTGTAAAAATGTCGGACCAGTTTTAAAATATCAGGTTTGATGCCGGAATGCACATTAGTAACTATAAATGTGCTACTTTGAAAATTTCGCAAGTTATTGGAAATTTACGAATTTCTTAACATGGCAGTATAGGGCAAATTTTCACATAAACGTCCATTTTGAGAGATATTTTCATCGTAAAGATGTCAGACTACTTTTGAAATATTATTTAGGACACTGGTATGAATATTAATGACTATGAATTTTCGAATATAAAAATTTTGTAAGTTATTGGAAAATTACAAATTTCTTAACATGGCAGCATAGAGCCAAATTTCACATAAACGTCAATCTTGAGGGATATTTTCATCGTAAAGATGTCAAATCACTTTCGAAATAATCTATAGGATACTGGTATGAATATCATAGACTATGATTTTTCCAATTTAAAAAATTCTTAAGTTATTTGGAATTTACGATTTACTTAACATGTCAGAATAAGGTAAAATTGAGCATAAATTTCCATTTTGAGGATCATAAATACATTAGACAACTTCAAAATTACATTTATGATATTTGTTTGAACATGATTGAATACAAATATTCTAATAGGAAAATTTCGTAAATCATTCGTAATTTACGATTTTATCAACATAGCGAAATTGTAAATTTTTCATATAAATATGAATTTTGAGGATTATTGCATTGGAAATAGTAGCATGAAAACTAAACAACTGAATTGACCCTGATAAATAATTTAATAGATATATAGATTTCTGTAAGATATATATATCGAAGTTAACGGTGGATAGCCTATTAGGCGGTGATTTCATTCTGTCAGTATATCAAGCTTTGGTCAAATTCATTTCTTTTAACATGATTATAATATGTCTCGCACTAGAAATTTATGAGAACATAAATAGGATGGGGAACTAAGCAGAGTCCACCTATGCCAACTAGTTGAAAATGGAGTGTGTACCTCTACTGGTTTATGTACAGGGACACCCGAAAGTATTTCAAAGCATTGCGTTCTATGAGAGGTGTTTCTATAAACCATATCTTCATACCTTTACAGTAGACATATCTTAATGAAATTGAAATATGTTATTCAAGTTCACTTTCGGATGTTTTCTGTATAAAATGGAAGAAATACCACCACCGATTTATGTACAGGGACACTCAAAAATATTCCAAAGCATTGCGCTTTTGTGAGATATTTCTATAAATCAAATTTTAATAACTTTATTTTCCACGACGTTTTAGGAAATTGAAATTGTTATTTACATGCACAAAAAAATGCTTTGCATAGAATATAGCATGATTAGCATTAGATTTACAGAGTGACACAAAAATATCCATTTATGTTAAGAGCTATTAATAAAAAATTGCTAGAATTGTACTTTCGTATACATTATGCATTTTTAACACTTTCTAATATTTTTAAGTGTGAATATGATTTCAGTTTGTGTATCTGTCCATCTGTTTATAGAATTTCTCGAAACTGATATATTTTTTTGAAGTTCACTATGGGATGTTCCATATTGAAAATGGAGTGAATACCTCTTCTGGTTTGCGTACAGGGACACCCAAAAGCATTCAAAAGCATTGTGTTCTATGAGTGTTATTTTTATAAATATTTTCCCTATAGAATGTTCTCCATTTAAAATGACATTAATAGGCCGTGTACAACAAGTTTGTTTACAGGAACAAAAAAAAAAAAAAAAAAAAAAAAAAATGCCAATTCATTACGTTTTAGCACAGAATTTTTTTAAAGTTATATTTAAAAATCTTTCTACCGTAAAAATAATAAAAATATTGAAATGGTATTGTTAATATTCTAAAATAATGTTTTGTATAGAATATGATATGATTAACTTACTGATTTATCGGGCTACACTAAAATATTCAGAGAGATCAAAAGCTGCAATTATAATCTAATGGCTGCATTTTCTTTTGCGTTAAGCCTTTTTAACACTTTCCAAAATGCCTAAGAGTAATTTTAAAATCAATTAGTCTATGTGTATATTTTTCAGTCCTTCTGTCTGTTGTGTGATAACGTAGGCAAAGAACATTAAAAGTTATTCGACACAACAATTACGTACAGTTGGAAAGTGTTACTAATCAATGCGTACTGCATAATTTTTCTTTCTTGTTTTTGTAATGTTTTGAGAGTAATATTCAGCTTCATGAAATGTACAGTGAGAAAGTGCTTTCTCATCTATGCAAAACACATTTTTACTTTCTTCTATATTCAAAAGAAGAAAGTATTGGATTCGTAAGAATTTTCGACCTCGGGTTTTTGATGGATTCACACGTTTAGAGAGCTGTAGAACACGATTTGACCATTCTTAGAAAATGTCTGTCAGTCTGTGTGTGTGTGTGTGTGTGAGACAATATTTTGTGGCAACTTTATCTCAGGAGCTACTGCACAGAATTTCATACAAATTCGTATGTAGTTGCGCCTTGACATAAATGAGTGCCTATCAACTTTTGGTAAAAATTGTCTTACAGGTTGCGTTGCCATCCCGCTTTTTCTAAATTTTTAACAGGGTGATATAGGACAAAATTTTGTATAAATGTGCATGGAGAGAATTATTTTTTAGTGATTATTATGAAATTTACAAGGATTATTTATAATAGAGATAGTCAACTGGGAAAAAATTTTTGTATGTGTAGGAGCCTCGCCACCCCCCACCCCCCCCTGGGGGGGGAAGTCCCCCCTCGAGGGGAGTCAATTTTCAAGATGGGTATCTTTCAAAAGGTCTCGTCAATACCTTTAAAACGAATGGTTGAACTGTGATAATTTAAAACAAAGTTATCGATATTTTTTTTACTTTTAACGAAAAAAAACTTGGGGGGGGGGAGGGGAAGGGGGAAATCGTATTTTTTTTTTTTTTTTTTTTTTTTTTTGTTTAACGGAATTTAACCAAACTTGGTATTTAGTTGGCCCCTGACATGAACTGGTGCTGATTAGATTTATGAATCAATCGCTCAACAGGTGGCGCTGTGATCGTATTTTTTCTAAATTTTTAACATGGCAATATAGGACAAAATTTCGTATAAATGTACATAATGAAAGTTATTCTTAACCTGTGATTGTAAAATTAATATGAATTATTGATAATAGTAGTAGTTAATTAGGGAAAAAAATTTGTGCAAGTGGGGGCATCGCTTCCCCACCCCTGGTGGGGGAGTACCCATCGTGGGGAGTAAATTTCCAAGATGGGCATCTTTCGGAAGGTCTCGTCAATACCTTTAAAACGAATGGTTGAACTATAAATATGTGATAATTTAAAACAAAGTTATCGAAACGATAATTTAAAACAAAGTTATTTATTTATTTTTTTTTTATAATATTGTTACTGAGTGAATTTGTATAGGAAAATATAGAAGAAAGTCTTGTGGTGGCCACAACATACTAGTTAGAAAATGTCTGCGTGTGTGTGTGACAAAATTTTGTGGCAATTGTATCTCAGGAACTACTGCACAGAATTTCATACAAATTGGTATGTAGTTGCACCTTGACATAAATGAGTGCCTATCAACTTTGGGTAAAAATTGTCTCACTGGTTGCGTTGCCATCCCGCTTCTTCTAAATTTTTAACAGGGTGATATAGGACAAAAATTTGTATAAATGTGCATAAAGAGAATTATATTTTAGTGATCATTATGAAAGTTACAAGAATTATTTATAATAGAGATAGCCAACTGGGAAAATTTTTTTGTATGTGTAGGAGCCTCGTCAACCCCTTCCTGGGGGGACGAGGAGTCCCCCCCCCCTTCGACGGGATTAAATTTTCATGATGGGTATCTTTCAAAAGAGCTCGCCGATACCTTTAAAATGAATGGTTGAATCATCGATCTGCGATAATTTAAAATAAAGTTATCATTTTTTTTTTTTTTTTTAATGTAATTTTGAGAATAAAATTGACTTTTTTTTTGGATATTTAGTGTTATACAACTTCTCTAATATGGAAAACGTCTGCATTATCATGGAAGATAATTTTTTTTAAATAATAATTTTAATAAATTATTTTTCCTGAGTGAGTTTGTATAGGAAAACATAGAAGAAAGTCATGTGGCGGCCACAACACACTAGTCTTTTCTTTGTTGTTAAACATATTAATGATGCTGAAAAGAGTGTACGAATTAAATGTCATACCCATAAATATTGCACTGAATACCAACACAAGATTAAGTGCTTAAAAAAATGCTTAACGCTTTAAACAAATTCCAAATCATTTTCAAGGAAATATTAGTTCATTACAGATTAAGTGAACCAGTATCTGCTGAAAATTTACTCCTTATTTCGTAATAGTTTAGTAGCTCATTCTGAATACAGAATGAGCTACTAAAAGTGGGAGTGGGAACTATTAATAGGTGTCATAAAAAGTGAAATATATATATATTTAATTATTAGAGATTATGGGATGCTCGTAATAATGGAAAATGCGAATTTGTTGTTTGTTTTCGTAATAGTGTATTTCGTAATAAGTGGGAGTGGGAAGGAGAAATTTCATTTTCCCGATTTTACGATCAGTTTTTGCATAAGATTTCCGTGAGATTTGGAATCAGAAATCCTAATTACCTGCGAATTCAAGATTTTTCAGGTTTTTACCTTGAGGCGTTTAAATCCTGCAATAGCACCTCTGGACGGAATCACCAAAAAGAATTCCGACACAGTCAATTCTCATATACCGTACTGCTACGGTCCCCCTTGTGTATGAAAAGTATTTCACCTACTCCTGTATACCACATAAAGCATGACAGAAGCCTGTTTCCTATAGGAATACTGTAGGGTGACCACAATGGTAATCGATACGATTAGGGTCGTTCCCTTGTTCTCTGACCTTCTTGTCCAAAGATGGGACAGTAGAGAAGGGCAACAACGTGGCTTTAGCTTCTCTTCTACCAAACACACTTTTAAGCTGCGTTCAAACTCTGGCAACTTAGAAAGCTCCAAGTGCGGCTCTATTGATATTTCCTTGATGTGGTTTAGGAGATCGACGCTTGCTGGAATCGAAGCTCACAAACCTCCTACTGCTATAATTTCATGAGAAGGGGGTCTCTTTTGTAAAAGAGCAATAAAAAGTAATGTCCTTCATTGTAAATGCGTACGAAATTTCAAGGGTCACTTTCGGACAATGGATAACTTATGACTTTTGAAGCTCTGTATGTTGCCAGAGTTTGAAGGAAGCTTTAAGATAGAATAGAGTAATGAATTTATAAGAGATTCAATCATTAGTGGGGGACAACAGTAACAGAACAGTCTTCGTCCGCAATAGAATTAAATGAATCACTCTGTAAATATCAATATATAATTTAGGGTAAGAAATTTTTAAATCGGCGAATAAGTTTTTAAGAAACACATTTTTATACGAACCTCGATTCGGGTTTCCATTCCACTGACCTGAAGCATCTTACATGGACTCGAGCGTCTAAGTTCTCGAGGAAAAAAATCGTAAAAGAATCTCGAATTAAATCTCACTGCCAGCAGCGTCTCTGCCGGGCAAGCATTTTTAGCCTTTAACCCAACAGAGGTCTCCATTGCCTACTGCAGCAGCTTACGATGAACGCGCGCATTTGTTTTTTTCGAGAGGCGCACATGAATCTCGGGTCGGCACTTTACTGCTTTCGGCAGCATTTTAACCAGGTGGGGCAGTGTGGGTAAAATGATCCATTTAGGAGCGCATTGTACAAACATTTGAAGTTGAGGAGAAATACACTACTATAATTCTTACATGTGTATTGCTTGAATGAAATTTGCTCCTGGCAAATGCGCACTTTTCGGAAATTCGAGGAAACCCACTCCAGATTATTTTTTTTCCATATTGATTTTGAGGTTTCTCTAAATTCGCTGGCCTCTTTAGTGAAATGAATGAATACTCATCATGCTTTCAGTACTCATTTTCATACTCAATTCTGTTGTGTGCATTTCTCCTTGGCAGTGTGTTGGAATTATTTTGCGAGTCATTTTCATGAGTATATAACATACATGAGTTAGAACATTAACAAAAATGCCAATGAATGCTTTCGTAGGGAAAGAAAGAAAGAGCTACTCACTGATGCAGGGCGCAACCGTGGACCTGCTCTGGAAGTATCCTTTGGCGCATCGGTTGCAGGTGGTGCCGGTGACTCCGTCCTTGCACGGACACTGACCGCTGGTCTGGTTGCAGGTGAGGCCCGACGATCCCACCGGGTGGCAGTCGCAAGCTGAGAACAACAACAAAAACAGCACAGTCATCCAAGAGACACAAACTAATATTCATCGGTACAAAATTAATTTGAATTCCCCTTCTCCGTCCCTTCAAGACAATGGATTGGATATAATGTCCTATTAAATATAAAATCCGCATTTCAAAACTCATTTATCTCCTTTAATAATGAACGCAGGACAAAACTATTTATATCCAATTCATTGTCTTGAAGAGACGCTTCCAGGGATGCCTATCCCCCTTATTATGAGACATATCCCAGGGTAAAATGATGGCGATACATTATTACTGTCAGAAATTGAAATCTCATGAAAAAAATCATCTCGCCCAGCAAAACCGTCTCCGCCGCTGTGAAACTCAACGAAGAATAACAACTCTGCATATATGTATCTTTCTAATAAATCCTTACCGCTGTCTTAGTTTTTTCACTGCATTATGAATCTATAATTTAAAGTATTTTTACTTCGGGGCGCGTCCCTATAGGTAGAAATTTTATTAGTGAAGAATAAAATGTCCTTTACGCACCCCCACCGTAAAAATACTTTACATTATAGATTTATAATGCAGTCAAAAAACTAACACAGCTAAACAAGGGGTGTTGAAAGAGATATGCAGAGTTATTGGCAGATATTCATTAAGCAAGGCGTTGAGTTTCTGGGAATGAATAGCGGCAGAGAATTTTGATATCGATCCTTTCTTTGGTTGTCTAAGAAAGGTAAGTGTTTTTGCTGGACAGGGTCACTTTACAATAGTATATATATATATATATATTTTTTTTAATAAGATACCACCTTTTTTTTTGTAAAACATGTAAATTTTTCAAACGTGTAAATTCTTCGAAAACCGTACGAATCCAATACTTTCTTCTGTTGAACAGGGAATAATGTAAAAATTGAGGAAGATGGCTCAATAGGATAAGCTGTTTAACATACGCATAGGTGTTTCTATTGAGTGCGTTACAACATTAGATTTATTTCAAAATTATTTATTATTTGTTTTAAATTGCCTTTAGCCAAGGCAGAAAATTTCGGAGGGTGTTTAAACTTTAATGCCTATAATAATGAGTGTCTGCGAAATTTAGGGAGGGGTCAAGCCACAGACTACCCTTCTTAAATAGAGCTGAATGAATACTAGGGCTGCGAAAGAGTGTCAAGTGGAAATTGTCTAATATAAAAGGGAAAGATAAATTAAAGTATCTCTACCAAAATTCGTGCGTGAATATAATGGAACGCAATTTATTCGAATTTTTTTGTGTGTCAATGTAAAAGGATTCTATAACTGGCAAGCATGCGATCTCCAGTATTCTCAAACATGAAATCAGTTTCAAAATTAGTTTTATTCTCTTTTAAGTAACTTCTCGCTCTGTTCACAAACCCCGAGGGAGGTCTCCGCTACCCTCATTCCTTTCATTGAATAGGAACATTAATAATACGTAAAAGCAGAATACTATTATAGGGGATCCGGACAAAATATCGCGTCATAAAAGTAGTAGGATCTATTTGAAAATTTGATTTTGTGTCACGTGGGATCTCTGGCGGGGGCCACAGGGCCTTATTAAATATTAATTAATTAAAATAAATAATTAAATAAATCATAGAGTTGAATTTCATTACTCTATCTATGTTTATTTTTAAGTTATTTTATCTTTTGCTTTCCACAATTCAAAATACATTTTAAAAATCGTGTACATCACTGCTGACATTAAAGCCGAACACTGTTCACACACTTGAATTAAATTTTTTTTTTAATTGATAAGCACGATTGAATTCATTGTGACTCATTTTGACAAAAGTTAATAGAGTCGTTAAACTTAAAAGTAAAATATATAAAAAGGTTTGTTGAAGGTTTGTCCGAATGACAGTTCTCTGACTAAGGTATGTGTTGTCATGAAATTTTATACGACATTACTAATAATTACCAACTGATTTTTGCTTTGTATTCATTTACGTCGGCGATATTTTGTCCTCGCGATATTTTGTCCCCAACCCCTATTATACAAGTCCCCAACATTTAATAGTATAATGTTTTTTAAATGAAGTCAACTTTCGACAAATTCGCCTTTATTTTGGCCTAGAACACAAAACAAACAAGAGCAGAGAGAAACCAACTCGGATACTATTAAATTTTTGTCACTATTGGGAGATGACTTTTCGTGAATAATTGCTCCTTTAAAGAAATTATCAACTTATTTTTGCTAATGCCTATATATATATATATATTAGATAATGTAGGGCAATGCGTACTCTATATTTATTTCTAATGCACAACTAGGTTCAAAATGTTGGTTGCAGCATTAATGATGCAACTTTCTAAAGTTCATTTTTTCTTGAATATGATTTACATATGAGTAACTTCCAGGATTACAGTAAATATTTTAAACATTATTATTATTGCACCATTTTATAATTTATATGTTTAGAGCTAAAATTTTTAAAGTGATCATGACGTCCATTTTTGTGAGATGCCTCATTTTACTTTTTATTTTTTAACGTTCACGTTAAATTAAATGCTATTTATTTTTATGTCGAAAGAAAATGACCTCGTATTTTTTTTTTTTTTCTACAATTAAATTATAGCAAAAATTTAAATGGCTAATTTTAAAGCTATTAGGAGGTTATTATTTTCATACTTTAATTAATTAAAAAAAAAAAAAACTAATCAAAAGTTCGAAAATCGGGCTTCGAGGTATTGCGTTGTCATCGTGTTCTGAGCTATTCGTGTTCTAGCTAGTCGGGAAGTTAGTTAAAAATCGATTGCAAGATGTGTACTGGACACACAAACAAGAAAGCGAGTTAATAAAAACATGGTAAAATGGCTATCGTGGTTGCGGAAATGATTTCCTTGGCGAAAAACGTCCGAGCTGCTTCATCTCTAAATTTTAAAAATCGCTAAAGATGTTCCAATTTAGCCACTCGTTTAAATATGTTTCGAGTTAAAAAACTAAATATTTATATAAGCTAATCTAAGTTGTTTTCTCTTAAATTTCATTTTAAAAATGACTGCTCTGAACTTAACGTTGTTTCACGTAATCATGATGTACATTACTTTTCAGCAGACGTTAAATTAAAATATAAACCAATCTTCATTTCATGTGGCTAAATATTTTAAAAGCACTGGTTGATAATTTTTGCTCTTCTCGAGCTTCTTGAGGACGCGAATTTTTCAGTTATTACGGATTCCATTTTAATTTTTTTAGAGACAGAAGGTAAGTTATAAATGATAACTTCGTTAGTTAAGGTGATGGAAATTTCTAACCAATGAAATGTGTTTCTTGGATTATTCATGACACTGAGGACCCTCTTGTTTCGAGCAGACAAAGCACCGGCGATAATTTTTTTTATATACAGAGAGAGATTTAAATCCCTTTAGACTCCTATAGGACATGATACATGAAAATTCATTCATGCTTCCCTCTATACACACATAATTTCTCTTGAGGATCCTACTTTAGCCCGTTTGTGTAACATTTCATTGCAGTTTTTATGTTTTAAATAATTTAACATTTAAAAAAAAAGAAAAAAGAATTTCAAATAATTTGCTTCCTTTGTAATGTACAAAAATTCTATTTTGTATCGCTTGAAATAGTATCCCAAGTTCTCAGTTCATAAAATTCTATAAATAGTTCATGCAACGACGACCCAGTTTAAGTTGAGTAGAAAATGCAGCAGTTGTACACTGTCGTGTATACTCACTCCCATACATATCCATATTAATCCTACAATCATTAAATTCTACCTATTCCGCATGATGATAACCTTTAATACATATACTTAACTTGAGTTCAATCGAATGCAACGTTTGAACTCTATCGCATTCGCTCACTCACACACATCAATCCCATATTCATTCAATGCCATGTATTTCACGCTATGGTGGTAAACATACTAAATTTGAGTTCGACAGAAAATGCAGCGCTTAGACGTTACCGTGTTCACTCACTCCTATACATGCAAACGCCTTTACACTCATTAAGTTATTTCATGCGACGGTGACTTATAATATAAATAAAATATTAGCATGTAATAGAATTTAGATACTATCGCGTTCACTCACATTCATACAGACACTTATAAATATACAGGCATCACCGTACAAAGAGCAAAATTAAATTCAGAAGACCCAAAATCGTTGTGTATGAAAATTCTACTTTCTATCCGGGCAAAGTTCTACATAGTCCTGCCATAAGTTCTGTCCCCCCCCAATTAAAAAGGTCTAGTTGTTATGGAAAAAAAAAAAACAGAGTTTAAAATTTACATACATTTTATTTATTACTTATAACAAATACATAAAAAACTATTAAAAATGACTTTTTCACATTTCTTCCACTTAAATCGGAAAGAAAGTCTCAATATTTCGATGAGGTTTGGTGCAGGCCTTGTCCTTTAAAATCTTCCAAAAGGCGGCAGTCCAGTGGATTCAAATCTGGGCTTTCTGATGGCCGATGATCTAGAGGTCTGCACGGGCCGAAATTTTCAGGCCCGGGAACGGCCCGGCCCGTTGGAAAGGTTTGCGTACCCGGCCCGGCCCGGTATGAAATCGAAAAATTCGGCCCAGGCCCGACCCCGCTCGGCCCGATTCAAAAATATGTAAAATTACAAAAAAAAAAAAAAAAAAAAAAAAAAAAAAAAAAAAAAAAGCCCTTCTACGAAAAAGATTTTTAGTATGTGTTTTGCAGAGGTTTTATATAGCTAAGCAATAGAATGTTTTTTAACAAAACTGCTGAATGTTTACAAGAAATTTATATATAAACAGTATTTCATTTTTACAGACGTACAGAAGGCACAAAGACAGACAGAAAGTCAAATCGAAAATATTAGCATTCTCAAACAATATAGGAAGATATTTAAAATGGTTAATAGTGCTAAAAATACACTTTCAACCACTTCCTGTGATATACCGTAATGTATCCAAATCTGTGATCCGGTAAACAAAACTTTAATGCTAATCCAACCCTATTCAATAGAAAAGATGCTTTTGCACATGCTAGAAATGATACTACTTTCATCCAGTGCCCCGGAGAAAAGAAAAAGAAGCCTTAGAGGAAAAGTTACAGCGGAAGGATTTTTATAGCCTTCATACCACCTAAACCCTACAGACCTTAGAAAACAAAGCCTTATGTACAGTAACGTATCTAATTTATTTTGTTTGTTACATGTACGCAAACTGGTACAGTGCGTTAAGAAATTATAAGACCACAAGCGTATTGTTGCATTTCTGAAGAAGAGAACATAATATGCAAATTTTTAGTTGCGTATTTAAAATTGATAGGAAATCGCATCCTATACTAATTCCAACTTTTAAAATTATATTAAATTTCATTAAAACTTATTCATTTTTCTAAAAATTAAAAACTGTGACTGTTAAGAAATTATAAGACCACCTGAGAAAATTAGCATATTATACATGACGTCAAACTCAATATAAAGCGCATGCGTCAGTATTTAAAAAAAGAATTCCTAAAGTATTTCCTTAGAAGCAAAGGCTTAGGTTTTGAATGTGTTATGTACGACTAATTTGACGATGCCTCGAGGTAAAGAATTATCGGAGTGCGAAGTGAGAAAAATTTTATTTTATAAAGGTTCTGGTAAATCTGAAAGAGATATTGCGAGTTAATGAACCGTTCTAAAACTGCCATTCATAATGCCATAATTAGAAAAGATTATTCAAACAAAATAAAACGATCTGGTAGAAAAAATATTTTGATAGCACGTGATAATGGACAAATTTTTCGACTGTCAACTAAAAAATTTCTTTCATCCCGTGAAATTTCGAAACGTTTCAGCTAGAAAACTTCACATGTAACAGTCTGGAAGAGTCTGGAAGGGATTTTAAATTAAATATTAATACGAAATTTATGAAATTGAAGAAAAAACCAAAGTTATTGAAATATCATCGAGAAGAAAGCTTAAAATGGGCTAAAAATGTCATGTCATGGAATGATGAGTAAATACATTGTATTTTCTGATGAAAAGAAATTTAACCTTGATGGTCCCACTATTGGCATGACTTGAGGAAGGAACCGAAAGCATGCTTCAGTCGACAAATGGGTGGAGGATCAGTAATGATTTGGGAAACTTTCAGTTATGAGCGGTTGTGTGATTTACAGCAGATTTTGGGTCATATGTCATATGAACTCTACACAGTATCAGTCTATGCTATATGATCATATGATACCGCTTGGACATTTATTAGGTGGTGCTAACTGGATGTTTCAACAGAACAACGCTGCTTGTCATACATATAAATCCACACAGGAGTGGTTTAAAAAAGAAAAAGTTAATGTTTTGCCATGGCCGAGTCCAGACTTGAACTCCATGGAAAACCTATGGTGTATATTATCTGGTAAAGTTCATGCTAATAATAAGCAATTTTCATCCGCCAATGAACTGGAAGTAGCCATTGTAAAATAATGGTACAATATTTTTATAACTGAACTTAATCACCTGGTTACTTCAATGAAAAACAGAGTGTTAGAAATCATCAGGAAAAATAGAGGACCAATATCATTAATTTTTTATACAATTTTTTTTTTTTTTTGACAAGTGGTCTTATATTTTATTAACAGGTTATTTTTCACTTATTTCTAATATATATATTAATTAAACATTTGTTGCATTACACCAAGTTATTGCAAACTAATTATAAAAAAATATAGAGCAATATGTTTTTTTATGTATTTAAATTATGATTAGAATCTTTATTTTTCTTATAATTCACAAAATTAAAGTGGTCTTATAATTTCTTAACGGACTGTACAGTATAATTATATTCTTTCTAATCAATATATTTCTATCCATGGTATATTTTATTGCAAGAATTTGAACACTTAAGAAATAGGTAACACACAAATTACAAAAGAAACGCCCACTAAGAGAGTTACAGATTTTCAAATGACGTGAATCTACGTCAACAGTCGCGAATAATCAACATGCTAATAATCACAGGCTAATAATCAACAATTTTTATCTGCCAGTGAACTGGAAGTAGTCATTGTAAAAGGATGGTAGAGTATTTCTATAACTGAACTTAATCCCCTGGTTACTTCAATGAAAAACAGAATGTCATCAGGAAAAATGGAGGACCAATATCATATTCATTTTTTATACAATTTTGTTTTTTGACAAGTGGTTTTATATTTTCTTAACAGGTTATTTTTCACTTATTTCTAATATATATTTTAATTAAAGATTTATTGCATTACACCAAGTTATTGAAACTAATTATAAAAAAATATAGAGCAATATGCTTATTTTATGTATTTAAATTATGATTAGAATCTTTATTTTTCTTATAATTCACAAAATTAAAGTGGTCTTATAATTTCTTAACGGACTGTAGTAACATGCATATTATTTTGAAATGGAAACCATCTAATATTATTTTAAATAAAATATTTCAATTTCGAGACATGTTTAAAATATTTGCGGAAAATCAGATCGCGAACAGACAAGCTGATAGAAAGTTAAATTGAAGTTACAGACATCTTTTAACAAAATAAAATTTTATGTGACATACCAGACTGTAAATTTATGTAAAATAAATGACTGGAAAAAGTATTTTATCATTTTCCTTTTTTGTTGATTAACGAAGAATCTAGAAAAAGATTCGGGCCGGACTCGGGCTTAAAATTTCCTCCAGGCCCGGCCGCGTATCTCCGAAATGTTGGCGCATACAGGTCGCCCTGGCGAATTTTTGTAGCTCGCGCCAAAACCCTCTCTGTCGCAAAGCAACCCGCCTTTCCACTTCATTCATGATTCGTTAAGGATTCGAGCAATCTTTTTTTTTTTTTTTTTTTTCCCAAGAGAATAAACTATTAAAAAATTGTTCTTGAAATACATTTATTTATTTATTTATTTATTTTACTTTCTCTTACCAACATATATGGTAGAGAAAGTATTGTTTTGGGGTCAAATTTTCGAAATTGAATTTTTGTTATATATACACGTTTTGAGGCTCCCTGAATCATAATTGTTAAAAATGTGTCAATGGAGTCTTTGTATCGTTATTTTTAGATAATATAATTTAATGCCAAAATTTATTAGAAAACCCTTTAAATTTATTTTATCAAGATTAATGAAGAAGTATATTTGTAATATTATGATTTTAAAGCTTTTAAAATTATCCTTGAAATACATTTATTTTATTTTATTTTATTCTGTTTTATTATTATTTTTATTATTATTATTATTTACTTTCTCTTCGTCAAATAAAATTGTTTCTAAACCTATTTTAGATTATTTGAAAAGTACATTAAACTTTACATTCTTACGCTATTGATCTTAAGCTTTAATGTGCAATCTGTCATTATAATATTCAAATGCAGGGTGAAAAAGAAAGTCGTGTGAGTGACACACCAGATTATCATTATTACGCATCATTATTTAGTTTATTTTACCCATATATTGTAAGAAAAGTTTTATTTTTGATTCAGATTTTCGAAATTGAGTTTTTGCTACATTTGCTTAAATATCATGAAACAAAAAATTAGGTTTTTAGCGGTTGCCTGAATGTGTGTGTCTGTGTGTTTGTTATCACCATACCTCAAGAACAGATATTGGGACTCGGATGAAATATTAAGTAATTCGTGTGCAGTGACTAAGAAAAGAATTCAAATTCATTAAGTCTATGTGTGAATTTTCTGGTAAATACAATTTAATATTTTTGGATGAAACAAAAAAAAAAAAAAAAAAAAAATTGAACATTTATTTTATGTGCATGAAAGAATGTTTCGTATACAATGTAGAATGTATATCCTTTATTAGAAGTTTACACAGAACCCCACAAAAGAATTCAGATATATTCATACAATGGAATTGCTGAAAGGTCATTTCATGTCGTGGTATGTGTTTTAAATTCTGTGCTAAATTAGTACACTATATTGTGTTTGTAAAATCTATATATTAATAGGCAAGCATAAAATTTTTTGTCCCTTTTTAACATATTAATTATGGGAGTAGAGGGTTGAAAATGGTATCATTCGAAAGGTATGGTTAGCCGGAAGGTGCGAATACAAATATTATTTTCTTACGATGTCAAGAAGGTATTTAAAAATACATTTATTTTTTATACATTTTCCCCCATTTTTCCCTTTTATACACATATTCCTTTACATTAAAAAATACCTAAAAGTAGAAAGTTGTTAAATCTGGCAATTTCATAAAGCTCAAATAAAACCATAGACACAGTAATTTGTAGCATCACTATACGCAAGCGAAGTGATGACGTCACTGTCTGTCCATGGAGCCATGAAAAAGATTTTCTACGTTAATCGTCCATTGGATTTTTTGTAAAAAATTATTGAAAAATAACGGAAATTATCTGCCGAATTTAATTCCGATATTTGGGTTATATATAAGTTACTGTCTGCTGTCTACATGTGTTCGATTGAGTTATTTTTTCTGTAAAATTGATAAAATTTTAATTTAAAATCACAAAACTCCAGAAAAAAAATGGCAAACTTCCAGTTTCGAATGTAAACATAAACATTTCATTTGAATGGGTGATCTTTAAACAATAAATATTCAACTAATATACTAAATAAAAGGAAAATGGTAAATATTCTATCATAATTTGAAGTTACATTTGTTTTTAAATGTCTAAATAAAGTATCTGATATAAGATACTAATATGTTGCAACGGAAGAGGTTTTTTGCTGAATTTACATGTTTTGAGCTTTCTTTGCGTTTCAATTAACTGAAATTGGCTACTTATTTTTTAAAAAAGTGTCTTTATTGCAAGCTTTTGTGGGTATAAGAAGCAAGTAGAAGATACGTAAAAACTTTTGATTTCCGGTTTTCGATGAATTTACCACGTTTTGAGATTTCCTTGCATTTTACTTAAGTGAAATTGACTACTTATTTTTATTTTTTAAGAAGTGGAGTTATTATTCTTTCCTCTGCATATATAAGTAGAAAATATAAGATTCAGAAATGTTTTATATTTTCGGTTTTCGATAAAGTTACACGTTTTGAAATTTCCCGAACTCAATTCGACCATTTTTGAAAAATATCTTTTTTTTTTTTTTCTTTTGGTTCAGACACTGTACTTTATGAACCAATCGAATTTATTTAACAGAATTTGGCACTTGGTTGGACCTTGGTTTGACGTGGTACCGATTAGCTTTTGGCCTGTATCACCCAACGAGGGGCGTTTTCACGTTGCGATTTTCTCTCCTTTCAGGAAAGGCTAACATGTACAGAGAGAAATAGTTATATTAAGTAAAACTCTGCTGATTCACTTAGAGTGAATATCGGCAAACAATTGCCGCAGCTGTGTTGCATTTGCATTCCGTTTAGGACAAGGCAATAACTTTGCTTTGCCTCGCTTTGCAAAAAAAATGGTCGAGTTTCGACCACTGGGCGATACTAGTATATAGTAAATATACAGGTCTACCCCAAATTAAATAAAAGCATTTCTTTTTATAAATAAAAATCAATGTAATAAATGCAATTAAAGTTTAATTAATTTAAAATTATTCTCTTATTCTAATTTACTTTATCTTATCCGTAAAAGGTCGCGAAAGTATTGTTTTCGGATCACGTTTTCGAAATTGAATTTTTGTTACATTTATATGTTTTGAGGTTTCCTGAATCCAAAAATTATATTTTTAGTGGTTGGTTTATGTGACTTGTCTGTGTGTATTACAGATATTGAGTTTGTAAAATGGATGCATCAGTTTTTAAATATCACTTATGTCATTGATAAGGACAATATTGCTTTGGAACAATGTAAGTTGTAAACTTCACATGTTATTCAAAATTTACGTTTTCTTTTTAACATGGCAAAATAGAGCAAAATTTCGTTTAAACGTCCATTATGCCAATATTTTGTCGTAAACATGTCAGACTAATATTTTAAAATATATTTTTTAATACACTTCATTAAATATGAACATTTTAATTTGAAACTTTAGTAATTAAATATTGTGTTTCCTTCATTTGACAAATTAGGCCAATACTTCCCACGAACTTGCAATATGGGGATCAGTTGTGTTGGAAATTAATGTACGAAAACAATCCTAATAAAATTAGTCATTTAATTACGATAAATCAAATTTATCGAATCGGATAGAGGGTAGCCTATGAGGTGCGGCATTTCAGTCTGCAACTGTGTTGAGTGTTCTATCATACTCATTCCTTTTAATATGAATACATTTCGCTCTCAATAGAAATTAGTAACAATAAATATAGGATGAAAATGGTTATGCGCATCATTATTACTTTGATTTGTATAACATATTAAATTAGATTGTTTATGATTACTGAAAAACAAATAGAATAGCATTAATAAAATGTTTAACGTTTTATTTTATAACTTTGTATGTTGGGGTTGGGGGGGTGGGTAAAGAATGAGAAATGGACATGTCCGAGGAGGAAATTATACTTAGAAAATTTTATGAATTTCAACCATAAAATTTAACACGAAATATCTATTTTATTATGATTAAGATGCTCTTTAAAAATACATAATAGATAAATATAAGGTGATAATTTATGAAAATTCAAGCACTGCATAGTAAGAGTGATATTTTATAAAGTCACACATTTTAAAAATTTAAATACAAAATGACAATAAAAATAGTTGAAATGTAAAATGGCGTACTACTGATTTGGACTTATGAACATTTTTCATGCATTTTACTAAGAATTTGTAATTTGTTTGAACAATTTTTACAAACTTTTTGGCCTTATACATGAAATCGGATCTCAATGCTAATATATTACCATTATTATTATCTACTTCTCTATTCGGATAACTATTTCTTAATTTCAAGATATGTTTCGTTTTGCGATTTAAATCCTACATTAATAATCAGAAGAAAAAAAATTAATAACAAAAAAAGAAAGAAAGAAAAACGCCGGATGTTTATTTATACAGGTTAAGCGGCGTGAAGTTTCTCTTTGCACTTCCAGATTTGGCGAAAATCGCATTCTCTGGCGAAAAATTGTGAATTTGTTCTGCGTGCGCCAACAGTTCGGAGATACGCGGCCCGGCCCGGCCCGAGAGCAAATTGAAAATTTCGGCCCGTGCAGACCTCTACGATGATCAGCTCGAATGAGTCGTTCTCGCCTTGTGCCTGGTGCTGAATCCTGCTGGAATATCTAGCGTTTTCCAGAGAATACGGTATCCCTTAGGGGCTTCACAACTTGTTCCAGGATGTCGCTTTGGTAGTTCTTTGCTGAAGTTTTTACACTTTTTTCAAAGAAATGTAGCCCTTCGTACGAAACTCCCCACCAAACCACTACTGAAACAGCATGGTGGCCTCTTTCAACTTGTGAAATTTTTTCTGCAGCTTCTTTGGAACTGTGAGCTAACACCCTGTCATCTTGCTTGTTGATTTTTTCTTCTACAGTGAAAATTTTTTCATCAGAAAAATAAAAAAAAAAACTAGTTGGCATAGGTGGACTCTGCTCAGTTCCCCATCCTATTTATGTTCTCATAAATTTCTAGTGCAAGACATATTATAATCATGTTAAGAGAAATGAATCTGACCAAAGCTTGACACAGTGACAGAATAAAATCCCCGCCTAATAGACCGTTCACTTCGATATATTTTTCTTATTATAATCTACTAGCAGGCTACGCCCGCTTCGCTGGTCACTATATTTAAATGAATTTTCGAAAGAATTGAATCAGTATTTATTTTTTACATCACATTACAAATAAAAACTTAAAAAAAAAAAAAAAAAAAAAAAAAAAAAAAAAAAACACTGAAATTGCTTTAGATCTCTCTTCTTCGGGTACCCGTTGACTTAGGCAGCTCTTTTTTCTGTCCGTACTGCATCGGGTCCAGTTTCCCACTGTCTACAGAAAGGTCTTTCCCGGGCACTTCAATCTGGGTATTTATCGACGACTTGTGGATTTTCTGTTATTTAAGAACTACCTTTTTAAAGATGACTGTATCTCAGCATCTATTATATATTTTAGTTTTTGAACCATATGTTTTATAGACCCTGTTATTTACACTATATTACGATTTGATTCCGACCAGTGCAATAAAATAAAATAAAAAAGTAGATTTTCTTTTAAAAGGAATTAAATTCATGAAAAACGAATTTTAATCAGTTTATTCCTTTCTACTATTTATCTACCATTTTTTCCCCCAATAAATATTATAAATAATAATAATTAAAAAAAAAATTTCTTTTAAAGGAATTAATAAAAAAAATAAAAAGTTGCTATACTATAAAACATACATAAACGTACGTATACATAAACGTAACAATTTATTTTTATTGCATCACCATTTGATTTTCAATAAATATAATAAATAAATAAATAAATAAATAAAATCGCCTTCAAATGAATGTATTAAATAAAAAATTAATTGCATAATAGCCGTTGCTAAGATACGCAGACGATATTTTCCTGTTGAAAAAAATAAATAAATTCGTTTTTTTTTTTTTTTTTTTTTTTTGGCAACAATTAAATTAATGATAAATTTAAATGGCTAATATTTTGCTATTATTAGCTTACAAAATTGCTATTTTATGCATAAAAATCGCAAAAACAAAGTTTTTTCGGAATAAAAGGTAGCCAACTTTTTAAGTTAGGGTATAAGCTATCTCCATAACAAATTTCATCGAAATCCATCGAGCAGTTTTAGCGTGAAACTCAGTCAAATAAACGGACATTCACATTTATAATATATATAAGATTAATTTATTTGATTAAGGTCAATTCTGTTGTTTAGTTTTCATGCTACTATTTCCAATGCAATAATCCTCAAAATTCATATTTATATGAAAAATTTACAATTTCGCTATGTTGATAAAATCGTAAATTACGAATAATTTACGAATTTTTCCTACTAGAAAATTTGTATTCAATCATGTTCAAACAAATATCATAAATGTAATTTTGAAGTTGTCTAATGTATTTATGATCCTCAAAATGGAAGTTTATTCTCAATTTTGCCTTATTCTGACATGCTAAATAAATCGCAAATTCCAAATAACTTACGAATTTTTTAAATTGGAAAAATCATAGTCTATGATATCCATGCCAGTATCCTAAATAATATTTGAAAGTGGTTTGACATCTTTACGATGAAAATATCCCTCAAGATTGACGTTTATGTGAAATTCGTAAGTTTCCAATAGCTTGCGAAATTTTCAAAGTAGCCTATTTATAGTTACTGATGTTCATTCCGGCATCAAAACTGATATTTTAAAACTGGTCCGACATTTTTACAGTAAAAAGTTTCCATTTAATGCACGTTTAAGTGAATTTTTGTCCTATTCTCCCAGCTTAAGAAAATCGTAAATTTCTAATAACTTACGAAGTTTTTTAATTCGAATGTTACAAATGAATAGGGTTCTTGCCAGTATCGAAAGTAATATTTTAAAACTGATCTGACTTCTCTGCGATCATTTGTTTGTGAGATATCGTGTAAACAGACTAACACACTAACAGACACCCTACAGACAGACACCATACAAATTTTGTCATTTTCGGATTCCTCACACCTGAAAACGTATAAAAAAAGTCCAAAAACCGAGGTCGAAATTTTTCACGATTACCTAAGTTCCTCATACCTATAGTATGATGGGGAACTAAAAATTGCTCATGTCTGTTATCCGCGTGCCGCTGTAACAGAATTTTCGCTTTGGTCTTACGAATATCCTTAAAAGAGCACAAAAAAAACATATGGTTTGACTTTTACAACCTCCTCCTCGATTAAAGTCTTGATGAAGTCGATTAAAAGCGACTATTCGCTAATGGGTGTGACCTTTACAGTGACCCTACTTTGAACTTTCATAGGAACTTTAATAGCGTAGGAGTCACCCGCTACGCTACAACGTGTGCAACGTAGTACAAGTGTGCACACTGTAAAAATTGCAAACAAACAAATGCACGTTTTAAGCATTCTATTTTTAGCATTAAGCTTTTTGTACTAAACCAGTGATGCTTTACGACTTTGTAATTCACACTTTTTTCCTGTTTTCGAGATAGGAACGCTGACTCCGCTGTTTTCCACCAGGTGGCGCTCTAAGCGGTTGAATCTAGAAACGCATGACTACTTTATTATACCTATATACCACTTTTATAACTATAGCTGCAGCCGTTCAGCAGTTAAAAGGGTTGGAACTGACTTTTACGGCACCCTGTATTTTCTTTAGATCATCAAGATATTTCAGTGGGACCTATTTCAGACCAACAACAAAAATTTAATGTGGGGCACCCCATGACTTCCTTATGCAGCCATTGAAATATACACACTGTTATGAAAACATTCAAATTTTTGTGTGAAGTAACTGATTCGTAAATAAACAGGTAGGCTCCAGTCCCCGAACCTTCCTGAAAATAAGCGGAAATAATATTATAGTTCTAAAAAATGAAAGAACACGCTTTTATAGAAATGTGAACTTAAAAGCACAAAATATCTTTCTTAGTATTAAAATGCAGGGTAATAGAAAATCGTGTGAGTGACACGCCGTAATATTTACATGCATTTAAATCTTTAATTAAAATAATTTAGAATAAAACAAAAACCATTAAAAAAAAAAAATCTCCCCTGACTGGGCTCGAACGCTAGAGGTTAGGGGTTTTAGGTTAGTAGCGCGGAGCTTTACCTCACAGCCACAGCGTTCACGTAGGGAAAGTCATTTTTTACAATATAGATTTTTTGTTTGCTCCCAGAGCGGTTACAAACATACATACAGGTGAAGCTAATAAAAGCGCGTTAAAAAATAGGCTACTCCAAACACAAAAGTCATGATTTTAGGATGGTAAACAGAGTACTTTTCCACGACTTATTACCGAATCCCTGATTGGCAAATAAACAATGAAAATCATACCAGTGTCGATGGCCTACTTTTCTTCTCACTGGCGAAAATGAGTGACGAGAAACGAGACATTTTACCAAAGCAATTAACTCAGTTAAAATTGAGAAAGCGTTCGCTCATTCTGGCTATCCTGAAACAATATTGGCAGCCCAATTGGATCACTCATCTCGCCAAATCGCCCATTTTATAGCCTATACAGATTTTGGTCTTGGCATCGATCTTGACAATTGGACGTTGAATTCGGTGAAAAATTGTAAAAGTTTGGAAGCCCTAACTTCAATAAGAACAGAGTTCTGGAATTTTCCGGAAAGATTCATTGGTTTATAGTGCAGAACTAAATTTTTTGAAAGTTCAATAAATGACTAAGAAGACTATAGGAAAAGAAGAGTGATTTGTGGATGATTGTACATTAGAAAACCTATATCTTTACGTGCTACTTTCTATACGGTTTCACAGTAAAAGTGGAAACAGATAGTAATTTTTTACTTCTTTATACACGATTTGCGAAATGGATTTTGTATTTCACATTGCTCGAAAACGAATGATCGAAATGAATGAACTGGATGTTGCCAATTTATACCACGTGTGACTGTCATGATGTCTAGTTGTAAACCTGCAAGTGTCGTCTTAACACGAGCTCTCGTTTTTAGAGATATAAGCAACTTTACACGTGATGTGTGTATGTGTGAGTGTGTATGTCACATAACTCAAAAATGGTTGAACGTAGAAAGTTGCGAATTGGTACATAGGTTTGTTATAACATTTAGTTGTGCACCTCCCTTTTTGGACTTTGATTGTCCGTTTTGGAGATATTTAGGAAAATTAGGTTCATAACGACCAAAAATACAAAGGTTTTGGCCATAATGTATCAAAAAACAGTAAGAACTCAAAAACGGTTTGGACAAATCTTGCAATCGATTTTTAACTGACTTCCCGACTACCTAGACATTTGAAACTTTCAGAAAAGTTCAGAACACGTTCGCAATGCATTTTGTTAATATTTTTACTTAACTGTTTCGGATACCTGCTGCCTTCGGCAGAGTTACCTGTACAAATCTTGCAATCGATTTTTAACTAACTTCCCGACTAGCTACACATTTGAAACTTTCAGAAAAACTCAGAACACGGTGACAATGCATTTTTAAAATATTTTTAGCAAATTGTTTAGGGTCACTGCTGACTTCGGCAGCGTTTATATTGTTCATCAGAAAATTTATTTAATTAACTTTCCGACTAGCTAGACATTTGAAACTTTCAGAAAAGCTCAGAACACGGCGATAATGCATTTTTTAAGTACTTTTAGCCAACTGCTTCGGGCAACACCACCTGTAGTAATGCCTCCGAGCTGAGCTCTACGTCACGGAAGATCGGCCGATTTCATCCAATCCCCACGATCCAACATGTATCATAGGAAGTGTTGATTGGATAAAATCGGCCGATCTTCCATGACGTAGAGCTCAGCTTGGAGGCATTATTACAGAAGGTGTTGCCTCGGGTCCAATGACGATGCTTTTTAACATTATGTATATATTTCTAAAAGTGTATAAGGAAGTCATGTGGTGCCCACATCAGATTTTTTTCATTTCTACTTTCATTTCTACGAAGAAAGAGGTTGACTTAGCGTCAAATTGGGCATTCAAATGGGCAAAACATTGTAGTTCGGAATTACCAGAATTTGGAAACTATCACTTCAATTCTATCCGTCGAGCTCTGGATTTTTTTGTAATGATTCATTAGTTTCTTGCGCAGAACTACCTCGGAAATTATATAAGCCATTACTCTCGATGAACTCAAATTCCATTCAGACTTCGAAATTTTCGATTTTACGTAAATTGCAAACTTTCTTTTCTGTATGTATTTAACAATGTTTATTTGATTAATGTAGTAAGAATGACTATTTCATTGGATTGTTTCGAGAATATTCATTGATTATAGATTTTTGTGTCACAAAAAAGAGTTTTATTCAACTATTTCCTGAATATTTATTAAATAAAATGCATTCGTCGACTAGAACTGGCTTATGTTTTTTAAGAATTACTTTATAGTACGCGCAACAATGTCGACAATTTTTATGACAATATCATTACGGTCGTCTATTGTCTGAATATTCATTAAATAAAGTGCATTCGTCGACTAAAGCCTGCTTATATCTTTAAGAATTACATTTTACATGCAAAAATGTCGACAGCTTTCATAACAGTATCATTACGGGCTCTGTATCTACTAGCTGAATATTCATTAAATAAAGTCCACTAAAACATCCGAGATGCGCTCACGGAATATCGAAAAAAAAGGTATCCAAAATGTCCACTAGAGGGCGCCTTTTCCGGAAAAAAAATTTTCATTTAACACAATAAACGACCCAAACGGAATACAGAAACAATATTAACGTTTATTGACTGATCACCTTGTCATCGAACCACATTAAGTAGAGGTATGGAAAAAATAGCAGTACGCTGTTTGAGGAAAAAAACCTGTTATGCATAAAGCTTCCTCTTCTTAAAAAAAAAAACTTTACTTCTTCAATATTTAAAATGAAACGGGGTGGTAGAAAGACAAAAGAGGCCGAGAAATCAAATCATTGAAAAATGAGAGAATGTATGACCTCGTTTGAACTTCAGTTGAGTGTTTATGATTTTATTCTTATTAGTGTTTTAAGAGTGAGTTCTATAAGCTTGTTGGGTAGTTACAGTTGTATGTAATCCAACTTTTAAATGCTATTAATAACTATAGCATTAGAAAGAAGATTTTTAAGTTTTAAAATGAGTAAAAATATATGTAAATAAATATTAATTTCATTTTGCTACGGAAAACAACAGGCTATAATGATGACACTAACAAAATAATGTTATTTCACATATACGCAATTCGTGTTTTTCAAGAATATTTACTTTATGTCTCATTGAAAAAGAAATACAAAAAATTTATTCATTTAATAAATTAAATTTTCCCTCTCCCCCCCCCCCCCTCACCTTCGGGGACGAATTTTGTAAAAACGCTTCTTAGTGGATGTTTACGTAACAGAAGGAACATGGTCGCAAAATTTCATGCTTCTAGATCCAGGGGTTTGGGCTGGGCGATGATGAATCACTCACTCACTGAGGACAAACGATTTTATAATAGACTAGCAGGCAACACCCGCTTCGCTGGTCCCTATTTTTAAAACAATCACTGAATTCTCAAAATTGCATTAATTTTTATCACGTGAAAGAAAGAGAAACAAAATGATTTGGAAAAATGTCGCACCGGGTTCTCACTGCCTTCGGAAAAAATTCCCAAAATGCTCTAACCCTTATTTCTATTATTTTCCCCCTTCGCCCCCCCCTTCCGTCTATCCTAATTATTTTACAAATTCGAAAATATCTGCAATCGATTTGTAAGTATCAAAAACCTCCATGCACCAGTTTTGAACGATATATCTCTATTTTTATTTTTTGCCCCCCCCCCCTCTCCCCTCCCCCCTTCCTGCCCCTCCTAATAACTCTACACTTTCGAAAATATACCCATTCGACTTGCAGGCCTTTAAAAACCTATCTGTACCAATTTTGAACGGCCTAACTGTATTTCTATTTGTTTTCGCCCATAGCCTTTCCCGCCTCTCCTGATAATTTTATAAATTCGAAAATATCCGCAATCGATTTGTAAGTATCGAAAATTTCTATATACCAGTTTTGAACGATCTAACTCTATTTTTATTTTTTTGCCCCCGCTCTCTCCTCCCCCCCATCCCGGCCCTCCTCATAACTTTACACTTTTGAAAAAATCCCCATTGGACTTGCAGGCCTCTAAAAGGTATCTGTACCAATTTTGAACGCCCTAACTGTATTTCTATTTGTTTTTGCCCCATAGCCCACCCCCCCCCTCCCTGCTGCCCCACCTGGAGGCTGAATTTCTAAAATTCCAGAAATTGCTTTTTAGATATTTACATTAGCTATATTTTAGAGAAAAAATTTCACGTATATCTGTTTTTTTTTTGTTTGAGATATATAGGATTATGCGAAATCACGTTTTACGCATGTGAAATAACGTTTTGCCCGCCCGCCCCCCTTGGGGACCGAATTTTGAAAATTTCAGAAATTGATTTTTAGACAATTGTATTAGATATATTTTAAAGCAAAAATTTTACGGATATCTGTTTTTTTGTTTGAGATATGAAGGATTTTGTGAAATCCCGTTTTGGCCCCCCCCTCCCCTCCTTGGGGGGGCGAATTTTGTAAAATGGCTTCTTAGTGGATGCCTACGTCATAGAACGAACATTGTCACAAAATTTCATGCTTCTAGGTCTAGGGGTTTGGTCTGGGCGATGATGAATCACCCCCTCAGTCAGTCAGGAAGAACAATTTTATATTATACTAGCAGGCAACGCCCGCTTCGCTGGTCCCTATTTTTAAATGAATCACTCTAATTACTGAATTCTCAAAATTGCATTCATTTTTATCACGTGAAAAGAAAAGAGAAACAAAATCTGATTAGGAAAAATGTCGCACCAGGTTCTCACTGCCTTCGGAAAAAATTCCCAAAATGCTCTAACTCTTATTTCTATTATTTTCCCCCTTCGCCCCCCCCTCCCGTCTATCCTAATAATTTTACAAATTCGAAAATATCCGCAATCGATTTGTAGGTATCAAAAACCACTATGCACCAGTTTTGAACGATCTAACTCTAATTTTATTTTTTTGCCCCCCCCCCTCTCCCCTACCCTCTTCCTTCCCCTCCTAATAACTTTACACAATCGAAAATATCCTCATTTGACTTGCAGGCCTCTAAAACCTATCTGTATCAATTTTGAACGCCCTAACTGTATTTCTATTTGTTTTTGCCCCATAGCCCCCCGGCCCCCCTGCTGCCCCACCTGGGGGCTGAATTTCTAAAATTCCAGAAATTGGTTTTTAGATATTTGCATTAGCTATATTTTAGAGCAAAAATTTCACGTATATCTATTTTTTTTGTTTCAGATATATAGGATTATGCGAAATCACGTTTTACGCATGTGAAATCACGTTTTGCCCCCCCCCCCCCCCGCCCCCCTTGGGGATCGAATTTTGATAATTCCAGAAATTGGTTTTTAGACATTTGTATTAGCTATATTTTAAAGCAAAAATTTTACGGATATCTGTTTTTTTGTTTGAGATATGAAGGATTTTGTGAAATCACGTTTTGCCCCCCCTCCCCCCCCTTGGGGCGAATTTTGTAAAATCGCTTCTTAGTGGATGCCTACGTCATAGAAAGAGCATTGTCACGAAATTTCATGCTTCTAGGCCCAGGGGTTTGGTCTGGGCGTTGATAGATCACCCCTCACTCACTCAGGAAGTGTTCTTTTATATATATAGACTAGCAGGCAACGCCCGCTTCGCTGGTCCCTATTTTTAAATGAATCACTATAATGAATTCTCAAAATTGCATTAATTTTTATTGCGTGAAAAAAAGAGAGAAACAAAATCTGATTAGGAAAAATGTCGCACCGGGTTCTCACTGCCTTCGGAAAAAATTCTCAAAATGCTCTAACCCTTATTTATATTATTTTCCCCCTTCGCACCCCTCCTCCTGTCTATCCTAATAATTTTACAAATTTGAAAATATCCGCAATCGATTTGTAAGTATCAAAAACCTCTATGCACCAGTTTTGAACGATATATCTCTATTTTTATTTTTTTGCCGCTCTACTCCCCCCCCCCTTCCCGCCCTCCCAATAATTTTAAAAATTCGAAAATATCCGCAATCGATTTGTAGGTATTGGAAACCTCTATATACCAATTTTGAACGATCTAACTCTATTTTTATTTTTTGCCCCCCCCCCCCCCTCTCCCCTACCCCCTTCCTTCCCCTCCTAATAACTTTACACTTTCGAAAATATCCCCATTCGACTTGCAGGCCTCTAAAACCTACCTGTACCAATTTTGAACGGCCTAACTGTATTTCTATTTGTTTTTACCCCATAGCCCCCCACCTTCCCGCCCCTTCTAATAATTTTAAAAATTCGAAAATATCCGAAATCGATTTGTAGGTATCGAAAACCTCTATATACCAATTTTGAACGATCTAACTCTATTTTTTTTGCCCCCCTCTCCCCTCCCTCCCCTTCCTGCCCCTCTTAATAACTTTACACAATCGAAAATATCCTCATTCGACTTGCAGGCCTCTAAAACCTATCTTTATCAATTTTGAACGCCCTAACTGTATTTCTATTTGTTTTTGCCCCTTAGCCCCCCCCCCTGCTGCCCCACCTGGGGGCTGAATTTCTAAAATTCCAGAAATTGGTTTTTAGATATTTGCATTAGCAATATTTTAGAGCAAAAATTTCACGCATATCTATTTTTTTGTTTGAGATATATAGGATTATGCGAAATCACGTTTTACGTATGTGAAATCACGTTTTACGTATGTGAAATCACGTTTCCCCCCCCCCCGCCCCGCTTGGGGACCGAATTTCTAAAATTCCAGAAATTGGTTTTTTGAAATTTGTATTAGCTATATTTTAAAGCAAAAATTTTACGGATATCTGTTTTTTTGTTTGAGATATGAAGGATTTTGTAAAATCACGTTTAGCCCCCCCTCCCCCCCTTGGGGGGCGAATTTTGTAAAATCGCTTCTTAGTGGATGCCTACGTCATCGAAAGAACATTGTCACAAAATTTCATGCTTCTAGGTCCAGGGGTTTGGTCTGGGCGATGATGAATCACCCCCTCACTCAGTCAGGAAGTGTTCTTTTATATATATACTAGCAGGCTTTGCCCGCTTCGCTGGTCATTATATTGAAATTAATTCTCAAAATACCATATCATTAATAATAATAATAAAAAAAAAAAAAAAAAAAACATTGAAATCAGTCAAAATCCAAGTTAAAGTTCTCGCTACCTTCGGTAGACACACCTAACTGATACATTAAAAAAATCGGGATTCTGAGATTATTTAAAGCAGAGTTATGTTTTAAAATGTGTTTTTTAGTCAACCTCCCCACCCCGCTCTTAAAGGAAAGGAGAAGGGAATTTCGCCAAATATTTTTGTATTATGAGTTAAATACATATAACTGACCACCCCACACATTGAAAATCTTCCTAAGATAATTTACTGCAGAATTACACATTTGTGTTACACAATACATGTTTTCCCCCTGCCAACTCAGGGGAGGTAGGGTGGAGTTTCACAAAATCACTTTGTATTGTGTGTTGAATACGCATATACAGTCCACACATCAAAAATTGCTATTCTAAAATTATTTGGATCAGAGTAAGGCATGGAAACATGTTTTTACCCCCCCTCCCCAACCCTCAAGGGGGGATAGCATGGCATATCAAATAATCCCTTTGTATTTTGTGTGTTTGAGTACGCATAACCAATCGACATATAAAAAAATCGCCTACCTGAGATAATTTGGAGCAGAGATACTCTTTAAAGCGTGTTTTTTCCCCACCCCTCGCCCTTAAAGGGGGGAGGGGAATTTTCACAAAATCCTTGTATAGTGCGTGTTGGGAACATATAACCAGCCAGCACATAAAAAATTGCCTAAGATAGTTTGGAGCAGAGTTTCGCATGGAAACATAATTCCCCCACCCCACCCCCTTGGCGAATAAGGTGGAATTTTACAAAATCCCTTTATAGTGCGTGTCTTGATTACGCATAAAAATCGACATAACAAAAAATTGCTATTCTGAGATAATTTGGAGCAGAGTTACTCTTAAAAGTGTTTTTTGCCCCCTTCTCCGCCATTGAAGGGGGGGGGGGGAGAAATTTCATAAGATCCCTTTATAATGCGTGTTGGGAAAGCATAAACAACCCACACATAAAAATTAATCGTATTAAGATAATTTGAAGCAAAGTTATGCTTGGACACATGCTTTCCCCCCCCCCAAGGGGGGGGGGAATAGGACAGAATTTTACAAAATCCCTTTGTAGTATGTGTTTTGAATACGCATAACCAATTGACATATCAAAAAATCGTTATCCTGAGATAATTTGGAGCAGAATTACTCTTATATTCGTGTTTTGTCTCCCCCCTCCTTTAAAGGGGGGGGGAGGGAGAAATTTCGTAAAATCCCTTTACTGTTCATGTTGTGGAGGCATAAACAACCCACATATAAAATTTAATTTTGCTGAGATAATTTGAAGCAATGTTATAATTGGAAACATGTTTATTGTCCCTTACGCAAAATTTCATTACAATGGGTGTTGGGAGCACATAAATAAACCACACACTAAAACTTGTAACCTCAGCTCCTATAGATTTCCCCGGACGAATTCAGCGCTAAAATGTGGCTCGAATTTTTCTCCATGTAACCCCCCCCCCCCCCCCGCCAAAAAAAAAAAAAAAAAAAAAAAAAAAAAAAAAAATCGAAAATCGCAAAAAAAAACAAAAACAAAAATGAGTTTTGGGAAATATCCTCAAGAAGGTTCTTGGCGGTTTTCTATATCTTTGTGCTATTATTGGTAGCGTTTTACTCGAAAATCTGTATTTTTCTAAATTTGCCTCCGAAAATCGTTTTTACCCCCAACCTTAAAAATCCAAAATCGTAGAAAATACTTTTTTTTGTACTCAAGTCTAGTCTCTCCCTCTGCAATTTCTTCACAGTGAAGTAATTTGGAGTTGAGTTATGCTTATAAAGAATTTTTGCCTCCCATATTTCACAAAATCCCATCTTAGTGGGCGTCAGTGTCCTAAAACCAACGTGGTTACCAAAATTTGCGACTCTTATCTTCCATAGAATCGCCACGGCTGTGTTGAGTCGGTGATCAGTGAGTGATCCTTTATATATATAGACTAGCAGGCTACGCCCGCTTCGCTGGTCACTATTTTTAAATGAATCACAAAAATTAATGAATTCTCAAAATTGCATTGATTTTTATCATGTGATAAAAAAAGAGAAAAAAAAATTCTGATCGGGAAAAATGTCGCACCGGGTCCCCACTGCCTTCGGCAGCGTAGACCCGTGCGCTGAGCGCACGTATTCCTTCACCATCCTTATGACTTCTCAAAATTCCATGTTATTACTCATAAACTTTCATTCTCAAGAAAAGGAATTAAAAAATATATCATTTAGCATCGGGTAAAAACTCACACCGGGACGCCACAGCCTTCGGCAGCGCAGACCCATGCGCGCTGCGCGCGCACGTTTGAGGATATACGTGCGCTGTACACGCATATTCTTTCTCAACTCAAACTTTTATTATTAAGAAAATAAAATTAAAAAAAAATCTTTTATCATCGGGTAAAAACTCGCACCGGGTCCCAAACCCATGCGCGCTGCGCGCCTATTCCTTCCCTACCGTTCCAGCCCCTCCTAATTAACTTGCATATACCAATTTTGGACGGTCTTACTCAATTAGCTGAGATGCAAAAGAAAACCTGATCAGGACACTTTAAATTGTAAATCAGGTGAAATCTCGAATTCCACTTTCGATAATGCAAAAGAACTTTAAAATATCTTTCGGATGATGTACTAAAAATAATTTAATTGGAATTTGAAATATCGAAATTTTAAAATATCTGGCGGTAGAAATTTCTGTAATCTATTGTTCCATTCCAGATCAACAATGCTTTCAAATGATGTATTACTCATGAAATTATTTTAATTAGTAGGTAAAATACAAAAGAAAACCTAATCAGGATACCTCAAAACGTGTAAATCGGGTGTAATCTCGATTTCCATTTTCGATAATGTAAAAGTACTTTAAAATGTGTATTAACTAAAATATGATTTCAAATGATGTATTACTTATGAACTTTTTTAATTAATAACTGAGATAGCAAAAAAAAAAAAAAAAAAAACTGATTCAGGACATCTCAAAACGTGTAAATCTGGTGAAAACTTTCGAAAATTTAAAAGAACTTTAAAATATCGTTCGAATGATGTATTACAAATAATTTAATCATAATTAGGAATTGAAATATTGAAATTTTAAAATATTACAGCGCCATCTGGCGGTACAAATTTCTGTATTCCACTGTTCGATTCCAAATCAAAAAAGCTTTCTAATGATGTATTACTTATGAAATTATTTTAATTAGTAGCTGAGATACAAAAGAAAACTATTTCAGGGGTCCTCAAAACGTGTAAATCTTCTGAAAACTTTCGATAATTTAAAAGAACTTTAAAATATCTTTCGAATGATGTATTAAAAATAATTTAATCATAATTAGAAATTGAAATATTGAAAATTTGAAAGATTACAGCGCCATCTGGCGGTACAAAATTCTGTATTCCACTGTTCGATTCCAAATCAAAAAAGCTTTCTAATGATGTATTACTTACGAAATTATTTTAATTAGTAGCTGAGATACAAAAGAAAACTAATTCAGGAGACCTCAAAACGTGTAAATCTGGTGAAAACTGTCGATAATATAAAAGAACTTTAAAATATCTTTCAAATGATGCTTTAAAAATAATTTAATCATAATTAGAAATTGAAATTTGAAAATATTGCAGCACCATCTGGCGGTAGAAATTTCCGTAATCCACTGTTCGATTCCAAATCAAAAAAGCTTTCTAATGATGTATTACTTATAAAATTATTTTAATTAGTAGCTGAGATACAAAAGAAAACCTAATCAGGAAACCTCAAAACGTGTAAATCGGGTGAAATCTCGAATTCCATTTTCGATAATGTAAAAGTACTTTAAAACGTGTATCAAGTCAACAAAGCTTTCAAATGATGTATTACTTATGAAATTTTTTTAATTAATAACAGATATAAAAGAAAACTGATTCAGGACACCTCAAAACGTGTAAATCTGGTGAAAACTTTCGATAATTTAAAAGAATTTTAAAATATCTTTCGAATGATGTATTAAAAATAATTTAATCATAATTAGAAATTGAAATATTGAAATTTTAAAATATTACAGCGCCATCTGGCGGTACAAATTTCTGTATTCCACTGTTCTATTCCAAATCAAAAAATCTTTCTAATGATGTATTACTTATGAAATTATTTTAATTAGTAGCTGAGATACAAAAGAAAATTAATTCAGGAGACCTCAAAACGTGTAAATCTGGTGAAAACTTTCGATAATTTAAAAGAACTTTAAAATATCTTTCGGATGATGTACTAAAAATAATTTAATTGGAATTTGAAATATCGAAATTTTAAAATATCTGGCGGTAGAAATTTCTGTAATCTACTGTTCAATTCCAAATCAACAAAGCTTTCAAATAATGTGTTACTTATGAAATTATTTTAATTATTAGCTGAGATACAAAAGAAAACCTAAGCAGGACATTCTAAAACATGTAAATCACGTGAAATCTCTAATTCCATTATCTACGGTAGCTTTATTAATGAAAGTAAAAAGAAAAATAAATATTTTTTATTTTTCCATAATGGAAGTAAAAAGAAAAAGAAAAGTATTTTTTAGTTCCTTCAAATGTATTTTGTTGCTATGGAAATTCCTATCGTCTATTGAAAGATAGATTACGTGTTTGAATAAAATTTAATTTGCAATTAAAATGTAACTGCTTTGTTTATTAATGAAAATTCATGAAATTTTAACTGCAGGTTGCTTTTGCGCTGAATAGGTTGTATATTAAGTGTTGTGTACGAAAAAGAAAATTTGAAGCACTTTGAAATTTGCAATTTTTAACCCCAGTTAAAGATCACGTGACATTAATGACTTGCACATGTTTTGCTTCCGTTCGAGACAGCCGTTAAAATCGTCTGCTGAATGCTGATAGAATGCCTCTTTTTAAGCAATAAGGATTTTTGGTCATTTTCGCGATCGATATGGGTCAGCATTTTAATTAATATCTCCGAAACTAATTAAGATTTTTAAATTCCGTTTCGAGGAAAACATCGGAAAGGCTCCAGAGCATCCATATGTCAATTCTTGTACTTCTGCGTTCAATAGGGGTTGAACGTATAAAAGAACAGACAGACAGACAGACAGATAGACAGACAGACAGACAGACAGACAGACAGACAGACAAACCTTTCCATTTATTATTATAGATAGATAGATAATTCTTGTTCTGGATTGTTAATGTTGTTTCTGTATTCCGTTTTGGCCGTTTATTGTGTTAAATCTAATGTTTTTTCCAGAAATGGCGCCCTCTGTTGAACATTTTGCAACTTTTTTTTTTTTCCCGAAAATCCGTGAGCTCATCTCGTGCATAGTCTATATACCAGATTCCGTTGCATTCCGTTCACCCGTTTGCGCTGTAGGATGCTGTTTATAGAGGAATAATTATAACCACCCTGTATGTGCGTATGTATACCTGTCCTATAACTGTGATGATTTTAATGTGTCCGACACTTCGTGCGACAGTGATCTGTGGGTGGGGGATCTCATCGACGGACAACTCAATCGAGCAAAACATTTAAAAGCTAATATTGTTTATTCACACTACATACCATACGCACCCTAACAACTCAGTAGATCTCCGACTGCACCAAAATATCATAATCAATTTTTTTCTTGATTACATTTTATTTTATCGCAGTCTTTTTCGTCGGAAGGAGGAGGCGAAAAAGAGAATCGAAACAGACTTCTCACGTTCGATCGAAACAAATAGGACGGCTCTGCCTCAAAGAATCATCGCATGAGAGAGAAATAATTCAATTTCCGCAAACCTATCTTCGGAGAAAAAAGATCCTTTCTGTGGCCCCTTTCTCTTCTTCGCGGAGGGATGTTTATGCCGAGAGCATGGTTTATGATTTCCGTTTCCAGTTTTCGGACGTTGACGGAGGCCCGACAGGAATGCCCGAAATCGGTGCCTTTCAAAAATAGCCCCGAAAAGCTAGACAAAGGTGAGCAACGCTCCTTTAGAAATAATAACAGATCTGACTCTTGCCACTTTTTCTCACAACTCCTCCTTAAAATATTTGCGCGTATACAAGGAAAATTAATTTAGATAAAGATAAATAATATACATTTTTTTCTCATTCGAAAAATGTTTTTATTTTGCAAATAACTGAGAAACAAAAATTTTATAGTCATTATTAAAAAAACGCTTCTTCCCTTCCCCCCCCCCCTTTTTTTTTCAGTAGAAAAAAAAAACTGAATTGGTAAAACTTTTGAAACCCAAGTTTTCGCTGGATTCGACATGTCCTGAACACATTGGGTCCACCTGAATGTGTGTGAGTGGCTGAAGAACTAAGGCATTCAATTTCGTAAAGTTTATATTGAGTGGCACCTTCACATAAATGCGTCTCTTTATCAACTTTCAGTGCAAATCGTTCAACAGGTGGCGTTGTTTGTTATACTGCGATTTCTTCCATTCACCTGAGGGTTATAACCTAAGCTTCTATTGTGTGTGCAGAACAGCACAGAACGTGATGGGTGAGAGGTGAAACACTCTGCTCATTCGAGTTAGGTGTACGTTTAACATCGAAGTGGCACTGCTATACTGCAATTTTTTTTCCGTTTTCTTTTTCCCCGTCCGGAACTTTTGATTTTGAAGTGTCATTCCATTATGCTATTTAGCCTTGTCCAGCAGCATCAGGATGCACAAATGTCATTCTCCTTCTTTTTCCTGTCATTCTCCTTTACACAGTGGAATGGACTTACAGGATAATTTTCTAAAAATATTTTGCAGCAGAATTGAGTTATTTTCGAAACGCCAGTGAAGGCCTCCCCGTGGAGACTCTACTCTCTGTGTGTGTGTCTGTCTCGCGATAGTGGCTAGAGTCCTGCGCGGGTCGGGTTTTACCCGACCCGAACCCGACAGACGAGTTTTAAATCAACCCGAAACCCGACCCGAACCCGACAAAAATTTTTTCATCAACCCGAAAACCGACCCGAACCCGCAATAAAGATTTTTTTTCGACCCGCACCCGACCCGAACCGCAATAAGGATTTTTTTGCGACCCGAACCCGACCCGAAACCCGACTCTTTATACCCGAACCCGACCCGAAACCCGAAAATTAGTAATTCATTTAAAAGTCATGCAATACATTTTAAATTACACATTAAATATTCAGTTTTAAAAAGAACTGAAAATATAATTAAAATGTTAATTTAGTATAATATACAAAGTTAACACTTTAAAAATCTGAAAAATGGGTTAATAATAATTTTTTTAAATTTATGTGTGTTGTGTACTTCAAAAGTACAAAATGCGCTTTAAGTATAGTGTTTGTAGTTTATTGTTTAATAGTTATGTTCTGATCTGAACTCAATATATATAAATATAATGTTTCTTTATTCACTGCTTATGCTTAATTTTCTATTGATCTCTGACTTTAGTAGCATAAATAACAAAGATCTTCTAAAGAGCTTTATTTTTATTGGAAGTTTCGAAAATCTGATTTTGACTGTATTTGAAAAATATTAGTATCATTATAATTATTATGCCTGTGTCATTAATAATTGTGAAAATATGTATATTATAGCCCTTTCGAAATCCAGACAAGATTTTAGTATAATTATTATTTCCGTTACCCCACAACACTAGTTAATGAAAGTATTGTATTCAGTCAAAAATTTTAATAATGAATTTTCACCTTATTTGAGTATTTAAAGGTATCTTGAATCGAAAAAAGTACTTTTTGAATACTGATCAGTATCTGTGTGTGTAGGTATAAGTAAGGAAAATTTTCTGATTATCATATCTCAAAAATAGCAGAAGTTAGAACAACGAAACTTTATATATAAAAAAAAAAATGTTCGGCGTACATATGAATTTGCCAAATAATGATGAAAAATGGAAAACCGGAAATAAGACATCAAATGCAGGCCGTGAATGTATTTTAAGTGCGCATTTCAAAAACGGCTCTATCGATTTTCTTCAAACTTTCTATGTACCAACACACCCCCTCCCATTTTTTTTTTTTTTTTTTTTTTTTTTTTTAAGATATTATTTCATATGTATTAGTTAGTTACTTCAGAAAAATTTATAAGCGCCTTGTATAAATAAGTTAATTTTAAGTCTCTTAAGTGTACTTTTTAAAAAATGATTCTACAGATTTTCTTCAAACTCCCAATCTAATTATCTCTTTGCTGTCCTTTTCGTATCTGTTAGTTTATTTCTGGTTAGTTTGTTACAGATGAGTGTTGAAAGTTTAGTGAAAATAGTGGGGCTGAAAGTATTTAAAAAATGACTTCAACGATTTATTCTAATTTACTTCATACACGCTCTTTTAGATGTTCTTTTTATGCATTTGTTGATTGGTACTGGAAAAATAATAGACGTGCTTAATAAATAGATCAGTTTTAGATCCCGGAAATAGGTGCCCATGAAAATAGCCAAACTAATTTTCTTTAAGCTCGCTATGTATGAAGTCTCTTTTAGATATCTTTATAACATTTGTATTAGTTAGTTATTACGGTTAAATTGAAAAGCAAAGAATATTATTAGAAGTATTTTTATTTCATGATCCGTGTATGCGAAATTCTTTCACTTACGTCAAGAACTGACTTCAATGTGTTTTCTTCTGAAAGAACATTACTAATACTAATGTAAGAAATTTAGCTGATAACAGCAGGTTTGAAGATATATCATTATATATTTTTGATACATAATTTGAAACAGAGGCATTAAAAACTGAAAATTACTTATGGCGTTTTTAATAGCTTAAGTTCTTTTTTTTCCCCCCTTTATCTGGTGTTAACACCCAGTGAGGATAATATTTAATCCTGAATGTGAACATATTGTAAACAAATAAATGATACTGCGTCACGATTTGATTTTTCTTGGTGGTGTGTGTAACAGTTAAGACAGATTCACTGCACACGGGTCATGTGAATATCATCAATTACACTGAGACACATTTTTATCACTTACTTAGATATATTTTTGTTTACATGCGTTTAGTAGTTTATTATACTGAAAGGAGAAGGATGTTACTGGCTCTTTTAACTCATTTAAAGTTTAGTTGTTGAAGCATGATGACGTCCAATAAAGATATAAAAGTGAAAATTGATAATGGATCATACACTTTACGAGAAAAACTCGGAAAATCTGATATATGGAAAAAGTTTAAACAAGTCTTTGACGAGGAGGATATTTTGGTTCCAAATATTGTAGCTTGTGATAGCTGTCACAGTGTATTCAGTTATAACAGCCATAAAACAGGAACATCTACTTTAATAAAGCATAAATGCCCGTTTGTAAATAAAGATCAAACAAAATCTATTGCGAGCTTCTTTAGAGAAAAGGAGAAAACATGTCCTCCAAGAAAACTATCTCAAGAAGATAAAAAGTTAATTATAAAAAAAATTACTGAATTTGTGTGTCTGGATCTTCGATCCTTTAATTTTATAAAAGGAAATGGCTTTCAAGAGTTAGCTCAGACATTTGTTTCACTGGGATTTAAGTATGGCGATGTAGACGTGAAAGATATACTTCCTGACCCAACTACTGTTTCAAGAAATATTACTGAAGTAGCAAAATCCCTTCGAAGTGAAGTTAGAACAGAAATAAGCAAAACAGTTGCTAAATGGGGTGGAGCAGTCACACTGGACATGTGGACTGATGATTTTAGGAAGAATTCTTACCTATGTATGACCCTGCATTATATGAATGAAAACTGGGATCTAATGGATAGAGTTTTGAATACCACTCTATGGGACAGCGCTTTGAAAAAAACAGGTGACAATATAAAAACTGTAATAATACAAAATCTAGAAGCCTATGGAATAGGCGAACAGTTCAAAACTTTAGCGTATGTGACCGACAGAGGATCAAATATGATCTCTTCCCTGAAGAATAACATCAGATTGTCATGTGTTGCTCACATACTAAATAACATTTTAGAAAAAACTTTTGAAAGAAGTACGCAGTTTTCCGACTTAATAAATTCTGCAAAATCCCTTGTGAGATTCTTCAAGCAAAGTGGATTACAAAACAAGTTAACCAAATCTTTAAAAGCTAGCGTAGATACAAGATGGAATAGTTTATTCACTATGCTAAAATCAATCGAAGATGTTTATGGTGAAGTTAAAGAAATTCTATCTGAAAGAAATGATGATGGGAAACTTATCGAAATTCCACAAGATTATCTTATAAAACTTGTATCATTTCTAGAAATTTTCAAATGCGCATCTGACGAAATGGAAGCATCAAAACGTCCAACACTTTTCCTTGTAATAATCTGGTACAATCGTCTGCAACAACATTTGCAAGTTACCGATGATGATGATGAAAATTTCCGGGAATTAAAGACAACTTGTCTTGACATTTTCAAACAAACATTCGAAATTAATAAGTATCATAAGATAGCGATTTTCTTACACCCCAAGATGAAGTCATTGAAAATATTAGGTGAACCATCAGAGGTAGAATCTGTGCATGCGGAAATAAATAGTTTAATAACGACATATAACAAAAAAGAGAAAGAAGAAAACATTCTTACTGGCAGAAAATATACCCAATGCCATGAATCAAGAGAAATGTTAAGCAGTAAAAATCCAGCTAAGAAACAGAAATATAACATTTTAGATTTTGAAGACACGGATGAAAGTGACGTGGAAGTGAGTGAACTTGATCAATATATAGCAATGAAAACAGGCAAATTTAAGGACAGTGACGGTAATCAAATGGATATTCTAAAGTGGTGGCATGCAAATGAAACAAATTTCCCCATGCTTTCAAAAATAGCAAAATTTATCTTAAGTATTCCTGCAAGTAGTGCAGCCAGTGAAAGAGATTTTTCTTCGGCAGGTTTAACTTTAAGTGATCGAAGAACAAATATTACCCCCGAAAAATTGAATGATATTCTTTTTCTTCACAGTAATTTAAAGATATGATGCTGATGCTTTACGAAAGGAAAAAAGTCTTAAAACATCCGCTGTGCAATTTAAAAATAAGACTGTTTAATTGACATTTGCTCATGGATATTGTTCAGAAAATTTAATCCAAAAGTAAGATACATATACTATATTTTCCATTATACTTTATAACGATTCTCAAAAAATATATTGTGTGATATAATTAGTGCATAATTCTACAAATATAAGCAGTGTTTATTACCAATTGTATTTTAATCTGTAAATCTGATATATTTGTATATTCTTATTCTATCATGTAATTTAACGACCTGGAAACTGCTTTACACCTGGCGCAAAATAATTTTTGGTCGTTACATTTTAATACAATTGTTGTTGCAGCTATGTGGTTTTTACTAAGTTGAATGGGCACTTTTAAACCACTTTTCTCGAATATGTATAGATTCTTTTAAAATATGATATAATTTATAGCGTTTATGCACTATAATTTACATTATATACGCTATATTTTGAAATATGATTAAATTTTAATAGCTATCATTTTATGGATGTTTGATTTTGCTTTAGATTCAATTATTTGCCAATTAGATTGTAAAGTATATATTTTTAATATTCTTATTGCGTACATGATTTATAAAAATAAATAATTGCTTTATATACAGAAAAAATAATTATTTTATTAACATGTTTAATTTTTAGGGTTATCTTTTAATTATAACCTTTCTTTATGTACTTTTTTTTTTAAATATTATTATTATTGTGTTATATATTTAGCTATAAGCTATATTTAAAATGAAAATATTCCCTTGTTTTCTGTCATATTGTGTGAATTTAAAACTTTATTCATAAAAAGAAGGAATGTGTCTTGAATAATTTCTCATATACATAAATATATATATTAATATATCAGCATATTTTAATATTTTTATGCAAACTCTTTATGAATAGTTATTCACAATTTTCTTATTGTGAACATTTTAAAAATGAATATTCGAAATCTATTTATATTTACAATGAAAACGTTCAATTATTTTATATTCTACTTTTTATTTTTATTTTCATTTCGTTGTATTTGTTTATTTATTTATTTTTCATTTTCCAACTCTCCAGTTTTAAGCATTTAGAGAATTGTTTGATTTGCTCTAATAACTTTTAAAATAATAATTTATTTAAATAAAATATTATAAATAATGTGATTCAATTTGCTTACTATTATTAGTCTTCTCCAAGTAACATCGCAAAATAAATATTCATATTAACTGGTTACATTTATATTTAGTTTGACTTAAGTATAATTGATTAAATATGAAGTTCGAGTTCCTAGTACAGTGATGAAAGAAAGAGCTCCGCTTTTTCTGTCACCAGAATTTCTGTACAGAAATTTTTAATCAGATATTTTTAGCTATTTTTGTGATTTGATAGGTTAGAATTTTTTGTAGGAAAATACCTGTGGCAAAAAAAAAAAAAAAAAAAAAAAAAGAAAAGAATTGATATTTGTAGTAGTGGTTAATAAAGTTGTGTGGTTGTTATGTGTTACATATGAGTTTTTTTTTAATTAACTTCTAAATATAAATAACAATATAAATAATAATATCATTTTAAATATAAAACTTAAATAACAATCCTAATGCTAATACATATTAAATACCCTGATTTCAGGAATCGCGCAAAAATTTCAGAAATTGGGGGTGGGGGGAGAAAGAAAAGAAAGTGTGTAGGAATTTTCCCGCGCCTCTAATTTAATAACATGACTAGCATAATCATTACTTAAACTGATACCAGCTACCAGCGCCAAAAATACGGGTGTGTGTGTGTGGTGGGGGGTGGGGGTGGGGGTGGGGGAGAAATAAAATATAATAGAAATAAAATTGTTTTGTGAAAGCTTAAAGTATCATGTAAAATATCTGAAAATTTATGACAAATGGTATTTCGTAATTAAATTCAGCTAGGTCAAATGAAAAATTTTTATTTGTTTTTGCAATCTTAAGTGCCACAAGAACCATCTTATAATTCACATAAATAAGCACTTTAGTGACAAGATTGGGAGTTAAGGGCGACTGGAGGCAATACGTAATCAAAGTTCACTGTGACTCAGACAGATCAGAGGGGAAAAGAAGTGTTTATATATTTTAACCGTCAAGCGGATGTTGAAAGGAAGAAGAAAGAAAGAAAAAAAAAAAAAAAAAAACATTCTGATTGTGCAGTTTGTGGTTTTTCATTTAAACAGTATATACAAGTTCAAAATTTATGTTCAATCATGAAGGGTGGGGGAAATAAACATGCACTTGAACAATTGGCTGCGATTAAACATATACATATTTTTTTAATCAGAGGTTTAATAAGAGTTTTAATCCCATCGCAATTACTTTGCGAGTGCCTAAATCTATATACAAACCAATGCTATTTATACCATTTTCACTAGAGAACATGCACTTGTGAATGGGGACAAAATATTAATTTCAAGGCATTCTAAATATAATTATGCAAAATAGAACACAGGCAGTCAAACAAATAGATAGACAGACAGGTAGTCGAAGTGAAATTAAAATACATAACACAACTGAAAATGCACTTCAAGCATTTTCCAGTTATATTCCTTAATGTATTTTGATTATTTTTCTGTGGACATTTAAATCTTAATGCTAATCATGCCTTATCCTTTTAAAAACATATTCTTATACATATGAATAATGTATGCTAATTTCGTTATATTTTGTACAGTATTAATACATTAAAATGAATTTAAAGAAATGCCTTTCAAAAACCGTAATGTATTTTTAACATTTCTGTCAATCCTTCTACACAAACCAAAGAGTTATTTTCTTCATTTTCGGTAGCGAAAATTACTTTGTGATCTTGAATGCCGTATATCAACCAATTTCAAAGCATTTCTAAATATTTATGGAAATTAGAGCAAGGACAGAGACGGATGGATAGGCAGGCAAATCGCAGTCATAAATCTTTTCTAAATTTCTTTAAATGTTAAATGTTAAAAACAAGACACTTTTTTTTTTAAATAAAAAAAAGAACAAGTCATTCCTCCTTTATAGAAAAAATTAGATTTCTTTCTTTCTTTCTTTCTTTCTTTTTTTTTTACTATTTATTTTTATTTTAAAATTTTCATGCGTTTTTAAAAACAAGATGCGGATGAAGCAGTCTAACGAAAGTAGTTAAGATCTTGATAAGTCCTGGATGTGGATGAATATCAAGTAACCTAGTTTCATCAAAATTGATTCATAAATACGTTTAATAAATAATAAAATTAATAAACTAGGAAAGACTTTCTTTATCAATATTATAATACTCTTTATTCAAGTATAAAAAACTGCTTTTGCCAGTAAGAACACATGAATTCCATATCAAGTTGCATCTTATTGGCAAGACAAATCTTCTATGTATGCACAGAAAGCATTTTATTTTTACTGATATACAGTTTCGTGAACAAAATGATTGCATTACAATACAACTGAACGATTACCAACAAAGAAAAAAAAAGAGGTTATGTCATTGAAAAATATATATGAAATGCCTCTACGTACACAAAAAGCGTCATTTCACTATCTCTAAAATTATTCACCTAAGATTCAGTTGTGTTTTATGCGAAAGTTAGTCAATGCTTTATCGTTATCTTTAAATTTATTTTCCACAAATACTGCATTTTTACTTCCATTACCCTACTACCGTAGGTAATGGAAGTATTGTATTCGGTTCAAAAATTCGATGTCGAGATTTCACCTGATTCACACGTTTTAAGGCCTCCTGAGTCCAAAATAGTGGGTTTTGGCAATTGGTCAGTGTGTGCGTATGTATTTATGTGTGTATGCATGGAATCTTCTGGCTATCATATCTCCTAAACTAATAAAGATAGAACTACGAAACTTCACAACTGATACAGGTCTGGTGTACAGATGAAATTCCCAAATTTTGGTGAAAATTGGAAAAACAGAAGTGGGTCATCTGAAACCGGAAATGGGACCGTAAGTCCGTATCTCAAAAACGGCTATAACAATTTTGAAGAAAATCGTTATAGCCGTTTTCTACATAAACTCTCTATTAGATGCCCCTTCGAATGATATAGTTGGTTAGTTCAGAAAAATTGATAGGCGTTCTGTATAAATAAGTCAATCGCAGGTCTCGCAAGTGCGTTCTTTTAAAAACGGCTTTACGGGATTTTTTCAAACTTGCCATATTAACTCCCTTTTAAATATCCTTTTGTATGTAATTATTGTTTTCAGGTTAATAATTGAGTATACAAAGTTTTAGTAAAAGTTGGTATCTCAAAAACGGCTCTAATGATTTTCTTGAAAATTGTTTCACTAATCCATTTTAGATACCCTTTCTCATGTATTACGTGGTTATTAGAGGAATATTAAAGGTCATCTTGATAAGGTAGTTCCGTTTTAGATCTCGGGTATTGGTGTTTAAAAAATAACTCAATCTTTTTTTTTTTTCTTTCTTTTTTTTTTAACTCGCTATGTAAACTCTGTTTTATATGCCTTTATACTTTATCGAGTTTCTCTTACTGGAAAATTCCAAAAAATGCATATCATACGTGTAATAGTGGGTAATGGAAGTCGTGTGGCTGTTTCACACCAAATTTTTTAAAACTGTGTTCACTTTTTTTACCCTCGAGAGGGTGGATTTTGTAATCTGTCCGGATACCAGAAGGGTGTAGATTGTAGAATCAAAGGATTCCATTAAATAGAGAATAGATGCCCACTGTTTGGGGCGCTCGATGGATTATTGCTTAACTAAAATAAATTAGATATGCGTATATTTTAACATAGTTATATATAGTATGTTTATATAGTTATACAGTTTTAATGAAATTAAACCAATTGCTGTTCATTACAGTAATTTGTTTTTTGTAAGATGTTCTTAGTTTGATCCGACCCGATTCGCTGAAAACTAAACCCGACCCGAACCCGAACCCGACCCGCAAGAAAAAAAAATCATTCAACCCGACCCGAACCCGACCCGCAAGAAAAAAACATCAGTTAACCCGACCCGAACCCGACCCGCATAAAAAAAAATTCGTTCAACCCGACCCGAACCCGACCCGCGGGTCGGGTCGGGTTCGGGTAAAATCGGGTTACCCGACCCGATGCAGGACTCTAATAGTGGCCACAAAAATCACTCTACTGACTTGCAATTTGGTATTCACGCATCACACAGAATGAGCTCTATAGTTTTGGGTGAGTATTCCATTTGTACGTAGTTCATGTACAGGGACACACCGAAGTTTTTTTTTTTTTTTTATCATTATGGCCTATGGACATGATTTGCACGTACTGCAATAGAGACCGTAAAAATCCCCCGAGTGATTTGCAAATTGGTACACATGTACAGAAATAGCTGTATAATTTTTGGTGTCTATATTATTTAGGGTTAGAGGGCCGCAGCAAAATTTTTCTTATTATTATGGTCTATGGGCAGAATTTCGTTCAAAACCATTTTAACACCGTAATGAATGAAACATTGAAATAACAAAATGAAAATAGTAATATGCATTATTGATATGCTTAAAAGCATGTTTTGTGTGGGGACTTGACAAAAGAGTCCCTAAAATGTCCCGTAGTCATCCCAATTATTTCACTCTTCCCAGTCGTCGCCCACCATTTTCTCGGGACACCACCCTCTCCCCAAATTTCTATCACTGTCCGGTCATTTTATGGCCATGAATTTAATTTGGAGAATGAAAAAGAATTAACTGAAAACAAAACAAATATAACGCTTAATAAATAACATTAATAATAGATATAAAAAAATATAAGAAATGTAATACATAATTTCAGTGGCAAATCCCCCCCCCTTTCCCCTAAATTTTTCTCTTGCCGCAGATGTTCCAACTCTGTAGCCCTCAGAAGATATTAAACAGTTAAAATAATCCCCCCTCCCCCCAAAAAAATCAAATTTATAGCTATAAAATGACCGGAAGGTGATGAAAATAGGGCACCGTCCCTAAAAAACAGTGGGTGATAGGGCAAATTGGCGTCCTATTCGGGAGGTCATTTTACATAAGAATTTGCAGCAAAAATGGTGTCGTGCAGGGGAGTGCAATCAATGCATACCGCATGATATATCTTTCATTCCCGTTTAGGTTTGGCAGCGGATTTGTTGATTTGTTTTCAGCTTATAAAATTCTCACGAAGATTCTATAAGACCGGCTTAGAGAAATACCACATGAAAGAAATAATAAATAGTACTGATGGTAAGAAACATTTGTGCGTGTTCCTGAACACCACTCTACACGAAGACAGCCCATTCCCAAAAGTCCAGTTAACTTCTGGAACAAAAGGGTTTTGGTTCGAATGACGGGAAAAGCATGGGGTGTCCTCCTATATGTATATTAAAAAATATATATATATTGTTATGGTGAAAGGATGGAAGTCCCAAAATAAATGTCAAAAGTTCATTCAGTGCAGATCATTTAACAGTTTTGCTAGATGGATGGGTTTTTTTACGTCACACCAGTGCTGCGCAGTGGGCAATGGGCGACGGTCTGGGATTCGCCCCTGGTTGTGGTCCAGAGACAGGCCATCAGAATTTTGATCCTCCACGGAAGGGATGGCTCTCCCGCTTCGGTAAGTCCCAGAGGTATAATTTTTGATTGGAACATGGAGGACATTGCGGCCACGACAGATTTTACGTGCACCAGCCGCCATTAGTGTACACGACGGTCTTTCGTAGGCTCGAATTCCGAGCCCATAATCTTCCAATTACGAGCCCGGAGCTCTCGACTGGGTTAACGCGACCCAGTTTTGCTAGATATTTTCATACATTTAAGTTTTGATCCGTTTTATTAGATAGATTACTTTCTGTGTCGAAGAAATGAAACCTATGCAAGCATGGACGGGTTTTATCGTATCCATGAAATGTGATTTTAGACTTTAAAATATTTTCAGCTCTAAACATCGACATGCGCATAAAGCAGTTTTTATTCAAAATCGGGAGTATTTCAATAAACAGTGAGAAAGTTTCGCAGTTTTATAAAGATCTAGATTTTGACCCAATCTCCATGGATAATTTTCATACAATCTAAATACTGGAAGAGCTAATATTTAAAAGTACTGAATTTCGATCTGGGAACCTCGACCCCATGCAGTCGTAGGGGCCTGTGCCATCCAACACAGACAGGAAAAACTTCATGAGTGTGAAGAGGGTCGCCTCAATAACATTATGATGTCATTGAGGAGGGTTCAAATAAATAAGGAGGCTCGCCATTCTCTGTAATAAAGTTCTGAGAGGAACTATCCTTTCACAGAAATTGAAAAGGGGTTCTCGTTGCCAACGAAAAAGTCGCCGAGGAAACGGGGAATAAGTGCGCTGTATATCTATCTCCCCGTGCGATTCAAAGAGCCTCCTGAAAGACTTGCCCTGACTCATTTAAAAAAAAAAAAAGCTCGATTATCGGATACAATAGGGCAACCCTCCCGCCTTTTTATTATTTTCTTTTTTAATATAGAATGCGTTGTTATGCCCTTGAAAGTGGGGGAATATGTGTGTCGGCTATCATCGTGCAGGGTGGACTGGATTTGTCTCGAGATATCGTGGTCCGTCAACGCCTCGAGAAGGTGCGAAGTGACGGAAACAAGGAGTCATGAGGTGGGGGAGGCGTGTGCCGAGAGCCTTGGACGCCCACGGTTCACACCGACATAATTTCGTCACGTATTAAGAGCCATTTGTCGCTTCCTACTAAGAAAAAAAAAAAGAAGGCTCATTTTGTTACGAAAGATGGAGGAGGGGGAGGGGGGCACACTTGTGTTCCTGTTTCTAGACCCATCGCGTGCGAACGATGCCACTAAGCGTATGATTTTAGGTGAAGTGGCCTACGGGGTGAATTCAAAGCAGCTTCATAAAATCGTAAAATTAACCACCTCAATTCGGAAAGTAGAAAGTGGATCTGTTTTACTTTCCGAACATGCAATATAGTATAAGGAATGCTGTAAAGTAAAGGAATCATGACAAAAATCAGACTTTGAGATTTTGGTGTTTCTATACGTTCTGAGGTCCCCTGAGTTCATTTTTGCTACTTTTACGATAATGTATGTATGTGTGCGTGTGTATCTGAGTGAACACGATATTGTGTAAACGCTTTGTTCGAATGAGCTGAAAATTGTAACGTATGTTATAGGTCACCGTAGCACGAACCGTATTGATTTTGGTAAATCTAACGTTTATATTTTTTAACACAGGGACACAGAGAAAAATTCTTTATCCCTATGGCCCATGGAGCCATTTTTTTTTTTTTTTAACCAGTGATAGCGTTTAAACGCCTTATTAGATCGAGCTTTAAATTTATTTACATGTTGTCCTAGGTTGTAGTCGCACGAACCTATAACACACGTATGCTATGAATACAAATACGTGTATTGTGTATGAAAATCAACATTCGTTCATACATCAGTAACAAGTAGAATTAAAGTGTAAAGAGAGCTAAAAGTTAAAACTTTTTCTTCTATTTATACCTAAAATTAAAATTTTAAAATAAGTGCCTGCATTTTAAATGTTAAATAGGCCCTTAAGAATACAAAACCTGCCCCCAAGAAAAAAAAAAAAAAAAAAAAAAATGCGCCTTTATACTTTCCTATGCAAAGTATAAGGAAGTACTGTAATGCGATGGTCCCTCTTTCTCTTCTCCATTCGGCCTCCCTGCGCATACTAATTTCCCTCCCAATTAGGTGTATTTAGGCCTTGCCACTTCAAAAACTTCTAAATTTTCGCTATGCGCCCCAAAACTATCTTCCATCCCCCAGTGGCTTCACGTATTCAATTTTTTTTTTTTCTTTTTAATAATCTTATTGTTCCTTACTCGTTCAGCTTGTCTTTCTTAAATCTTAAGTGCTGTCCCCTTCCCCTTTTCAAATGGCCGCCACTTTCGGTTTTAAATATTGTGTGCACAACTAACTTTAGCGGCTTCCCCAACGGTTTTTTTTTCTCCCTCCCTGCCTAAATTCAAAATTGTTTTAATTTTGTTGAATTCCGGTTATTTCGACTCTCAGCTAGTAAGTGTCTGTGCGCTTCCACCGTGGCTATCTTGGAGGGTGTGGTGTGCAAATCGAGCTATGTCGCTATGTGTCCAAAGCAGAAGTCGATACCCTGCAATTCCTGAGCTCGGGTGTTCTAGTCACATTGCTGCCCAGAAGTGAAGTAGCGGTTCCATCTAGTTTCTGAAGATGATGGATGAAGTCTGAGCGAACAATCTTCGTTCACAGCTCGCTCTAATTAGCTACTAGATTACTGTCTGGTGTAGGCAGGTTCCATGCGGTGATCTGGCGATTCATTCGCTCCGGCGGACGGCATCCAACCCGCTAAGCTTGGCCGAGCCCAGGCAGGCAGGGGCCGTCCAAGGTAGTACTGTAATCTCGATTTGCGAAATGGATTATGTCTTTAAGAATAACTTTCCACACATACAGTTTGTGACACCTTTCATAAAAAATTGCTTACTGAATATTCATTCAATAAAGTGTATTCGTCGACTAGAACCTGCTTATGTCTTTAAGAATTACTTTCTACACGCAAAAATGTCGATAATATTCAAACCGATATCATTAGCTTCTTTTAAAATCTCTGTGATGGTAGGTCACATATAAGGGTCAGATCCTTTGCATGTTTGGCCATTATGAGTATGATTTTCGTCAACGTCTCCAAAACGGAAAGACCAAAAAGGGAGGTGCACAATTAGATGTTATAGCAAACCAATGTACTAGTTTGCAACGTACAACCGACAGTTTTTAAGTTATTCGAGATACCTGCACACATACAGACGTCACGAAAAATCATGTAAAGTCGCTGATATTTGTAGAAGGAGAGCTCGTATTTTAGAGGTGTACAACTAGACATCGTGACAGTCACACATCTAAATTTGCAACATTCTACGATGATTCGTTTTTTAATTATGCGAGATGTAAAATCGGGATTACAATACTTCCTAGTAAAAAAATAGGAAGTTTTATGTGCAAGAATATTAAAATAATTGCCGAAACGTCAGTGGAGGCCTCCCTCGATTGTGGTTTCTGTCTGTCTGTCTGTCTGTCGCGCGACAGCGGCCGCAAAAATCACGCTATTGACTTGAAACTTGGTACACATGCTCATGAGCCCCACGGAATCAGCTGTATAGTTTTGGGTGTGTATTTCATTTGTAGTTCGTGTGCAGGGGCACGCCAAAGTTTTTCTTATCATTCCAGCATGTGGGAATTCCAGCTGAATAGTTTTTACTGGTGTATACAATATTTATGGTTCGTTTACATAGACACACAAAAGAATTTCGTGACATTAGAGCTTGCGGACAAATTTTTAATTAAGCGCACTTTAATGCGTTTATGCCGCACTGAACGTAATGGAATTAACATACATTATAAAGATGCTTCAAAGCATGTTTATTCTAAAAAAAAGGGGTATGTGTAGACTAAATAATTTATTTACGGGACCACACAAAAGAATTTGGATAACGTACTGTAATCATCCAAATTATGTCGAATTAGGTTGAAATGTTAATGAGTTAGAATTAATGAAGTAGGTGCATTCTTTTCTAGTGTATATAATTACTGTGGCTCTTTTTCCGGGATACATAAAAGAATTCCGTACTATTACGGTCTAGAGTCGATAAGTGTATTTTAACATGTTTACACCCCATTAAATAGAATGAAAATTTAGTAGAATTATAAAAGCATTTTTTCCTGTGGGAAAAATGTGGGCATAGAATTGGTTATTCATTTACAGTGTCCAAAAATTAATTCCGTTATGTTATGTAATCTTTTTGCACGAAATTTGGTACAGGTATTTATGAATTACAAGGAATGAATACAAGACTATCAGTTATTAGGAATACATACATACATATATATATACCAGGGTTTAACCTGGCAAAAAAATTACTTTAGCATTTTAGCGAAAATAGGCAAGCACTATTTTAGCTTCTTCGAAAGTTAATTAATTCTTTGGATACCACTGATTTCTTTTACTTAGCTTTGTTATCCTCAGTTTTGTTTTCTATTCCTTCTGTTCATTGATGATTTTAACCAAGCATCCATATTTGTGACTTTAAAAATATGAATCATGGAAACTATGTTTTGATTTTAACAATAGGAAAAGAGGTATTCATATCATATGTGTAAAATGAAAAAGCAATTTAAAAATTAAAGTAAAGTGTAGTGGTAGATAATCGTGAAATACTAGTGCTAAAAATGCTTCTATGAAGCAAATTCTGAATTCTGACATACTTTTAAATATTTTTGCATTTAAATTCAATCATTGAAAATTAAAAACAAATCCAAATACTATATAAATAATGATTCCCAAAAATTTCAGTCCTTTCGTAGTTTTTGCCTGCAAATATTACAAAAAAAAAAAAAAAAAGTCTGAGTTATTATATAGAGATATTTTATACAGTTATATAGTTTTAGCTTTTTAGCGAAATTCTGACCGACATGTTTTAGCAAAATAGGATACCTTTTAGCAAAATGCTAAAAAAACTAATGGCAGTTTAAACCCTGATATACAGATAGTTATAGAAGGAGAGATACAGAGGGAGCGGCAGTCCCCCTCTACTTATGTTGGAAATCAATCGAATCAATATAATAAGAAATAAATAAAATTGTCCTGTTGATGCAGATAGGACGTTGAGGCTCCTGATAGGAAGACCGTAACGTCAGTGCAGGCCTCCGTGTGGAGACTCGAAAAGATTTTAGGTTCCGTCTGTGCGTCTGTCTGTCGCGCGATAGCGGCCGCAAAAATCACGCTATTCACGTGCAATTTTGTACACATGTTCACGAGCCACATGGAATGGGCTGTATAGTTTTGGGTGTGTTCATTGTAGTTCGTGTACAGGGACACGCCAAAGTTTTTCTTATCGTTAGGGCCTATGGACAGAATTTGTACGTACCGCAATAACGGCCGCACGGCTCACTTGCAAATTGGTACACACGCACAGGCTCTGTATATAAATAGCCGTTTAACTTTTTATGTCTATATTGTTTATGGACTGTGTACAGAGACGCGCCAAAGTTTTTCTTATCATTTCGGCCTTTGGGGCGAACTTCGTTTAAACGAACTTTAACATCGTTACTCTGCATTGAACAAAATGAAATGAGCGTACATTACTGAGATGCTTAAACTAATGTTTTCTGTAAAAAATATGCGCTCTTAGGCTTCCTAATTAATATGCAAGACTTTACAAAATTGTTCCGACAATATCACGTAATCATCCAAATTATGTCAAATTTCGAACAATTAATATGAAAAACGTAAAATAAGTTGAATAGTTCGTAATATTCATAATATTCATTATATTGTTTCACCGACTACAAAAGTATATACTAGAAATTCTCGATCATTTCGTCTATCCAGGTTATTTGTTTATCTTACAAGGAGAGGTCACGACATGGGAAAATTCAGATCGGGACGAAATTGCACAGAACTGAAGTATACTATATTGAAGCAGTAGCGTGCACTAGCCCCACAATTTCGAGAAAAAAGACTTTTTAAAGTTTCAGTAATCGTTAAGTACAAGTTATTTCGTAAACCAGTCAACGCTCCAGTGGCGTGCCGAGTAGAGAAGTAGAGAAAACGGCTCTCATTCAGACGACTTCGGTTCGATGCTACCTACGGAAAAACGTTTTTAATTCTTTACTTAATCTGAACTTTTTATTTTATTTTACTTTAATTTATAATTCAATTCAAACTTTGAAAATTTTAATAAATAATAATTATATAATTATCTTGAATTAAAAAAATATATATGTGTAGGTTTAGAATTTTTCTATTTGTAATATTTATAATTTTCTGTAGCTCAAAATATAAATTATAGCTTTGTTTTAACCATAAAGTAAAAAAAAAATAAAGAAAACTTTTTTCTATTATTTATCTAAACATTTTATTATATTTTTACTTTGTTCAGGGATGGAACACGGGCGCAGGATTCACACCGGAATCTGTTGAAGAAATTTCTCTACCTATAATATCGTTGATTTAAGAAGTAGAAAATTTTCTTACATTGATAGTGGTATGAATTCTGCGCCCGTGTTCCATCCCTGTTTGTTTTATAATTAAAACAAAGCTATTATATATAAGTTATAGAAAATTATAATTATTTCAAATAGAAAAATATAACTATATAACCTAGATGTTTTTTAAATCACAAAATTTCAGTAATTATTGTTTATTAAATTTTAAAATTGTGTGTTTAATTATTAAAGGAAGAAAATTTTACAGTTAATTATTAAAAGAAGTTTAATAATTAAAAGAAGAAAATTTTACAGTCATCCATCCTTACAATTTTTCAACTGCAGCTTTATTAGCAAAATAAGTGAATAAATAAAATTAAAATACAGCAAAAACAGACAAATAAATAAATAAATAAGTAAAAAATAAACCGAAGTGTTAAATAGTTAACGTGTGTACTTAAATCTTCGTTTGAGTTCCTGGGTTGGTTTTAATATGTATAAATTATGTAACAGCTTTTAACTTGTTAATATTAGAGAGCAGCTGAAATTTTATTTCGTGCACAGAAGGGTAAAAAAACAAGTTGTCGTCGAAGAAAAACGTACGTTGATTAACATTTTAAAGATGTCGTGTATTTGGAACATTTCTTTGCCTGTAATAATTTAATAGCATCGGAATCCTGTACTATAATTTTTCAAGAAGCTGTATTGATTGGAGAAATACTTATTTAATTTGTTTGGATAGGAATTATATAATCACCATTTCCCAGCAATAATTTTTCCTTTTTTGTGTTTTAAAAAAGGAAATTTAGTAATGTTTTAAATACACCTAAAATGAAATAAAATGTTTAGATAAATAATTAAAAAGAAGTTTCGTTATTTCTATCTTATTTTATAGTTAAGACAAAGCTATTTTTTTTTTTATTTTTTTTTTAAGTTATAGAAATGTATTGCATAAACATTACAATTAGAAAAAATTATATATTTTTTATTATTGAAGAAAATTAAATAATTATGTGAATTGAATTCTAAAAGAAAGTAAAAATAAAAAGTTGTCGTCTGAAGTATTATTAGTATAGCTCTACTACCTCCTGCTTGCCGACTGACAGCAAATTGATTTTTAGATGTAAACCAAAGTTAAAATAAAGTATGATTTTTTAAAAGTATTTTTACCGTGATTTATTCATAGACGTAAGAATAAAGCATTTATAAATTGATTTAAGAGTTAAATAAATAATTAAAGAAAGAAAGAAAGAAACGAATTGCTATAAGCAGCATCGAACCCAAGTCGTCTGCGTGGCAGCCTCTCGCTCTACTCGGTACGCCACTGGAGCGCCTACTCTTTTGCGAAATAACTTGAATTTAAAGATTACTGAAACTTAAAAAGCCTTTTTCTGGAAATTGTGTGGCTAGTGCGCGCTACTGTTCAACATGTCGTTACCATCATGGTATACTACAATTCTGCGCAATTTCGTCCCGATCTGAATTTTCCATGTCGTGACCATAGCTCGTAAATCTATATTTCTAGTTCAGGATTTCAGAAAACGGCTAATACTTCTTCGTTTTAAATGGAGGCGGTATATTTTTTTTCTCAGTGTATCACAGTGAAATTCTTCGAAACTATCCACGTAAGAATCTCCGGTCAGTTCCTACAATAACGGTGTCCGACTGTTTCAGAATTGAGTACACAGAAGAAAGTTTTGAGCTTTGATTATTATCATCCACCGTTTCGTTAAACATTTGAATGGCACTTCTTCAGAGGAAAAAAGAAACCTAACGAAAGTAATCCAGGCGGAATCTATTTACATAAACCTGAAAGCCCGTCCAGATTTTAATTCGCTCTACAAATCTACACCACTGAACTGTTCGCTACACTTTATTAATCGGCACGCTGTATTTTTCAATTCGATCGAATAATTTGTTTAAAAAAAAGAAAAAGAAAAAAAAAAAAAGGAAATTACATATTCAATTTATTTTCAGACATAAAAGAATTTTTTTTTTTTTTTACACGTGGAAAATATATATATATATATCTGTAAGTAAATACATATTTCTTTTTATATATAAAAAAATGAACGAGCAAACATTATTCTTTTTAATTAATTGTAATCTACTGTAAAATCGTAGGCCTATGGGTGGAATGCCCTCCGTGGGGGGTCTTTCTAAGGGGACCTAGCTCGTATTGACGTGAGTTTCGGAGTAAACCACTCACAATGAGTTCAAATTGGGATGATTGGGTTTTTTGTTGAGGCATTCATTTTACATGCTTTCTTTTGATTCCGATACTAAAACGCAACGGTCCTAAAATTAACTAACGTCTGTAATAATCAATGCCTCCAAAATGGCTTACGCAGAAGTTTCTTCGGAATCTGTTTATTCAAAACTTTCAGCTGCACTATCCTAAAGCCGGAAGATTTTAATTGAAAAATTTTCTAAGCCACTGCTAGTAAATGAATCCATCACTTTCACTCAAATGGATTCGCGTGTTAAATTTTACAGTTGCTCTTGGTATCACTTAAATCTCGTCCATGTTCAATGCCTGAACACGAATCCTTTTGTTAAATCGTTTTAGAGGAATTCAAAATGAGCCATTACAGAAGAGGAAAAATGGTATGATCATTTCATCTATAACAAAACATTTCAAATGTTCGCGCTAATGCCTATTCTAAAGCTTCCGTTGTAGCTAAAATGGACACCCATTTTAGGTATCCTTATTTTTGAAATGTACACTAGGTGGCGGAAAAGATAATGAGCCATGAAATATTTGAACATTTACTAATTAGTTTTCTATTCCGTGTGATGCCTTCTTAACATATTGGAATGTTAAATTATTCCATGAAATGACGAAGTTACAAGAATTGTTTTTAATATCTTCAGAAATCGCCCACGTATCCACTTTCAGCTGCAAAAGGTATTTATAGCGGAATTAACACCACTGTGCATATAGGGATTAAAAATGGGTGTAATGCGAGTCATAGTCCAAAAGTGTCATAGTCTCTACTGAGCGTCTCTTTGATTAAGAGACGTCAAAAGACATATGGAATGAGGAAGAAAAATAAGTTCTTACCTTTACACGCCTTCCTGTGAGAGATGTGTTTTGTGGTGTCCCTGTAGTAGCCTTCCTTGCAGTAGTGGCAGTGCCTGCCCGCCGTGTTGTGCCGACATCCCAAGCACACGCCTCCCGAGGTGCCCCCGGACAGCTTGTACAGCTCCATGTTGAAACGACAGCGGCGGGCGTGGCCGTTGCAGCGACACTCTGCAAAAGACAATAAAAGAAATTGAAACCTCTCTCCTTCATTACACACAACGGTTGTGTTGCGGTACAGTCGCCTTATGGGGATATCTCATTCAAAAATGGTTTCCAATTCCACTCTTTGAGCATTTTTTGAAAGAAAAAAAATGACACGTAAAATATAAAGTGAATTAAACATGAAAATAGATTCCGGTGTGAAAACAACCACACGACTTCCATGACCCACTATTATGCGCATTACAGGCACTTTTCGGAGATAATGGGAGTTAATACACGTGTAAAAACACAAAACAGAGTTTACACAAGTTTTTATTTATTTATTTTATTTTTATTTATTTTTTTTTTTTTTTTTAAGAAACAGAAATGAAAAGAAAATTGTAGAGTTTTTTATTTATTTATTTAAACACCCATTTCTGAGATCTAAAACTGATCTATCGGATCAGAATGACTATTCATTTTCCTGCGATACCCAAGTAAAGCATGAGAAAGGATATCTAAAATGTGTTTCTGTAACAATTTTCCAGAAAACCGTTAGAGCCGTTTTTGAGATACCGACTTTTACCAAAGCTTGGCATAATTAACTGTCGACCAGAAAGCAACAATTACATGCAAAAGGATATTTAAAAAATTCATACAGCCGTTTTGAAAGGAACGCTCTTGCAGGACCTGAAATTCAGCTATTTATACAGGACACCTATCCATTTTACTGAACTAACCAACTATATCATTCGAAAGGATATCTATTAGAGTGTTTATACAGCAATTTTGAAGAAAATCGTTAGAGCCGTTTTTGAGATACCTCACTTCCGGTTTCGGATGTTCCCCTTCCGGTTTTTCACCAAAATTTGGAAAATTCATCTGTATACCAGACCTGCTTCAATTATAAAGTTTCGTAGTTCAATCTTTATTAGTTTCCGAGATATTCAGAAGATAGTTTAGTTTCAGAAGATAGATTAGTTTCCAGAAAATTTCCCACGTACGTACACACTGACACACATACACACTGACCCATTGCCAAAAACCACTTTTTTGGACTTAGGAGACCTTAAAACATGTAAATCAGGTGAAATCTCGATATCGAATTTTTAGACAGAATATTTCCATTACCTACGGCAGTCGGGTAATGTAAGTAAAAATAAATTTAATTATAAATATTTAAGCGTGAATCTGATTTTTACAGACGAATTCACCCTTTCTTTATCCCGATGCAATCGTAGGAGATTTTTATTGCTATAATATATTATAAAAATGAATTTTCACAAATTCTGTTTCTTTCTTTCTTTCTTCCCCCCCCCCCCCCCCCAATTCCAGTGCTCACTAAGATAAAAGGAGACATGTTCAAAGAGCGAAAATCACAAAATTTAATTTTTGAATGAGAATCCTCCATTGATGAAACCTTTCGAGATACCCATACTGAGATACCCCTTTCGAGATATCCATATTCACCCACCCCGGGTTGTACTACCCCCCAGGAGGGGAAGCGATGGGCAAACTTTTTTTTCCTAGTTTGCTACTACTATTATCAATAATTTACATTCATTTTAGAGTCACACGTTAAAAATAACTCTCATTATGTATAAGGTGTGCTCAAATGAAAAGGAGACCTTAGCTGTAGCGGCGTTATATCAGATCCCATTGAGTTAATGTGTTGGCCGATATGTGACATAGTGGTATTGCTACATGCGCAGTTTTGCATCAATATCCTCATTGCTGGAGAGTCATTTCCGCGGTTCGGTGCATGATGGATTCCTCCAGATCAGCACAAAAGGTGTGCCCAAATGAAAAGAAAACTATGTGAAGAAATTTTAATAACAATATCATAATTACAGTTCATGTGGTATAGTACAACTATAAATAATTGCCATTTGACACACTGATCCCAGTGCGTAGGAAGGCAGTGGATGGCTCAACAGATGGGTCAGACAAACATCCATTCTCTCCGTCTTCTGATTCTCTGACAGAGGCTTGGGCACCCATTGTGCAAAAACTTTGCCATAACCAAGCTTTTTGCGGATTATGTGATGTGCAGTTTCTTTGTTTATCGACAGTTCAACAACAATTTCACGTGTGGTGATCCGGCGATTCTGCCGTATGAGCTCATTCAGAACCGATCTTTTTGTGCTGATCTGGAGGAATCCATCATGCGACGAACTGCGGAAATGACTCTCCAGCAATGAGGATATTGATGCGAAGCCGTTAACTGCGCATGTGCATGTAGCAATACCACCATGCCATATATCGGCCAAGACATTAACTCACTGGGATTTGATATAACGCCACTACAGCTAAAATCTCCTTTTCATTTGGGCACACCTTATACATTTATATGAAATTCTGTCCTATACTGTCATGTTAAAAATTTAGAAAAAATTGATCACAGCGCCACCTATTGAACGATGGATCCCTAAATCTAATCAGCACCAGTTTATGTCAGGATCCAACACAATATAAGGTTTGGTTAAACAAATTTTCTCTACAATACAAAGGTAAGACAAAGAAAAAAAAAAAAAAGTGAGTGTGAGCGCTGTGCGGCTGAGAGGGGAGAACTTATTTCATAAAGCCAGTTTCTTCGATAACAATTTTTAATTAACTTTGGTATATTTAGAACTAGCCGCCTTCGGCGACCAGCTGGTTCGGGATCCCTGAAAAATCCGACTTTACGGCGCCTTTTTCCCGTATCAGGTCTAATAACAGCTTATTGATATATCGTGAAAATAGCTTATCTAAATCGCAGTAAACTCCCGTGCGGTAGCGCCTTCGGCGCTGATATTTCAAATTTCTAACTTTAGCTAAGTCCCGCTCGGTGGCGCCTGCGGCGCCTTATCCCCGTTTTAGAACTTACAACACCTTCCTCGCTCATTGGAATTTGAAATATTGAAATTTTAAAATATAGCATCGCCATCTGGCGGTAGAAATTTCTGTAATATATTATTCAATTCCAAATCAACAAAGCTTTCAAATGATGTATTACTTATGAAAATATTTTAATTAGTAGCTGAGATACAAAAGAAAACCTAAAAAGGAAACCTTAAAACGTGTAAATCGGGTAAAAATCTCGAATAATACTTTCGATAATATAAAAGAACTTTAAAATATCTTTTGAATGATGTATTAAAAATTATATAATCATAATTAGAATTTGAAATATTGAAATTTTAAAATATTTCAGCGCCATCTGGCGGTAGAAATTTCTGTAATCTACTGTTCAATTCCAAATCAACAAAGCTTTCAAATGATATATTACTTATGAAATTATTTTAATTAGAAGCTGGGATAAAAAAGAAAACCAAATACCTTGCCTTAAAATCTTAATATGCCAACCAATTTCAAACGCTGCAACTCTTTTTTTTTTTTTTTTTTTTGCCTTTTTTCCCTGTTCTTCAAGCCCTCCCTAATAATCGTACTCTTTCAAAAATATTCACAATCGAATTATCGGGCATTAAAACTACATACTACGAAATTTCGACTACTGCAAATACTGCAAAAAAATAAAAGAAGACCATCTTTTTCCAATAAATATGTCATTTTTTTAATTATTCATATATTTTCATGAAAATTGAACAGTAGCTTTATAATATGCTGTCTAGGCCGAATATTAATTCAAATGTAACGTGAATGAAAATTTGAAAAAAATTGAAAATTGCAATTTTTCCCCCCAGTATAAAACACATGATATCTTAATTGATTACAACCATTTCCGTTTTCATCACAGACATCACAGACAGTTGTCTCGTATGTGTTTTGTTTCCGATCGAGACCGCTTAGAAAATCGTCTGCCTGTTGCCAACTAAATTTCATAGTTTAGTTAATTTTATAAAATCTAATTGACGTATCGATAAGCCGCTTGCACTCTTAGATTCGGAAAAAATCCCCCTTTCATTTGGTACCAAATTCGTAATGATCGGACTAATATTTCTAATTTATTTTCCATTTTTTCTGCTTTTAACTCCGTTAAAATATCTACTTTTATGCAATCTCGGTGAATTCTGAGTCATTGAGATCGCTTTTTGATTAAGACATAGGTCTACATTTTAATTAATATCTCCGCAACTAATTAAAATTTTTAAATTCTGTTTTGACTATCCCCTCGGGCAGGCTTCTGAGCACCCGTATGTCAAATTTTGTAGTTCTGCGTTCAGTAGGGGCTGAACGTATAGATGCTCAGACAGACAGACAGAGAGACAGACAGACAGACATCTTCTTTTATTATTATAGATACTAAGCTCAAACTCCCTGTTAATACAGGTAACAGACTCGCACACACAAAACTCAGTTGCTTATTTTCGGATTCAAGGGACGTCTAAACGTTTAAGTATAGAAAAAATAATTATAAGATAAAAAACTTTTAAAATACCATGTTTTTTAATTTTCTGATGAGTCAGCTATAATCTATAATAATAATAAAAGAAGATGTCTGTCTCTCTGTCTGTCTGTCTGTCTGAGCATCTATACGTTCAGCCCCTACTGAACGCAGAACTACAAAATTTGAGATACCGGTGCTAAGAAGCCTGCCCGAGTGCATAGTGAAAAAATAATTTGAAAATTTTAATTAGTTCCGGAGATATTAATTAGAACGTCGACCAATGCCTAATTAAAAAGCGAGCGGATCGTAATTTTCGCCTTTCAGCGTGTTCATCAAAAGAGAAAACACAGAGGAAAAAATTTCGCGGGTTTTTCTAAAGCGATCTGTAGGAAATATCAAAAATACACCTGTACCACGAGAAAGAGGTACATCTTACGGTACATTTTTTTTTTTTTTTTTTAAATACGGATTTTTTATATTTTTAAAAAAAGTTTTAAAAAGGGTCGAAAATTTCTCTTTTTCTCGATTGTCTTTTTTGAAACGCCCTGTACGATCGAGTAACTGTTCCATTTCTTAACAACTGGTATATTTGGAAAGGACATTTAATCCTCTTTCGAACCATATAAACATTTTTACAAAATACGGATTAGCGATCCATATTTTTAGATTTTACGAAACATCGATTTTTTCACAAAACATTTTATAACTCAAAAGCGTTTAGAGATAAATCATTTTTTTTTTTTTTTTTTTTTTTTTTTTGTATATAGATCTTGCTTCAACAATTCAATACACAAAAGATTGAGAGAAAATTAAAGAAACTGAATGAGTTATAATTTTTTTTAATTTTCAGTATCGCGGCAGTTTTCGATGAAACTCTGAATCGACGTTTCTGAACTCTTGCAACTGACCTTGACAGAGAAGAGAGAATAAGATTCTTCAGTGCCAGGTGCTAGAGGTCTGGAAAAAGTTGCTTTTCGTTTTTCGGCCACGTGACAAAGTATACTGGAAATAAAAAAAGCAGTTTTTGAATTTTTTCAATTTAAAATCGATCAAAAGCAGAACTTCGAAATTGCCCGTCATTATGGCTCACCTGTATGCAGTTAAAAAAATCTAAAGTATAGCTTTAAAACTAAAATAAATAGGCATATTATATTTATTTAAATTCATTTTTATTTCATCTGTTAATGACACCAAAAGTTACTTTTAAGAGAATAGTATTGATTTTTTTCCCCTTTTTTTATGAATTCGGTTGTAAAAAACCAGTTTTGGAATTCTTAAATTTTAGACGGATTTCAATAGAAATCGTTAATCGCCCTTGATAGATTAGCCATTTTGAGTCTAAAATATATCAAAGATATTCATTATTGTAATACATAATACATCATTCAAAAGATATTTTAAAGTATTTTTATTGCAGGCTATTAAAATGATATAAGCCGTTCAAATTCTGTACGAAACTTTCGGAGAAAACTACGGAAAAACCAGAAAATTTTTATTCTTTTATATTTTACAGAGTTTCAAATTCAGATTTTCGCTCACATTTCGTACTAATAATTTTTAACGGTATATAGCCCGGAATTAAGCAAGTTTTGGAGAAAACCACAGATAAGACAGACACAAATCTTTTTAAAAAATGTTATACGGCGCCGCCGCAGCCACCGAGCGGGACTTGGCTAAAGTCAGAAATTTGAAAGATCATAACATGGTGAGCGAACAGGCTGTTTCAGATATTGAAAAGGGAAGAGGGCACCGAAGGCGCTACCGAGCGGGAATTTACTGCGCTTTTAATAAGCTATTGTCAGGATATATCGATAAGCTGTTATTAGACCTGAAACGGGAAAAAGGCGCCGCGGGCGCCACCGAGCGGGAGTTTCGTAAAGTCGGATTTTTCAGGGATCGCGAACCAGCTGGTCGCCGAAGGCGGCTAGTTAATAAAATACGCGAGGATAAAAAATAATATTTAAGCAATATTTAAGCACGCGGACTCAGTTCAGTAAAATAATAATAATAGTGGGGGAAAAAAAGTTGGTTTTAAAAATAAGCGTCGTGAACTACATTAGCACTTATCAATGTGTATAAAATTTTTAAAGTGATAATGATGTCCATGTTTGTGAGATGCATCATTTAACTTTTTATATTTTTTTAACGTTCACGTTGAATTAAATGTATTTGTTTTTATGTCAAAAAAAAAAATAAATAAAATAAAATAAATAAAAATAAAATAAAATAAAGTAAACTCGTATTTTTTTTTTTATTATTATTTATTTATTTATTTTATTTATTTATTTATTTATTTATTTATTTGGCAACAATTAAATTATAGCTAATATTTTAATGGCTATTTTTCTTGCTATTAGGAGCTTATTATTTTCATATTTTAATTAATTATAAGAAAACCATTCGAAAATCGGACTTCGGGTTCTGGGCTACTGTGAAAAAGTTTTAAATGTCTAGCTAATAGGGAAGTTGGTAAAAATCGATTATTTCACCCGAAAATAGCATTTTTTCTTTCTTTTTTATTGATAAAAGAAAGTAAAAATTAAATAAGTAATTAGAAAAAAAATAATTTTATTAGGTTTTAATTTATTAAATTGATTTTTATTTATATTTTTATTTTCTTTTTTAAAATATATTGGGTTTTAAGGTTTTAAATGTATTAATCTTATATATATTATAAATGTGAATGTCCGTGAATTTATTTGACTGAGTTTCACGCTAAAACTGCTCGGCGGATTTCGATAAAATTTGTTATGGAGATAGCTTATACCCTAACTTAGAAAGTGTGCTGCCTTTTATTCCGAAAAAAAACTTTTTTTTGTTATTTTTATGCATAAAATAGCAATTTTGTAAGCTAATAATAGCAAAAAATTAGCCAAAAGTGCTAATATAGTTTACTATGCTAATATATGTTGTACTAAAATCAGTTTTATTTATAGATCCTCCTGGGTGATTTTTTAAATTGTTGCGTTGAAGTACACCGAACATGTTTCGCCAAGAGGTTTAATTTAGCAACAGCGATTTTAATCTAGGTAGTTCAAGAAAAATATAAAAGAGGTTTAATTTAGCAACAACGATTTTAATCTAGGTAGTTAAAGAAAAATGTAAAATTTATAAAATATTACAAAACGAAAAAAATAAACTGAAATAGTAGTCACATAAATGATCTATTTTTATCTGAGTAGATAATTTTATAGAAAAAAAAGTGCAGTTTTAAAAATAGAAAATTTATTTCATCAAGCACTATTTTAAACCTAAAAACCATTAATAAAATAAACAGAATGTGAAGGGGTCTTATATGTTAACGAAAAGGTGTCCGATAAAACGCTTTCTATTTTTATGCAAAAAATTATTTAAAAAAAAAAAAAAAAAAAAAAAAAAAACGCTAATATGGCAACAAAAATTCAAAAGCCGCCAAGGGAGAGATTCAATAAAGTTGTGTAGCACGATAATGTTTAGTTATTTATTTATTTTTTTATATACCAATCACTACGCTAATTTAACATACAAATAAATGAGCTGCTGTGTGTGACTGCACTTACACGCTGTCGGGCAGAAATATTTGATTAATTCAAATTAATATTTAAATAACTAAATAAATATATGTTTAATAGAAAGCATAGTCTTGGAAACAAACTTGGCGAGTGGGCGACCAAATTGGGTGAAAAATGATAGTTTAGAATTCCCGATGTTTCGAAGCTCTCCGACACACGGGAACGTAGACCTTGAGCTTACCAAGGGATTCTCGATGGAGTCATCTCCAAGCCCTATCGCCAAAAGTTTTAAGTAGATGTGAGTTGAATTTTGCGAAAGAGTATGTAGTCACTGCGATCCAGAGTTATTCAGAGACCTATTCTGAGTCATTGCACTTTAGGGATTGAGCTCTAAGCAACTGGACATTTTTCGTGAGTGAGCGAAAATTTTTGCTCTGGTGTAGTTGATTTTATTTGCTTTACTCCTGTGGAACAAGTGACTATTTTTTAGACTGTCCCAGAACATTCATCGAATAATGACTTATACTGTACGAGTAACAGCTTCAACTGTTTTCAGAATATTCGAAGAATTAACACCAGCTATTGGACTATTTTCGAAAATATTTGTTTTAATAATAGTTTTGTTGTACAGATTCGAGAAGTTCAAAAAATGTTTGACCAAGGAGGTCCCATACTAAAGCTGTGACGAAAATAGTCGCCAATCGAAATATATTCAGTTACAAAGAATTCATTTAAATATAGTGTCCAGCGAAGCGGGCAAAGCCTGCTAGTTAAAAATAAACACGTTAAAACTCCATTGACGTATTTCTGTATTTTTACTTTCCGAACACACAAATATAAGGAACGTATTGTAATCATGTCAACAATCCGAATTTAAGATTTTGATGTTTCTATACGTTTTGAGGTCCCCTGAGTCCGCTTTCACTATTTTTACGATGATGTATGTATGTGCGTATGTGTGTGACACGTACACACGCTAGCGTCTAAACGCTTTGCTGGAATGAGCTGAAAGTTGGTACGTATGTTGTAAGTCACCGTAGCACGAACCCTATTGATTTTGGTGAATCTAGCACTTATAGTTTTTTTTTTTCTTTCTTTTTTTTTTTTTTTTTTTTTACAGGGACACAAAGAAAAATTCTTTATCATTATGGCCTATGGGACCCAATTTTTAAAAGTGCGATAGCGTCTAAACGTCTTATTCAATTGAGCTGAAAGTTTATATGAATATTATAAGTCACTGTTGCACTAACTATAACTAAGCATTTTGGTGAATCTAGCATTTATAGGTTTTTACAGGGACACAACGAAAAATTATTTATCATTATGATCTATGGGCTCAAAGTTCAGTAGCATTAAATAAAACATTGTGTACTATAGGGAAAAAAATACTCAAACACTCTATTCTGATTTTTCTCTTTTGTTTATTTAACAACTCCTTTTTCTTTATCTATAAAACCGTTAATTACTCAATGTTCGGAAAGTCGAGTGAAGTCATTCCAGATTTTTTTGTAATAATACCATTGTTAGAAGCCTCCGCAAATTTCGAATGAAGAGAAAATAGGGGTTAGCTACGCCCTTTCGAAACCGGTTGTGCTGATTTAAAATTTATGGTGTGTGAAGAAGTTTTAATTTCTTGCTATTGTCTGTACATCAGTTTTTGAATTTATTTTTGGTGAAAATAGGGGTTGCTTCGCAGTGGAGAGATTTTTTATGCTAGCTACGAAAACGCGCCACGCTGCTCTGTACGCGTATGCATTATGGAGATACGCTACCGGGACATATGGCGCTACACTGGCCAGCGATTTTTACTGCTCAAGATGGCGGACAATGAAGTCATGGCTTTAGCAAGACTAGGGATGGGGGGGGGGGGGAGTCCGAAGACGAATGACAGAGAAACTTCTTTCAACCACAAGAATGAAAAATTTTGCACTTCAGTGATTGATAGCATCCAAATCCCCCACAGTTGGTTGACATTTTCCTTGCCGGAGGCATCAACAGAGAGATAATGATAATTATTTATCGTCAAAAAAATATTTTATATTATGTTTTATTTCCGCTAAATAAAAAATCTGAAAGAATCTACTGTCTTAAACTGATCATTGCAAATTACCTTTTGCTAAGATGTTACTTATTTGTTTATATATAGTTATATATATAACTGGTATTCATTATTAAAAGTTACTAATTTATTTTTCCCTTTTTTTTTTTTTTTTCTTTTTCTCGTTTGCTTGTGTGTAAAGAAATTTTAAAAACACTATATTTTATTTTTATTAATCTAAAAACAATTTGGCTGCTACATTAATTTCTATAAAATCTAATATTGTTTTCCTGAATTAAAATTTGATACTATTTAAGTGCCATACCTATAAGTGATGTTAAAATAATATATAAAGAAATAAAACTTCACCTTGTAACGAGATTGTTCTTTTAATAAATTATTTATTTACCTCTTTTTTTCTTTTTTGTTTTGCAACAACAATCAAGCTATTCCTCCAAAAAAAGAAAAAACTGTCTTAACATTAGGAAAACGAACGAAATTAATGAAGCATGTCATGTATACATTATTATGGAAGTTAAAGAATAAAAATTTTGATATACACCTTCATACACAATTTTATAAAATACTAGCCGCTTTCGGCGACCAGCTGGTTCGCGATCCCTCAAAAATCCGACTTTACGAAACTCCCGCTCGGTGGCGCCTGCGGCGCCTTTTTCCCGTTTCAGGGAAATTAGCTTATTGAAATCGCAGTAAATTCCCGTGCGGTAAAGCCTTCGGCTCCCTTTTCAATATCTGAAACAGCCTGTTCGCTCACCATGTTATGATCTTTTAAATTTCTGACTTTAGCTAAGTCCCGCTCGGTGGCGTCTGCGGCGCCTTATCCCCGTTTTAGAACTTACAACACTTTCCTCGCTTCCACTTTCGATAATATAAAAATGAAATTATACTAATTAGAAGCTGAAATACAAAGATAATACATTTTTTTTAAAGATTTTCTCCAAAACTTGCTTAATTTCGGGCTATGTACCGTTAAAAATTATTAGTACGAAATGTGAGCGAAAATTTGAATTTGAAACTCTGTAAAATATAAAAGAATAAAAAATTTCTGGTTTTTCCGTAGTTTTCTCCGAAAGTTTCGTACAGAATTTGAAGGGCTTATATCATTTTAATAGCCTGCAATAAAAATACTTTAAAATATCTTTTGAATGATGTATTATGTATTACAATAATGAATATCTTTGATATATTTTAGACTCAAAATGGCTAATCTATCAAGGGCGATTAACGATTTCTATTGAAATCCGTCTAAAATTTAAGAATTCCAAAACTGCTTTTTTACAACCGAATTCATAAAAAAAAGGGAAAAAAAAAATCAATAATATTCTCTTAAAAGTAACTTTTGGTGTCATTAACAGATGAAATAAAAATGAATTTAAATAAATATAATATGTCTATTTATTTTATTTTTAAAGTTGTACTTTAGATTTTTTAACTGCATACAGGAGAGCCATAATGACGGGCAATTTCGAAGTTCTGCTTTTGATCGATTTTAAATTGAAAAAATTTAAAAACTGCTTTTTTTTATTTCCAGTACTTTGTGGCGAAAAACAAAAAGCAATTTTTCCCGACCGGAAGCCAGCATGTCTAGCACCTGGCGCTGAAGAATCTTTGATAAATGAAATAATTAAGTGTTCTGCCTGTTTCCAACTAAATTTCATAGTTTAGTTAATTTTAAAAAATCTAATTGCTGTAGAGAGATAAGCCACTTGCACTCTTAGATTCGGAAAAAAATCCCCTTTCATTTGGTACCAAATTCGTAACGATCGGACTAATATTTCTAATTTATTTTCCATTTTTTTCTGCTTTTAACTCCGTTAAAATATCTATTTTTATGCAATCGCGGTGAATTCTGAGTAATTGAGATCGCTTTTTGATTAGACATGGGTCTACATTTCAATTAATATCTCCGCAACTAATTAAAATTTTTAAATTCTGTTTTCACTATGCATTCGGGCAGGCTTCGGAGCACCCGTATGTCAAATTTTGTACTTCTGCGTACAATAGGGGCTGAACGTATAGATAGACAGACGGGCAGACAGACAGACATCTTCCTTTAATGTGATAATGTATAATAATGTGAAAATATGCAAGAATATTTTTAGAATTTAATTATTAACCATAGAAATAGTAAAATTATTATAAAGCGTATGTTTTTAAGTTTCAAAACTCTGATAATAATTTTTATCATAATTATTTGACATACCAATGAAAATTTAATTTACACTTAATTAAATTAATATACACAGTGAAGGATTGATAATCCAGCATCGACGGTTTATTTTTTTAATGGATTTGGGATAAAGTAATATTCAAAAAGAATTTCAACATTTAAATTTAATTAAAGCAATTTTTGATACATCATGTGACCAAGCATTTTGACGAAGTTGTAATGTTCTAAAGAAACTAAGATAGTCATTCCATGACAAATCAACCACTCACCTAACCTGAACCTTTCAGATTACAATGAAACTTTCAGCAATCATTTTTCTTGATGATACAAATGATAATATACTTCTGGAAATTTTTCATTTCATTGAATATTAATTCTATAAATTTCTTAAATTTTATAAAATCAACATTTTTGGCTTACATGAACACTTTCATATTTCTCAAAGTTTATAAAAGATACAGAAGTTTCTGACTCCTCATTTTAAAAAGAATTTTATAAGGTTTAATTTGATATACAGCTTGGTTATATTAACGCAAAATAGTTTTTCTTTTAATGAAATATTTAAATTTTAAATAATTTTTAAATATGTTTTTCTTTCTTTCTTTTTTTCTTAAAATAAATAAATAAAATAATAATAATAATCTTTTGTTATTAGTATTTATAGTATTTATCGGGGGAAAAAATGGCAGTATGTAACAGAAAGGATAAAGCTGATTAAAATTTAAGCTTAATTAACATTTATTTGTCTTTAATTTATGTAATTCCTTTTACAAGAAAATCTAATTTTTACTTTATTTATTATGTTAGCCGGAGTCACATGATAATATAGTGTAAAAAGCGAGGGCTGTAAAATGCATGGTTCAAAAACTAAAATATTTAATAGATGCTGAGATACAGTAATATTTAAAATCATAGTTCTTAACACGTTGAGCACCATGTCAGCCATTCTAGATTCTAGACATTTTGTCATATATCTGTAAGTACTGAAGGAATCATCTTGAAACTTTAGGAGTGTGCAAACATTTCAGTGAAAGTTTTACCCCGAAAATAAAAGCAGTACCAATAAAAAATTAAAACGTTGAGCGCCCTGCCAGCCGTCGGTGGCTGACAGTGTCCAATAGGATATAAAGGCGCGCCAATCATCCGTGGCGGATATAAAATAGAATATAAAACTAAAAATATTACATTTAATGATTGAAAATGTATTAAAAATTTGCTTAATTTTTATTTTATTACAGGAGGAATCATTATGGAAATTTAATGGATTTTAAGAATTCGCGTGGCGCTCAACGTGTTAAATAACAGCAGTTCCACCTGTCGTCGATAAATACTCAAATAGAAGTGCGTGGGAAGGAGTTCTCTGCCTGGACCAGAAGCAATGCGGGCAGAAAAAGAGGCAGCGGGTACCTGAAGTGAGGTTTAGAACGATTTCAATGCAGGTAATTTTCTTTTAATTTTGTTCATAATGTGATATAAAAAATAAATAGCGATTCAATTCTCTTGAAAATTTATTTAAATAGAGGGAAGCGGGCTACTAAATGAAAATTTTTAAATAAATAAAAATTAAATAAATTTCATTTACAAAATTTTTTGAGCAAAATTTGAAATACAGTGAGCATGAGTCACAGGCCTGCAAGAAGATAAATTAGACATATTGAATAAATTAGTATGTTGTGGCCATCACAAAACTTTCTTCTGTGCAAAAAAAGTGCAGTTTTCTATTTCTATTTATTTTCTATTTTTTAAGCTGTAAAATGAAATATTAAAATTTAAAAAAGTCAATTTTTGAGAAACGAATATTAACTTAACGTTTGTGAGTTCTCTAAATTCAAAAACGGAATTTAAAAAAAAAAAAAAAAGTGTCAATCTAAAATGAATGTCAATGGATGGTAATGAATATGTCTATAATGAATGGCAATGAGTCAGTCTATAAACAAATTTCTCAATAACATACATGATGGGATTTGATTATTAGAAGTGTTTCTTACTTTTGGTTATTTATTGAATTATTCAGCGATTCAAATTTGTTACGCCTGCTGCAGTTATTACTACTAAATGTTCGCAAAGTCGAACGAAGCTACTCCAGATTTTTTAAAGCTGTGATACTCTAAATGAGGGATGCACCCAATAGCAGTTTTTGCCGAATTCCGAATGCTGAATATTCGGCAATCCGAATACTAATTATTCGTCCGAATATCGAATATCTAGCAAACCGAATAGCAAAGCGATTACTTCTTTTGTAATAAAAGGCTGCTTGAATTTTCGCTTCTTTCATAAAATATATGGAAAAATATGTTAGCGTATCATTTAACTTTTTTGGCTGACTATTATCTTTACTGTAGAAATAATATAATTATTAATTTCCTAAATAAAAAAGAAATATAAAATAAATGAAAACAAGTATACTTCGAAATACTAAGAGCTTTGTCCGACTTGTATCTATGCCGAGGCTTATTGAAACAAGTTCAGAAGGTATTAAGTCTTCTATTATACAGCTAAAAAATAACATTAACTACAAAAATGAAAGAAAACATATTCTTCATTTGGAAGAATGTAAAGTAATGGATAATTACGTTTGACGTCAAAATTGCCATAAAATGCATTCAGAAAAAATAAATTTTACCCGTGATTTGAAACAAAATTAGAATAAAAGACAATTTAGAAGAACACATGTAGTTCGGTGTAAGGACCGAACTGACTGTTTTATTTTTATTTTTTTTTTTCCTTGACCATCGGCATAAATTGCCAAATTGGCATTTTTTTTTTCTTTCAATATTTAATTTCAGATATCCACCCAACTATCCAGCCAAACACCACCACCCATCCTCCGTAATCACACATCTTCCCACCCAACCGCTACTTTTTACTTTTTTCTATATGTAATATAGAGAAAGTATTGGATTCGCGAAAATTTTCGAAGTCCACTTTTTGATGGATTTACATGTTTTGGGATATGGAGAACACGAATTAATAGTTTTTAGAAAATGTCTGTCTGTCTGTCTGTATCATTTTTTTGTGGACGCTGTATCTCACGAACCAATGAATGAAATTTAACCAAACTTGGTATTTAGTTGCACCCTGACATAAACTGGTGCTGATTAGATTTTGGGATCAATCGCTCAATAGGTGGCGTTGTGATCGCATTTTATGCAAATTTTTAACATGGCAGAATAGGACAAAATTCTGTATAAATGGGCATAAAGAGAGTTATTTTACACTTGTGATTGTAAAATTAATATGAATTATTGATAATAGTAGTAGTTAGCTAGGAAAAAAATTTTGTGCATGGGGGGGCATCGGTTCCCCCCCCCGGGGTGGGGGGGGCAAAGTTTCAAGATGGGTATCTTTCGAAAGATCTCGTCAATACCTTTAAAACGAATGGTTGAACAATAAATCTGTGATAATTTAAACCAAAGTTATCGATTTTTTTTACTTTAACAATTTTTTTTTTTTTTTTTTTTTTTTTTTTTTTTTTTTTAACGAAATTTAACCAAATTTGGTATTTAGTTGGTCCCCGACATAAACTGGTGCTGATTATGTTTGGGGATCAATAGCTCAACAGGTGGCGCTGTGATAGCATTTTATCTAAATTTTTAACATGGCAGCATAGGACAAAAATTCGTATAAATGTGCATAATTAGAGTTGTTTTAAACTTGTGATTGTAAAATTAATATGAATTATTGATAATAGTAGTATGTAACTAGGAAAAAAAAATTCTGCATGGGGGGATAAATTTTCAAGATGGGTATCTTTCGAAAGGTCTCGTCAATACCTTTAAAACAAATGGTTGAACTATAAATCTGTGATAATTTAAAACAAAGTTATCGATTTTTTTCACTTTTAACAAAAAAAAATAGTATGTTGTGGCCACCACAAGACTTTCTTCTATATTTACCTATACATATTCAATCAGTAACAATATTAAAAAAAAAAAAAAAAAAAAAAAGAAAGTACGTTTTTTTTTTTTTTTTTTCTAAGTTTTTTTTTTTTTTTTTTTTTTTTTTTTTTTTTTTTTGTTAAAAGTGAAAAAAATCGATAACTTTGTTTTAAATTATCACAGATTTATAGTTCAACCATTCGTTTTAAAGGTATTGACGAGACCTTACGAAAGATACCCATCTTGAAAATTTATCCCCCCCGGGGGGGTACTTCCCCCCCAGGGGGGGAAGCGATGCCCCCCCATGCAGAAATTTTTTTTCTAGCTAACTACTACTATTATCAATAATTCATATTAATTTTACAATCACAAGTTTAAAACAACTCTAATTATGCACATTTATACGAATTTTTGTCCTATGCTGCCATGTTAAAAATTTAGATAAAATGCTATCACAGCGCCACCTGTTGAGCTATTGATCCCCAAACATAATCAGCACCAGTTTATGTCGGGGACCAACTAAATACCAAGTTTGGTTAAATTTCGTTAGAAAAATATCGCAATTTTTTTTTTTTTTTTGTTTTTTTTTGTTAAAAGTTAAAAAAATCGATAACTTTGGTTTAAATTATCACAGATTTAACGTTCAACCATTCGTTTTAAAGGTATTGACGAGATCTTTCGAAATATACCCATCTTGAAACTTTGCCCCCCGGGTGGGAACTTCCCCCCCCCCCGGTGGGGGGGGCAACCGATGCCCCCACATGCACAAAAATTTTTTCCAAGTTAACTATTACTATTATCAACGAGACCTTTCGAAAGATACCCATCTTGAAAATTTACTTCCCCGGGGGGGGGGAACCGATGCCCCCCCATGCACAAAATTTTTTTCCTAGCTAACTACTACTATTATCAATAATTCATATTAATTTTACAATCACAAGTGTAAAATAACTCTCTTTATGCCCATTTATACGGAATTTTGTCCTATGCTGCCATGTTAAAAATTTGCATAATATGCGATCACAACGCCACCTATTGAGCGATTGATCCCAAAATCTAATCAGCACCAGTTTATGTCAGGGTGCAACTAAATACCAAGTTTGGTTAAATTTCATTCATTGGTTCATGAGATACAGCGTCCACAAAAAAATGATACAGACAGACAGACAGACAGACAGACAGACATTTTCTAAAAACTATTAATTCGTGTTCTCCATATCCCAAAACATGTAAATCCATCAAAAAGTGGACTTCGAAAATTTTCGCGAATCCAATACTTTCTCTATATTACATATAGAAGAAAGTAAATATTATTGTAGATTACAATTTAAAAATTTTTAAATAAAGTTATCTAAAAAATAAATATTTAGAAATTATTTAAGTAAAAATTCTTAAATTGCAAATTAGAAGTATTTTGCAACAAATATTTCACTGGCTCCTAATTATTTTAATTATACTTTTATGAAATTTCAGTTCTTTTGGTCAGTAGATTTTTAGCTACACTAAAAAACTAATATCACCAAGAGATTTAAGATTGAAAAAAAAAAAAAACATTAAAAAACTCAAAAGTCCCAATAAGTATAATTGCTAAGCATATTGACTAAATTACTTAAAATTTAGTATCCAGTTGTAAAATTTTCTCCAGGATCTAAAAGTCAAAATTGTGTATTCGTTGGAAATATAAATTTTAACATCGTTGCACACTATTCGAAAATCTGACTTCCAAACAGGGTTGTTGATTTTTTTATTTTTTTCAAAAAAATAGATTTTTTTTATTTAAATCAAGATTTAATTGATTTTTATTATGTATTCATACATTATTGTACAACATTTGTTTTTTATTATGTGTATATATATGCACAATATCCACACTATCAATCATTTTACTTAAATTATAAAAATATAAATAATATTCTATTTCTATAGAAACTAGTATGTTGTGGCCACCACAAGACTTTCTTCTATATTTACCTATACATATTCAATCAGTAACAATATTAAAAAAAAAAAAAAAAAAAGTACGATTTTTTTTTTTTTTTTTTTTTTTTTTTTTTTTTTTTTTTTTGTTAAAAGTGAAAAAAATCGATAACTTTGTTTTAAATTATCACAGATTTATAGTTCAATCATTCGTTTTAAAGGTATTGACGAGACCTTTCGAAAGATACCCATCTTGAAAATTTATCCCACCGGGTGGGAACTTCCCCCTCCGGTGGGGGGGCAACCGATGCCCCCACATGCACAAAAATTTTTTCCTAGTTAACTACTACTATTATCAACCTGATCTTTCGAAAGATACCCAATGTGAAAATTTACCCCCCTGGGGGGGTATTTTTCCCCTAGGGGGGGGGGAAGCGATGCCCCCCCATGCAGAAAATTTTTTTCCTAGTTACATACTACTATTATCAATAATTCATATTAATTTTACAATCACAAGTTTAAAACAACTCTAATTATGCACATTTATACGAATTTTTGTCCTATGCTGCCATGTTAAAAGTTTAGATAAAATGCTATCACAGCGCCACCTGTTGAGCTATTGAACCCCAAACATAATCAGCACCAGTTTATGTCGGGGACCAACTAAATACCAAGTTTGGTTAAATTTCGTTAAAAAAAAAAAAAAAAAAAAAAAAATTGCGATATTTTTCGAAGTTTTTTTTTGTTAAAAGTAAAAAAAATCGATAACTTTGGTTTAAATTATCACAGATTTATCGTTCAACCCTTCGTTTTAAAGGTATTGACGAGATCTTTCGAAAGATACCCATCTTGAAATTTTGCCCCCCCGGGTGGGAACTTCCCCCCCCAGTGGGGGGGGCAACCGATGCCCCCACATGCACAAAATTTTTTTCCAAGTTAACTATTACTATTATCAACGAGACCTTTCGAAAGATACCCATCTTGAAAATTTACTTCCCCGGGGGGGGATTTTCCCCCCCAGGGGGGGAACCGATGCCCCCCCATGCACAAAATTTTTTTCCTAGTTAACTACTACTATCATCAATAATTCAAATTAATTTTACAATCACAAGTGTAAAATAACTCGCTTTATGCCCATTTATACGGAATTTTGTCCTATGCTGCCATGTTAAAAATTTGCATAAAATGCGATCACAACGCCACCTATTAAGCGAGTGATCCCAAAATCTAATCAGCACCAGTTTATGTCAGGGTGCAACTAAATACCAACTTTGGTTAAATTTCATTCATTGGTTCGTGAGATACAGCGTCCACAAAAAAATGATACAGACAGACAGACAGACATTTTCTAAAAACTATTAATTCGTGTTCTCCATATCCCAAAACATGTAAATCCATCAAAAAGTGGACTTCGAAAATTTTCGCGAATCCAATACTTTCTCTATATTACATATAGAAGAAAGTAAAAAAAAAGAAAAAAAAAACTTAGAAAATAAAAATCGTACTTTTTTTTTTTTTTTTTTTAAATATTGTTACTGATTGAATATGTATAGGTAAATATAGAAGAAAGTCTTGTGGTGGCCACAACATACTACTTTTTATTGTCTTTTATTGATATTTTTTTGTTAAGGGATATAAAGTAGAAAATACAGAGTTTTTAGGAAAATCCATTTTAGCAGTGGCTGTGATCAATTTATTAATATTCTTTTTTTATGCTTTGGAGAGCATAAATTATTAATTCGAAATAAGTGGTTAACATGATGTTTCTACTAAATACCGAAAGATGTAAACAGGAATTAAAATGTGTAAATAAGTTAACTTCAAAACTAAAATCTTTGCCGTTTGTCATAGATATCTGTTACCATTAAAATTATTATTACCATTAAAGATTATTTTAACATCTAAAAAGTTAATTGATTGATTATATAGAGTATTTTGAGTTAGATGGATAACACTGCTCTGCAAAAAAAAAAAAAAAAGAGTTCCGATACCATTCTTGCTGATTCTTATGTAAAATGACCTCCTGAATCTGAATAGGACTCCCATTTTGCCCAGTCACCCACCGTTTTCTAGAAACACCACCCCCTGCCTCAATTTCTATCACTGTTCTGTCATTTTATGAACGTAAATTTGATTTGAAGAATGAAAAATAATTAATTTAACACCTAAAAACAAAAAGATAAAGTTTAAAAAATGACATTAATAACAGATTAAAAAAAAAAAGATATGTAATGCATAATTTCAAGTGGCAAATCCCCCCCCCCGAAAAAAAAAAAAAAAAAAAAAACTAGATGGCATAGATGGACTCTGCTCAGTTCCCCATCATATTTATGTTCTTATAAATTTCTAGTGGGAGACATATTACAATCATGTTAAAAAAAATGAATTTGACCAAAGCTTGATACAGTGACAGACTGAAATCCCCGCCTAACAGGCTATCCACCGTTCACTTCGATATATTTATCTTATTCTAATCTATTAATTTATTTTATCAGGGTCCATTCCGTTGTTTAGTTTTCATGCTACTATTTCCAATGCAATAATCCTCAAAATTCAGATTTATAGGAAAAATTTACAATTTCGCTATGTTGATAAAATCGTAAATTACGAATAATTTACGAAATTTTCCTGTTAGAATATTTGTATTCAATCATGTTTAAACCAATATCATAAATGTAATTTTGAAGTTGTCTAATGCATTTATGATTCTCAATATGGAAGTTTATGCTCCATTTTGCCTTATTCTGACATGTTAAGTAAATCGTAAATTTCCAATAACTTACGAAATTTTTATATTGGAAAATTCATAGTCATTAATATTCATGCCGGTATCCTAAATAATATTTCAAAAGTAGTCTGACATCTTTACGATGAAAATATCTCTCAAAATGGACGTTTATGTGAAATTTTGCCCTATACTGCCATGTTAAGAAATTCGTAAATTTCCAGTAACTTGCGAAATTTTCAAAGTAGCATATTTATAGTTACTGATGTTCATTCCGGCATCAAAACGGATATTTTAAAACTGGTCTGACATTTTTACAGTAAAAAGTTTCGATTTAATACACGTTTAATTTAATTTTTGTCCTATTCTCCCATGTTAATAAAATCGTAAATTTCAAATAACTTGCGAAGTTTTTGAATTCGAATGTTGCAAATGAATAGGGTTCTTGCCAGTGTCGAATGTAATATTTTAAAACTGATCTGACCTCTCTGCGACAATTTGTTCTTGAGTTATCGTGTACACAGACTAACAAACTAACGGACTAACAGACTAAGACACCCTACCAGACAGACACCATACAAATTTTGTTATTTTCGGATTCCTCGCACCTGAAAACGTATAAAAAAGTCAAAAAATTGAGGTCGAAAATTTTCACGATTACCTAAGTTCCCCATACCTATAGTATGATGGGGAACTAATAAGGGGCCATTCCTAAAAAACGGTGGGTGATAGGGCAAAATGGGCGTTCTATTCGTATTCAGGAGGTATGATGAAATGGTGTCAGAGGCAATTTCCAGGCCGAGCAGGTGTAATCAAAGGAGAAGAGCTAAAAATACTGCAGAATTATTTGTTTTAGAAAAGGTTCCTTGTAAAGATAATCAAAGATCAATTTTATGAAAATTATGTTATACTAGTAAATTATTCTAACCTAAATAATTAAGTTTTTTTTTTTTTTTTTGTCTAATGCTGAAAAGATATGCAGTAGATATAATTTTAAGGACTTAAATTATTTTATTTTAAATCTTTAATTATTGTTTTACGGTTCAAATTTTAGTTATTTAATTAAAAAATATTCTACATTTTACGAGAACTACTGAAATTAATCTTGAAGATAAATATGACATACTTTTTTCTGGGGAAAAAAAAAAAAAAAAAAAAAAAAGGTCTTAAACATAAATTATGATAACAAATAAATTAACCAGCATGAAAAATAAATAAATTATAAATTATAAAAATAAATAAATAATCAAATTTTAATAAATTTCGGCAAAATAAAGGGGAATTTATCTTAAATCAAAGAAAGGAGATTAATAATCGAATATGGATTAATGATCGAATATACGACAGTCACAATTACAAAAAACTAAAATATTAGGAAACAGTGTAACAAAATAAGCAAAGCTGAATAAAAATTTACAAAAGCAAATAGTTAAATAGATCCTTGTCACTGCGTGATCTCGCATGATTGGAGACTTAAATTTAATTAAATTCAGTCATGGCCTTGAAATAAAAATACCGTACTTGAAGACGAAACATTTTCATAACTTCACAAAGAAAATACAAAATAAAAGTATTCTTCTCGAACGAACTGAAACATGTCCTTCCTCTCATCCACCCAAATCCGTTCTCTCCTTTTTGGCTGTTGCCTGCCACTCATCTCCTGTCTAACACCATTTCATGACGTCATGGAACTTTAATATATAGTGCTTACCCCAGTAGCACATCTTCTCCGTAAAGTATCCCCAGAATGTCCTGTGGATAAAAGGGAAAACCCATGGACTTCCTCAGGATGTTCTGTGGACAAGTGTGCTACTAGGGTAACTTTTATGATGATTTAATAACGAAAACTAATTATAATATATAAAATCAATTTTTAAAATCTGGTGCGACTCCTCTGGACTTTCCGAATATTAAGTAATTAGCGGTTGTATAAATAAATTGAATAAGATAAGTAATTAAATAAACAAAAGGGAAAATTATAATTGGGGTGTTTGAGTATTTTCCTCCGTAGAGTATGTTGTTTAAACTAACGCTTATTACTCTTCAAATAATTTGAGCCCGTAGATCATAATGATTGAGAAATTTTCTTTGTGTGCCCGTAAAAATCTATAAATGCTAGACTCCCTAAAATCTATACATTTCATGGGACGATGACTTATAACAATTATATAAATTGTGTCTTTGTAAAAGAACTATAAGTGCCAGATTCGTCAAAATTAATGAACTTTGTGCATTGGGGACCTATAACATGTATATAAATTTTCAGTTCAATCGAATAAAGCGTTTAGACATTATTGCAGTTAAAAAAAAAATCCCTTTTCGGCAAGCTTAAAGGCAAAGGTAGATTCCTTTACGTTAATGTTACAAATGTAAAGAAATTTTACATCTGCATTAATACTTAGCTAATGGCTTTGTTCTCACACATTGCATTATTTACGTCGCTATTCTGTTTTCAAGAAATTTAATTTTCAACTAGAAAAGGGTTTTATTCAATCTACCTAAAAATTTTAAGCTAGATTTATTGGTCTGTAAATGTTTCAATTTTTTAAAATTCAAGCTCATAATCATTCAACAAATAGAAGTCTTAAAGATATACAATCCCAGCAATAGTGAATCCCGGAGGGGGCTATTGGGCTACACCCCCCTCCCCACCAAGCTTAATCAAAATTATAAATTTTATTTAAAATCCATAACTGTTGTTCAATATCTTTCTTAAAAAAAAAATAATAATAATAATAATACAAACGTGAAAATGCACTTGTGACCTTACTATGGTCAAGCACTGATAAGCCTGGCGTTGCTATGGTCAAGTCAAATATAGTTAAGTGGTAGCGGTTTTTGTATAGTTATTTCACTGTAATTTTTATTGAATTATTGAAAGTTTTGTATTGTGTTTTTGTGATTTTTATTGTCAGATGAGTAAAAATTGTAAAGTGAAACTGTTTTGGTTCACATAAGCTGGAACATTAACATTAACATTAGTTAACATTGGACCATTTGGCACCGCTGAATTTCAATGTTAATTGTTACGAATTTAATAAATTGTATGATTTGGCGAGATTTTGGTGACAAAACTTGCGACTTAGCAATGAAATTTGTGATTTGGCGGCAAAATTTGATAGTTAGCGACGAAATTTTTGACTTGGCGACAAAATTCGTTGTCTGACGACAAAATTTGGAGAGCTTGGCGATGGAGAAAGGCAGCTTTGGCGTCATTATATTTTCTTTCCACGCAAAAACCTCATACCTCTTCACAGATCAATATCTTGTTTCGACAAGATAAAAAGTCAAAGGAAGCTGTAACGTATTACTCTCAATTGTAAATTTTATATTCTTGCCTAAACCGACATTCAAAACTATTCACCACAAACGATATTTGTATTAAGATTGACGTATTATTATAATTTTATATTTTTAAATGATTAATTAAAGCGTTTAACATGGATTTTAACTAAAACACTTTTATTAACTTGATATAATGCAACTATTAATATATGTAACGGAATTTTGCAATTCAATTTTCGGCAACTTCTTGTCGTCCGAAGGACCTGAAATTTTGCACACGACTTCATAATCAATGACAATACTAGATATAAGTATTTGCAGGCACTACTTATACAAAACTATCGTATGTGACACAGTATTTGGATGTATTTGTATAATGTCGAGTGGCAACAATTATTATTATTTTTTTTTTTTTTTTTTTGTATAAAGATTTAAAAGTATGTAATAGTTTTCAAAAGCCTTTGTTAGTTCACTTTTCAATAAAAGAGTGTTCTTAATTTTTGTTTTTAAATGGCATAATTTTATTTATCAAAATAAGGGAATTCGAGTAATGAAATACTTTAATTTAAATTTAAGTTTTTATGAAAATAAACCTCAACGTAAAATTCATTAAAATCGTCCCCAGTGCATTTGTCAAAGGGATAATACCAACGAGATATATAAAGTAGAGTGATAAATGGTAACCCTTGAGAAGGTCCAAGATGAGTCATGTGACATGCTCTCCTTGCACCTGCGTATTCGATGGTTCCCGTGGTAACAGCTTATTTTCAGTAAATTTCTATGGCAACGGTTTGGAGATTGTTCTTCGCATAAGTCATAAATGCCAATGTTTTTGTTTACTTACGTAGTTTAATATTCTTTTGTTCTAAATCATTTTGATTTTGATTTTACTTCTCTTTTATTTCGTGTAGTTGAACTTTAACCGACAAAATGCTTAAAAATAGTTGAAAAATTATTATTTGTTGTTAAATTTAGCTCTTTAAAAGTTTAAATTTTCTTTCATAAACACTTTTAAACTTTGTTGGGAAACGATGAAAAAAAAGGTATTTTATTATTTATTAAAAAGTGAAATATGTGTAAATTTTTTTTTTAAACAATTTATTTCGGTCATAGGCCTGTTATGTTACCTAATAATAATGATAATTTGTCGAACTGATATTTTAAATGCCAAAATAGCGATAAAGGGCCAAACACAGCAACCTATTCGAGCATGTCACGTGATTCATCTTGAACCACGGAAAGTTAATCCTTCATCCATTGAATCAGCACTCTAATTTATATATCTCGTTGGATAATACCTAAATGTCCCCAAATTTATTACTTTTTCTACCATAACAGTTTAATTCGTTTAGACGATTTACACGATTTTTTTTTTTTTTTTTTTTTTTTTTTTTTTTAACGATGACATTTTTTTACATTATAGCATCTATGTCATAATAAAAAGCTAAGTCTAAATCTGCTTAACCCTAAGATATATTGATTTTATTTACATATTTATTTATTAACTTTTATTTTATTTGTTTAAAATCACGGATAAAATTTTATTTCTCTTTTCTCACTACGAGTACATTGTTGTAATTGTGACGTCATATTATCCGTTAAATTAAACTTTTTTTTTTTTTTAATCATGTTATTATATTGTTTAAACACATGATTAAAATTTTATTATATTTTCAGTTATCTTTTTTATTATCGTTTGCACGTGACATAAGCATCAGATTATAAATTTTTTGCAATGAAAGCTATTGAAAATGTCGGCTTCAACACACGAAAAATCACTTTTTAGCTTGTAACTTCTAAGCGATTGAAGCTATTGAAAAAGTTTAAATACAAAAATTGATCTTCAGAGTAAGGCGGTAATTCGACTGATTTGAAATTTCCCCCTATTTTCAATATTAAAGAAATTATGGACAAAGGAAAATTTCCACCCCCCACCATTTCCACCCCCTTTGAGCTGGATACCCTATCTACGAACTTGACCGAGATTTTTACTGTCCTGACAACATATCCTGAGCTGGTTAAATTTAAATAAAAATTACTCCAGTTATCGTGTTCACAACTTAACATGGAAAAAGCGTTATACATATATATATATATATATATATATATATATATATATATATATATATACCTATATATATATATATATATATAATATATATATATATAATATATATATATATATAAACTTTTGAACGGAGGGTGGTTTTGGGTTCTAGGGGTCATGATCGGTGAAGATATGAAGAAATTTTCCAGAAGTCGTGTCATGAGAACCATTGCAATAGGTAGATCTCCTATAAGGAATCTACCTAAAAATTGGTTCCATATAGACCATAATGACAAAGAATTTTTCTTTATGTCCCTGTAAAAAAAACTATAAACGATACATTCACCAAAATTTATAGTTTGTGCGACGGGGATTCATAACATGTGTATAAATTTTCAGCTCATTCGAATGAGGCATTTTGACGCTATTGCACTTAAAAAAATTTAGGTCCATAGACAATAATGATAATGAATTTTTCTTTGTGTATAAAAAGAGAAAAAAAAAGTACTAGATTCACCAAAATCAATAGGGTTCGTGCTATGGTGACTTATAACATATATGTACCAACTTTCAGCTCATTCAAACAAAGCGTATAGGCGCTATTGTGTTCACTCACATACATACACACATACAGCTTCGTAAAAATAGTAAATATGAATTCAGGGGACCTCAAAATGTGTAGAAGCATCAAAATCTCAAACTCTGATTTTTGACATGATTGCAACACTCTCCTCACTGTAGTGTTCGGAAAGTAAAAATTATGTTGTTTGGTAAAGTTACAAAAAACATATTAAACAATATGACATACCTAGCTAATTAAATTGATTTTATTATTATTATTATTATTATTATTATTACATTTTTGGTTATTTTCAACTGAAAATTTCGTTATTAAAAAAAGAGAAAAGAAAAGACCTTAAAAATTACCAAATTTGAATTTGCAGCAAAAAGCATTAAAAAAAGGGGGGGGGGGAAGTGCTAAAAGAAACCAATTTTTATATCGACAAAAAAAAAAAAAAAAAAAAAAAAAGACAAAGTAGTATCACTTGTGCTCGCATAACAATTCCCTATAGTTTTAGCATAAAAAAATATTCCTACGGTAGATATTACTGCTACAAAATTCAAAAATTCAAACTATACGACAAAATGCAACCAACATCGTTGTTTTCTATTTCTTAAAACAATTTATATAGATGCCACACGCACCACATAACCATTTTACATCTACTTTTTAAGATAGCACGCGATCATGTTTTATATAAAAATTAAATCATTAAATTCATTTTTTTTACCTCACTTTTATTTCATTTTGCACGCGCACATTTTATTTCCTAATTCAAAATTATTAAAAAAAAAACTTTTTCGATAGTGTTTGTTTCGATACTGATTATTATTCATTTTCTTTTCTTTTTCTTTCCAAAAAAAAAAAAAAGATTTTGATGAAATTTTGGCAAACGCAGAATTTAGTTTAGGATGGAGGACTATTAGTTTTTTTTTTTTTTTTTTTTTTTTTAATAATTATAACATCGCTTTCAAATTATTCAATTATATTTTCGATAAATTTTAGATTTCGATAAATGTCCAACTATCGAAAAATGACCCCGCGAAAATACCAGATTGAGACTAATTAGTCCTCAGTCCTAAAAAGGGGAGGGGGGGCAGTTGAACTTCGGATATTAAGAACTTTGTATATAAATATCATAAACATCAAAATAATGGAATAGTTATTTCGTATTACAATAATCAGAAAATTAACTAGTATGTTGTGGCCACCACAAGATTTTCTTCTATATTTTCCTATACAAATTCACCCAGTAACAATATTTAAAAAAAAAAAAAAAAAAAAAAAAAAATTTTTTTTTTTTTTTTTTTTTAGTAAAAGAAATCGATAACTTTGTTTTAAATTGTCACAGATTTATAGTTCAACCATTTCTGTTAAAGGTATTGACGAGACCTTTCAAAAGATACCCATCATGAAATTTTATCACCCCCCGGAGGGGCACTTCCTCCCAGGGGGGAACCGATGCCCCCACATGCACAAAATTTTTTTCCTAGTTAACTACTACTATTATCAATCATTTACATTAATTTTACTATCAAAGGTTAAAAATAACTCTCGTTATGTACATTTATACGAAATTTTGGCCTATACTGCCATGTTAAAAGTTTACAAAAAAATGCGATCACAGCGCCACCTGTTGAGCGATTGATCCCCAAATCTAACTAGCACCAGTTTATGTCAGGGTTTGGTTAAATTTCATTCATTGGTTCGTGAGATACAGCGTCCACAAAAAAACGTGATACACACAGACAGACATTTTCTAAAAACTCTCAATTCGTGTTCAGGACATTCCAAAACGTGTAGGTCGAAAATTTTCACGAATCCAATACTTTCGCTATATTACATATAGAAGAAAGTGAAAAAGAAAGAAAGAAAAGGAAATGTGGGCACGAATATAGCGTGAAAGCGACAAATCCGAAACAATATTTTGTGCTCTTTGGATTTTTTATGTTATTTCTATACAAAGATCTCTGCATCGGCCAAATTCAAACGCTTTAGCTAAGTTTCTATTTTTTTTTTTTTTTTTCTTTTTTCCAGTGTCCCCATTCAATTGTTTAGTAAGAAGAAATATCCCCTAATGGGCAACATTTTAAATATTTTTATGCACCTAGTATTCGCTCACTTTGAAAATATTGAGAACATAATATGGATTTTTATAATTATCAGTTAAAACTGTGTCCTGGACATTTGAAACTTGTTGCAATGCGCAAAGGGATGCTGAAGATAAAATTATTATTCCCCCTTTAATTCCGCCAGAAGAATTTAAATTTATAAAGAGTAGGTTGGCTAAAAATTTATTCATTAATGGGGGGGGGAGGGGATCTTTAGATTTATTGTAAAAATCTATTTAAAAATTATAAAAAAAAAAAAAAAAAAATCTGATATTGAAAAAATAAATTATCTAATAAATACGTAGTTTATGTGCAGAAAAACAATCTGGTGGTTGAAATCCCGTATCGCTTCTACTGACATGGGTAAGTATTCACTTGAGGGCATTTTCGCACTTTCAACTAACAGGAATGAAAACTAATTACCTGTCATCCTAACGCGCTTTTCGCCGCCCATCGCTGTGATAAATGGCAACAGAGTGAAATGGGGGGAAATTCGGTTATTTCAGCTAAAAATTGCTCTAATCCTCAAAATTATTAATGTTTTTTAAACCAAACCTAAATATTAGGAAATTTAATTGTAATAAGTCGTATCATTTAGAAAACTGCAGTGCTTTTCAGATTTTTGATATTACAATTTGTTTATCGTTTGAGAACGATTAAAAAAAAAAAAAAAAAAAAAATCAAATAAAAATTCGCCTTTTACAGTTTAAAAACAAATTTTAAAAATAAATTTTTGAAACATGAGGCGACTTTTAATGGTCGTGAATTTACCGAATGTGAAAACAGAATTTAAAAATATGTATTACGTAATGAGTAATAATGAGGAATATTTTCTAATAGGTTAACATAGGATTTGGATGACCTTGAAGCTCACTGATGTAGGGCCTTAAGCATAAAATGAAATAGGCTTTCGCGCGAAAAATAAAATATTAAACTTGCTCATGCATATAAAAAAATTAAAATATGAAAATGGAATTTAAAAAAAAAAAAAATCTGATGTGGGCACCACATGACTTCCTTATACACTTTTAGAAATATACATAATGTTAAAAAACATTGACATTGGACCCGAAACAGTTGGCTAAAAATATTTAAAAAAAAAAAATGAATTATCACCGTGTTCTGAGCTTTTCTTTAGCTAAAAACCGATTGCAAGATTTGTACTGGTAACGCTGACGAAGGCAGCAGGGACCCGAAAAAATTGGCTAAAAGTATTAAAAAGATGCATATTCACCGTGTTCTGAACTATTCTGAATGTTTCAAATGTCTAGCTAGTCGGGAAGTTAGTTAAATAAATTTTCTGTTGAACCATGTAAACGCTGCCGAAGGCAGCAGTGACCCGAAACAATTGTCCAAAAATATTTAAAAAATGCATTGTCACCGTATTTTGAGCTTTTCCGGAAGTTTTAAATGTCTAGCTAGTCGGGAAGTTAGTTACAAATCGATTCCAAGATTTGAACTGGTAACGCTGCCGAAGGCAGCAGGGACCCTATACAGTTGGCTAAAAGTATTTAAAAAATGCATTTTCACCGTGTTCTGATCTAATCTGAAAGTTTCAAATGTCTAGCTAGTCGGGAAGTTAGTTAAATAAATTTTCTGTTGAATCGCATAAACGCTGCTGAAGGCAGCAGGTATCGGAAACAGTTGGCTAAAAATATTTAAAAAATGCATTGTCAACGTGTTCTGAGCTTTTCTGAAAGTTTCAAATGTCTAGCTAATCGGAAAGTCAGTTAAATTGCAAGATTTGTCTAAACCGTTTTTGAGTTATTACCGTTTTTTGATACATTATGGCCAAATTTTTGTCATTATGAACCTAATTTTCCTAAATATCTCCAAAACGGAAAATCATAGAAAGTCCAAAAAGGGAGGTGCACAACTAGATGTTATAACAAACCTATGTACCAATTCGCAACTTTCTACGTCCAACCGTTTTTGAGTTATGCGACATACCCACACACAGACACACACACACACATACAGACGTCACGAAAAATCGTGTAAAATCCCTTATATCTCTAAAACGAGAGCTCGTGTTAAGATGACACTTGCAGGTGTGCAACTAGACATCATGAATGTCACACGTATAAATTAGCAACATTCAGCGATCATTCTTTTTTGAGCCATGTGAAATACAAAATCCATTTCGCAAATCGGGATTACTATACTTCCTTATACTTTGTATAAGGAAGTAAAAAAACCATGAACTTTTTTAATATATCTCATTTTTAGATTTTTTTTCTGTTTTGTTTTGTTTAGCATGTTTTTGGCGCGGATAAATCGCGCTTGGCATGAAAGTTAATTCAGCATTATATTAAAGAGCTTTACTTATTGATAATCCTGGGTAAGTTTTAAAATTTTGATGCTGAAATAAGTCGGAAATTTTTCGCCAAGGACTCTACTTTCGCGAACGCCACTTTAAGCCAGTAGCACATGAAAAATATAAATAAAATATAAAATATTGAAAGACAGAATGGAAAGGGAAAAGAAAGAAACAGAAAAAAAAATCACATAAATTATGTAGTTTGCTCTAAAATGGCGATAAAAATTCAAAAAGTCGCCAAGGAGTTACATTAAGGCTGTACCATGATTATGGACGTAGCTAGAAAAAATTTCTAGGGGGGGGCTATGGCCCCAGACTCCTTTTGAAACTTGTTATCGAATCAGAAAATTATTTTCATATCGTCAGTAAAGAATAGCTTTTCTTGAAAATAAAATTGCCATTCAAGGGCCTAAGGGCCCCGGGCCTTTAGATTATTGTTGTTTGTAAGGGACAAATTTTGACAGCCAATTTTAGCTCACTTCCTGTCATCCAATTGAGGTGCAAACATGTACAACTACGACTCTATGACAATACATGCTCAAGTTCTAACCCATTTAAGAAAGAGACCTCGAGGCTTTGGGCCCTGAATTTTCAGTCATTAATTTGATTTCGAATTTCAACCCACTTTCTCTCATGCAATTTAGCTGCATAACTCCTATGATAATACATGTTCAAGCAGTAAAGGCGTAGGGGAGGGTTTTAGGGGTCGTGGGCCCCCTTCGTTTGCCGTCTGTTAGGTTTTAATCCTTCAGATGAGTTTTAACCCAAGTCCTCTCATGCAATTGAGCTGACATTGTGTATACACGTATAACTCCAATGACAATACACGTTCAAGCAGTACAAGGACTTAAGGGACGGGAGTCTGGGAGCCGTGGGCCCCTATGTTTGTTCTCTGTTACGTTCAAATCATGCAAGCGAATTTTAACATACTTTCTCTCATCCACTGTGCGGACAGTTTGCATACAGACAACATGACTCCAATGCTGAAGTAGCAAAGGGCTCGAAAGAGGTCTGAGAGTAAAAGGACACGGGTCCCCTTCATTTGCTTTGTGTTAAGATCCAATCTTTGAAGCGAATTTCAACCCATTTCTTCTCATCCATTTGAGCTGAAATTGTGTATACGCGTAGAATTTCATTGACACTGACGGCGTTAGGTCCCCACCACAGGTAAAAGATTTGATTTCCAATTTTAACCCATTTCTACAATCCGATAGAGCTGAAATTTTGCACACGCTATAAGGCGTCCTACTCATTCGTAGAAGTTTTGTGAAAAATTAAGGTACGAAGTCGATTTCAGGGTTGGATCGGGAGAGTTCTGAAAAGTTGGGGAAAACTATAAAACGGATAACTAATTTGGTAAAGGAATAGTCACTGGTGGCGATAAAGATCCCCCTAGGGCCCTAGGGCTTAAGGGGCCTCCTTAACTCTCCTTTTTTACCTACTGTCATAGGGAACCGAAGCCAATTTTATAATGGGGAAACGTTAACTAATGATAACATTTTAAAGGACGATCCTTAAACAAAAGTTTATTTATTTATTTCATTTTAAATCGTAAATTCCAAAAGATGATAAGAAAAAGAAAATGATTGCAAATTTTAAATAGTAAGAGAACGACGGTTAACAAGAAATTCGGTTCGATTTGCAGAGAAATTAGGGTTTAATAGGAAGATGAAAAAGTAATTAAAAATTAAACTCAAGTACTGGAGAAAATTAAAGGGTCGCGAACCCTTCTTTCAGTTCGTTTATCCAAGAAATTTTTGAATCTATGTCGCTCAATATTACAAAATGATCGTCTATAGAGGAATTTCTGGTCGAAAGCAATTTCATAAAAAATGATAATGCTCTCAATATAACCTAAAAAAAAAAAAAAAAAAAAACTGTTTTTATTTAAGCTGGCGCTCCTAGGCGGTCGCCTAGACTCACGTCATTGTAAAACCGGCCCTGTTCGCATTTATTGGTTTCGCATCGAAACTAAACAAATGGCATTCTTGCAACTTCTTGTTTCCAAGTTGTGGCCACTTGAAAATGTGTTATCTAGATAACTTTTAAAATACTAAATTGATTCTAACAAAAGTTAGTGAATTTATGATTAAAATATCTTGGATACATTCGCTTTGTAACTTGATCCGCAATTTTATTCCCAAGTGGGAGCCACTTGAAAATTTGTTATTATGATAACATTTGTAATACTAAATCCACTCGTATCAATTTTGGGTTGTGGATTTACCATTCATATATCACAGATAAGTTCGCTGGGCATCTCATTCTGCCTTTGTTTTCCAAGTGGTGGCCACCTGAAATCACGGTACCACTTGAAAATTTCTTATCACGATAATTTTTTAAATACTGATTTAATTTGAACTAAATTTGGGCATTGAACTTATACATATCTTATGAACTTATACATTGAACTTACAAACATCTTGTTCGATTTCGCTGGACAAGTTGCTTCGCCAATTTGTTTCTAAGTTGCAGTCAGTTAGACTGCCTGTTGAAAATTTCTCGTAACAATAACTTTTGAAACACTGCACTGATTCGAACAAAAGTTTGACAGTGAACTTATGCTTTAAATATCTTGGACGAGTTTGTTCTGCAACTTGCTCCATTATATTGTTTTCATGTGGCGGCAACTTGAAAATTTGTTATCACGGTAACTTTTGAAATAATTAATCAGTTCAAACCAAAGTTGAAAAATGGATTTATCATTCAAATATCACGAAGTCCATTAATAATTTCTATTAATGTTTGAAAGAAAATGCCGCCATTTTGTTTTAAAATGGTGGTTACTTGATAAAGAGAAAGAGATCAACCTACACTTCCGAATGAACCAGAAGGACTTGTTTTTTTTCTTTTTCCTTACGTGTATTTTCCACGATTAGTTATATTTTCTGTTTGTTTCTCCTAATGATGCAATTCAGGATTTTTTTTTTTTTTTTTTTTTTTTTTTTTTTTTTTTAACATAATTAAACTTCTTTTGGACACTTTTTAAAGTGCTACATGAATTTCCAGGATTCACATTATGCCACTAATTTACAACCTCCTTCTTATAATTCCGTGATATATATTTTAGTTCCCCATTATACTATAGGTATGGGGAACTTAGGTAATCGTGAAAATTTTCGACCTCGGTTTTTTGACTTTTTCAGGTGTGAGCAATCCGAAAATGACAAAATTTTTATGGTGTCTGTTAGTCCGTTAGTTTGTTAGATATCTCAAGAACAAATTGTCGTAGAGAGGTCAGATCAGTTTTAAAATATTACTTTCGACACTGGCAAGAACCCTATTCATTTGCAACATTCGATTTTAAAAACTTCAGCAGTTATTCGAAATTTACGATTTTCTTAACATGGGAGAATAGGACAAAAATTCACTTAAACGTACATTAAATGGAAACTTTTTACTGTAAAAATATCAAACCAGTTTTAAAATATCAGTTTTGATGCCGAAATGAACATAAGTAATTATAAACAGGCTACTTTGAAAATTTCGCAAGTTATTGGATATTTACGAATTTCTTAACATGGCAGTATAGGGTAAAATTTCACAAAAACGTCAATTTTGAGAGATATTTTCATCGTAAAGATGTCAGACTACTTTTGAAATATTATTTAGGACACTGGCATGAGTATTAATGACTATGAATTTTCCAATATGAAAATTTCGTAAGTTATTAAAAATTTACGAATTTCTTAATATGGCAGAATAGAGCAAAATTTCACATAAACGTCAATCGCGAGGGATATTTTCCTCGTAAAGATGTCAAACCACTTTCGAAATATTATTTAGGATACTGACATGAATACCATAGAGCGTGATTTTTCCAATTTAAAAAATTCGTAAGTTATTTGGAATTTACGATTTACTTAAAATGGCAGAATAAGGCAAAATCGAGCATAAACGTTCATTTTAAGGATCATAAATATATCAGACAATTTCAAAATAGCGTTTATGATACTTGTATGAACATGATTGACAACAAATATTCTAATAGGAAAATTTCGTAAGTTATTCGAAATTTAAGATTTTTATCAACATAGCAAAATGGGGAGATATTTCATAAAAGTGCGCATTTTTAGGAAAGTTGCATTGGAAATAGTAGCATGAAAATAAACTACGAAATTGATCCCAATAAAATAAATTAATAGATTAGAATAAGATATCGAACTGAATGGTGGGTAGCCTATTAGGCGAGGATTTCGTTCTGTCACTGTGTCAAGCGTTTGGTCAAATTCATTTCTCTTAACATGAATATAATAAGTCCTGTACAAGAAATTTATGAGAACATACATAGGATGGGGAACTGAGCAGAGTCCACCTATGCCAACTAGTTTTATTTTGATGTTTCACATCTTTAAGAAGCAATGGCATCCGTGAGTGAGTCGAAAATAATAATTTATAAACGTTCTTTGCATGTCTGTAGTTCAAAGTAATTTCGACCAGTATTTTTTTTTTTTTTCTTAAATAAAAAAAATGTTGAAAAAAGAAAAAAGAAACTGTACATTGATTGTATATTGTTTTACACACACAAAATAAATAAATAAATAAAATCGGCTGCATTGGAATTTCTTCCTTCACGGTGTAACGTTGAAGTAGGCTCCACCCTGATGATCGGTCAGTGTCAGTCACAAGTTGACAGACGCGGAAAAGCTCAGAATGAGATGGCGCCCATCTTCCTCAATTTTGAGATGTGACTGACCCCTTAACACAATTGTCAGAAAATTCAAACGATTGGGAATGTCCTTGAATGTAAAAAGAGTAATAAAATTATAAAATGACGTCCTGCACCTTCTGCTGTAATAAAATAAAGCACCTGTAATATAAAATGTTTCCAAACACGATGACATCCAGTATGACGACATTAATACCCCCATGGCATAGGTGATACGCTAGTCAACTACAAAGACAAACTAAAACTTTAATTCCTGTTCTCGGAAGATCAAAGGTGTGACAGCATGTCCCTAGGACCGCCATCAAGGGTCCTCTGCGTCCACGTAACGCCACGTCCATTTCAATCTTAATTTAGTATGTTGTGGCCACCACATGACTTTCTTCTATATTTTCCTATACAAATTCACCCAGTAAAAATAATTTATTAAAATTATTATTTAAAAAAAATTATCTTCCATGATAATGCCGACGATTTCCATATTAGAGAAGTAGTATAACACTAAATATCCAAAAAAAGTCAATTTTATTCTCAATATTACATTTTTTTTTTTTTTTGGTTAAAAATGATAAAAAATCGATAACTTTATTTTAAATTATTCAACCATTCGTTTTAAAGGTATTGGCGAGCTCTTTTGAAAGATACCCATCATGAAAATTGACTCCCCTCGAGGCGAGGCTCCTACAAATACAAGAATTTTGTCCCAGTTGACTATCTCTATTACAAAGAATTTTTGTAAATTTCATAATGATTACTAAAAAATAATTCTCTTTATGCATATTTATACGAAATTTCGTCCTATATCACCCTGTTAAAAATTTAGAAAAAGCACGATGGCAACGCAACCTGTAAGACAATATTTACCAAAAGTGGATAGGCGCTCATTTATGTCAAGGTGCAACTACATACCAATTTGTATGAAATTCTGTGCAGCAGTTCCTGAGATACAGTTGCCACAAAATTTTGTCACAGACACATACACACACAGACTGACAGACAGACAGACATTTTCTAAAAATGGCGTGTTCTACAGCTGTCAACAGGTGTAAATCCATCAAAAACTCTGGGTCGAAAATTTTTACGAATCCAATACTTTCTTGTATTGAATATAGAAGAAAGTAAAAAGTCCATTAGAATTTCTTTCACCAGCATTTGAGTGACAAGCTCAGCTATCATTAGAGTTCATCTTTTTCATTTTTTCTGTATTCGAAAGAAATGAATGAATATGTAAAAATTTCCAGTTTTCGATGGATACGTTATGTCCAGAAAATGACTGGGCCATTTTTAGAAAACGCCTGTCTGTGTGCGTGATAAAAATTTCGTGATGTAATTTTACAAAAATATTAATTTTTATGCATTTGCATACCTCAGCATAAATGTGTGTGTGATTCATCTTTTACCGCTTAGCATAGTCTCTCTCTCCTGATCGGCTGTCGAGCAACCAGCGGCTCTGGCCTTCAGTTTCGATTAGGGTCCCTCGACAGAGGACAGGGTCCTGGAATTTCGGCTTTTTGACGAAATTCTCCATTTTAGTGCCAGTTGCTTCCATTGCTTATTATTACGCTGAGAAGAAATTTCGATTATTTTATGTCAAAACTGGAGAATTTATTTATTACACTTTTACTTTGTTGGGAAATACCTATATTAAAATGTTTAAGCAAGTTATTATTTTTATTTACACAATATTAAAAAAAAAAGAAAAAAGAAAAAAGAAAGAAAGAAAGAAAGAAAAAGAAAAGAATCAATATAAGCAAATGCAAATAAAATAAATAAAAACATATTTTTTAATTTCTAAAATTATTAGTTAATATTTTTACAAATTATTATTAATCAAATTTTTATTTTTAACTAGCAGGCTTTGACCGCTTCGCTAGTCACTAAATTTAAAGGAAACTCTTTTCTATATAGCTTTATAAAAATAAAATAAAATACTAAAATTGCTCAAAAGGTCGCTTCGGATCCTCGCTGCCTTCGGTAGCGATTTGGTCATCCGCTAAAACTCGGACGCTTGTCCCTATTACTTGACACAATGGTTTACCAATAGGCTTCCATTTAAGTCCTTATTAGATAACAGTTTCGAAATAGATAGTGTGGAAAACATTGAAGTATCCCTTTTATATTTGAATCCCAGTTACATATGAACAACACCATACGTGGTGCACATAATATTTGCTTTTACGTTATTTCCTATGTTGATTTTGCTTATCCGCTCAACCATAAAAATGACAACAATTTCACGCCAAATATTATAATATTCTATAACTTCATTATGACGCTCCTTTGGCGGCTTTTGAATTTTTGTCGCCATATTAACGATGGAATTTTTTTTTTTTTTTTTTTTTTTGTATGAGAAAAAGAAGACTATTTTCCTAATAATTTTAACAGACACCTTTTTGTTTACATATAAGAATCTTCATATTCTGTTTATATTTTTAATGGTTTTTAACACTTTCCAACAAGGTTGAAAAGTGTTTATGACTTCGGTCTGTCTGTCTGTCCGTCTGTCTGTCTGTCTGTCCGCGCTCTAACTCCCGTAAATATTTATGGAATTTCTTGAAACTGATATATGTTATTCAGGTTCACTATCGGACGGTCCCTATTGAAAATGGAGTTTATACCTCAACTGGTTTGTGTACAGGGACACCCGAAAGTATTTCAAAGCATTGTGTTCTATGAGAAGTATTTCTACAAACCATATTTTCATACCATTACTGTAGACAAACCTTAATGAAATTGAAATATGTTATTCAAGTTCAATATCGGACGTTCCCTATTGAAAATGGAATTTGTACCTCTAGTGGTTTGTGTACAGAGACGCCCGAAAGTATTTCAAAGCATTGTGTTCTATGAGAGGTATTTCTAAAAATCATATTTTAATACCTTCACTGTAGACATATCTTAATGAAATTGAAATATGTTATTCAAGTTCACTATTGGATGTTTCCTGTATAAAATGGAGGGAATACCACCATCGGGTTATACACAGGGACACTCAAATTATTCCAAAGCATTGCGTTCTGTGAGAGATATTTATATAAATCAAATTTTAGTAACTTTAGTTTCCACGAAATTTTAGGAAATTGAAATATGTTATTTATATGCACAAAAGAATGCTTTGCATAGAATATAGCATGATTAGCAGTATATTTACAGGGTGGCACAAAAATATCCAGTTAAATTAAGAGCTAGTAATAAAAAATTTGCCAGCTATGTACTTTCGTTTACGTTAAGCGTTTTAAACATTTTTCAACATTTTTAACACTTTCCAACAAGATTGAAAAGTATTTATGACTTCGGTTTGTCTGTCTGTCCGCGCTCTAACTCCCGTAAATATTTATGGAATTTCTTGAATCTGATATATGTTATTCAAGTTCACTATCGGACGTTCCCTATTGAAAATGGAATTTATACCTCTACTAGTTTGTGTACAGGGACACCCGAAAGTATTTCAAAGCATTGTGTTCTATGAGAGGTATTTCTATAAACCATTTCATACCTTTACTGTAGACATATCTGAATGAAATTGAAATATGTTATTTAAGTTCACTATTGGATGTTTCCTGTATAAAATGAGGAATTACCACCATCGGTTTATGTACAGGGATACTCAAAAGTATTCCAAAGCATTGTGTTCTAAGAGATATTTCTATATATCAAATTTTAATAACTTTACTTTCCACGAAGTTTTTGGAAATTGAAATATATTATTTATATGCACAAAAGAATGCTTTGCACAGAATATAGCATGATTAGCATTAGATTTACAGGGTGGCAAAAAACAGTCCAGTTACATTAAGAGCTATTAATAAACAATTGCTAGAATTGTACTTTCGTTTACGTTAAGCGTTTTTAACACTTTCTAACATTTTTTAAGTGTGAATATGATTTCAGTTTTGTGTATCTGCCTGTCCGTCTGTCTGTCTGTTATGGAATTTCTTGAAACTGACATATGTTATTCAAGTTTACGATTGGATGTTCACTATTGAAAATGGAGTTTGTACCTCTACTGGTTTGTGTACAGGTACACCCGAAAATATTTCAAAGCATTATGTTCTATGAGAGGTATTTCGATAAACCATATTTTCATACCTTTACTGTAGACATTTCTCAATTAAATTGAAATATGTTATTCAAGTTCACTATTGGATGTTTCATGTATGAAATGGAGGAAATACCACTACTGATTTATATACAGGGACACTTAAAAGTATTCCAAAGCATTGCGTTCTATGAGAGATATTTCTATAAATCAAATTTTAATATCTTTACTTTCCACGAAGTTTTAGGAAATTGAAATATGTTATTTATATGTACAAAAAAAAAAAAAAAAAAAAAAAAAAAAGCTTTGCATAGAATATAGCATGATTAGCATTAGATTTACAGGGTGATACAAAATTATCCATTTATATTAAGAGCTATTAATAAAAAATTTCTAGAATTGAACTTTCGTTCACATTAAGCGTTTTTAACACTTTCTAACATTTTTAAGAGTGAATATGATTTCAGTTTGTGTATCTGTCCGTCTGTCTGTCTTTCTGCCCGCGCTCTAACTCTTGTAAATATTTATTGAATTTCTCGAAACTGACATATTTTATTGAAGTTCACTATCGGATGTTCCATATTCAAAATGGAGTGAATATCTCTTCTGGTTTGTGTACAGAGTCACCCAAAAGCATTTGAAAGCATTGTGTTCTATGAGTGTTATTTTTATAAATATTTTCCCTATAGAATGTTACCCATTTAAAATGACATTAATAGGTCCTGTATAACTAGTTTTTTTACAGGGACAAAAAAAAAAAAAAAAAAGCCACTACATTACGTTTTAGGACAGAATTTTTTGAAAGTTATATTTAAAAATCTTCCTACTGTAAAAATCATAAAAATATTAAAATGTATTGTTAATAATCTAAAATAATGTTTTGCATAGAATATGATATGATTAACTCTCTGATTTACAGGGCTACACTAAAATATTCAGAGAGATCAAAAGCTGCAATTATAATCCAATGTCTGCATTTTCTTTTGCGTTAAGCCTTTTTAACTCTTTCAAAAATGCCTAAGAGTAATTTTAAAATGAATTAATCTATCTGTATATTTTTCAGTCATTCTGTCTGTTGTGTGATAACGTAGGCAAAGAATATTAAAAGTTATTCGATACAACAATTACGTACAGTTGGAAAGTGTTACTAATCAATGCGTACTGCATGATTTTTCTTTCTTGTTAGGTTTAAAATAGTACTTGTTGAAATAAATTTGCTATCTTTAAAACTGCATTTTTTCTATAAACTTTCAATAAAAATAAATCATTTATGTGACTACTATTTAGGTTTTATATATATATATATATTTTCTGTTTGTAATACTTTTTGCAATACTTATATATATATATATATATATATATATATATATATATTGATGCGCTACTTAGATTAAAATGACTGTTACTATATTAAACTTCTTTTCGAAAAACATTCGGTGTACTTCAACAACAAAATTTAACAAAAATCGCCCAGGAGGATCTATTAATGAAACTGATAAAATAAAAATATGATTCATAAAGTTTAAATAATCTATTTAAAAAGACTTTTAAAACTCAAATTCGTAATGTATCGTTTCACATAAATATTTTCGAAGTTAGAATAAAGTTTAATTTGAAAAAAAAAAAAAGTAACTTTTTTGTTTATTAACTAAAATTGATGAAATTTGAACTGCAATTTGGTCTAGTGTTGTACAGGATGTATATTATATGTTTGTGTTCGTGAAAGAAAATTAAAAAAAAAATTCCAAACTGCAATTTTTAATCCCACTCAAAAAACATGTGACTTAATGAGTAGTAGATATAATTTTTTTTTCCAAACAGTTTCCTTACAATCTCCTGCTGTTGCCACCTAAAATTCATACATTAGTTAATTTAAAAAAAATCTAATTGTCCGATCGGATTCACAAAAATTACCTCTTTAATTTGGTACCTTATTTGTAACGATACGACCGATATTTCTAATTTATTTTCTAATTCTTCTAATTTAATTTCCTCATTTTAAATAAATGTAAATTTTTATTTATTTATTTATTTATTTATTCTGTCGAAAAAAAATTGGCAACAATTAAATTACGGATAAAATTTAAATGGCTAATTTATCAGAAATTAGAAGGTTATTATTTTCACATTTTAATTAATTAAAAGAAAACTAATAAAAATTTCGAAAATCGGGCTTCGAGGTGCATCAGGAGAGGTCATTACGAACCTCCATGCAAATTTTTGTAGCTCAGCCATCAGCCGTTATCAATTAAAAGTAATATTTGGTATTGATATCTATACAAATAAATAAATAAAAATAAACAAATAAAAGCATTTGCTGTTTAATTAGTATTTATACAAAACAACTACTATTAGAAAAAATTCCTTTTGCTTACAATATATATATATATATATATATATATACTAGCAGGCAACGCCCGCTTCGCTGGTCCCTATTTTTAAATGAATCACTATAATGAATTCTCAAAATTGCATTAATTTTTATCACGTAAAAAAAAAAAGAAACAAAATCTGATTAGGAAAAATGTCGCACCGGGTTCTCACTGCCTTCGGAAAAAATTCCCAACATGCTCTAACCCTTATTTCTATTATTTTCCCACTTCGCCCCCCCCCCTCCTGTCTATCCTAATAATTTTACAAATTTGAAAATATCCGCAATCGATTTGTAAGTATCAAAAACCTCTATGCACCAGTTTTGAACGATATATCTCTATTTTTATTTTTTTGCCTCTCTACTCCCCCGCCTTCCCGCCCTCCCAATAATTTAAAAAATTCGAAAATATCCGCAATCGATTTGTAGGTATTGGAAACCTCTATGTACCAATTTTGAACGATCTAACTCTATTTTTATTTTTTTGCCCCCTCTCTCTCCTCCCCCTTTCCCGGCCCTCCTAATAACTTTACACTTTCGAAAATATCCCCATTCGACTTGCAGGCATCTAAAACCTAACTGTACCAATTTTGAACGGCCTAACTGTATTTCTATTTGTTTTTGCCTCATAGCCCCCCCCTTGCCGCCCCACCCCCTTCTCGCCCCTCCTAATAATTTTACAAATTCGAAAATATCCGAAATCGATTTGTAGTTATCGAAAACCTCTATATATCAATTTTGAACGATCTAACTCTATTTTTATTTTTGCCCCCCCCCCCTCTCCCCTACCCCCCTTCCTGCCCCTCCTAATAACTTTACACTTTCGAAAATATCCCCATTCGACTTGCAGGCCTCTAAAACCTGTGTGTACCAATTTTGAACTGCCTAACTGTATTTCTATTTGTTTTTGCCCCTTAACCCCCTCCCCCCCCCCTTGCTGCCCCACCTGGGGGCTGAATTTCTAAAATTCCAGAAATTGGTTTTTAGATATTTGCATTAGCTATATTTTAGAGCAAAAATTTCACGCATATCTATTTTTTTGTTTGAAATATATAGGATTATGCGAAATCACGTTTTACGCATGTGAAATCACGTTTTGCCCCCCCCGCCCCCCTTGGGGACCGAATTTTGAAAATTCCAGAAATTGGTTTTTTGAAATTTGTATTAGCTATATTTTAAAGCAAAAATTTTACGGATATCTGTTTTTTTGTTTGAGATATGAAGGATTTTGTGAAATCACGTTTTGCCCCCCCCCCTCCCTTCCTTTGGGGGGCGAATTTTGTAAAATCGCTTCTTAGTGGATGCCTACGTCATAGAAAGAACATTGTCACAAAATTTCATGCTTCTAGATCCAGGGGTTTGGTCTGGGCGTTGATAGATCACCCCCTCACTCACTCACTCACTCAGGAAGTGTTCTTTTATATATATAGATTAAACAAAACCTTTGGTTTAACTTTTATTCAAAATAACTATTTAATTTGCAATATTTCAATTTAAAAAAAAAAAAAAAAACTTTTTAAAAATTGAAATGTTAAAAAATGAAATGAACAAGCTGTAGAAACTAATGATAAGAGTATTTTTGTAAAATAAATTAATAATTTTTTTTAACGACTTCATATGCTTAAACAACAAAATTTAAAGCTAAGAATTTTAATCACAATTAAAATAAATTAATGATTAGTAAAGAAAAAAATTAGAAAAGCTATCAATTTTATAACTTAAGATACCCCTTAATATTTATTGCTAAGATCTTTTACTACATATAAAATGCTAAAAACCAATAAAGTACTTTTAAGATTAATTTCTTAATTTTAGTTCCCCATCATACTATAGGTATGGGGAACTTAGGTAATCGTGAAAAATTTCGACCTCGGTTTTTTGACTTTTCTACACGTTTTTAGGTGTGAGGAATCCGAAAATGACAAAATTTCTATGGTGTCTGTCTGTAGGGTGTCTGTTAGTGTGTTAGTGGGTCAGTCCGTTAGTTTGTTAGTCTGTGTACACGATATCTCAAGAACAAATTGTCGCAGAGAGGTCAGATCAGTTTTAAAATATTACTTTCGACACTGGCAAGAACCCTATTCATTTGCAACATTCGATTTTAAAAACTTCGTAAGTTATTCGAAATTTACGATTTTCTTAACATGGGAGAATACGACAAAAAATCACTTAAACGTGCATTAAATGAAAACTTTTTATTGTAAAAATGTCAGACCAGTTTTAAAATATCAGTTTTGATGCCGGAATGAACATCAGTAACTATAAATATGCTACTTTGAAAATTTCGCAAGTTACTGGAAATTTACGAATTTCTTAACATGGCAGTATAAGGGAAAATTTCACATAAACGTCAATTTTGAGAAATATTTTCATCGTAAAGATGTCAGACTACTTTTGAAACATTATTTAGGACACTGGCATGAATATTAATGACTATGAATTTTCCAATATAAAGATTTCGTAAGTTACTGGAAATTTACGAAGTTCTTAACATGGCTGAATAAGAGCAAAATTTCACATAAACGTCAATCTTGAGGGATATTTTCATCGTAAAGATGTCAAACCACTTTCGAAATAATATTTAGGATACTGGCATGGATATCATAGACTATGATTTTTCCAATTTAAAAAATTCGTAAGTTATTTGGAATTTACGATTTATTTAACATGTCAGAATAAAGCAAAATTGAGCATAAACTTCCATTTTGAGGATCCTAAATACGTTAGACAACTTCAAAATTACGTTTATTATATTTGTTTGAACATGATTGAATACAAATATTCTAATAGGAAAATTTCGTAAATTATTCGTAATTTACGATTTTATCAACATAGCGAAATTGTAAATTTTTCATATAAATATGAATTTGAGGATTATTGCATTGGAAATAGTAGCATGAAAACTAAACAACGAAATTGACCCTGATAAAATAAATTAGTAGATTAGAATAAGATAAATATATCGAAATGAACGGTGGATAGCCTATTAGGCGGGGATTTCATTCTGTCACTGTATGAAGCTTTGGTCAAATTGATTTCTTTTAACATTATTGCCGAAACGTCAGTGGAGGCCCTCTGTTGAGACTCAAAACGGTTTTGGGCTGTGTCTGTCTGTCTGTCTGTCTGCCTGCCTGTCTGTCTGTCTGTCTGTCTGTCTGTCTGTCTGTCGCGCGATAGCGGCCGCCAAAAAAGCGCTATTTACTTGAAATTTGGTACACATGTTCATGAGCCCCACGAAATCAGCTGTATAGTTTTTGGTATGTATTCCATTTGTAGTTCGTATACAGGGACACGCCAAAGTTTTTCTTATCATTACGGCCTATGGGAGAAATTTATATGTATCACGATAGCGGCCAGAAAAATCACGCTATTGACTTGCAATTTGGTACACGTGTTCATGTGCCCCGCGAAATCTGCTGTATAGTTTTGGGTGTGTATTCCATTTGTAATTTGTGTACAGGGACACGCCAAAGTTTTTCTTATCATTACGGCCTATGGGAGGAATTTGTATGTACCGCGATAGCGGCCACAAAAATCACGCTATTGACTTGCAATTTGGTACACGTGTTCATGAGCCCAACGGAATCAGCTGTATAGTTTTAGGTGTGTATTCCATTTGTAGTTCGTGTACAGGGACACGCCAAAGATTTTTTATGATTAGGGCCTATGGGAAGAATCTGTAAGTACCGCGATAGCCACCGCAAAAATCAAGCTATTGACTTCCAATTTTTGCCGAAATGTGAATGGAGGCCCTCTGTTGAGACTCAAAAGGATTTTGGATTCCGTCTGTCTGTCTGTCTGTCATGCGATAGCGGCCGCAAAAAACACGCTATTGACTTGAAATTTTGTACACATGTTCATGATGCCCACGAAATTAGCTGTATAGTTTTCGGTGTGCATTCCATTTGTAAGTTCGTGTACAGGGACACGCCAAAGTTTTTTTTACCATTATGGCCTATGGGAAGAATTTGTATGTACCGCGATAGCGGCCCCCAAAATAACGCTATTGACTTGCAATTTGGTACACATATTCATGAGCCCATTGAGCAAGCATTTGACGAAACTGATATAGATCTGAGACTGACCGCCTTGGCGAAAATAATGCTCTTTTTATACTTTTCTATCGAAAACAGACTGTTCTGGAAAATTCTCGTATCACATCAGCCAATGAGATTAGAGCTTCCATATTTGATATATCCCTAATAAGGATTTTCTCGCCAAGATCGCCAAAAAAAATCGCCAAGGAGGGAAATAGTCGCCAAATTTGGCGCCAAATTTATTTCTTCCCTTATAGGAGCTTTTTAATGCGTTTTTAAAGGAAAATTTGGCTATTTTAACGCTAAAACGACTATAAAGGCACAAAATTAGCATTTTATCAACTTACTAAACCTCTTTGAAAGAATTTATACAAAAATAAATGGAATTATTTACAATTTCGTAACACTTTACAAATATACAAATAGGTATACAAAGAGAGATACAACGGGGGGTTGAGGGGGGCTGCCGCCCCCCTCAGGAATTTATTTGATTTTTGTAATAAGTCGATCGAATCAATATATACTATTATATAATAAGGAATAAATAAAAATGACCTATTGAATAATGTCTGATGCAAATAGGACGTTGAGGCTCCTGATCTGCAGATCCACTAGTAATATGTCGTCTCGCACTAGAAATTTCTGAGAACATAAATATGATGGGGAACTGAGCAGAGTCCACCTATGCCAACTAGTTTTATTTTTTGAAGCAAGCTTCATTTTTTATTTTGCATATAACAACAGACATTACAAATTTCCCCACAGTCTTATTTCTGTATATATTTGTGAAATGTATTGCATAGTTTGAACCAAGCATTAAAATTAATGCAGATTTTAAAAATTTACGTGTATTTACAGTCGGTAACAAAAGTGTCCGAACACTAGCAAAAATTCCTATCTAAAAAAAATTCACTTCATACGGTTTTGTTAAATAAATCCTTGTCGCATCCTATTCTTAGTCAGTGTGAGAACATGATTCGATAAGGATTTATTTAACAAAACCGTATGAAATGTACTTTTTTTACATAGGAATTTTTGCTAGTGTTCGGACACTTTTGTCACCGACTGTACCACGCACGTATACACGCTTCGCATACATTAAAGAAAAAAAAAAAAAAAAAAATCAATAGATACATCTAATTTGTCGTGCGTAAATCAGAAAATGTATGAAAATCGGTACAGCAGCAATCACGCACTTATTTACAAAAAAAAAAAAAAAAAAAAAAAAAAAAAATCACTGGATGCACCTATTTTGTTATGCATGAGTTTGAAAATGCATGAAATATGAAATTCGGAAACTGGTCACAAAGCCACATTCTTTCGAAAAAACATCTTTTTGCAATACAATAAATACACACGACACGAGCAGCGCGAAAATAAAGTTTGGAGACACGAAAACGAAGTTCCGATGTGAAGAGGTTACCAGTGAAAAGTGTCGATACACCGAATCATATCACCGCATCACGCATCGATAATGCATGCCGTATCAAACCTAACCCAAGTCAGTTACACCCACTCTATCTCCTCTCCTTATTCAGGATTGAGGGGCTCGTATCAGTAGAAACGTAAATTTGTTCTACAGAACAGTTTATAAACCATTCAGTTTATTTCTCTCTCTCTCTCTCTCTCTCTCTCTCCTTTTTTTTTTTTTTTTTTTCACAATGGCAAACTAGTTGGCATAGGTGGACTCTGCTCAGTTCCCCATCATATTTATGTTCTCATAAATTTCTAGTGCGAGACATATTATAATCATGTTAAAAGAAATGAATTTGTCCAAAGCTTGATATTATGATAGAATGAAATCCCCGCCTAATAGGCTATCCACCGTTCACTTCGATATATATATCTTATTCTAATATCTATTAATTTATTTTATCAGGGTCAATTCCGTTGTTTAGTTTTCATCCTACTATTTCCAATGCAATAATCCCCAAAATTCATATTTATATGAAAAATTTACAATTTCGCTATGTTGATGAAATCGTAAATTACGAATGATTTACGAAATTTTCCTATTAGAATATTTGTATTCAATCATGTTCAAACAAATATCATAAATGTAATTTTGAAGTTGTCTAATGTATTTACGATCCTCAAAATGGAAATTTATGCTCAATTTTGCCTTATTCTGACATGTTAAGTAAATCGTAAATTCCAAATAACTTACGAATATTTTTAATTGGAAAAATCATAGTCTATGATATTCATGCCAGTATCCTGAATAATATTTCGAAAGTGGTTTGACAGAATGAAACGATGAAAATACGATGAAAATATACCTCAAGATTGACGTTTATGTGAAATTTTTCTCTATTCAGCCATGTTAAGAAATTCGTAAATTTCCAATAACTTACGAAGTCTTTATATTGGAAAATTCATAGTCATTAATAATCATGCCAGTGTCCTAAATAATATTTCAAAAGCAGTCTGACATCTTTACGATGAAAATATCTCTCAAAATTGACGTTTATGTGAAATTTTGCTCTATACTGCCATGTTAAAAAATTCGTAAATTTCCAATAACTTGCGAAATTTCCAAAGTAGCCTATTTATAGTTACTGATGTTCATTCCGGCATCAAAACTGATATTTTAAAACTGGTCTGACATTTTTACAGTAAAACGTTTCCATTAAATGCACGTTTAAGTGAATTTTTGTCCTATTCTCCCATGTTAAGAAAATCGTAAATTTCTAATAACTTACGAAGTTTTTAAATTCGAATGTTGCAAATGAATAGGGTTCTTGCCAGTGTCGAAAGCAATATTTTAAAACTGATCTGATCTCTCTGCGATCATTTGTTCGTGAGATATCGTATTAAGACTAACAAACTAACGGACTGACACACTGACACACTAACAGACACCCTACAGACAGACACCATAGAAATTTTATCATTTTCGGATTCCTCACACCTGAAAACGTGTAGAAAAGTCAAAAAACCGAGGTCGAAAATTTTCACGATTACCTAAGTTCCCCATACCTATAGTATGATGGGGAACTAATTTATTTGACTTAAGTCAATAATCTTTCTGCAAGAACATTTCTGTTTCTGCGACATTGTCGCCGTGTTTCTGCCACGGGGCCCTATCTTATCGAAGTTTAAAATAAAATTCTTTTTTTTTTTTTTTTTTTTTTTTAAATCATTTTTTCTAAGACGAAAAAAAAAAAATCTCATATTTATATTCTGCATTGCTTTCTGAACAAATTTAATACAGTTTTCTTCCATTTATGTCGTATAGTAAAGTGTACCATTCGTTTTAAAGGTATTGACGAGACCTTTCGAAAGATACCCATCTTGAAAATTTACCCCCCAGGGGGGAAAGCGATGCCCCCACATGCACAGATTTTTTTTCCTAGTTAACAACTACTATTATCAATAATTCATATTAATTTTACAATCACGAGTTAAAAATAACTCTCATTATGTACATTTATGCGAAATTTTGTCCTATACTGCCATGTTAAAAATTTAGAAAAAATACGATCACAGCGCCACCTGTTCAATGATTGATCACCAAATGTAATTAGCTCCAGTTTATGTCAAGGACCAACTAAATACCAAGTTTGGTTAAATTTCGTTAAAAAAAAATCGATAACTTTGTTTTAAATTATCACAGATTTATAGTTCCACCATTCCTTTTAAAGGTTTGACGAGACCTTTCGAAAGATACCCATCTTGAAAATTTACCCCCCTCCCGGGGGGGGAAGCGATGCCCCCACATGCACAATTTTTTTTTCCTAGGTAACTACTACTATTATCAATAATTCACATTAATTTTACAATCACGAGTTTAAAATAACTCTCATTATGCACATTTATACTAAATTTTGTCCTATACTGCCATGTTAAAAGTTTACAAAAAATGCGCTCACAACGCCACCTGTTGAGCGATGGATCCCCAAATCTAATCAGCTGCAGTTTATGTCAAGGTGCAACTCAATACCAAGTTTGGTTAAATTTCATTCATTGGTTCGTGAGCTACAGTAAAAATCGTGATACACACATACAGACATTTTCTAAAAACTATCAGTTCGTGTTCAGATCCCAAAACGTGTCAATCCATCAAAAAAAGGTCGAAAATTTTCACGAATCCAATACTTTCTCTATATCAGATATAGAAGAAAGTAAAAAGAGTTTTGTTGAATTTTTGAGCTAAATATTTAGGGTCTTTTCACAAAAGATTGAGGGACTTTTAGGGGATTTTCAATTTGGATTTAGGTGGAGTTGGCAGCCCTGAACGGAGAGAGTGCAGTGAAAAGATGTTATTCTTCGTAGAAGGACATGCGATGTCGTGCTGGTTCGTCTTAATAAAAAACTGGTTTTTTATTAAGACGATCAATGTACCATTCTGTTCTATATGTAAATATTTTCGTGTAAATAGCTTATTAAGTGTACCATGCTAACATTTTTTAATTAAAAATTGTAAAAGAAGCTCGTAGCGGATTTTATTTAAACCAACGGTGTCAAGTTTGTTTCCAAATAAGACAATCTGCATCCCGACATATAATCTATCTATATATATGAGAGAGAGAGAGAATCCATCTATCTGTATATAGAGAGAGAGATACATTTCACATGATGAGTGAAACTTTTTGAAAATGCATTTTTAATTGTGTTTTTAGTACGACAGGACTAAATTGCTTTCAGTTAGACATTGCGCGTCGTCGTCATTTTCTGTGTTTCTCTTAGAATCTCACCTTTTTACGTTTCGACCCTTTGCTAAGAAGTTTAAAACTATACTACATGAAAAAAACCTGCAAAGGAAATTTTACAAAATGAATGGAGTAAAAACACAACTTCCTATTTCAAGTTAAAATCAGGCGCTCACTTTATTTGTTACGCTTTTTGTAAATTTAGACCCGTTAAAAAATGTTTTTCCGTGTTTCCCCCGTCGCATCCAGCTAAAAAACATTTAAAATAAAATTGAGGGAAATCGTGTGAAAAAAAATTCAGAGAAATGAATATATAGTCCGTTCAAGTTAAAGTGATACCCGAAGTAAACAAATGGGTTACAAAGGTATTCCACATTTGTGCCTTTCTCGCGGAAATGGCAACTTTTGTTATTCATGAAAAGAACCAAACCCCCTCCAAACAAAAAATAGCTCGTTAAAAGATAAAACTATCCCCCACCACTTCTTTTTGTATTTTGGAGTTTATGACAAAAACTTGTACCTTACAAGACGTACAACAATGAAAAGACCCATTAAAGTAAGAAAAAGTGTTAAGGTAACAAAAGAAGAGGTGGGAAAGTTCTAACAAAAGAAGGGGAGAAATGAGTGACCTTGGCTAGCGCCAACAGTGACAGTAACATTATCCATGTCGCCAAACAACACGTGGTTTTGTTTAGTTTCGGTATCACTTTAAGTTGAACAGACTATAGTAAGCAACACAATGACTGTATGGAGGGGCAGATTTTAAATACGAAGTCCTGTGGTACTAAATTAAATTCTGTTTCGTACAGATTTATCAAACTATAAATATGTGCTGCGATTTCTTTCTTTTAATTTATATTTTAGTGCATTTTATGTTGGATAGGAGTGATTTTCATGTTATCACCAGAGAAGTTTACACTTCGGTCGTGTGATATTAGGCACCCCACCACCTCCCCCCTTTCACGGAGTCCCAATCGTTGGATTGAGCCTCCTCCCTCCCGATCATGAGCCGAGCCCCTTTCAACTCAACAACAGGTATACACTCCGTAATGCCTCGCTTCTTTTTTTTTCTGATGAATTCGTTCGGTGAATTATAAAAGATGATGTCAGGAGGACGCAGCCGGGCCTTTTTGGCGCCTCTGCCGTGATTTACGACGTGCCACGCCTCGCACCGTGCGAAAAGGGGGTCCTCCCTCCCCCTCTGCACAAACACACATACTTTGATAGGGCTGGGGCTGTTTTTGATTCCTTCTCCGCAGGTAAAGACTGGCTCCCCGCTATTTCTACGAGCCTATTTCCCACCAACAGGTAGGGGAGGACCATACGTTCGGATCAGCCGTGTCGCAACTCATGCGTCGGTGGTCGAAGTCAAAAGGGACCTTTTGTAAAAAGAGTTCCTTTCTCGAGGACCCTTCCGAAATATTTCTGAGTGGGACAAATTGAATCTTTGAATTCGCCGAATCAATGAATGATCACGGCAAGCAGGAAATTCCAAATAAAATAGAACAAGTAGGTGTGCAGATCGGTAGTTAGCGTAGGGATTAAAGCAGTCGTCTGCTCTATAGGAACCTGGAACTGGGTGAAATGACCTCCATGGTTGGGACCTACAGAAAGAGAAAAGGAAGATATCAAAGTACGGCTTTTTTTTTTTTTTTTTTTTTCTTCGTGTAAATTTATCGAAAATTGAAAGGCAAGGAATTCTCAAAATGTCTAAATTCATCGAAAACCGGAAATTAAAAGTTTTTTCAAATCTTATATTTTCTTCTTATGTATGCAGAAGATATATGCAAGCGAAGTGTGACGTCACTCAACGTCGTTGGGACCCAGTAAAGATTTCTTATATTAATCGTCCATTGGATTTTTTGTAAAAAATTATTAAAAATCGAGGAAAATGATTTCCCGATTTCAATCCCCCTATTTGGGTGTAATTACAAATTAGTTATCGTGCACATGTGTTAGATTAAGATTATTTTGCTGTCAAATTGACAAAATTTTAATTTTAAATTAAAAAACTTTAGAAACAATAATTATAAGATAAAAAGAACTTTTTATATACCAAGTTTTTAAATTTTCTGTTGAATCCTATAAATTTGACACATTACCCGAATAATTACAAATACATTGTCATCGTGTTCTGAACTATTTTAAGTTTCAAATATCTAGCTAGTCGGGAAGTTAGCAAAAAATCTATTGCAAGATTTGTACTGGACAAACAAGAAAGCGAGTTGAAAGCGATGCAAAAAATGGTGGTTTTAAACATAAAATATTAATCCTTTTAGAACAACCTATGCATCATGAACTACATTAGCACTTTATCAATGTGTCAATTCTTAAAGTTGTAATGACGTCCATTTTTGTGAGATGCCTAATTTAGCTTTTTATAATTTCTTAATGGTCACATTTAATTAAATGTATTTATTTTTAGGTCGAAAGAAAATGAACTCGTAAAATTTTCTTGGCAACAATTAAATTATAGCTACTATTTTAATCTCTAATTTTAAAGCTATTAGGAGGTTATTATTTTTATATTTTAATTAATTAAAAAAAAAAAAATCAAAAATCGGGCGTGGTCATCGTGTTCTGGGCTATTCTAAAAGTTTCAAATGTCTAGCTATTCGGGAAGTTAGTTAAAAACCGATTGCAAGATTTGTACTGGACAAACAAAGAAACAAGAAAGCGATTTAATAAAGACATGGTAAAATAACTCAATTTAACACACGCAGAGAGCAACTATACTTAAATAAATATGGGGATTAAAATCGGGAGATAATTTTGCTTAAGTAAAAAAAAAAAAAAAAAAAAAAAAAAAAAATCCAATGGACGATTTACATAGGAAATCTTTTGCATGGTCCCGCGGACTGTCAGTGACGTCATCATTCCCGCTTGCGTATTGATGATTGATATCCTTCTTTAAAAAAATAATAATAATAATAAAATAAAATAAATAGCCAATTTCAGTTCATTGGGATGCATTATGTTTTTCCTTAAAAATATGTCTTCAAATTAGAGCTGGCATAAATCACAAAAAAGAAAGAAAGAAAGGTAATAAAAAATAAATTAGATCTTTAAAAAAATTAGAAAAGAATTAAAACTTTAGTAAATCAAATGTTTTTTTTTAATTTGCGTATATTTTTAAGGGTATAAACTTTCGATTTACCAACATTCACTGAAATTTCTACCATTCTAATGACTGATTTCTCTTAGAATAAAAAAGCAACAGTCTAGTGATGCTGCATCTATACAAATTACTGTCTATGGTTTTATTTCAGTTTTCAGAAATTTCCAGATTCAACAACTTTCTACTTTAGGTATTTAGTTTCCCATCATACTATAGGCATGGGGAACTAAGGTAATCGTGAAAATTTTCGACCTCGGTTTTTTGGCTTTTTTATACGTTTTCAGGTGTGAGGAATCCGAAAATGATAAAATTTGTATGGTGTCTGTCTGTAGGGTGTCTGTTAGTGTGTCAGTCCGTTAGTTTGTCAGTCCATTAGTTTGTCAGTCCGTTAGTGTGTTAGTCCGTTAGTATGTTAGTCCGGTAGTGTGTTAGTCTCCGAACAAATGATCGCAGAGAGGTCAGATCAGTTTTAAAATATTACTTACGATACTGGCAAGAACCCTATTCATTTTCAACATTCGAATTAAAAAACTTCGTAAGTTATGAGAAATTTACGATTTTCTTAACATGGGAGAATAGGACAAAAATTCACTTAAACGTGCATTAAATGGAAACTTTTTACTGTAAAAATGTCAGACCAGTTTTAAAATATCAGTTTTAATGCCGGAATGGACATCAGTAACTATAAATATGCTACTTTGAAAATTTCGCAAGTTACTGGAAATTTACGAATTTCTTAACATGGCAGTATAGGGCAAAATTTCACATAAACATCCATTTTGAGAGACATTTTCATCGTAAAGATGTCAGACTACTTTTGAAATATTATTTAGGACACTGGCATGAATATTAATAACTATGAATTTCCCAATATAAAAATTTCGTAAGTTATTAGAAATTTACGAATTTCTTAACATGGCAGAATAGAGCCAAATTTCACATAAACGTCAATCTTGAGGGATATTTTCATCGTAAAGATGTCAAATCACTTTTTAAATATTATTTTGGATACTAGCATGAATATCATAGACTATGATTTTTCCAATTTAAAAAATTCGTAAGTTATTTGGAATTTACGATTTACTTAAAATGGCAGAATAAGGCAAAATTGTGCATAAAGTTTCATTTTGAAGATCCTAAATGCATTAGACAACTTCAAAATTACATTTAGGATGTTTGTTCTAGCATGATTGAATACAAATATTCTAATAGAAAATTTCGTAAATTATTTGTAATTTACGATTTTATCAACATAGCGAAATTGTAAATTTTTCCTATAAATATGAATTTTGAGGATTATTGCATTGGAAACAGTAGCTTGAAAACTAAACAACGGAATGGACCCTGATAAAATAAATTAATGGATTAGAATGAGATAAATATATCGGAGTGAACGGCCTATAAGGTGGGGATTTCCTTCTGTCACTGAATCAAGCTTTGGTCAAATTCATTTCTTTTAACATGATTATAATGTGTCTCACACTAGAAATTTATGAGAACTTAAATAGGATGGGGAACTGAGCAGAGTCCACCTATGCCAACTAGTTTTTAATATAAAAATGCATAAAAAATAAAAGTATTATTAAATACCTTCTTGTCATCGTAAGAAAATAATTTTTGTATTCTGCCAATCGTACCAGCAGAATGACACTCTACTCCCATCATCAATATGTTAGAAGTGTACCACACATTTCGTGCTTGCCTACAAATATGTAGACGGGTGTTTTTTGATCATTGTTATAAAAATTCTATTTACGTTTCTTAATGAATAATGTTAACGGTCCGTGGAATTTTGAATTAGAAATTGAGTGGTCTGTGCGATTTCAGATATTCAATTCCGTGGTTCGTGAAGCTGAAAAGGTTGGCGACTGCTGTCCCAGATCATAACGATAGAGAATTCTTCGTTGTGTCCCTGAAAAAATTCATTCACCAGGGGTCGATCCAGGCAAAATTTGGGTCCCTTTTGCGGCCCCTTCACAAAATTCCACATAGTAAAAAGGGACCCTTCACAAAATTCAAAATCATAAAGAGGGACCCTTCACAAAATTCAAATCCATACAAAAGGACCCTTCACAAAATTCAAATTTATAAAATGAGTCCCTTCACAAGATTTTGTTTTATAAAAATGATCCTTTTATTAAATGTTTTCATATTTTCAGTATTATTTTTAATTTATACCTTAATTTGGCTCAACGAAACTCTATTAACTTGATATTAAACGTTACATAAAGTGATTGTAAAAACTGAAGATTTTGCACAATATTTTACTTTTTCACAAACAATTTATATTTCACAAAAATAAATAAAAATTTCACAAAAAAGGGACCCAAAAATTAAAACCTGGATCGACCCCTGTTCACCCAGTTCTACACAGCTCGTACATAAATTTTCATTTAGACGCTTTCGCACTTTGAATAATTTGAGTTTATCAACAAAAGAATTTTTCGTTGTATCCTTGCGAAAAAACTAAATGCTAGATTCATCAAAATTTGTGCAGTTCGTGCGCTGGTGTATATAAATTTTCAGTTCGACTGGACAAGGCATTGAATCGCTATTGCACTTTAAATAATTTAATCCCATAGTCCATAATGATAAAGAATTTATCTTTGTGTCCTTATATATATAAAAGAAAAAAAAGTCCTTATATATATATATATATATATATATATATATATATATATAAGAGTGCTAGATTCATCAAAATCAATATAAGATTCGTGCTACGGTGACCTATAACATACGTACTAACTTTCAACTCATTCTAACAAAGAATTTAGACGCTATTGTGTCCATTCACACATACACATACATGCCGGGTGTCCCGTAACTCTGGAGACAGTTAAAACTAGTTGGCATAGGTGGACTCTGCTCAGTTCCCCATCCTATTTATGTTCTCATAAATTTCTAGTGCGGGACATATAATCCTGTTAAAAGAAATGAATATGACCAAAGCTTGATACAGTGACAGAATGAAATCCCCGCCTAATACGCTATCCACCGTTCACTTTGATATGTTTATCTTATGCTAATCTATTAATTTATTTTGTCAGGGTTAATTCTGTTGTTTAGTTGTCATGCTACTATTTCCAATGCAATAATCCTCAAAATTCATATTTATATGAAAAATTTACAATTTCGCTATGTTGATAAAATCGTAAATTACGAATAATTTACGACATTTTCCTATTAGAATATTTGTATTCAATCATGTTCGAACAAATATGATAAATGTAATTTTGAAGTTGTCTCAAAATGGAAGTTTATGCTCCATTTGGCCTTATTCTGACATGTTAAGTAAATCGTAAATTCCAAATAACTTACGAATTTTTTAAATTGGAAAAATCATAGTTTATGATATTCATGCCAGTATCTAAAATAATATTTAAAAAGTGGTTTGACATCTTTATGATGAAAATATCCCTCAAGATTGACGTTTATGTGAAATTTGGCTCTATTCTGCCATGTTAAGAAATTCGTAAATTTCTAATAACTTACGAAATTTTTATATTGGGAAATTCATAGTTATTAATATTCATGCCAGTGTCCTAAATAATATTTCAAAAGTAGTCTGACATCTTTACGATGAAAATGTCTCTCAAAATGGATGTTTATGTGAAATTTTGACCTATACTGCCATGTTAAGAAATTAGTAAATTTCCAATAACCTTCGAAATTTTCAAAGTAGCCTATTTATAGTTACTGATGTTCATTTCGGCATCCAAACTGATATTTTAAAACGGGTCGGACATTTTTACAGTAAAAAGTTTCCATTTAATGCACGTTTAAGTGAAATTTTGTCCTATTCTCCCATGTTAAGAAAATCGTAAATTTCTCATAACTTACGAAGTTTTTTAATTCGAATGTTGCAAATAAATAGGGTTCTTGCGAGTGTCGAAAGTAATATTTTAAAACTGATCTGACCTCTCTGCGACAATTTCTTCGTGAGATATCATGTTAACAGACTAACAAACTAAGGACTAACACACTAACGGACTGACACACTAACGGGCTGACACACTGACAGACACCCTACAGACAGACACCCTACAAATTTTGTCATTTTCGGATTCCTCACACCTGAAAACGTATAAAAAAGTCAAAAAACCGAGTTCGAAAATTTTCACGATTACCTAAGTTCCCCATAACTATAGTATGATGGGGAACTAAAATTCAAAACTATTGAAGGAATGGGCAGATCTGAACGTGCGGTTTACGAAAAAGTCATTCTCGTGAAGGGGGATTTTTTGTTTACTTTTTTTTTTGGTGGGGGGGAGGGGGTAAAGAAGAAAACTAAGTTAAATTTTTCGTCAACGATAGTTAAACAAATAGTTACATTTTTCGCACGGACGTGAGCGAAAAACATGCAAATGAGTTCTTATTTTGCCTCCTACTTGTGCATACATGAGGTTTTAATTGCGATGCTGACTGGGTGGAATTTTTAGGTAGATTCCTTATAGGAGATATCTACCTATTGCAATGGTTCTCATGACACGACAAAATTTCTTCATATCTTCACCGATCATGACCCCGAGAACCCAAAACCACCCTCCGTTCAAAAGTTCATATATATATATATATATGTACTAGCGGGCAACGCCCGCTTCGCTGGTCCCTATTTTTAAGTGTATTACTATAATTTACTTAATTCTCAAATTGCATTAATTCTTATCACGTGAAAAACAAAAGAGAAACAAAATCTGATTAGGAAAAATGTCGCACAGGGTTCTCACTGCCTTCGGAAAAAATTCCCAAATTGCTCAAACTCTTATTTCTATTATTTTCGCCCTCCCCTCTCGTCTATCCTAATTATTTTACAAATTCCGCAATCGATTTGTAAGTATCAAAAACCTCAATGCAACAGTTTTGAACGATCTATCTCTAACTTTATTTTTTTTGCCCCTCTGCTCCCCACCCCCCTTCCCGCCTCTCCTAATAATTTTACAAATTCGAAAATATCCGCAATCGATTTGTAAGTATCGAAAACCTCTATATACCAATTTCGAACGATCTAACTCAATTTTTATTATTTTGCCCTGCCCCTCTCCCCTCCCTCTTCCCGGCCCTCCTAATAACTTTGCACTTTCGAAAATATCCCCATTCGACTTGCAGGCTTTTAAAACCTATCTGTACCAATTTTGAACGGCCTAACTGTATTTCTATTTGTTTTTGCCCCATAGCCCCCGCCCCTTGCTGCCCTACCTGGGGGCTGATATTCTAAAATTCCAGAATTTGGTTTTTAGATATTTTTATTAGCTATATTTTAGAGCAAAAATTTCACGTTTATCTGTTTTTTTGTTTGAGATATATAGGATTATGTGAAATCACGTTTTGCCCCATCCCCCCCCCCCTTGGGAACGGAATTTCTAAAATTCCAGAAAACGATTTTTAGACATTTGTATTACCTATATTTTAAAGCAAAAATTTTACTGATATCTGTTTTTTTGTTTGAGATATGAAGGATTTTGTGAAATCACGTTTTGCCCCCCCCCCCCCTCCCTTCCTTTGGGGGGCGAATTTTGTAAAATCGCTTCTTAGTGGATGCCTACGTCATAGAAAGAACATTGTCACAAAATTTCATGCTTCTAGATCCAGGGGTTTGGTCTGGGCGTTGATAGATCACCCCCTCACTCACTCACTCACTCAGGAAGTGTTCTTTTATATATATAGATTAAACAAAACCTTTGGTTTAACTTTCATTCAAAATAACTATTTAATTTGCAATATTTCAATTTAAAAAAAAAAAAAAAAAACTTTTTAAAAATTGAAATGTTAAAAAATGAAATGAACAAGCTGTAGAAACTAATGATAAGAGTATTTTTGTAAAATAAATTAATAATTTTTTTTAACGACTTCATATGCTTAAACAACAAAATTTAAAGCTAAGAATTTTAATCACAATTAAAATAATTAATGATTAGTAAAGAAAAAAATTAGAAAAGCTATCAATTTTATAACTTAAGATACCCCTTAATATTTATTGCTAAGATCTTTTACTACATATAAAATGCTAAAAACCAATAAAGTACTTTTAAGATTAATTTCTTAATTTTAGTTCCCCATCATACTATAGGTATGGGGAACTTAGGTAATCGTGAAAAATTTCGACCTCGGTTTTTTGACTTTTCTACACGTTTTTAGGTGTGAGGAATCCGAAAATGACAAAATTTCTATGGTGTCTGTCTGTAGGGTGTCTGTTAGTGTGTTAGTGGGTCAGTCCGTTAGTTTGTTAGTCTGTGTACACGATATCTCAAGAACAAATTGTCGCAGAGAGGTCAGATCAGTTTTAAAATATTACTTTCGACACTGGCAAGAACCCTATTCATTTGCAACATTCGATTTTAAAAACTTCGTAAGTCCCCCCCCTCTCCCCCTCCCTGCTGCCCCACCTGGGGGCTGAATTTCTAAAATTCCAGAAATTGGTTTTTAGATATTTGCATTAGCTTTATTTTAGAGCAAAAACTTCACGCATATCTATTTTTTTGTTTGAGATATATAGGATTATGCGAAATCACGTTTTTACGCATGTGAAATCACGTTTTGCCCCCCCCCGCCCCCCTTGGGGACCGAATTTTGAAAATTCCAGAAATTAGTTTTTTGACATTTGTATTAGCTATATTTTAAAGCAAAAATTTTATGGATATCTGTTTTTTTGTTTGAGATATGAAGGATTTTCTGAAATCACGTTTTGCCCCCTCCCCCCCCCTCTGGGGGAGAATTTTGTAAAATCGCTTCTTAGTGAATGCCTACGTCATAAAAAGAACATTGTCACAAAATTTCATGCTTCTAGGTCCAGGGGTTTAGTCTGGGCGATGATGAATCTCCCCCTCACTCACTCACTCAGTCAGGAAGAATGATTTTATATATATAGATAAACGAAAGCAACCGAATCCTTTCCCTCTTATTTATTTATTTTCTTTTTTTTTCCACTTTAAAGTTTTATTCCTCCTCTCCCCTCCCCCTTCTCGCCCCTCCTAATAACTTTAAACTTTCGAAAATATCTCCATTCGACTTGCAGGCTTTTAAAACCTATCTGTACCAATTTTCAACGGCCTAACTGTATTTCTATTTATTTTTGCCCCATAGACCCCCCCCCCCTTGCTGCCCCACCTGGGGGCTGATATTCTAAAATTCCGGGAATTGGTTTTTAGATATTTTCATTAGCTGTATTTTAGAGCAAAAATTTCACGTATATATGTTTCTTTGTTTGAGATATATAGGATTATGTGAAATCACGTTTAACGCATGTGAAATCACGTTTTGCCCCCTCCCCCTTCTTGGGGACCGAATTTCTAAGTATCCAGAAATCGATTTTTAGACATTTGTATTACCTATATTTTAAAGCAAAAATTTTACGGATGTCTGATTTTTTGTTTGAGATATGAGGGATTTTGTGAAATCACGCTTTGTCCCCCTCCCCCCCCCCCCCTTGGGTGGCGAATTTTGTAAAATCGCTTCTTAGTGAATGCCTACGTCATAGAAAGAACACTGTCACAAAATTTCATGCTTCTAGGTCCAGGGGTTTGGTCTGGGCGATGATGAATCACCCCCTCACTCACTCACTCAGGAAGAACGATTTTATATATATAGTCTGGCAGGCAACGCACACTTCGCTGGTCCCTATATTTAAATGAATCACTATAATTACTGAATTCTCAAAATTGCATTAATTTTTATCTCGTGAAAGAAAGAGAAACAAAATCTGATTACGAAAAATGTCGCACACCTATCCTAATAATTGTACAAATTCGAAAATGTCCGCAATCGATTTGTAAGTATCAAAAACCTCTATGCACCAGCTGAGAACGATCTATCGCTATTTTTTTTTTTGTCCCTTTGCTCCCCCCTTCCCGGGGGAAGCAGAGGGGGGGAACATTTTAAAAATTCGAAAATATCCGCAAGCGATTTGTAGGTATCGAAAACCTCTATGTACCAATTTTAAATGATCTAACAGTATTTTATTTTTTTTTACCCCTCCGCCTCCCCCCCCCACCTTCCCGGTCCTCCTGATAACTTTACACTTTCGAAAATATCCCCATTCGACTTGCAGGCCTCTAAAACCTATCTGTACCAATTTTGAACGGCCTAACTGTATTTCTATTTGTTTTTGCCCCATAGCCCCCGTTACCACCCCACCCCCTACCCGCCCCTCCTAATAATTTTACAAATTCAAAAATATCCGCAATCGATTTGTAAGTATCGAAAACCTCTACGTACCAATTTTGAACGATCTGACACTATTTTTATTTTGTTGCCGCCCCCTCCCCTCCCCTCCCCCCTTTTAGCCCCTCCTAATAACTTTACACAATCGAAAATATCCCCATTCGACTTGCAGCCCTTTAAAACCTGTCTGTACCAATTTTGAACGGCCTAACTGCATTTCTATTTGTTTTTGCTCCATAGCCCCCCCTTGCTGCGCCACCTGGGGGCTGAATTTCTAAAAATCCAGAAATTGGTTTTTAGATAGTTCCATTAGCTATATTTTAGAGCAAAAATTTCACGTATATCTGTTTTTTTTTTTGTTTGAGATATGTAGGATTATGCGAAATCACGTTTTACGCATGTGAAATCACGTTTTGCCCCCCCGCCCCTCTTGAGGACCGAATTTTAAAAATTCCAGAAATTGGTTTTTAGACATTTGTGTTAGCTATATTTTAAAGCAAAAATTTTACGGATATCTGTTTTTTTTGTTTGAGATATGAAGGATTTTGTGAAATCACGTTTAGCGAATTTTGTAAAATCGCTTCTTAGTGAATGCCTACGTCATAGAAGAACATTGTCACAAAATTTCATGCTTCTAGGTCCAGGGGTTTGGTCTGGGCGATGATGAATCACCCCCTCACTCACTCAGTCAGTCAGGAAGAACGATTATATATATACATATATATAACGCTTTTTCCCATGTTAAGTTGTGAACACGGTAACTGGAGTAATTTTTATTTAAATTTAACCAGCTTGGGATATGTTGTCAGGACAGTAGAAATCTTGGTCGAGTTCGTTGATGGGGTATCCAACTCAAAGGGGGTGGAAATTTTCCTTTGCCCATAATTAATATATATAATGATCCTCATCTGTCATGAACGAATCCGGTTAGTACCGCTTCAAAACAGAAACTTTTGGCAGCCATTTTTTTTTTCGTTTATTTAATTCAACTTAGGAAACATACATATCATTTTCATACATGTTTTGTATCGCACATATTCTTATTTCCTATAAAACCTTGAAAAACTATTCAATTGTAATGTTTAAATCTCTAAATTAAATATAACGGATCACTGGCTATTATAAACATGAACCTATAAATAAGAATTATGTAACTTCATGATTATAAAGAAAGCAAGACCAAATAAAAACAAACCAAAACTGTTGCCATTCAGAAAATACAAATTCCAAATGGACAACTTTTTAATTCCGAATGAACGACTCTTTGACTGTTTCATTAAAAACGTTTAAAATATTTCTAAAACATTTTAAAGAATTAAAAATCTTAAAATATTTGTAAAAACGCATTAAAGCCTTTAAATATTTTTATCAAACTTTATTGTTTGTTTACATTGTAAGGTATGATTGGCGCCGAGTTTAGTACGTAAATGCCGCCAGTTGATTTTAGTTTTGAAATTAGTGTAAAATGATAGTTGGGATAGAATGTTTGGTTGGGCAAGTAAAAGTCACCAGTTGAAATGAGTATTGAAATTAGAGTAGTCTAATGTGATAATGTCGAGTCAAGGTAAAATGTTCGGTTGAGAATGAGAAAGGCCCTAGCTGGATCCTGGATATTTTGGCGATGTTGAGGGTGAGATAGCTGGTTGGAGGTATCGAGTAGAGGTGAATTTGTGTTAGCAAGGAGTGTCTGTAGTTATTGGATAGTTAGTTAGAAAATTTGAAAACAGGATCTACGATAGTCTTAAAAAAAAGTATTTTGGTAAAATGAAGTGAATCGTTTTTTCTTATTATGAGGACTTTAAATAGGCAAGCGAAGTGATGACGTCACTGGCAGGTTCGTGGATACAAGAAAAATATTTCCTATATTAAACGCCCATTGGATTTTTCGTAAAAAATTATTAAAAATCGAGGGAAATTATTTCCCGAATTTAATCCCCATATTTAGGTTTAGATATGTATTAGTTATCATGTGCATGCGTTACATTAAATTGTTTTTGTTCTAAAATTGATAAAATTTGAATTTTAAATTTCAAAACTTTAAATTTCAAAAAACTTCCATATTCCATTGAAAACATAAACATTTCATTTCAAAGGATGATATTACACAATAAATATCCAACTAATATACTAATTAAAAGGAAAATGATAAATATTCTATCATAATTTGAAGTGAAATTTGTTTTCAAATGTCTAAATAAAGTATCTGATATAAGATACTAATATGTTGCAGCGGAACAGATTTGATATCGGTCATCCTTGGCAGAAAAAAAAATATATATATATATATCGCCAAATTATCTGGCGAATATAATTTAATTCCTTTCAAAAATCATGGTTATTTTAAAAATTTATATTAAGAGAGTAAAGAATAATATGAAACAATATTTCGCACAACACAAATTACGAAAATATACAACTGGCATGTATATTTTCGTAGTACGTTTTTGATCGCCAAATACAAAAACGCCAAGGACAACAGAGTTTTGAAATTTAAAATTTTGTCAATTTGACAGCAAAATAACTCAATCTAACATATGCACATGATAACTAATACATATATATACCCAAATATGGGGATTAAAATAGGGAAATAATTTTCCTCGATTTTTAATAATTTTTTACAAAAAATCCAATGGGCGATTAACATAGGAAATCATTTTCTTACATACATGGACGGTCAGTGACGTCACACTTCGCTTGTGTATAGAGCACTTAATGGAACACTGGGATGTGTTGTTGCTGTTGTGTTGTCGGGCCTATATTTTTTGTCAACCAGCAGTTTTTTTATTGTCAGTCATATTTGTTGATCGGGTAAAATTTTTGAAGTGAAAACTTCTTTAGGCGCGTTGAGCACTTTTGGGTGAATAAAAATCATTGAACTCCCATCATCGTCAGCTAACGCTTTCCATTTGAAGTGAAAACTTTTGGGTAAAAAAAAATCATTGAATTCGCGTCATCGTCAGCAAACGCTTTTCATCCTTGTATGATACAAATAATGTATCACACAATTAACTTGTTAATGTGATGTGTTAATAATTATATACTGTATATTGTTTTAAAATCTGGTGCGGCGTTACACGACTTCTCTCATCTCCGGGCACTGTCTCTATTGCAGTTAGACCTCACAAAACAGTGAGAAAGCCCAAAGCTGCCATTTTTCTCACGTTTTTACAATCTGGTGCGGCTCCACACGACTTCTCTCATCTCCGGACACTGTCTCTTAAAGATTGCAGCCGGAAACGTTGCAATTAGGACTCACAGAATCGTGAGAAAGACCAAAGCCGCCATTTTTCTCACGTTTTTACAATCTGGTGCGGCTCAACACGACTTCACTTAACTCCGGACACTGTCTCTTAACGATTGCATCCGGAATCGTTGCAAGTAGACTTCACAGAACCATGAGAAAGACCAAAGCCGCCATTTTTCTCACGTTTTTAAAATCTGGTGCGGTTCTACACGACTTCTCCAGAGCTTCCAACCTAATCCGGCAAATTGTTAGTACCGCCCCTTTTTCTTCACCACTTAATTTTTAGAGTATTTTTCTTCTTAATTCATTGTAGATACATTTGAAGAGAATTTCTCTAAAAATTAAGTGGTGTAGAAAAAGAGGCGGTACTAACAATTTGCCGGATTTGGTTGGCAGCTCTGCTTCTCTCATCTCCGGACACTGTCTCTTAAAGATTGCAGCCGGAAACGTTGCAATTAGACCTCACAGAACCGTGATAAAGGCCAAAGCCTCCATTTTTCTCACGTTTTTACAATCTGGTGCGGCTCTACACGACTTCTCTCATCTCCGGACACTGTCTCTTAAAGATTGCAGCCGGAAACGTTGCAATTAGACCTCACAGAACCGTGATAAAGGCCAAAGCCTCCATTTTTCTCACGTTTTTACAATCTGGTGCGGCTCTACACGACTTCTCTCATCTCCGGACACTGTCTCTTAAAGATTGCAGCCGGAAACGTTCCAGTTAGACCTCACAAAACCATGATAAAGGCCAAAGTTGCAATTTTTCTCACGTTTTTACGATCTGGTGTGGCTCTACACGACTTCTCTCATCTCCGGACACTATCTCTATTACAGTTACACCTCACAAAGAACGAAAATTATAAAATATCGAAACACATTTGATTTATAAACAAAAATTGAAAATACATTTAAATGTTCACATGGTAAGCATCATGATCTAAACATTGTTTTGAAGATTTATCGTTCACATTCCGTCATTTTTGACGGGTTATATACTAGTTAATAATAATAATGACCTTCATCCGTCATGAACGATTCCGGTTAGACCGCTTCAAAACAGAAACTTTTGGCAGCCATTTTTTTTTTTTTTTTTTTTTTTTCACGTTTGTTCAATTCAACTTACGGAATTATTACATATCATTTTCATACATGTTTTGTATCGCAAATATTCTTATTTTTTTCCTCTAAAACCTTGAAAAACTATTCAATTGTAAAGTTTAAATGTCTAAATTAAATATAACTGATCACTGGCTATAATAAACATGAACCTATAAATAGAATTATGTAACTTCATGATTATAAACAAAGCAAGACCAAATAAAAACAAACCAAAACTGTTGCCATTCAGAAAATACAAATTCCAAATGGACAACTTTTTAATTCCGAATGAACGACTCTTTGACTGTTTCATTAAAAAAACGCTTAAAATATTTTAAAACATATTAAAGCCTTTAAAATCCTAAAATATTTGTAAAAACGTATTAAAGCCTTTAAATATTTTTATCAAGCTTCATTGTTTGTTTACATTGTAAGGTATGATTGGCGTCGAATTCAGTACGTAAATGCCGCCATCTGATTTTAGTTTCGAAATAAGTGTAAAGTTATATTTGGGATAGAATGTTTGATTGGGCAAGTAAAGGTCACCAGTTGAAATGAGTATTGAAAGTAGAGTAGTCTAAGGTGATAATGTCGAGTTAAGGTAAAATGTTCGGTTGAGAATGAGAAAGTCCCTAGATGGATCCTGGATATTTTGGCGATGTTGTGGGTGAGATAGCTGGTTGGAGGTATCGAGTAGAGGTGATTTTGGGTTAGCATGGAGTGTCTCTAGTTATTGGATAGTTAGTTAGAAAATTTGAAAACAGGATCTACGATAGTCTTTATTACGAGGACTTTAAATATGCAAGCGAAGTGATGACGTCACTGGCCGTTCGTGGATACAAGAAAAATATTTCCTATGTTAAACGCCCAATGGATTTTTCGTAAAAAATTATTAAAAATCGAGGGAAATTATTTCCCGATTTTAATCCCCATATTTAGGTATAGATATGTATTAGTTATCATGTGCATGCGTTAGATTAAGTTGTTTTTGTTCTAAAATAGATAAAATTTGAACTTTAAATTTCAAAACTCTAGATTTAAAAAAACGGCAAACTTCCATATTCCATTGAAAACATAATCATTTCATTTCAAAGGATGATATTTACACAGAAGTAAATATCCAACTAATATGCTAATTAAAGTAATATGCTAATAAATATTCTGTCATAATTTGAAGTGAAATTTGTTTTCAAATGTCTAAATAAAGTATCTGATATAAGATACTAATATGTTGCAGCGGAATAGATTTGATATCGGTCATCCTTGGCAAAAAAAATATATATATATACACAGTGGCGGCTCGTCATTAAGGGCCAGCGGGGCACGGCCCCACCTAAAATTTTTTTTGTATAATATTATTAGAGTTAAATTCTTTGATAGTGTTATAGGTTCGTTCTAATATTATACAACTAATCTTCATTCCAAGCTTTAGGTAATTACAAGAGTAACATTTCAAAACATTACATTCAACTTTTATCCACGTTTAAACATCAAAAGTTTGTGGCAAATAGCTTTAGTTTACTTAGATATTCCCCGGCAATCAGTTTTAGAAAAGACAAAAGTATGCCGGTCGCTAAAGTGTTAATGATTCACCCACCAAATGTTGAAAAAAAAAAAAAAAAAAAAATACAGCCTTGGACCAGCTGCGGTTACGTTATCTAAGCGTAGGGCAGCATCATAAGCGGCCCATCTTGGCGTATTCATTTATACAATAGTTATTCTATTAGATCAAAAGGTTAACAGATTTGGCGATGATCGCCTTTAATCAGCATTAGCACACTGTAATTTATCGTCGCTAGGGCACCGGCAGAGTGGCCCTTTGAGACAAAACTATAGGGAAAAAAACTGTCTCTTTTAATCGGTATGTTAACCATACAATTCCTTGATGAAATTTGGCGGCTTTTGCATTACTTTTATTTGTATGATTTTTCGGTGCATTTTTTAAAACTTACATATGAATGATAGTTTTAAATTTTAGTGTTTAAAAAGGAATTCTGTTGATAGTTAAAAATATATTTTTTAAATTAGCGTTTGAGATATAAAAACTCTTAATTAAAAATTTGAAACCTCTCTTTAACTGCGATATTTTGAATTTAAATGAAAAAATGGAAAGAAAATGTGCAACTGCGATATTTTTCTTCAGATTGGTATACTAAAACTTTTATGCAAATAAATTGTAAAATTTTTAAATAAATAAATAGTGGATTTCCATGGATATATAGATTAACTATCTACATAAAAATGTAGTTTTTTTTTTTTTTTTTTTTTTTTTTTTTTTATAAGGACTGAGGGCCTATTAGTTTCAATCTGGGATTTTTGCGTTGTCGATTTCGATAGTTGGACATTTGTCGAAATCTAAAATTTATCGAAAATATAATTGAATAATTTGAAAGCGATGTTATAATTTGAAAAAAGAAAAAAGAAAAAAAACTGATAATCCTCCGTCCTAAACTAAATTCTGCTTTTAACAGAATTTCATCAAAATCTTTTATTATTATTATATTATTATTGAAAGGAAAAGAAAATTAATAATAATCAGTATCGTTACAAGCGATATCGAAAAAGTTTTTTTTTAATAATTTTGAATTAGGAAATAAAAAGTGCGCGTGAAATAATATGAAATAAAAATAAGTAAAAAAATGAATTTAATGATTTAATGTCTTTGTTTTTCGGGGGCTGCTCATGCATATAAAAAATGCGTATTAAAACGAGTCGAAGAAGGAAGCGAAATAAGTATTGAGTTATATTATGATAAATACGATATAATGATACGATACATTAGACCTATCGTCCAGGGTTAGTAAACATTTTCGTTGAAAGAAATAGTTTGTTCGTTCGGTGCAACTTGCACCTTAGTCCCGTGAGGTACAACTTTCACATTAGTCCCTTGAGGTACAACTTTCACTTTAGTCCCGTCAGGTACAACTTGCACATTAGTCCCCTTTTTCAATTATTATTATTATTTATTTATTTTTTTTTAAATGGATTTCTTAAAAATACGATTTGATAAAACAGTTTTATTATGACTATTATTTAAAGAAGATAGACCGTCTTTTTTTTTTTTTTTTAAAGAATCAATCTTTAATTCTCAACAAGCATTATGCATAAAAACATCATAAAATTGTGTCAAAAAGTAGGAATTTTATAATCGTAATTAAAAAGTTTTAAAATGACATTTTTCAATGTTCGAAATTTATGTTAAATTTTCTCTAAATGCACATTTTTATAATTTTACGCATGAAAATTCGAAACTCAAAAGGATAAAGATATTTAATTTTAAATAGATGTTTTCTAGATAATTTTCTCTAAATTGGATCAAAAATTAAGAAATTTAATTTAAATTCTTTAAAATTAAGCTCTTAAAATGATAAACATGGTAGTTTTTTAATATGTTTTCATATTAGTACATTATTCATGACTTTCCAAATTTCCAAATAACTTGTTATAAGAAATATGAATATAACATTTGAAATGTTTATTATTAAATTATTTAGGGATATAATTCGCGCAAGCTAAAAAATATTACATGTAGAGTGAGAAAAGAATTGAGTTCAAATTTTAATGGCGTGTAGTGTTAGGGTTAAGGCCAGTTGACTAAAAGTAGGTCCTAGATCTGGGTGGTGTACTCTCCCTAGGGAGTCTTTCTAAGTAATGATACCTAACTCGTATTTATGCGAGTTTCGGAGAAAACTATGGAAAATTGCAAAAGCATATATCAGCTAAAGCGACCTCGAAAACGAACTCGGCAAATCCTATCTACAATCTTCCAGATATTTTAATTTTGATACTCCACTGATCAGAAAACTGCAGAATTTTGTAAATGAAGTCGTAAAACATTAATTTCTGAAATAAATTTACGCAGTTTTTTCCATATTGTTAAATTTAAGATTTGCCACAAAAAAAATTTTCTTCCAAAAAAACTTACGCTTTATATACCTCCTTAATAATGTATGTATTTATGTTTGAACAATGATTATTATTATTGTTAGGTTATACACCATACGATGTGTCGGGCCCCACTTATGAAAATTTGCACGAGCCGCCACTGTATATACATATATATATATATATATATATATATATATATATATATATATATATATATATATAAATCATGGTTATTTTAAAAACTTATATTAAGAGAATAATGAATAATATTTAACAATATTTCGCGCAATACATAGTACGAAAATATACATCTGGCATGTATATTTCGTAGTACGTTTTTGATCGCCAAATACAAAAACGCCAAGGACAACAGAGTTTTGAAATTTAAAATTAAAATTTTGTCAATTTGACAGCAAAATAACTCAATCTAACACATGCACATGATAACTAATACATATATATACCCAAATATGGGGATTAAAATCGGGAAATAATTTTCCTCGATTTTTAATAATTTTTTACTAAAAATCCAATGGGCGATTAACATAGAAAATCATTTTCTTGCATCCACGGACGGTCAGTGACGTCACACTTCGCTTGTGTATAGAGCACTTAATGGAACACTGGGATGTGTTGTTCCTGTTGTGTTGTCGGGCCTATATTTTTTGTCAACCAGCAGTTTTTTATTGTCATTCACATTTATTGATCGGGTAGAATTTTTTTAATTTCAGAACGAAAATTATAAAATATCGAAACACATTTGATTTATAAACAAAAATTGAAAATACATTTAAATGATCACTTGGTAACCATCATGATCTAAACATTGTTTTCAAGATTTATCGTTCACATTCCGTCATTTTTGACAGGGTTATTATATACTAGTTCCTTTAATATTGAAAATAAAAAAATTCTTCAAATCAGGCGAATGGCCGCCTTACCCTAAAGAACAACTTTTGCATTTAAACTTTTTCGATAACTTCAATTGCTTAAAAGTTACAAGTTAAAAAGTGATTTTTCGTCAGTTGTAATGACGCCGACTTTTTCTTTAGCTTTAATTGCTTAAATTAATAATCTGATGCTTACGTCACGTGCAAACGATAATAAAAAAGATTTAATTAGTCATTTAAAAACATAAAATTAAAATAATAAGTTAGTCTTGGTAAAATAAAAATATTGTTTGTGGTGAATAGTTTAGAACACCGGTTTACGAAGAATTTAAATTTGCGATTGAAATTGAGAGTAATACGTTACAACCTCATTTGACTTTTAATCTTGTGGAAGCAAGATATTGGTCTGAGAAGAGATGTGTGGTTTTTTGCGTGAGAAGAAAGTGTAATGACGTCAAAGTTGCCATTTTTCATCGCCAAGCTCGTCAAATTTTGTCATCCAATAACGAATTTCGTCGCCAAGTCAAAAATTTCGTCGTCTACTATCAAATTTTGCCGCCAAATCACAAATTTCATTGCTAAGTCGCAAGTTTTGTCACCAAATTGTATATCTTTATGGCTTCTATTTGTTGAATGATTATGAGCTTGGTTTTAAAAAAAATTGAAACATTTACAGACCCATAAATCTAGCCTAAAATTTTTAAGTAGAATGAATAGTAGTAGTTGATAATTAAATTTCTTAAAAATAGAATAGCGACGTAAATAATGCAATGCGTGGGAACAAAGCCATTGGCCAAGTATGTATTACTGCAGATGTAATATTTCTTTACTTTTGCAACATTAACGTAAAGGAATCTACCTTTGCCTTTAAGCTTGCCGAAAAGGGATTTTTTTTTTATTATAAGGTAAGAACCGCCGACTGAAGCTGCCGTGAGCAGTGTTATGACTCGTTTGAAAACTGTAATTTGTGGTGACGACGGACGCACGGAATAAGATTTATACGCCTGCAAACATTTGCATGCGAATAAGTACAGCTTTTCATGAAAATGTGTGATTGGGTGCTCTATCGACAAATAATTATTTTTTCTTTACCCCCTTCACGAAAAGGATTTTTTCGCAAATCGCGTTCAGTTTTATCCATTCATTCAATAGTTATGATTTTGAAAATGTCTATAGACATGGGACACCCTGTACTGTACCTACACATCACCCTAAAAATAGCAAAAATGAATTCTGGGTACCCCAAAACGTGTAGAAATCCCAAAGTCGCATTTCTGTTATGATTACAATACTAACTTTACACAAATATGTTTGGAAAGTAAAAAATGAACTCATCTATCGTAGTCAGAAAGGAAATAACCGAGCAGGCATGTACAGTCGGGGAAAAAAAAAATCGCAGCACTCGCTGTAATTTCATTATTAATTGACGCAGAAAAATTTAATAGACACCATTCAACAGGAAATTAAATGCACTTTTTGATAATGCTGTCGAATTTTGAATTAAGGGTTATCTACATTTTGAAATGAGCGCTAACTTTGATTTTTTTCAATAGCAACACCCAATTTTGACTTCATATTCGAATTTCTGAGAGTCTGGCAGTGCGGAAAAGTATACTGTTTGTATACTTTATCTTTAGTATTTATAGAGTTATAATAAAAAATGTGTTAGGGGTTATCTATAAATGTAGAAAAACAAAATTAAGATCCTATAAGAAATAGACAAAATTTTAATGTTTTGCACCGGAAACCTTTCAGGAAAAAAATAATTATAAAAATTAATAAAAAGATTGACCCTTTTGCAGTTCTTTAATTATCCTGAATTCAATTTCTTAGATTTGTATATACATCAATAATTTTTTTAATAATTTTAGGTCTATACATTACACTTGCGATTACTCCATACAGTAATCTTTGAAAGAAGTGAAATATTTTTCAAGTAAAACTGTCTATTATGGCTGTAGTGATCACCAATAAAGCTTAAATTTTCTTTAGAGGTGTAACATAAAATACGAAATGAAATAATATATATATATATATATATATATATATATATATATATATATATATAATAGATAACGTAATAAAATTTAATCTTAAAATTTAGCAATTAATAGAACTAAATCAATAACAGCACACTAAAGTATAGAACTGAATTTAACATAGACGAAAGAATGACACAAAACGTTGCGATATAGATAAGGAACCAATGAGTTACCATAGTAACTTAAAATACTTATGCCGACCTGAAGGATAATAAAAAAGGACCATTAAAGTTGTGAAAGAAAAAAAAAAGATAATAAACCTCATAATCAATTGGATATAAATGCTTAAAATTAGAAGCATACTTTCAAGGGGCGCATACTTCATAAAGCAGAAAAAGCTGCAATGATTTCGTAAAACGATATTGCTAATCATAGCAATTTATATCATCTCACGCCCCGATCAATGCAGCAAAAAACCATAGAGAATGAGAAAAAAGTGAAAAATTAAATTAAAACAAAGAATAAATAAATATTAATTAAAATCTTAAAGGAAACCAAAGTGATAACATGAAATAATCAGAGTAACCACATGGAAAACAGTTAACACAAACTGGAAAAATTGTTGATGCCAAAACCTAAATTGAAGTTAAAATAAAAGCTCGACAGATATCGATTAATCGAAAATACTTCAGAACAATTACATTAAAAATAAAATACACAGAGTAAATATTAAATGATAATGTTAAAATTAATACTAGTAGAGTTAAATTAAATCGTACCAAAAATATTAATAATTAAATCGTTTAAGATAAGGACTGAAGAATGAAGGTATAAGACAACTGAGTACAAGCGCCATCTTTCGGTTAGCTATAAAAACATTAAGTCAGTTAAATAAGATGTATCGACTGAAAGATTAAAATAATTTAGAAGTATTAACAGCAAGATTAAGATAATTTTTAAGATTTTTATTTTGAAGTCAAATTATTAAGTGTTAAGTTTTAAGAAGACATAATTACAAGCAATAATGCCAAAGAGCACACATATAAGGATAAGCATTATAATGCGGTCATCAATAATAATTAAAAATTAAAATAAAAATGTTTTATTTTGAAGTCAAAGTATTAAATGTTAAGTTTTAAGAAGAGTCAATTACAAGCAATAATGCCAAAGAGCACACATATAAGGATAAGCATTATAATGCAGTCATCATAAATTAAAATTAAAAATTAAAAGATTTTTTTTTTTTTAATTAATATATATAAGATTTTATTTTTGTTATGCAAATAGATGGATTGTTCAAACTTAACAAGGGAAGCCTCAAGTAGCCAGAAGCACATAGTAAAATTTAATGATAAAAGAGTTAAAAATTCATAGTATCAACCAGAAAAAATAAGAATGTAACTTACAGCAATCCCCCACTTTTTTTTTATAAATTTTATTCAGCATCAAACCCTCCCAGCCAACCAGCCAAACAACACCACCCTTCCTCCTTAATCAAACATCTGCCCACCCATCCACCTGATTTTTTTTTTTTTTTTTTTTAATTAAACCTTAGTAGTTTTTTTTTTTTTTTTTTTTTTTTTTTTTTTGTGTGTGTGTGTTAGACAGAGACCCTTTATGATAAACAAGTGAATAAATAATTTTTTTGGGATAACCCATTTTTGTAGCAACATTAATTATGTGAGAGATATTTTTGTTTTTAAACCTATCTGAACAAAGATTATGTATACGAAAGAGGTGATTGAGAATAATATTTCTGTAGACAGAGATATGAAGGCAAGAGGTAAATTGTGTAAATAAATTTACTTTGAAACTAAAATCTTGTCTTTTGTCATACAGATCGGTATAAATTTTACTACCATCAAGTTTAAGTTTTAAATCTAAGAAACTAATACAGTTATTGTTGAGATGATTATAAGTTAAGGTAAGGTGAGAAGGATATTCAAATTTAAATAAATTAGGCGAAAAATTATTGACATAAAAAATTATAATGTCATCAATGTATCGGTAAAAATAGACATTTTCAATACACAATCCCTGTTCATAATGGTAAAGGTATAAGTCAGCTAACATACTCGAGCTACATCCTCCTTGTGGAATACCGACCTTTTGAATATAGATCTTATTACAGTGTAGAATGTAATTGTTATGAATAATAAAATTTAATAGTGTCTTAAATGAAGTTGCCGAAAAGCATTTTGGTAAAGAGATTTGATTTTTAAATTTTTCAAAAAGGTTAAAGATGATACGATGAAGATCTGTTAAATTAATATTATTAAATAGGTCAGCAAAATCATAAGTCATGATATCAGTCACATTATTCATAGATAAGACATTGGCTTTAAGTTGATAACTATTTTTAAGGCAAAAGAAATTTTTTGATTTACTAATTAAGTCATAGATTTGTTTGAGAATATCAAGGAGAATTTTGTTAGCATTGTTGTTGTAAGTATTACACCCTACAGTGACAGTTCTGAATTTAATAGGATTTTTGTGAAATTTAGGGATAAGTACAATATAAGGATATTTAAAATTATTAAATGGAAGCTTTAGCAATTTATAAAAGCAGTGAATTTTGCGGTTATTGATTTTAAGATCATTATTGGTAGTATGAAAGTTAGTACTATTAGATATAGATGAACTGAGTAAAGAAAGATAATGTTTACAGATTATTGCATAATTATTAGGAGATTTATCGACATAAGTAATAACAAAGTTTTGTTGCAATTCTTTGATAGATTTAAAGAGATTTGATTTATTGTAATGTGTGAGATTTGATCTATGTTGAATTAATTCAGCTTTAAGTTTTGAAATTACTAAAAATTTCCATTGATTGAAATATTCAATAGGTTTATTATGAGAGATGGAGAGTTTATAAATAAACAAATCAATATCATAAGAAAACTGTTGTATAATCTTTGAAATATTAGTTTTTGAAGGGAGTCGATATTTAGTACCATATTCCATAAATTTCTTTAAATTAGAGTCATTAATAATATTAAGATCACCAGTGATAATATGTGCATGATCTCTGTCAACATATTTTACATTTGAGGTATGAGCACAACTACAAGTCACATGAGAAGATAAATTAGACTTAGAGACTGAATTATAGTTAAAAAGCAGGCGACCAAGTGTAATAGGATATTTAAAGGTACGAGAAATATGAATGTCTTTAATAGGAAACATGCATGATTTATCATTAAGAATGGATGAAATATTAATGCTATTAAATATTTGATTAGAATAATTTAGAATAAGCTGTGAATTTGATTGGATTTTGTGAGGTTTTTTAGAGATATTTAAATTGAAGAGTTTTAGTCTGTATAATATTAAATCATAGAAAATATCAGAAAAATTTTGATTATAGGATTGGTTTTTAAATACACTTAAGTAAGTGGACAAATACTTTTTCTTGATAGCAAATATAAACTTTCTAATGTAAATCCAATCATAATGGTTAAGATAATTTGACCGTAAGGCAAGAATATTCTTGATAATGAGATTTTTTGATATTAAACCATTAGTAGATTTATTGGATTTTTTACCTCTTTTTGAACGAGAAGTTTTCTGGTTGACACTATGATTTAGTACAGAGTAAACAGGGGAGTAATCATGAAGGGGATTAATGTTAGTATAAACCTTAACAACCCTATTAAAATATTCATGATTCAAGCCATATGGATAAATTGTATTAAAATATTTCATGTAGTTAGATTCAAAGAAAAGGCGCTCACTTTTATTTTTTTTTAATCCTAAGAATTTCAATAGTACATGAGCAGAAATTGTGTAAATTAAAATGTCTTAACTCAATAGTTGATTTACTGTTAAGGACAGGTGATGATAACTTTTTTGAGTCTGAGCGATGTTGATTAATTCTAATATGTAAAGGGGTGGAAGTTTCACCAATATACTGCATTTTACACATACCACAACTTAATTTGTATATAACATTATAAACCTGACAGAAAGGAACCAATTTTGAATCATTATAAGTTTGGGACTGTAAAGCATTAGGGCATGTTTTGCAACGAGAAGAATCACACTTTCTAAATTTAAGATTGGAAGGAGGAGAGTATAGGTAGCTTGATGTCGATCCAGGAATATCCCTATAAATATTCCTGTACCGGGCACAATACTGAGGGAAACCAAAGCATTTCTTGCCAGGCACTACTAATTTACTGAGAACATTCATAATAAAAGAGTGATTTTATATAAAATAAGTAAATCAATTTTAATTTGCATGTATTATATATTAAAACTATCATTGAGAAAATAAATAATAAAATTCTTGAATAAGTAGAGAGATAATAAAATTGAAAATTCATGAATAATAAAGCTTGAAACATAGACTTCAACCCATACATATCCACCAACATATTGAAAATCACAATTTTAAACATTCTTGATTAAAGTAGGCATACATAAATAAAAATTAATCATTTAATCTGGGATAATTACATAATAAACTATACAAAATATTTACAAAAAGTTCCAATCCAAAGTAAAATTCAACCCGAAAAAATCAAAAATCAACCCCGATTATAAACCAAACAATCAAAATTAAATGACTAAAATTGAATAAATTAACCATTGAAAAATATAAAACGCTTTTTGCATAAATTATTGTAAGGGTTCGTGGAGTACATATTAAATAATTTTAATCGCAATGGACTCTTCCCACCTGACGTCAGAGGTCACATGATAGAGGAAAAACAAATAGCAGACGAAGTCTTGTTTATCTAGAGCGATTGCTGAAATAACATATTTTCTATTCCTATTTTTGATCAATCGTATTTAATCTGTGTTATTTTTTATACATCATCATTTTTAATCAATTTTTATATCATTATTCATCATCTTTTGTTTGCTGTATACATTTACAATCATCATTTAGTTTATACCTGTTATTGATGTTCATGAAGACATGTTTAAATACTCTGATTTTTCGCACTTAAATCAGTGACAGTGCAATATCGTACTACGTAAATCCATTTAGACCAGTAACTAAGTTAATTAACTTGTTGTAACACCTTTATGCAATTAAATTAAATGAAAACATTTTAAAATTTCAAATTATAATCCATAAACATTCCACAAGAAGCTATTATTTATTGCTAGATCAGTTAATGTTACAGTTACACTACAATATACAAAAATCGATTCTTATAGGTAAAAATAAATAAACACACAAAATGTTTTTTAAAAATTATTAAATTTACAAATACAATTATTCTACTGTTTACAAATGCATAATATTACTTTGATTTTATTTTATACTAAATATTAAAATGTTTGTTCTTAAGAATAATATTTAATTGAATTCGATTCTCAGAATTCGATTATTCGTTTTCCTCTATCACGTGATTGAGCAGACGACGGTGGGAAAAGCCCATTACCAGTTTTGGGTCAGCTGAACTCTTTGGAACTGTACGATTCGTTTTATAATTTCTATGAAAATATAATTTCTTATTTAACGGCCCTCTTCACTTACCGCCGCAGGAAGCCCGAGACAATGTTAGTCTATGGGGAAATTTTCTTTACAAATAACTTATTAACTAATACCTATTTTTAAATTCTGTTTTCTCATTCAGAAAATTTCCAACTGTTCAATGGACGGACCTTTTTTAAAAATGTACCTTTTTTTAATTTTTAATATTTTATTTTGAAATTGCAAAATGATAAAATTTTGCATATTGAAAATTCGTATTTTGCAGCTTTAAAATAAAATATAAAAAATTAAAAAAATACATTTTAAAAAAAGGTCCGTCAGCTCAACAGTTGGGAATTTTCTGAATGTGAAAACAGAATTAAGAAATATGTATTAGTTAATAAGTTATTTGTAAAGAAAAATTTCCCATAAAATAACATTAGCTTCGGCTTTCAGCGGCGGTGAGTGAAGAGGGCCTTTAACCCTTTCGCGACTGTTGACGTAGATTCACGTCATTTGAAAATCTGTAACTCTCTTAGTGGGCGTTTCTTTTGTAATTTGTGTGTTACCTATTTCTTAAGTGTTCAAATTCTTGCAATAAAATATACCATGGATAGAAATATATTGATTAGAAAGAATATAATTATACTGTACAGTCCGTTAAGAAATTATAAGACCACTTTAATTTTGTGAATTATAAGAAAAATAAAGATTCTAATCATAATTTAAATACATAAAAAAACATATTGCTCTATATTTTTTTATAATTAGTTTGCAATAACTTGGTGTAATGCAATAAATGTTTAATTAATATATATATTAGAAATAAGTGAAAAATAACCTGTTAATAAAATATAAGACCACTTGTCAAAAAAAAAAAAAAAATGTATAAAAAATTAATGATATTGGTCCTCCATTTTTCCTGATGATTTCTAACACTCTGTTTTTCAATGAAGTAACCAGGTTCAGTTATAAAAAATATTGTACCATTATTTTACAATGGCTACTTCCAGTTCATTGGCGGGTGAAAATTGCTTATTATTAGCATGAACTTTGCGAGATAATGTACCCCATAGGTTTTCCATGGGGTTCAAGTCTGGACTCGGCCACGGTAAAACATTAAGTTTTTCTTTTTTAAACCACTCCTGTGTGGATTTAGATGTATGACAACATCACTGTCCCGTTGAAACATCCAGTTAGCACCGCCTAATAAAGGTCCAAACGGTATCATATGATCATATAGCATAGACTAATATCGTGTAGAATTCATATGACCCGAAATCCGCTGTATCACACAACCCCTCATAGCTGAAAGATCCCCAAATCATTACTGATCCTCCACCCATTTGTCGACTGAAGCATTCTTTTGGTTCCTTCCTCAAGTCATGTCAATAGTGTTTGTAACCACCAGGACCATCAAGGTTAAATTTCTTTTCATCAGAAAATATAATCTGTTTCCACTCATCATTCCATGACATGACATTTTTAGCCCATTTTAATCTTTCTTCTCGGTGGCATTTCAATAACTTTGGTTTTTTCTTCAATTTCATAAATTTCGTATTAATATTTAATTTAAGACTCTTCCAGACTGTTACATGTGAAGTTTTCTTGCTGAAACGTTTCGAAATTTCACGAGTTGAAAGACCTTTTTTAGATGACAGTCGAAAAATATGTGTGATCATGTGGTGTCAAAATAATTTTTTCTACCAGATCGTTTTATTTTGTTTGAATAATCTTTTCTAATTATGGCATTATGAATGGCAGATTTAGAACGGTTCATTAACCTCGCAATATCTCTTTCAGATTTACCAGAACCTTTATAAAATAAAATTTTTCTCACTTCGCACTCCGACAATTCTTTACCTCGAGGCATCGTCAAATTAATCGTAGATAACACATTCGAAACCTAAGCCTTTGCTTCTTAGGTAATGCTTTTACGGAATACTGACGCATGCGCTTTATATTGAGTTTGACGTCATGTATAATATGCTAATTTTCTCAGGTGGTCTTATAATTTCTTAACAGTCACAGTTTTTAATTTTTAGAAAAATGAATAAGTTTTAATGAAATTTAATTTAATTTTAAAAGTTGGAATTAGTATAAGATGCGTTTTTTTATCAATTTTAACCCGTTAGTAGTCGCTATAGACAGCGCCACCTATTATAGATTGAGAACGTTTTATTTAACTGTCACCAATAATTTTAAGAAGTGATGTGATCTACGTCTCTTCGATTTTATTCGCGTTTTATGTATATCAAATGCCACTTCTAAAAATTTTTGGTGGCTATTGAATAAAAAAATCTGCAAAAAATTAAAGATGGGCGGCAAATCGACCAACTAGCGACTACCAACGGGTTAAATACGCAACTAAATATTTGTATATTATGCTCTCTCCTTCAGAAATGCACCAATACGCTTGTGGTCTTATAATTTCTTAACGCACTGTATATCCATTTGTAATTTAGTTGTGAATACAGAAAATTTGTTATTAAGCACTTTATTTTGAGAGAATAACGCCCTTAGGCGGATTCAAAATTACAAAATCCTGCGGTCGCAAAAAGTGTTAAAATATATTTATGAAAGTAAAAGTATATTTTAAAAAATATATAAAGTTAAAATATATTATTAAAATTTTAGAGACTAAAGTATCCTTAAAATAAAATAATATTCCTCCCCCCTACAAAATAAATAAATAAATAAAAATAAAGCAATATATAAAGCAAATGATTAAACATTTAACTATGACGGTAGTTAAGAAACGATTTTACAAGTCTGTCTTGCATTCCAATTCCAATTCTATTCTTTTTTTTTTTTTTTTTTAATTGACAATTTTTACATTTACAAAATTTTCTATTCAAAACAGCAAACCCCACCTATTTAGATTTTTTTTTTTTTTTTCTTCTAGTGTTCGTTTAAATGATTCAAAATTTATCCCCAATTAATAGATGAAGTAAATACCACTTGTGCATATTTTTGTCAACAAATAATAAGGGGTTTAACATGAATACTCAATGTCACATTTACATTTCTTTTGTGTATTGTTTTGTTTAGAAGAACGATGAAGGCGGGGCTTGTCGTCTTTAGAAAACTGGAATTCTTAATGCTAACTCTAATGTGTAAAAATCATCATTTTTACTTAACTATTTTGCGTTTGACGTTGTTGTTATATAATTTGACCCGTAAATAAAAAATAAAAATATTTTGTTTAATTTTCTTTGTTATTTTTCAAGATTTGATTCGTTTTTCATGCAAAGAGAACCTAAACCACTCCAAAAGAAAGATTTATTTACATCTCGAAAACTAATAACTGGAATAAGCTGCAAATTTGCACACCCATATTTTTCAGCATTAGGATTCATTTTATGTAAAAATTAATATAGGTCATAATTCATAATTTTTATGAATATGAATTTATTAATATTTTTCAGAATCAAAAGTAATGATGGATTATGTTTGGGTTTCTTCACTGTATCTCGTAAAAAAAAAAAAAAAAAAAAAAAAAAAAAAAATGTTATATCGATCAAGTTATTTTTTGTGAAGATATTAATAAAAGTTTGAAATATGAATTTAACATTAGCACCTTCAAACTTTGAACGCTTATAACTCTGTGAAAAAATAAGTAAAATATACAACCAATATACTTTTTCACGTTGTCGCGATCCCAGGAATTCAAATATAAAATAAAAATGGGGCATTACCATTGGAAAAAAATCAAAGTTGGTGCGCGTTTTAATATGTAGACGACCCCCAATTCAAAATTTCCGTTCATTTTCTGAAATTACTCACGATTTCTCGTCGAATGATACCTATTACATTTTTCTACATCTATCAGCAACGAAGTTACGTCGAGTGTTGCGTTTTTTTTTTCCTTCCCCGACTGTACAAATAGTATAGTTAATAACCCTATTTGTTAAGAATATTAAATCAAAATTCCATTGTATATTTTGGCCAAAATGAGGGCATTTTACTTTTTTATGATCAAGTTTCAAGGAGTGGTCCTGTTTTTCAACATATTGCTTTTAAAGTTGTACCGGCTTAATCTTTGCAGCATTGAAATGCTGGGTAAGAGCCTTTCTTTTACTTATATCTGACATGCTAGAAAATGAAATACAAGTTTGCTATTTTTTTACTTTTCCCCTTCATATATAGAAGAGGAAATTATTGGATTCGTGAAAATTACGCGTTTTGAGATGTCCTGAAGATTGCTTTTAGCCCTTAACCCTTTAACGTTCATCGGTTTCGCAGCGAAACCAAAGATTTGACATCATTTAGCAATTTTTATGCAGCAGTTTTTTTTTTTTTTTTTTTTTTAACATTTCCCCCTTGTTTTAATAAGGTTTTAAGCTTGTGTTCTTTTTCTGTTCGGTAGATAGCAATACTATTCCAGAATTTAACAAATAAATGCTTCAAAGGAAGCTAAATGCATACACCCTTGTGCAAATTAATTGAAACAAACTACTTTTTTCGTGAATTTTAAATCCATTCCTTTTATAATCATACTAAAATGCGTTAAAATGTGGGTGGGATGAATACATCCTTTCTCTAGCAACAATTTCCACCAAACAGAGGGGGCTCGTCGAGCGCATGCGCAGAAACTTCTGTAGAGGAAAGCTCCAGCTATGATCACATCAGTTGAGAGTCACTGGCGTTAGAAATGGATGTGACGCCGCAAAAGCTTGCAAAGATTGTTACTCTCTCTAAACATACTCGAAAGACTTATAAAGAGATTTCGAAGATAGTTGGCATTAGTATTGCAATTGTGAGCCGTATCATAAAACAAAATAAAGAAACAGGATCCATATCTCCAAAGCGGAGAGTAAAATTTAACCGAAAAAAGAAAACAACGCCAAGAGATGACTCTTTTCTACTTATACAAAGTAAAAAATACCCTCAAAACACACTTAATAGAGATTTAAAAGAGCATGGAATAAATATTAGCTCATCTACTATTTGGAGGTGACTTCTTGCAGTCTATAGCCTAATTGATTAGTCTTGTAGCCTAATCAATGAAGGAAAAGTCGTACTTGTGGGCGTTAAATGTAAGAATTCGACATTCGCAAATTGGAGGAAAGTACTATTTAGCGACGAAAGTCATTTTTTTGTCTAAGGCCAGCGAACGCAACACGTGCAGAGATCGCCCGGCGAAAGAATTCGGGATTGCCACATTAACCAATTTGATAATCACCCTCAAAAGAAGATGTTTAGAGGTTGTTTCGGTTACAATCGGGTTAGTTATTTTTAGCGTGTTGACGGTATGATGCGTTCTGAGAAATATATTACTATTTTGCATAAAAAAGTTGTTCCAGAATTGAAGAAACAATACTCTAATAGAACGGGGATTTTTCAGCAGGATTTTGGCCCGTGCCATACGTCCAAAATGGTGAAGAAATTCATGTCTGAGAACCAAATTGAGACACTGGAATGGACTGGGAACTCTCCTAATATCAACCCAGTGGAGAATTTCTGGGCTATATGCAAGAATCGCCTATTAAATATAGACTGTACAATTATGGAAAAGCTAATCACAGCGCTAATTCATGTGTGGTGCAAGGACACAAATATTATAAACGATTGTAAAAAACTGGTAGAATCCATACCAAATCGTGTCAAAATGTTAATAAAGAGTCTTGGGGATCATATTAGGTATTAAAAACTTTTGATTTTGTATAAATTTAAATAAAATAGCATTTCTTCTTAGTTTTAACAATTTTTCGAGTTTGTTTCAATTAATTTGCACAAGGGTGTAAGTCACTTGAAGTTTCTTCGTGTGCGCGAGTCGAATGGTTGGTTTGATGATGCACTCATGTCCAGTTTTTTCATTTAATGAAGAGCTGGATTCACCCGAAACAACTTTTACGAGTTTTGTAGTCGTAATGTTTACTAAGTGTTTTATTTATTAAATTAAATATTATTTGAATTTAATAAGGTTAACTTAGAGATGCTTCAAACCCAAAATTTCTCGAAAAGCTAATTTTTTATTTTTTAAATATTTATGATCAGCTATGTGTCTAAAAGCCATTTTTAAAATTAGTTTAGTAATTTTTTAAATAAATTAAGTAATGAACGTTAAAGAGATAAATGCAGGATTTTTTTTTTTTTTTTTTTTTTTTTTTGTTCAAAAAAATTATATTTAATCCTAAAAAAGGTTTATGACACGGGAAAAATAATGAAAAAAATCGAAGATCATTTTTTTTTTTTTTTTGTTTAATATATAATTTTTTTCTTATGTTGCATATCAGCTACAATGCCTGCAAAATTGCAAATCTTACATTCTACCAAATTAGAACAATTTACATAACAAAAATTCGTTTGAGATTACCAAAAATAGGTATTTATAATACACTAAATGAAACACTCTTTAATAAATGACAGTTGCCAAACTATGTGGCTGTATTTATGGAAATTTGTGTGGCAATTTTTGTCTTTGTTGAAGCATGGATATACGAGGCATTTTGAACATGAGTTCATTACAATTAGGCATTTTGAACCTGTTCCTTTTAGCATTCTAATTTCCCCAGTGATCAACTGAGTCCTTTGGTGGCACCACTGCCCTGGGACATTTCTTCTTCTTTGACTTCGAATTTTGTTGCTTAGTCTTCCTCTTTTTAGAGCGTACCTTTTCCCCATTTTGCAGCAGCCTCAATTCTGAAATGTTCTTGATTCGACACGTTAGCTTTGGGGTCTTTTTTCAATGATACCTCTTTATATAGTATCCAGGCATTTATTACCGCCAGATCAATCATTACCGCCAGATCAATCATATGGTAAAACAAGTCCTTCCGGCTTATTCGGAAGGGAAGGTTAATTATTAATGGAATTGGTAGAAATATTGATGTAGGCTATGCACATATGGCGTTTTAAGCAAATCTGTTCATAAATACCTTTTTATGCCGAAAAAAAAAGCTTTGGAATCAGCCATTAAGTGGTATTGAAAAAAAAAAAAAAAAAAAAAAGGAAAAGAAGAAAAATGAATTTGAAACTATATCTGGAGTTTTTCATTCACCTTTAGTAAATAAATTATTCATGAATTTTATTTGCTAAAATATTCGTGTGTACTCCCGTGTGTATTCACTCGGGGAAAGACTGCCATATTTTGGTAAAATCGCCGTCTTTTCCCGAGTGAAAAGGAATCCCTTTTTTCTCCCCAATGATCAATCCATATATTATTACTATATCTATGTATGTGATACGATACATTAAGAATTTGGGTTTTAAAAGTTTTTTTAAATAGATTATTTAAACTCTATGAACCATATTTTTATTTTATCAGTTTCATTAATAGATCCTGCTGAGCAATTTTTTAAATTTTGGTGCTGAAGTACAGCGAACGTTTTTCGACAAGACGTTTAATATAGCAACAGCCATTTTAATCTAAGTAGCGCATCAAATATATAAAAACATAAATGATTTATTTTTACACAAAATTTACAGAAAAAATGCAGTTTTAAAGATAGGAAATTTATTTCAACAAGCACTATTTTAAACCTAAAAACCATTAAAAATATAAGCAGAATACGAAGGAATCTTACGTATAAACAAAAAAGAGTCTGATAAAATTATTAGCAAAACAGTCTTCCCCTTTTCATACCAAAAAAAAAAAAAAAAAAAAATCTATCACTAATATGGCGAGAAAAATTCAAAAGCCGCCAATGGAGCGACATAATAAAGTTGTGTAGCACGATAATGTTTACCTATATATTTATTTTTTTATATAATGATCACTAATGCTAATTTATCATACAAACAAATGAGCCACTGTGTGTTACTGCACTTGCACGCTGTCGAACAGAAATATTTGAATAATTCAAATTAATATTTAAATAAATAAATAAAAATAAAAATATGTTAAATGGGAAATAAATCTATAATAATAAAAGGAAAGGTTTGTTTGACTGTCTGTCTGTCTGTTCCTTTATACGTTCAGCCCCTACTGAACGCAGAAGTACAAGAATTGACATACTGATGCTCTGGAGCCTTTCCGAGTTCCTCCTGCAAACAGAATTTAAAAATTTTAAATAGTTGTGGAGATATTAATTAAAATGTCCACTCATGTCTAATCTAAAAGCGATCTGAATGACTGAGAATTCACCGCCATTGTATAAAAAAAGATATTCTAACAGAGTTAAAATTAGAAAAAGTGGAAAATAAATTAGAAATATTTGTCCGATCGTTACGATTTCGGTACCAAATGAAAGGGCATTTTTTTCTTAATTTAAGTGTGCAAGCGGCTTATCGGTACAACAAGATTTTTTAAAATTAACTAAAGTATGAATTTTTTGTGGCAACATCATTTTAACATCATTTCATCATCACCGTCTGCCATGAAAAAAGGAAATTATAGTAACCGATCAAGATGTCACGTGTTTTACAGTTGGGATAAAAATTGCAATTTTCAAACTTTTTCAAATTTTCATTCGCGTTACATTTGAATTAATATTCGGCCTAGACAGCATATTATAAAGCCACTGTTCAATTTTCGGGAAAATATTCGGATAAACCAAAAAATTAGATTAAATTTTGTTTTATATTTTGCAGTATACATTTTAAATTGAGATATGCCGTTGAAATTTCGTAATATTTGGTTTTAACGCCCAATAATTCGATTCTGAATATTCTTGAAAGTGTAGAATTATTAGGAAGGCTTGAGGGGGAGGGGGGAGTGGTGAAGGAAAAAAAAAAGAGTTACAGCGTTTTAAATTGGTATTATTAGGTTCTAAGGAAAGATACATCGATTGCGAATATTTTCAAGTGTAAAATTATTAGAAGGGACGGAAAGGGGGGGGGAGGGGCAAAAACGTGGAAAAGGAACAGTTGTTTCGAAGAAAACAACGGAAAACCCAGAACGCCTTTATTCTTTTATATTTTGCAGAGTTTCGAATTCTGATACTCCTTTCACATTTCATACAATTGAATTTTTAACAGTATTTAGCCCGGAATTACGCAAGTTTTCGAGAAAACCACGAAAAAGTCAGACATAAGTCGCTTTATAATAGTGTTTATATCATTTTTGTATCTCAGCTTTTAATTAGCATAATTTCAAAAGTAATATGTGATTTTGAAACTTATTTGAATTGAATTCAAGAGTAGACGCCACAAATTTTTGTCACCTTCCATTAACGGACTACCGTAAGTAATGTGTAAAGGCAGAGACTCCGACTCCAATATATCATTGAAAGAGACATTTCAGTACAAAGAAGCAGACAGTCTGGAGCCTAACGGCTCGCAGCGGAACATCTCTCCTTTGTAGAAAGGTATGTCCGTTTCCCTTTGATGAACGTGGGAAGCCGCATGCCTTGAGAACTTTTCCTTCGAGAAGAATTCAACGCGTCAGAACCGATGATGGAATTTCGAGCGAATCAGGGCCTGCATCTGAGATTTTGTTTTCAGAAAAACACGCCCAATACGAACTGTAATTTTTACGATGAGAGACTGAAAACGGGAGTTCACTGCCGGAGTTTGGAAAGGCAGGATTCCCAGAGCAGGTCGGGCTAGACCTAGGGAAAGGAACTGATATTTTCTGGAAAAGACTGCAGAAGCGGTCACGGACTGATGAAAATCACTGTGGACTTTATCTGATATTCCTTCCAGCCTTATACTGTAGAACCCACTATCTTATTGAAAACCATTTCATATCGATGAAATACAGCAAAATTTGTAAATATTGTAAATTTCTAAAAATTAATCTAGTTAAATTAAAATTTGGAAAAAATATAAATTTCTTGTTCTGATTAGTCAAGTAAATAATTCTCTTCCGCTCTACAAGATACTACAGACTAATAGAATAAAGAAAATTTGGTGGCAGCTCTATCGGATTACAGTATATAGAGAAGAGTGAATCTAAGCAGAAGCGAGGAAAGAGATTCCAGAATTCAGAAGAGATCCTCAGCGTAGACCAGGCAACAACGGAGGCAACGACCGGTTCCTAGTACGGAAGCAGCGTTACGAAGCCCTTCGACGTAGACGGGAGAAGCCAAACAGCGTACGGAGAGCCAGTCTAGAGCAGGAGTGACGGAGTGCCCTTTCAAAAGATCAAGGAGAGGAGCACCGATCCCTGGAGTAGTGGTCTTGTGCCTGCTAAAAGTGTGCTCAGCGGAGATGTGCCCACCTTAGATGAAAAACATCAGTAAAGGTAAGGATATTCCGTTCATTCTTGAGAGGCAATTAGTAAAAATAAAAAAATTGTTTGTCTTTGTATATTCTTGCAGAAAATTTTTAATGTTTGAGCGAAATGCTTAATGTCTAAAATTAACAGGTTAGTTAATTAAATTAAATGAAATAATTCATTATTTAAAAGTTTAGAATTGACAAAATAGTTAATTTGTTAAGAGAATTTTAAATTTATGTTGGAAAAGAAAATTTCCTTAACCTTGAAGAAAATTAAAAGGAAGTAAAATTGTAAAAGAAATTGAAATTTAAAAAGAAAGCAGAAAAAAAAGGGGTTCTTGTTATTCCTAAATAGAAAATTCTGAAAATTAAGTAGATATATTTATTATAAAATGGAAGTTTGCAGAAAAATAAACTGTGAATGATATATTTAAATTATATTCATTAAGAGAATTTTCAGAATTTTAAGTTGTGTGTATTTATGGTATAATCTATGGTTGCACAGTGTGAAAGAACTCCTTATTTTTGTGTATATTAATTGTTCTCTTTAAATTGCTTGTAAGCATAAGCTTAAATTGGGTAAAAAGTATTGCAAGATATTGCAGGAATCCGAAAGCCAAATTTGGTATTAAAGTGTGTATTATTTAGTTATTTATTTAAATTGTGCTTGTATTTGAAATTTTAAATAATTGCTAAATGTGTATTGCGAATAATTAGGAAATTGAGAATATTTAGTAAAATTGTGTTAGGAAAATTTCAAATCAAAAATCATGGCTGCTTTGCACGAATATTCAAAAGTGGATTTAAAATTTTTAGCAGAAGAATGGGAAGTAGATATTCTGCCCACCGATGAGACAAGGTCCATAATAAAAAAAATTGAACAATCTGCAGAATTTAAATTAGAGGTGGCTTTGGCCCAAATTAAATTAATCAAGGAAGAACGATTAGCGCAAGAAATAAAAGAGGAACGTTTAGCCCAAATTGAAAGTGAAAAAGCACAGAGAGAATTCGAATTAGAACGTCTCAGGTTATCTCAAAGTATAGAAACGACAAGCTTAAACTCTAGCAGAGAAGAGCGGAAATATACTCCCCCACTTAAATCTATTATTCATAAATTTGATGAGTTAAATTCTGACATGGCTTTATATTTAAATCTATTCGAACGTCAAGCGAGTAAATTGGGGTTAGAGAGCTCAGACTATGTAAATCAATTACTTGCTTTGTTACCCAGCAAATTAGCAGAACAAATATTAAGACAACCGGCGGATAAATTAGAAGATTTTGATTACATCAAAAATTATCTGTTAGATCGTTTTAAGGTTGACGCTGAGTCATTCAGACAAAAATTTAACAACCACCAGCGGTCAAGTGGAACGTCATTTCGAGATTTAGTTTATGACTTGGAAACATTCTTGTTAGGTCGGTTGGAAAAACTAGAAATTGGGGACTTTGAGAGCTTGAAGAAATTACTAATTTGCGACCAGATTAAAAAAAGGGCTAGCGCAGAGATGAAAGAGAAGTTTCTAGATTCTTGGGCGAAAAAGACTGATCCCGAAGAATTAGCTATTAAACTAGATGAATTTGAATCCGTTAGGAAAGCCATAAAGAAAAATTGGGTCGGTAAAAAAAAAGATGATCGAAAACCCGATAAAAATAAATTTATTTTTTCAAAAGAAAACAAAGAAAAAAAGCCATTTAATTGGCGCGATAGGACAAAATCGCAGGAAAACAAAGGGAAAGAGAACGCCTATGAGAAAAAGAAAGAGATCCGATGTTTTTATTGTTCCGTTGTCGGGCACTACAAAACTAATTGTCCGAAATTAATTAAAGATCAATCAACAGCAGTTGTAAATCAGATAGGAATTACAGACGATTTAGGATCTTGCTTCGCACCTTATTTAGGGGAGGCCGAAATAAATGACGTCAAAATTGTCACCCTTCGTGACAGTGGAGCAAGCTTCGATCTTATAGGAAAACAATACATAAAACCGGAGCAATTAACCGGAGAAAGTATTTGGCTCAAACAGCCGTTGCAGAAAGAATTACACTGCCTGCCGATCGCTAGTGTTACGCTTAAAATTGCAGATATTGGGACTGTTAGCACGAAAGCGGCGGTAGTTGACGACTCACTGGAAATGAATCATTATCTTTTGGGTAATCAAACGCATGAAATTATCGAAGGAGCAAAAATGAAAAAACCAGAGTTAATCAACCAAGTAGTAACTCGCGCGAAAAAAAAGCAGAGCGAAAAAGAGGAGAGAGAGAGATTACAAGAATCCGAAACCACCAACGCCGTAGCCGAGATACGGGAAGAAATCCCTATTGTCATTCCCCCCTCTGAGAAAGAGAAGTCTCTAAGCCTTCTAGGGGTAAATAGAGAAAGGCTGAAAGGATTACAGCGTGAAGACGCGACTTTAAATCCGTGTTTTGAAAAAGCGAACAAAGGTAATTCCGAGTTCATTTTAGAAAATGAAATCCTTTTTAGACAATCTAAAACAAATCGCGGGGAGGTTAGAAAACAAGTGATTATTCCTGTAACACTTAGAAAAGACGTAATGGAATTATGTCATTCGAATGTTGGCGGACATCTCGGAGTCACAAAGACGAAAGATAAAATCTTCAGGTATTTCGCGTGGCCAAATTCGGTCAAAGAAATAGAGGAATTTGTATTATCGTGTCACCATTGTCAGGTGATAGGAAAACCTAGAGAGGTAAAGAAAGCGCCTATGAAAAGGGTTCCCATAGTAACCGAAGTGTTCACTCGGTTTTCCGCTGATTTAACGGGACCACTCCCTCTAAGTGAAAACGAAAATAGGTATCTTTTGACAGCTATGTGTTTGTCTTCGAAATATACGGAGGCCATACCGCTTAAAGAAATCACTTCTCCAGCAGTGATAAACGGGTTCTTACGAATGTTTAGCAGATTCGGGTTCCCGCGAGAGATTCAATTAGATTTAGGAAGAAGTTTTACGAGTGAATTGACCGAGACCTTTTTCGAAAAGTTTGGAATAAAAGTGATTCATAGCTCCATACATCATCCCCAATCCCAAGCGATTGAGAGATTTCACCGCACCGTAAAGCGATTATTAAAAGTGCTATGCTTAGAAAACGGAGCAGATTGGGAGAAAAATCTTCCATTTGCATTATTGGTGTTGCGTACTACCGTGCATCAATCTACCGGATATAGCCCTGCCGAACTCGTTCACGGCAAAAATCTAAGAACTCCCGAGACAATAATTTTTGAAAAATTATGCGGAATCGAAAACGAGGAACAAACGCCCGTTACTGAATACATCTTTGATCTTATAAATCGGCTAAAAAAATGCCAAGAATTAGCTATTGAATCGATGGAAGATGCGAGAGAGAAAAGGAAGCTTTGGTACGATCGGGACGCAGTTGACCGGAAATTTAAACCGGGAGACCAAGTTCTAGTGGTTGCGACGTACAAGCCGAATAAATTCGCCGTAAGTTGGATCGGACCGGGTACAGTGGAGAAACAAATCTCGGAGACTAACTATGTTGTGAATATTCCAGGTAGGAGGGAGCCCTCTCAAGTATTCCACGTTAATATGCTGAAACCTTATAGACAAAGGGCAGAGATGATAAATGTTTTGTTTAGTGAAATCACTAGCGTGGATAATAAAGAAACAGATTTAGAAATAGTATATCCACACTCTGACCCAAATGTTTATGATTTCAACGAAATCGTAAGAAATGGAAATTTAGAAATGAAACATACTACCGATCAGATAGAGAAATTAAAAGGGGTTTTGGATCGCCACAGGGACCTGTTTTCAAATGATCCAGGGCGCACCGATCTAATCGAGCACGACATCGAATTAATTTCCGACAAACCGGTTAGAATTAAACCGTACAGAATGTCTCAAAGACAGACAGAAATTCTCAAAAGAGAGATCAAAAGAATGCTTGAATTGAAAATAATCGAAATAGGGGAGTCGGACTATAGTAGTCCTTTAATTTTAGTAGAAGCCCCCCACAAACAGCCACGCCCATGTTTGGACTATCGCGTTTTGAATTCCATAACCAGAACCGAATATTTTCCAATACCGAACATCGAAGATCGTTTGGACTTAGTTTCAAGTGCTAAATTTATCACGCTTGTAGATCTAACGAAAGGATATTGGCAATTCCACTGACACCTAGGGCGCAAAGATATGCGGCATTTTCCACTCCTTGGGGAAATTTTAGACCCTTAGTAATGCCTTTCGGATTAGTGAATGCCCCATATAGGTTCAGTAAATTTATGTCACTATTATTACAGGGCTGTGAAAACTTTTGCGTACCGTACTTAGACGATATCGCCATATTTTCAAAGACTTGGGAAGCGCATATGGAACATTTAGACATAATTTTAAAAAAACTAGAGGATGCAAAGTTGAAAATAAAACCTTCTAATTGTCAATTTGCGCAAGACAGCGTAACATACTTGGGGCACGTTGTAGGGAACGGACGTAGGTCGCCCGCAGAAGCTAAAATCCAGGCAGTCTTGGATTTTCCGATCCCGAAATCTAAAACAAAAATTAGACAAATTCTCGGAATGGTAGGATACTACGCCCGCTATATCGAAAATTATGCCACTATTGCTGAGCCTCTAACTAGAGCGTTAAAAGGGAAAAATCGCAAAGAAAGCATAGAATGGTCCGCTGAAATGCAAAAAGCATTCGAGGAAGTAAAACGGAAATTAACAGACCAACCTATTCTTTATGCTCCGAACTACGAGCACCCCTTTATCGTACAGACCGATGCATAAGACATAGGGGTTGGGGTAATCCTCGCTCAGAGAATAGAAAAGGAAGAGCACCCTATCTTATACTTGAGCAGGAAATTTACGGCTCCCGAAAGAAATTACACTACGACAGAAAAAGAGTGTGCTGCGATAATATTCGCTATAAAAAAGTTAAAGCACTACTTAGATGGACAAAAATTCACTATTGAAACAGATCACGATCCATTAGTCTGGTTGAAGAGAAATGCTGGGAAAAACCCTCGATTAATGAGATGGGCATTAACTCTGCAGCCATATAATTACACTGTAATACACCGGCCAGGGCGTGAAATAGCTCACGTAGACTGTTTAAGTCGAATGTAACTTTAAAAGCAAAAGAAATTTTCTGTATTGTAAATAAGCAAGTTAAATTTTCAAAATTAAATTTTTTTTCTTTTTGGTGTTTTTAAATTAATCAGTATAATCAGAGAAGTATATATTTTAAGTGTAAAAATTATTAAGGTAGTGTTTAATTATTTTGGTTTTGTTGAAAAATCAACATTATATTTTTCTGGTAGATATTCCAATTTGTAGGGACTATTGCCTCTTTTAGAAGTGAATTTGAATATCCTAATTTCAGCTTCTTCTGATGAAAATTCGGCCCCAAAATGGGCCCGAATTTTTCTTTAAGGGGAGGGGAGCTGTAAAGGCAGAGACTCCGACTCCAATATATCATTGAAAGAGACATTTCAGTACAAAGAAGCAGACAGTCTGGAGCCTAACGGCTCGCAGCGGAACATCTCTCCTTTGTAGAAAGGTATGTCCGTTTCCCTTTGATGAACGTGGGAAGCCGCGTGCCTTGAGAACTTTTCCTTCGAGAAGAATTCAACGCGTCAGAACCGATGATGGAATTTCGAGCGAATCAGGGCCTGCATCTGAGATTTTGTTTTCAGAAAAACACGCCCAATACGAACTGTAATTTTCACGATGAGAGACTGAAAACGGGAGTTCACTGCCGGAGTTTGGAAAGGCAGGATTCCCAGAGCAGGTCGGGCTAGACCTAGGGAAAGGAACTGATATTTTCTGGAAAAGACTGCAGAAGCGGTCACGGACTGATGAAAATCACTGTGGACTTTATCTGATATTCCTTCCAGCCTTATACTGTAGAACCCACTATCTTATTGAAAACCATTTCATATCGATGAAATACAGCAAAATTTGTAAATATTGTAAATTTCTAAAAATTAATCTAGTTAAATTAAAATTTGGAAAAAATATAAATTTCTTGTTCTGATTAGTCAAGTAAATAATTGTCTTCCGCTCTACAAGATACTACAAATGGAATTCGAGATTTCACGTGATTTACACGTTTTAAGGTTTCCTGATTAGTTTTTTTTTTTTTAATCTCAACTACTAATTAAAATAATTTTATAAGTAATACATTATTTGAAAACTTTGTTGATTTGGAATTGAACAGTAGATTACAGACTTTTCTACTGCCAGATGGCGCTGTAATATTTTAAAATTTCAGTATTTGGAATTCTGAATATGTTAAATTATTTTTAATACATCATTCGAAAGATATTTTAAAGAGCTTTTATATTATCGAGAGTGGAATTCGAGATTTCACCAGATTTACACGTTTTAAGGTCTCCTGATTAGGTTTTCTTTTGTATCTCAGCTACTAATTAGAATAATTTCATAAGTAATACATCATTTTAAAGCTTTGTTGATTTGGAATTGAACATTAGATTACAGAAATTTCTACAGCCAGATGGCGCTACTACATTTTAAAGTTTCAATATTTTGAATTCTAAATATGATTAAATTATTTTTAATAAATCATTCGAAAGTTATTTTAAAGTACTTTTATATTATCGAATAACCTACATTAAATTTATGCAATAGAGGGCGCTAATGGCAATTATTCGAGGTTTCACCTGATTTATATGTTTTAGATGTCCTCAAGGGGGCCAAAAAATTAGAAATTGAGTTAGACCGTTCAAAATTGGTATATATAGGTTTTGGGTGCCTACGAGTCGAATGAGGATATTTTCGAAAGTGTAAAATTAAGGAGGGACAGGAAGGGTGGTGAAGGAATACGCGCGCGCAGCGAGCGTATATATGAGTTCGTGAGCACTGCGCGCACACGGGTCTACGCTGACGAAGGCAGAGGGGACCCGGTGTGAATTTTTACAGGATCAGAAATGATTTTTTTTTTTTTTTAATTCCTTTTCTTAAGAATATAAGTTTAGTAATTGAGTAATAACCACAGAGTAAATATAGTAACTAGAGAGCGCACCCCTATTGTGTCCACCGAATGAAAGTGTCTCGAAGATGAAACACGTGAGTTTAGGCATTTGGCGATGAAGGGGTTGCTTGTTAACGCCAGTTCCATTGCTTTATCACAGTTATTGGCGTGAGTGTAATACTCCTATGCGGCAAACGGATGAAAAGAGAGAAAAGAAAAAAAAAGGATAAGTAATAGAACATTTACTGATACTGATATGTTCAACATAATTATAATTACTATTATTTTATGTAATTATCACTCGTTATATTATTACTTAAATATGTTTGCCTTTATTTATTTATTTATATTTTAACATAGTTTATCAATAAATAAATAACATGAAACAAACGTTGCCACTTTGTTTGCAACACTCGTCTCTACTTTGTTCACCTGACGAAGGTTTTTTTTTTTTTTTTTTTTTTTTTTTAATACCTGAAACAATTGTTGCCAGTTTCTTGCAATTTATAGTATTTTTTTTTTAAAGTTTCGTACTTTTTAATTTAAAACGCTAGTTCTGTGGTGTTTCTTAATAACTCTAACTATTAACTTTCCATTTTAAAAACTTTGTAACTTATTCAAAATTTAAATTTTTATTTTTAAATTATTATTATCTTGTTCTAAATTTTTATTTTTGAAAAAAAAAAAAAGTTTCACACAAACAAGCATTATTGTTTTCTTATAGTATAAATACAGAAAGAAAAGATAACAAATCTATGATGGGGAATAGTGAAGAAGTATAATTAGGTAAATTAATTTAAATACTCCTTTTTAAATATCAGTGACGGGTAAATATGTCTTCTAAACCTTAATTACTAAAAAATTTCATTAAATGAATAAATAAAATATCTTAAATAAATTCAATTTAATGCTAACCTCTACAATGTTCTTTTTTCTTTTCCTTTTTTTTTTCTTTTTCTTTTTTAAGTAATTTAATAGATGTTATATAACTTCAACAAACGTATTTCTTTTAACATATTTTTAATTCAATTGTAACAAGATTTTTTTTTTTAATGAATAAAATATTATATATATATATATATTAAAATGAAGCATTGCAAAATAGCATTTTAGCATAAAATACAGTAATAACATTTCTAAATTAATTTTAGCAATACAAATTTAGTACACACATGTATTGAAAATTAAAAAGGATTTTTTTTTTTTTTTTTTTTTTTTTTTCAATATATCAAACAAAAATAATAAGGAAAAGTACTTTTTATTTTTTATTTTTATTGTTATTTTTATGATTATTTGGAAGAAAGTAGAGCATTTTAGAGAACGGAAGAAATTTTCTCTTGGCGACAAACTCTATCGCCAAGATTCGATAGGCATTAAATTTTCTAAACTACAGATTAATTAAGCGTTTTTAATAATTATGCATGGAATACTTTAACTGAGGAGGACAAATGATTCTATGCTCTATTGTTTCATACATATATGACTTTTATTTTTGGGTAAAATCTATCGAAAACATCAAGGACATTAGCGACTGCCATATAAATCAGTGCTACAGTGATGCTCAGGGGAAAGTGTTTTGCCAGAAGTCACGTGACACAATCTTCTTCCCGCAAGTACCGTTTTATTGCTCTCTCTAGTTCCTATACTTACTCTGTGGTAATAACATGGAATTTTGAGAATTCATAAGGGTGATGAAGGAATATACGCGCGCAGCGCTGATATATATGCATTCGTGCGTGTGCAGTGCATCGCACACGGGTCTACGCTGCCGAAGGCAGTGGGGACCCGGTGCGACATTTTTCCCGATCAGAGGTTTTTTTTTTTTTTTTTCACATGATAAAAATTAATGCAATTTTGAGAATTCATTAATTATAATGATTCATTTAAAAATAGTGACCAGCGAAGCGGGCGTAGCCTGCTAGTATAAAAATAAAAAGATCAGTTGTCTAAAATACGGCAGAAATAGCGCTCATAGCATATTGTTACAAGGGATTAAGTCTTATTGTTACAATGGATTAAAAGTCTAAAATGGTGACAAAAATTCAAAAGTCGCCAAAGAGTAAGGCTACACTATCAGGTTTACAAACCATGAATTATATATAAACACAAAAAATTAATTGTCTTATGCGACAGACGTAGCCGGTCACAGCATATTGTAATATTTGGCGTGAAATTGCTGTCATTTTATGGTTGATTGGATAAACAAAATAAACATAGGAAATAACGTAAAAGCAAATATTATGTGCACCACGTATAGTGTTGTTCACGTGTAACTGGGATTCAAATATAAAAGGGAAACTCCAATTTTTTCGGTACTATCTATTTCGAAACTGTTATATAATAAGCACCTAAATGGAAGCTCATTGGTAAACCATTGTCGCAGGTAATAGGGACAAGCGTCCGAGTTGCAGTGGAGGACCAAATCGCTGCCGAAGGCAGTAGGGATCTGAAGCGAGCTTTTGAACAATTTCAGTAATTTATTTTATTTTATTTTTATAAAGCTATTCCTAAAAGAGTTTCCTTTAAATTTAGTGACCAGCGAAGCGGGCAAAGCCTGCTAGTAGTAGATAAATAAACGAAGTGATTGCAATAGGTCGATTTCTAAAGAAATCAACCTAAAAGCCTGAAATACCATTTTTACTTCCTTATACAAAGTACAAGGAAATATAGTAATCCCGATTTGCGAAATGGATTTTGTGTTTCACATTGCTCGAAAACGAATGATCGCTGAATGTTGCCAATTTATGCGTGTGACTGTCATAATGTCTAGTACACCTGCAAGTGTCGTTTTAACACGAGCTCTCGTTTTAGAGGTATAAGGGACTTTACACGATTTTTCGTGACGTCTTTATGTGTGTGTGTGTCTGTCAGTGTGTGTGTGTATGTCGCATAACTCAAAAACGGTTGGACATAGAAAGCTGCAAATTGGTACATAGGTTTGTTATAACATCTAGTTGTGCACCTCTCTTTTTGGACTTTGTATGATTTTCCGTTTTGGAGATATTTAGGAAAATTAAGTTCATAATGACCAAAAATACATAGGTTTTGGCCATAATGTATCAAAATACGGTACTCTCTAAAATATAAAGAGTGATATCTCACTCTCAAAGAGTGGTATATCACTCTTTGAACATGCCAAAATGGAGCCAACCTCTAAAGAGTGAAAAGTCTCTTTTCGAAAGAGTGAGATTTCTCACTCTTTATTAAGAGTGAGATTATTCAGAACAATTTAAAGAATATGACAGTTTATTTTTCCTTAAAAAATTGTGTATATTAGACGATGTTGCTTCATTTCACCTGGCGAATCGACTCCAATTTAACGGTGCAAAGAATGCAGTTTGCATCTGTCGGGAATCGAACCCAGGCCGTTTCCGTAGCAAGCGAGTATCTTATCCACTGAACCACTGAGCACATATATAACTTGCTTAATTTACATTATTAAGTCATTCTCATACGTGATCAATCATATTTTTAAATTTTTACTTCATTTATCAACAATATAAAATTAAAGAATTCTAAAGGATATTTTAAAATTTAAATTATTTTGAAATTGCTAAAATTAGAATTATTTTAAAAGCTGTATACTTGAAAAAAAATCTTAATGACAAGAAGTAATTTAAAGTAGCTTATGCGGAAAAGAAGTTACTCAAGTGTACATGCTTAAAAAAAAAAAAATAATAATAATAACTGTTCGCATACAAATCTACAGAGTTTCCTGAATAAGTCGCCTGTTCAGAAGTATAAAACTTGCTGTTGATTTTAAATATTAGTAAAATATTATAGCCAAATTTTTGAATATTTCACATGTGTTAGCTGTCAATAAATATAATAAAAATATAAACTGTTACAGATTTTAAGGCGTTGTGCATTAAATATTTGCATTGATATTTTCTTTTATACCTTATATATTTCTAAATAAAACTATTTTCTTTCTAAGACTAATTTCGTTATGTTTCTTGTGATTTTCGATTCTCCATTAATAATATTACTTCGATTTTGTCAATCGTATAGAGAAAATAATTTACCAAACTATCTTTTAACAATTATTTTCTATTTTTATTCTTCAAAAATCTTCAATACGTTCTGTTAAACAAATAGATACATGAGATCGTTCGGAAATAGTCCTTTATATTTCGTTCGAAATATGATAACCAGATGGCGCCAGCAATTTCTGACTCTACAAAAGTTCCATCTTGCAATAGATGATGACCTCACTCTTTGTGACAGAGTGACTATACGTCACTCTTTCACAAAAAGTGAGAAGTGTCACATTTTCCAGAGTGATAATATTGTTTTCTCACCTTAATTGGTGTCAAAATAGGGGTCACTTTTTTAAGGAGAGAGATTCTCACTCCAGAAATTTTAGAGAGTAATAACTTAAAAACGGTTTGGAAAACTCTTGCAATTTAACTGATTTCCCAACTAGCAAGACCTTTGAAACTTTCAGAAAAGCTCAGAACATGTTGACAATGCAATTTTTTTTTTTTTTTTTTTTTAGCCAACTGGTTCCAATACATGCTGCCTTCAGCAGCGTTTATGTGATTCAACAGAAAATTTATTTAACTAACTTCCCGACTAGCAAGACATTTGAAACTTTCAGACTAGAACAGAACACGGTGAAAATGCATTTTTTAAATACTTTTAGCTAACTGTTTAGGGTCCCTGCTGCCTTCGGCAGCGTTACCAGTACAAATCTCGCAATCGATTGTTAACTAACCTCCCGACTAGCTAGACATTTAAAACTTCCGGACAAGCTGATGACAGAACATGGTAACAATGCATTTTTTAAATATTTTTAGCCAATTGCTTCAGGTCACTATGCTGCCTTCGGCAGCGTTTATATGGTTCAAAAGAAAATTTATTTAACTAACTTCCCGACTAGCTAGACATTTGAAACTTTCAGAATAGTTCAGAACACGGTAAAAATTCCTTTTTTTAAATATTTTTAGCCAATTTTTTCGGGTCCCTGCTACCTTCGTCAGCGTTACCAGTACATATCCTGCAATCGGTTTTTAACTAACTTTCAGAAAAGCTCAGAACACAGTGATTATTCATTTTTACTTTCTTCTATATGTAATATAGAGAAAGTATTGGATTCGCGAAAATTTTCGACCTCCGTTTTTTGACGGATCTACACGTTTTGGGATGTCCTGAACACGAATTGATAGTTTTTAAAAAATGTCTGTCTGTGTGTCTGTCTGTCTGTCTGTCTGTCTGTATCATTTTTTTGTGGACGCTGTATCTCACGAACCAATGAATGAAATTTAACCAAACTTGGTATTTAGTTGCACCCTGACATGAACTGGTGCCCATTAGATTTGGGGATCAATAGCTCAACAGGTGGCGTTGTGATCGCATTTTATGCAAATTTTTAACATGGCAGCATAGGACAAAATTCCGTATAAATGGGCATAATGAGAGTTATTTTAAACTTGTGATTGTAAAATTAATTTGAATTATTGATGATAGTAGTAGTTAACTAGGAAAAAAAAATTGTGCATGGGGGGGGCATCGGTTCCCCCCCTGGGGGGGAAGTACCCCCCCGGGGGGGTTAAATTTTGAAGATGGGTATCATTCGAAAGATCTCGTCAATACCTTTAAAACGAATGGTTGAACCATAAATCTGTGATAATTTAAAACAAAGTTATCGATTTTTTTTACTTTTAACAAAAAAAAAACTTAGAAAAATAATCGTATTTTTTTTTTTTTTTTTAAACGAAATTTTACCAAACTTGGTATTTAGTTGGTCCCCGACATAAACTGTTGCTGATTATATTTGGGGATCAATAGCTCAACAGGTGGCGCTGTGATAGCATTTTATCTAAATTTTTAACATGGCAGCATAGGACAAAAATTCGTATAAATGTGCATAATAAGAGTTATTTTACACTTGTGTTTGTAAAATTAATATGAATTATTGATAATAGTAGTACGTAACTAGGAAAAAAATTTTGTGCATGGGGGGGCATCGCTTCCCTCCCTGGGGGGGGGAAGAACCCCCCCGGGGGGGGGGGTAAATTTTGAAGATGGGTATCATTCGAAAGGTCTCGTCAATACCTTTAAAACGAATGGTTGAACTATAAATCTGTGATAATTTAAAACAAAGTTATCGATTTTTTTACTTTTAACCAAAAAAAAAAAAAAAACTTAGAAAAAAATTCTATTTTTTTTTTTTTTTTAATATTGTTAGTGATTGAATATGTATTAATTTTCACAAAAAAAAAAAAAAAAAAAAAAAAGGAAAGGAAAAAAAAAATCATTTTTTTTTTTTAAATATTGTTACTGATTGAATATGTATAGGAAAATATAGAAGAAAGTCTTGTGGTGGCCACAACATACTAGTTTTAAATATTTTTAGCTAACTGTTTCGGATCCAATGCCAATGTTTTTTAACATTATGTATATTTCTAAAAGTGTATAAGGAAGTCAGGCATGTGGTGCCCACATCAGATTTTTTAGCTTTTAGTGTTATCCTAAGGCGACCCAAATTAGTGTCTAACAAGTCCACTCGATCCATACGCTTATTGTAGATTGTCACAACTTCTGAACAGTCAACTTCTTTATAACTTTTCGTAGATTGCTTTATTTTTTTTTCTGGAAACTTGCCTGTGAATGTCGACAGAAATATTACACAACGATTGTCTTTTCAGATTACATCAACACCCTCCACATTTGCTACAAATTCATCCGATGAACTTCTTTAGCTCAGTCTCTCTAGGAACTTTACAATTAGGAATCCTGTTCCTGCGAGCTGTACCACGCCCTGTTTGTATAAATACACATAAGTAATGGAACTGATGTGTAATAATTATCGAAGTACAATTTGTGATTCATGTGTTTAGGTATAACAACAACATTTGAACTTGCACCAAGATCTGATTCTGTTAGCAAACGGAACTCAGGACTGTTTTCTTGCCCACTGTAGATTTCAGAGTTGTACGCGAAGCCTGGCGTAGAACGAAGAGTTTGTAACCCCATTTGTGAGGTTTGTCTTTCATGTATTGTCGTAAATGGTGCCTAGCCTTAGTCGGGCACGCAATGTTGCACATCTGCAACACAAGCAAAAATAACTGTTATTGCTTAAATAATGGAAATTATTTTAACAATGAATTTACATACCTTATTTTATGAAGAGGAATTTTTATTTTGCAGTATCTATATTCCAAGTACACAATGAATAATGCAAAACACTGAAAATATCATGTACGCGTTTCTTCCTGCTAAAATTCAATGAAAACCATTGCTGTCGCCATCTGTTGGCAGAACAGTGCAATGATCCTTCTGAAAACACAATGTAGCAGAAAAGCAACGTACATTGGTCAGTAAAAATCTCACTAGATGGCACCACAGCACAAATGTTTCACAGGTAACAGATATGCTACACCATGCATTAAAGGGTTAGAAAATGTCTGTGTCTGTTTATCACAAATTTTGTGGACGCTGTATCTCAAAAACCCATGAACGAAATTTAACTAAACTTGGTATTGAGTATGTTTTTTAATCCCTATATAGACCAGCCAATAAATACATTGTACCTTGCAAAAGGTGGGGTAGAAGATTTTGTTTTTTTTTTTAATTTGTACATATTAGTACTAATATGCAAAAAACGAGTTATCCAACATGGTTGGCCCCGGGAGAATTTTTGTCGGCTAAAAAACCTCGAAAATTTACTAGTTTTTTTGGCTTTTTTCGAAATATCTCAGAAATGACTGAATTTGGCGATATTTTTCTATTGTAATGTTTAAAGAAGATTAAATTTTCTGCAATTTCCTTCATTACACCTTTTTGTAGTACTAATAGCAAGCGCGTAACAGCTTCTTAAAAATATACAGTTTTCTCAACTTCTTAAAAAAAGCGCATTACTCCTTATAAATAATGTACAGTAATTATTAGAATTAGAAGCTTTATTCACAGAAAGCTTAACAACTTTTAATGGTATAGCTCTGATATCTGTCGTCCGTGGGATTCTTGGATTTGGTGATCAAAAACATAATACGGAAATACACACGCCAGATGTATTTTTTTACAACATCTCCTTATATTATTAAAATCTGTGCGCATCTGTCTTTCTTTCTGTCTGTCTGTCTGTCTGTGAGAAATGCCTTGTGACCGCTAAAGCTCCGGCGCTAATGGTCGCATCGCCTCGAAACCGGTGTCGACAGACGCAGAATTTCTTCATCTCGACATCGCGATAATTCGCTAAGCGATGCGACCCTAATTAGCGGAGATATTAATTAAAACGTCCACCCTTGTCTACCGAAAAATGACCCAGAATTCATGATTAAATGCTTAAAAAGCGACATTTTTACGGAAAAAGTGGAAAATAAATTAGAAATATCAGTCGTATCGTTACAAATAAGGTATCAAATGAAAGGTCTGATTTTTCTGAATCCGACGGTTTAAACAGCTTATCGATAGGGCAATTAGATTTTTTAAAATTAACTAAAGTATGAAAAAAAAGGTGGCAACAAATCACAAGAGTTTTATTAATTTCGCAATAGACGTATTTCGGTTACCATGGCGCCGGGCGAAAGAATAAATAGATTTTACTTCCTGCTTTACTGATTTTGTACTGGAAATAAAAATTGCAAATTTCAAAGTGTTTCAATTTTCTTAAAAATTATTTCAAACTTGCTACACACTTTTAACATCACAAGACGAAGTTGCTCTTTAAATTTCATCGGGTTTCGAGAATAAATAAAAAATGTACAATTTAAGTGCAAATTAAATTTTATTGTAATACGCGTATTTCAAATTCTAACTATGATTAAATTATTTTTAATACATCATTCGAAAGATATTTTAAAGTACTTTTATATTATCGAAAGTGGGATTCAAGATTTCGCTTCATTTACACGTTTTGAGGTCTCCTGAATCGGTTTTCTTTTGTATCTCAGCTACTAATTAAAATAATTTCATAAGTAATACATCATTAGATAGCTTTGTTGATTTGGAATCGAACAGTAGATTACAGAAATTTCTACCGCCAGATGGCACTGTAATATTTTCAAATTTCAATATTTCAATTTCTAATTATGATTAAATTATTTTTAATACATCATTCGAAAGATATTTTAATGTTCATTTATATTATCGAAAGTCTTTACCAGATTTGCACGTTTTGAGGTGTCCTGATTAGGTTTTCTTTTGCATCTCAGCTAATTCAGTTAGACCGTTCAAAATTGGTATATGTAGGTTAATTAGGAAGGGCTGAAAGGGTGGGGAAGATATAGGCGTGCACCGCGCTCACGGGACAGCGCTGCCGAAGGCAGTGGGGACCTGGTCCGACTTTTTAACCGATGAGAAATGATTTTTTTTTCAATTTCTTTTCTTAAGAAAAAAATTTGACTTGAGAAGGAATATGTGCGCGTAGCGCGCGTATACCGTCACACGTGCGCGCGCAGGGGTCTGCGCTGCCGAAGGCAGTGGGGACACGGTGTGAGTTTTTACACGATCAGAAATGATTTTTTTAGGGGGCACGAAGGGTCAGGGAAGGAATACGCGCGCGCAGTGCGTGTATTCCTTAACTTAAACGCGCGCAGCGCGCACGGGACTGCGATGTCGTAGACAGTGAGGACCCAGTCCGACTTTGTACCTAATGAGAAATGATTTTTTAAATTTTCTTTTCTTAAGAATAAAAATTTGATTTGAGAAATCAAATTTTATTTGGACCCGGGCCGACTTTTTACCCAATCAGAAATGATTTTTTTTTTTTTTTTTAATTTCTTTTCTTAGCACTAAAAGTTACTGTTAGTGATTCATTAATTTTAGTGATTCATTTGAAAATACTGACCCGCTAGCGGGCGAAGCTCGCTAGTCTCCTTATATTATTAAAATCTGTGCGCATCTGTCTGTCTGTCTGTCTGTCTGTGAGAAATGCCTTGTGACCGCTAAAGCTCCGGCGCTAATGGTCGCATCGCCTCGAAACCGGTGTCGACAGACGCAGAATTTCTTCATCTCGACATCGCGATAATTCGCTAAGCGATGCGACCCTAATTAGCGGAGATATTAATTAAAACGTCCACCCTTGTCTACCGAAAAATGACCCAGAATTCGTGATTAAATGCTTAAAAAGCGACATTTTTACGGAAAAAGTGGAAAATAAATTAGAAATATCAGTCGTATCGTTACAAATAAAGTATCAAATGAAAGGTCCGATTTTTCTGAATCCGACGGTTTAAACAGCTTATCGATAGGGCAATTAGATTTTTTAAAATTAACTAAAGTATGAAAAAAAAGGTGGCAACAAATCACAAGAGTTTTATTAATTTCGCAATAGACGTATTTCGGTTACCATGGCGCCGGGCGAAAGAATAAATAGATTTTACTTCCTGCTTTACTGATTTTGTACTGGAAATAAAAATTGCAAATTTCAAAGTGTTTCAATTTTCTTAAAAATTATTTCAAACTTGCTACACACTTTTAACATCACAAGACGAAGTTGCTCTTTAAATTTCATCGGGTTTCGAGAATAAATAAAAAATGTACAATTTAAGTGCAAATTAAATTTTATTGTAATACGCGTATTTCAAATTCTAACTATGATTAAATTATTTTTAATACATCATTCGAAAGATAATTTAAAGTACTTTTATATTATCGAATGTTTTCACCAGATTTACACGTTTTGAGGTGTCCCGAATGTGGTTTTCTTTTGTATCTCAGCTACTAATTAAAATAATTTCATAAGTAATTTATCATTAGAAAGCTTTTTTGATTTGGAATCGAACAGTGGAACACAGAAATTTCTAACGCCAGATGGCGCTGTAATTTTTTCAAATTTCAATATTTCAACGCGTATTTCAATTTCTAATTGCGATTAAATTATTTTTAATACATCATTCGAAAGATATTTTAAAGTTCTTTTATATTATACAAAAAGTTTTCAACAGATTTACACGTTTTGAGGTGTCCTGAATCAGTTTTCTTTTATGGCGCTGTAATATTTTCAAATTTCAATATTTCAATTTCTAATTATGATTAAATTATTTTTAATGCATCATTCGAAAGATATTTTAAATTTCTTTTAAATTATCGAAAGTTTTCACCAGATTTACACGTTTTGAGGTGTCCTGAATTAGTTTTCTTTTGTATCTCAGCTAAAATAATTTCATAAGTAATACATCATTAGAAAGCTTTTTTGAATTGGAATCGAACAGTGGAATACAGAAATTTCTACCGCCAGATGGCGCTTTAATATTTTCAAATTTCAGTATATCAATTTCTAATTATAATTAAATTATTTTTAATACATCATTTGAAAGATATTTTAAAGTTCTTTTAAATTATCGAAAGTTTTCACCAGATTTACACGTTTTGAGGCGTCCTGATTACGTTTTCTTTTGCATCTCAGCCAAATGAGTTAGATCGTTCAAAATTGGTATACGTAGGTTAATTAAGAGGGCCTGAAAGGGTGGAGAAGAAATAGGCGTGCACCGAGCGCGTTCCCTCATAACTTGAGCGCGCGTAGCGCGCACGGGACTGCGCTGCCGAAGACAGTGGGGACCCGGTCCAACTTTTGAACCGATGACAAATGATTTTTTTATTTTATTTTCTTAAGGGTAAAAATTTTATTTGAGAAGGAATATGTGCGCGCAGGGCGCGTATACCTTCACACGTGGGCTCGCAGCGCGCATAGGTCTCCGCTGCCGAAGGCAGTGGGGATCCAGTGTGAGTTTTTATCCGATCAGAAATGATTTTTTTTTAGGGGGCACGAAGTGTCAGGGAAGGAAAACGCGCGCGCAGTGCGTGTATCCTTTAACTTGTGCGCGCGCAGCGCGCACGGGATTGCGCTGCCGAAGGCAGTGGGGACCCGGTCCGAATTTGTACCCGATGAGAAATGATTTTTTAAATTTACTTAAGAATAAAAATTTGAATTGAGAAGGAATGTGTGCGCGCAGCGCACGTATACCTTTACACGTGCGTGCGCAGCGCGCATTGGTCTGCGCTGCCGGAGGCAGTGGGGACCCGGTGGGAGTTTCTACCCGATCATATATATATATATATATATTTAAGGAGGCACGAAGGGTCAGGGACGGAATACGCGCACAGCGCGTGCATCCCTTAAGTTGTGCGCGCTGTGCGCGCACGGGACTGCGCTGCCGAAGGCAGTGGGGACACGGGTCAATATTTACCCAATCAGAAATGATTTTTTTTTTTCAATTTCTTTTCTTAAGACTAAAAGTTACTGTTAGTGATTCATTAATTTTAGTGATTGAGAGATTTTGAGAATTTAGTCATTATAGTGATTCATTTAAAAATACTGACCCGCTAGCGGGCGAAGCTCGCTAGTATATTGTAAGAAATACTGTTGTATATTCCTGATTGTTTTCTTAACATATACCTTGTTAAAATATTCGTGATTTTTGAAAGGAATTAAATATGTTCACCAGATAAATTGGCGATCATTTCTTTTTTTTTTTTCACTAAGGACGACAGATAACAAATCTGCTACCTTTTAATTTTCCCCTTCCCCTTTTTATTAACACCCCCCCCCCCCCAGCCGCGCACTGACAATTCTGGCCTAACAACAGTAGTCATCACCAGACTCCAATAACTGCCGATGTATAGTATTCTACCACTGCAACACATAATACACACTCAAACACATACAAAGAAAAATAAATAAAATAAAAAATATTTGTATATAAATGTAAATGAATAAATATTAGGGTGCTAATAAGCACAAACTCAGTGCATTGATACATAAATATTTTAATTCTACTATTTATTAAATTGTAAAACATTAATGATATTTAGATATAATACACAATGTTGTAATAAACATTAATTACAGCTCTATTAATATTGATGATAATAACAATATACATCTTAATATACATCTTAATTTTAAATGAACTTCATAAATAGGCACACTTGTTTGAAGAACAATAGCAAATAATTACAAAAGTAAATTGTAGAAATTTAACTTTATTCATAAACTAGCAGGCTTTGCCCGCTTCGCTGGTCACCATATTTAAAGGAAACTCTTTTCTATATAGTTTTATGAAAAAAAGAGAAAATAATAATACTGAAATCGCTCAAAAGTTCGCTTTGGGTTCCCGCTACCTTCGGCAGCGCCTTGTTCGTCCTCGCATTCTGAAATACCTGTCCCTATTGCCTGCGACAATGACTTACCCGTGGGCTTCCATTTAGGTGCTTATCATATATGACAATTTCGATACGGACAGTATCGAAAATTTTGAAGTAGCCCTTTATATTTGAATCCTAGTTATATATGAGCAACATTATACGTGATGTACATAATATTTGCTTTCAAGTTATTCTCTATATTTATTTAATTTAATCGATCAACCATAGAATGACAGCAATTTCAAGCCAAATATAATATTACAATATGCTATGATCGGCTACTTCTATCGCATGAGACAATTATTATTATTTTGTGGTTATATATACTTCATGCTTAGTTAATAGTAGTTGGTACATAGAAAAATAAATAAATTAATATGTAAACTTGATCATGGTACAGCCTTAATGCCCTTGGCGACTTTTAAATTTTTGTTGCCGTTTTAGACCAAAATATAATTTATGCGATTATTGTTCCTACGCAAGCGAAGTGTGACGTCACTGGCCGTCCGTGGATGCCAGAAATGATTTCCTATGTTAATTGCCCATTGGATGTTTTGTAAAAAATGATTAAAAATCGAAGAAAATTATTTCCCGAGTTTAATTCCCATATTTGGGTACATATATGTTTTAGTTATCATGTGCATGTGTTAGATTGAGTTATTTTGCTGTCAAATTGACAAAATTTTAATTTTAAATTTCAAAACTCTGTCGTTCTTGGCGCTTATTGTATTTGGTGATCAAAAACGTAATACGAAAATATACATGCCAGATGTATATTTTCGTAATATGCATTGTACGAAATATTGTTTCATATTATTCGTAGAACAACTATAATATTTCCCCTCAGCTAGATTTGGCGCTTTTTCGTTGGCGATTATGGCTAAATCATAAATCTAAAAATCATAAATCATATAGCATAAATGATAAAATCGTAAGCTAAATTATAAATCATAAAATCATAAATCCAAAATAAATAGCATGCAGGCTGCCATATTATATCGCAAACAATCCAGAACGACATCGTTATCGTTCAAATCGGCGCCAAAGAAAAATCGCCAAATTCAGCTGAGGGGAAATACTATAGTTGTACCTTATTCATTACTGTCTTAAAATAAGTTGTTAAAATAACCATGATTTTTGAAAGGAATTAAATTATGTTCACCAAATAATTTGGCGATATTTTATTTTTCTACCAAGGATGACCGATATCAAATCTATTCCGCTACAACATATTAGTATCTTATATTAGATACTTTATTTAGACATTTGAAAACAAATTTGACTTCAAATTATGATAGAATATTTATCATTTCCCTTTCAATCAGTATATTAGTTGGATATTGTGTAAATATCATCCTTTGAAATGAAATGTTTGTGTTTTCAATCGAATAAGGAAGTTTGGCATTTTTTTTTTTTTTCTAGAGTTTTGAAATTAAAAATTCAAATTTTGTCAATTTTACTACAAAAATAACTTAATCTAATGCATGGACATGATAACTAATACATATCTATACCTAAATACGGGGATTAAAATCGGGAACTATTTTTCCTCGATTTTTAATAATTTTTTATAAAAAATCCAATGGGCGTTTAACATAGAAAATATTTTTCTTGCATCCACGAACGGCCAGTGACGTCATCACTTCGCTTGCATATTTCTTTCTATCTTTTCCTTGGCGAAAAATGTCCGATCTACTTCAGCATCAAAATTATAAAAAATTGTCAAGAATTATACCTTTAATATATTGCTGAATTAGCGTTTATGTCAAGCATGTTTCATCCGCCATACTACAAAAAAAAAAAAAAAAAAAAAAAAAAAAAAAATCTGAAGTTGAGGTATATAAAAAAATGCTGTGAAATAAAATTCAGAAGAAATATGTTAGATTTGTAATATTACTATTTTATTTTAAAATTATAAAGTGTCATTTTCTCATCGACCAATTTAACATTTAGTAATTTCTTATTTTTCGCGTGAAAGCATATTTCATTTTATGCTGAAAACAATATATAAATACATCTCGTAAACTTTTTTTGGCAACAATTAAAAATTTAAATGGCTTATATTAAGTCAATATAAGTCAATAAGTTTATTATTTTCATATTTTAATTAATTTTAAAGATTTTTTCAATTTTTTTTTTCCTAAACCATCCCTGACCTATAAGGAAAAAAACAAAAAAAGAATGATCGAAATCGGTCAAGCCGTTTACGATTTTATAAATAACATACAGATAAACATTCATTTTTATATAGAGAGATTATTGGGAGATTCATTTAGCCTTGAAACAAATAAAGAAACGTACATTAATGTATAATATACACGTTTATTTTCTTCGTTGTTGTTTTGAAATACTGGGTTCTTAAATTTCAATAGTCATCAGAAGTAGAAGGAAGGTGTATCGTACTCAAATTGTTCCTCTCCGTCTTGCAGTAATTATATAAGCTCTTAGAATAGCTTATCTTCTTCAGCCTCGTCCAATGATGAAATTAGTACGACATTTTCCTGTTGAGGATCAGAGTCCTTGATTACTATACCAGTTTCACTGAGTATTTTATAGCCAACGCTTTGGAAGCAAACTGCTTTCTTGTTGGCAGTTTCAGCTATTAAAACAACTTCACCATATTTTTTGCAAAGGCGTGATATAACCGCTCCGATGTCAGGACGAAAATCACCCTCTATTTTATTCATCAAATACTTTATGAGACTGGCACTCCTCCGAGTCGTTTTCAGGGTAAGAGTAAATTGATTCCATTGCCTCATCAGTGTTACTTGCAAGGTAGTATCCTCGTTTCATCTCACTTTTAGACCTCTAATGCAGTTTTTGATGACAAAACCTGTGATACCCAGCATTTATAGCAACTAAACCTTTTACATTTCCGATGCATTCAAGTACTTTTTTTCTTCTCTCATCCCAACGATTTTCGGCACCATTTACAATTGTTTCTTTCACACCCAGTTTCATAGCATGGTGGATAAAATTTCTTTCATGGTCAGGAAGTCATTCCTGTTTTTAAAGAAATCTTCAAGTATCCCCTCAACACACAAGAAACACTGATCTTTAAAACTGAAACCTTCAGTTCTTGATGGAAGATAGGGAGCCGCACTGTTTGGACCAGCTCCATCACCAGTTGTATGACGCCATACATATACTGCAATAATTCGCCCATTTCTGTGTCGTTTGTGACAGGCATTGTGAATTTTCTTACTTCTTTTAGGTTCTTCAAAAAACACTAATGTTCTTCATTTTGATGTTTTGCATTGCACTTTTACAGATTTTTTGTTCAGAATATTTATTTCACCTTTATTCAAACTTATTTCGAAAATAAAACAAACACTCCGGTTATTGTAATAGAAAACACTCACGGGTTGAAACAGTACGTTTGCACGTTCTAACTGAACTGAATAACATAGATAGATGTTCAGCCGAGGCAGCGTACTACAGGATGAGAAGAGGCGGGAGGAAAGGGAGAGCTTTTTAATTGAGTGGGGGGGGGGGAGAGGCAGGTGTTTTTTTTTTAATGCCTTCTTTGCTACGAAACAGGTGTCATTTCTTAAGGTCAGACAGCTGAATATGTCCCCTCCTTTCTTTCCGTTTTATAATAAACGTTCATGCACCGACCCATTTCTTTGAGTTGTATTTTATAAGTTTGAGAAAAAATGCCGACTTTCAAGAGGCTGTAACACGCTTGATATTAGTACAACAAAAAAGTTGTAATAAAAAAAATTGTAGGAAATTTAATCTTCTTTAAACTTTATAATAGAAAAATATCGCTAAATTCAGCCATTTCTGAGATATTTCAGAAAAAGTAAAAAAAGTAGTAAATTTTTGAGGTTTTTCAGCTGACAAAAATTCTCCCGGGGTCGATCATGTTGGATAACTCGTTTTTTTTTTCATATTGACACTCATATGTACAAATTAAAAAAGAAAAATCTTCTACCCCACCTTTTCCCAGGTAAGCCCTTTTTTACATACCTATTGACTGGACTAACAGTAAATCCCCCTGACTTAAATTATTGCTGATTATATTTGGGGAACCATCGCTCAATAGGTGCCGCTGTGATCTTTTACTCAGAACTGTATATAAATTAATATGTAACCTTGACCTAAATGAGTGACTATCAACTTTTGGTGTCAACCGCTCGACAGGTGATGCTGCTATACAGCGACTTCCGCAATTTAACGGGAGGCTCAGGTTCCATTGCGTATAATCAAACAAAACTTGATATGCAAGAATGTCATTATGAGACATTATGCTGATTCAATTTGAATGCTTATCGGCCAACAGGTGGCGCTGCTACACAGTAATTTCTGCAATTTAAAGGAAGCCTATATCTCAGATTCTAATGCGTATTATTAATCAAAACTTGATGTGTGAGAAAGCCATTATGAGGCATTATGCTGATTCAAGTTGGATGCTTATAGGCCAATAGATGGCACTATTATACTGGAAATTTCCTCCATAACGGGAATGCTATATCTCAACTTGTATGGCATATAACTGTACGAAACTTGATATGTGAGATAACCATTATGAGAGCGCATTTTTAAAGACGTTATTTACAGGCAATAAAACTGTCTTTCTTTGTGTATTGAGTGCTCTTTTTCTCTAACAAGGAGAGGTCACGACATGGAAAATTCAGATCGAGACGAAATTGCGCAGGATTGCAGTATACTATGAAGGTAACAACATATTGAAGCAGTAGGACTTACTAGCCACAGAATTTTGAGAGAAAGCCGTTTAAAGTTTCAGTAATCTTGAAATACAAGTTGTTTCGCAAGCAAGTCAGCGCCCCAGTAGCGTGAGCGTAAAGCACGAAGCTTCCACGCAGACGACTTGGGTTCGAGGCTGCCTACGGGCCTTCTTCTTTTTTTTTTTTTTTTACTTTATTCAATGAAAAATTTGAAAATTTTGATAAAAGATTATTTTTTTTAATATAAAATAAATAAATTTTTCTATTTTTAATATTTATAACTTAAAAATACAATAAATTTCTATAACTTAAAAAATAAATTTTAGTTTTACAAAACCCTAAATAACAAATATAAAGAAAAACAAACAAAAATTTTAAATAATTAAAAAATATGCATGCTATGTAATATTTTTGCATGAAATTGGGTACAAATATTTATAAATTTCAGGGAAATAATATAAGACTGTCAGTTATTAAAAATACATATACGTGATATACAGATAGGTGTAGAAAGAGAGACAAAGCGTATTGTTTATGCAGCAAATCAATCGAATCAATATATATATTATATGTGACCTATTGAATAACGTAATAACACTGTTAAAAATTTCAACAGAAAACTCTGTGTCTTAAGTTTTACGTAAAATTACAGAGAAAAATAAGCGGAGATGTTAAAGAACTTATTTTACACATTCATTTTAATAATTAGCATTAATCTAATTAATTACTGGTGAGACTATATTTCGGACTTGGAATGTTTTTTCTAAAGTAGAAACAGTCATTTTTAATTTTAATTAAAAAATTAAGTAATAAAATTACGTAAAAATACAGAATAAAGATTGAGAATCTCGATTATTCACTTTTAACTAAGAATTACTGTAAAATGACAGAGACTCTGGATAAATATTTACATTAATTTACAGAAATTTTTAACAGTGTAATATAGAAATAGGATTGTCAAAATCAATTTATTGTAAAAATCAATTTATTTTAAGAAGCAAGAACTAAATATTAAGCAAATAAACTTTGAAAATGTACATAAACCAAACATATTTTTGCATTTTAATATATTTTATATTATTTAAACTGTGCAATGTTAAACATTTAACGATTTCCTACCGATATTTTAGAATTAGAGTTTGTTATTTTAATTTGTACTTGAATATGAATGTGTTTCACAGTGTATATTTTTTAAACATCATAAAAATGAACTTTATTTCTTAGAGAAGGGTTTAAGTATGAATTTGTAAATTCAAAAATAATAAAAATTGAAGAAAGAGAAAACTTCCCATACTAACCTGCTACAACTACACGCGAAATAGAAAAACCATTTTCGATCAAAGATGCTATTCATGTAAACCTCTGTTGACACTAGCGGTGCTACTGTTCTGTCTGTATGACAATCTGTGATTTACAGAGTGTTCACGTATAACGTGGAGGAATTTTATTTTTGAAACCGTTAGTCTTAGATCGAAACTTCGATTGCAAAATTGATTCAAATGAATGCTTTCAAATAGGGCATTTTGTGAGTAAGTGGGCTGCATACATATTAAAATAAGAATTTTAATTTTTATACGATCCCTATTTTCCTATGATTAAAAAAAGAGAAAATAAGTAAATAAATAAGTAAAAATGTTACTTTTGGTCCAAGAAGCAAAACAAAAGAAACCTCGTGCCTCTATGGAAAATAATTTTCGAGTTATTTAAATTTAAACAAGAACGAAAAACCATGCAGTACGCATTGATTATTAACACTTTCCAACAGCACGTATCGATCGGACAATTAGATTTTTTAAAATTAACTAAACTATAAAAAAGTGTTGGCAACGAATCACAATAATGTTATCTTTGCAGACATTAAGTCTACAGCAGTCTTCAACGGAAACACATGTGGTATTTATTGAGGTCATGTGTTTCGTAGTGCGATTAAAAATTACAATTTTCTATTTTCTTCAATTTTTCAAATTTTACACATTTTATTTAGTATATATTATTTACACCACAAAACAAACTTGCATTTCAAATTTCATCGATTTTCGTCAATAAACAAAACATTTACATTTTAATTGCAAATTAAATTTTATCTTTACACGCCGGACATTTTTGCAATATTCTAATATGCGTATTTCAATTTCTAATTACGATTGATTTATTTTTTATACATCATACGAAAGATAATTTAAAGTTCTTTTACATAATTCAAAGTTTTCAACAGATTTACACGTTTTGAGGTCTCCTGAATCACTGTTCTTTCATGGCGCTGTAATATTTTCAAATTTCAATATTTCAATTTCTAATTATGATTAAATTATTTTTAATACATCATTCGAAAGATATTTTAAAGTTCTTTTATATTATCGAAAGTTTTCACCAGATTTACACGTTTTGAGGTCTCCCGAATGAGTTTTCTTTTGTATCTCAGATACTAATTATAATAATTTCATAAGTAATACATCATTAGAAAGCTTTTTTGATTTGGAATCGAACAGTGGAATACAGAAATTTCTACCGCCAGATGGCGCTATAATTTTTTCAAATTTCAATATTTCAATTTCTAATTATAATTAAATTATTTTTAATGCATCACTCGAAAGATATTTTAAAGTTCTTTTAAATTATCGAAAGTTTTCTCGAGATTTACACGTTTTGAGGTCTCCTGAATCAGTTTTCCCTTATGGTGCTGTATTATTTTCAAATTTCAATATTTCAATTTCTAATTATGATTAAATTTTTTTTAATACATCATTCGAAAGATATTTTAAAGTTCTTTTATATTATCGAAAGTTTTCACCAGATTTACACGTTTTGAGGTCTCCTGAATTAGTTTTCTTTATATCTCAGCTACTAATTAAAATAATTTCATAAGTAATACATCATTAGAAAGCGTTTTTGAATTGGAATGGAACAGTGGAATACAGAAATTTCTACCGACAGATGGCGCTGTAATATTTTCAAATTTCAATATTTCAATTTCTAATTATGAGTAAATTGTTTTTAATACATATTTCGAAAGATATTTTAAAGTTCTTTTAAATTATCGAAAGTTTTCACCAGATTTACACGTTTTGAGGTGTCCTGATTACGTTTTCCTTTGCATCTCAGCTAATTGAGTTAGACCGTTCAAAATTGGTATACGTAGGTTAATTAGGAGGGGCTGAAAGTGTGAGGAAGAGATAGGCGTGCACCGCGCGCGTATCCTCTAACTTGTGCGCGCAGCGCGCACGGGACTGCGCGGCCGAAGGCAGTGGGGACCAGGTCCGACTTTTTAACCGATGAGAAATGATTTTTTTCATTTTCTTTTCTTAAGAATAAAAATTTGATTTGAGAAGGAGTATATGCGCGCAGCGCGCATGGGTTTGCGCTGCCGAAGGCAGTGGGGACCCGGTGTGAGTTTTTAACCGATCAGAAATGATTTTTTTTTTAGGGGGCACGAAGGGTCAGGGAAGGAATACGCGAGCGCAGCGCGTGTATCCGTGAACTTGTGCGTGCGCAGCGCGCACGTGACTGCGCTGCCGAAGGCAGTGGGGACCCGGTCCGACTTCTTACCCGATGAGAAATGATTTTTTAAATTTTCTTTTCTTAAGAATAAAAATACGACTTCAGGAGGAATATGTGCGCGCAGCGCACGTATACCTTCACACGTGCGCGCGCATGGGTCTGCGATGCCGAAGGCAGTGGGGACCCGGTGCGAGTTTTTACCCGACCAGAAATGATTTTTTTAGGGGGCACGAAAGGTCAGGGAAGGTATACGCGCGCGCAGCGCGTGTATACCTTAAGTTGTGCGCGCGCAGCGCGCACGGGACTGCGCTTCCGAAGGCATTGGGGACCCGGGCCGACTTTTTACCCAATCAGAAATGATTTTTTTTTTAATTTCTTTTCTTAACACTAAAAATTACTGTTAGTGATTCATTAATTTTAGTCATTCATTTGAAAATACTGACCCGCTAGCGGGCGAAGCCAGCTAGTCTATTACTATTACATGATGTACCATAGCTGGTCCTTGGGGTCCCCGCGTAACACAAATTCAATTTTTACTTTCCGAACACTATAGTGAGGAAAGTATTGTAATCATGTCAAAAATCCGAATTTGAGATTTTGATGTTTCTATACGTTTTGAGGTGCTCTGAGTTCGTTTTCACTATTTTTACGATGATATATGTATGTGTGTGTGTCTGTATGTCTGTGAGTGAACACGCTAGCGTCTAAACGCTTTGTTCGAATAAGCTGAAAGTTGGTACGTATATTGTAAGTCACCATAGTACGAACTCAATAGATTTTGGTGAATCTAACACTTATAGTTTTTTTACAGGGACACCAGGAAAAATTCTTTATATTATGGACTATGGGGCCAAATTTTTAAAAGTGCGGTAGCGTCTAAACGCTTTATTAATCTGAGCAAAAAATTTGTACACGTGCACGAACTGCATAGATTTTGGTGAAGTTAGTACTTACAGTTTTTTTTACAGGGACACAAAGAAAATTCTTTATCATTATGGCCTATGGAACCCAATTTTTAAAAGTGCGATAGCATCTAAACGCCTTATTCAATTGAACTGAAAATTTATATGAATATTATAAATCACTGTTGCACTAACTATAAGTATTTTAGTGAATCTAGCATTTATAGGTTTTTACAGGGATACAACGAAAAATTCTTTATCATTATGATCTGTGGGCTTAAAGTTCAGTAGCGTTAAATAAAACATCGTGTAATATATGGAGAAAAACACTCAAACACTCTATTTAGTCCAGTCAAAATAGGAAAAATAGAAAAAAAAAAAATCGTGTAGTTTTGAAATTTTGCATACTCATAGCCAAAAGGGTCCTGAACAACATACTAAAAGTCCCCGCCCTTGGTGGGTGAGCGGAAGGCAGGGGGGCATTTAAGGTGGGCACTTTTCAGTTTTTATTAAATATCTTAAAAACTATCGCATTTAGAGAAGAAATGTCAATTACAAAATTAATCTACGGAAATTTCCTACAAAAATGCATGTTATATTTTGTTTCTATGATCAATAGTTGCCGAAACGTCAGTGGAGGCCCTCTGTTGAGACTCAAAACGGTTTTGGGCTGTGTCTGTGTGCCTGTCTGTCGCGCGATAGCGGCCGCAAAAATAGCGCTATTGACTTAAAATTTGGTACACATGTTCACGAGCCCCGCGAAATCAGCTGTATAGTTTTTGGTATGTATTCCATTTGTAGTTTGTATACAGGGACACGCGAAAGTTTTTTTTATCATTACGGCTTATGGAAGAAATTTGTATGTATCGCGATAGCGGCCACAAAAATCACGCTATTGACTTGCAATTTGGTACACATGTTCATGTGCCCCACGAAATCAGCTGTATAGTTTTGGGTGTGTATTCCATTTGTAATTCGTGTACAGGGACACGCCAAAGTTTTTCTTATCATTACGGCCTATGGGAGGAATTTGTATGTACCCCGATAGCGGCCACAAAAATCACGCTATTGACTTGCAATTTGGTACACATGTTCATGTGCCCCACGAAATCAGCTGTATAGTTTTGGGTGTGTATTCCATTTGTAATTCGTGTACAGGGACACGCCAAAGTTTTTCTTATCATTACGGCCTATGGGAGGAATTTGTATGTACCCCGATAGCGGCCACAAAAATCACGCTATTGACTTGCAATTTGGTACACATGTTCATGAGCCCAAAGGAATCAGCTGTATAATTTTAGGTGTGTATTCCATTTGTAGTTCGTGTACAGGGACACGCCAAAGATTTTCTATCATTACGGCCTATGTTAAGAATCTGTATGTACCGCGATAGCCACCGCAAAAATCAAGCTACTGACTTCCAATTTTTGCCGAAACGTGAATGGAGGCCCTCTATTGAGACTCAAAGGATTTAGGGTTCGTCTGTCCGTCTGTCTGTCTGTCTGTCGTGCGATAGCGGCTGCAAAAATCACGCTATTGACTTGAAATTTTGCACACATGTTCATGATCCCTACGAAATTAGCTGTATAGTTTTGGGTGTGCATTTCAATTGTAGTTCGTGTACAGGGACACGCCAAAGTTTTTTATCATTACGGCCTATGGGAAGATATTGTATGTACCGCGATAGCGGCCCCCAAAATAACGCTATTGACTTGCAATTTGGTACACATATTCATGAGCCCAACGGAATTAGCTGTATATAGTGTTAGGTGTGTATTCCATTTGTTGTTCGTGTACAGGGGCACGCCAAAGTTTCTCTTATCTTTACGGCCTATGGGAAGAATTTGTATGTACCGCAATAGCGGCCGCAAAAATCCTTCGATTGACTTGCAAATTGCCGCACACGTTCCAGCTTTGCATATAAGCAGCTGTATAATATTCATTGCTATATTTTTTATGAACTTTTTACAGGGACACGCCAAAATTCTTAACATTACGGCGTATGGGGTGAATTTCGTTTAAACGCATTTTAAAAATTACTTTGCATTGAAGAAAATGAAACTAGAGCACGTGAGTAAGATGCTTAAACTTATGTTGTTTGAGGAAAATATGTGCTCTTAAGCTTTCTAATTAATGTACAGGATCTTACAAAAGTGTTCTGACAATGTCACGTAGTCATCCAAACGATGTTACATTTGGAACAATTATTAATTTTAAACGCAAAATAAGCTGAATAGTTTTTACTGGTGTATACAATGTTTATGGTTCGTTTACAAAGACACACGAAAGAATTTCGTAACATTAGAGCCTATGGACAAATTTTTAATTTAAGCGTGCACTTTAATGCGTTTATGCTGAATTGAACTTAATAAAATTAACATACATTAATAAAGATGCTTAAAACCATGTTTACTCGTAAAAAAGGTTATGTATAGACTAAATAATTTATGGGACCACACAAAATAATTCCGAGTATGTACTGTAATCATCCAAATGATGTCAAATTAGTTTGAAAAATTAATGAGTTATAATTAATTAGGTTTATAATGACTGTGGCTAGTTTTCCGGGATACGTAAAGGAATTTCGTACTATTACGGTCTATAGTCGGTATATCTTAAAAGTGTATTTTAACATGGTTACACCCCCATCAAATATAATGATATTTTATTAGAATTTTAATAGCATGTTTTCCTGTAGAAAATTGTGGGAAGAGAATTGATAATTAGTTTAAAGGTTAAGCAAAATATTTTCGATATGCTATGTAATTTTTTTTTTATGAAATTTGATATGAAATTTGGCATTTATGAATTTCAGGGAAATAATACAAGACCGTCGTTTATTAAGAATACATATTGTTTGGTACTTGGGGGTTCGTAAGTTGTCTGAGAATGAAAGGCGAAACTTGCAAAAATTCAGTGATTTATTCACAGAAAGTTCCAGAAAAATACAGGTCTATAAACCAAGTATCAGCTTCAATTCAACCAGAAAACATAGCTTAAACAACAGCCGTTAACAGCAAAACAACATTACAAACTGTTTATCAATAACACATAAAGCAAGTCTCATTCAAAGAGGCCCAAAGCAAAGCAAGCATTTGACGAAACTGACACACATCTGAGATTGGCCGCCTTGGCTAAAAAAATGCTCCGTTTATACTATTCTATCAAACACAGATTGTTCTGGAAAATTCTCGTATCTCATCAGCCAATGAGATTAGAGCTTGCATATTTGGTATATCCCTAATAAGGATTTTCTCGCCAAAAAATCGCCAAGGAGGAATACAGTCGCCAAATTTGGCGCCAAATCCATTTCTTCCCTTATTGGAGCTTTTTAATGCGTTTTTAAAGGAAAATTAGGCTATTTTAACGCTAAAACGACTAGAAATGCACAAAATTAGCATTTTATCGACTTTCTAAGCCTCTTTGAAAGAATTTATACAAAATTAAATGCAATTATTTACAATTCCGTAACACTTTATATGATATACAAATAGGTATAGAAATAGAGATTCAGCAGGTGGTTGAGGGGGGCGGCAGCCCCCCTCAGGAATGTATCTGATTATGGTAATAAGTCGATCGAATCAATATATACTATTATATAATAAGGAATAAATAAAAATGACCTATTGAATAATGTCTGATGCAAATAAGACGTTGAGGCTCCTGATCTGCAGATCCACTAGTTTAGAAGATATAGGGGGATGAAATAACGCATTTTCTTAAAAATTCTTTTTTGCAATAGTAAAATCAACTAAAGTGTGCAATTAAAAGGATTCTGGTCAAATATTTTCTAATGTACAAAACAAATATATGCATAGGGAATATGTAAGGATAATACAGTATGTTTTGTACATTTTAAATAATTTTAAGGTTAGTAGGTGGTTTAGGTAAAAATCCAGATAACGAAGACCCGAAACCGATTAACATTAAAAAAAAAAAAAAAAAAAATCATATAGCTTTGAAACTGAGCACAGTTATAAGGTTAAGTGTCCTGTCCTGAACAACATACTAAAAGTCCCCAACCGTGGGGGGAGAGCGGTGGGGGGCAGAGGGCATTTAAAGGAAGCACTTTTCAGTTTTTATTAATATCTTGAAAACTGTCGCATTTAGATAAAACTAGTTGGCATAGGTGGACTCTGCTCAGTTCCCCATCCTATTTATGTTCTCAGAAATTTCTAGTGCGAGACATATTGTAATCATGTTAAAAGAAATGAATTTGACCAAAGCTTGATACAGTGACAGAATGAAATTCCCGCCTAATAGACCGTTCACTTCGATATAATTATCTTATTCTAATTTATTAATTTATTTTATCAGGGTCATTTCTGTTGTTTAGTTTTCATGCTACTATTTCCAATGCAATAAACCGCAAAATTCATATTTATATGAAATATTTACACTTTCGCTATGTTGATAAAATCGTATATTACGAATAATATACGAAAATTTCCTAGTAGAATATTTGTATTTAATCATGTTCAAACAAATATAATAAACTTAATTTTGAAGTTGTATAATGTATTTAGGATCCTCAAAATGGAAATTTATGCTCAATTTTGCCTTATTCTGACATGTTAAGTAAATCGTAAATTCCAAATAACTTACGAATTTTTTTAAATTGGAAAAATCATAGTCTATGATATTCATGCCAGTATCCTAAATAATATTTCGAAAGTGGTTTGACATCTTTACGATGAAAATATCCCTCAAGATTGATGTTTATGTGAAATTTTGCTATATTCTGACATGTTAAGAAATTCGTAAATTTCCAATAACTTACGAAATCCTTATATTGGAAAATTCATAGTCATTAATATTCATGCCAGTGTCCTAAATAATATTTCAAAAGTAATCTGACATCTTTACAATGAAAATATCTCTAAAAATTGACGTTTATGTGAAATTTTGCCCTATACTGCCATGTTAAGAAATTCGTAAATTTCCAATAACTTGCGAAATTTTCAAAGTAGCATATTTATAGTTACTGATGTTCATTCCGGCATCCAAACTGATATTTTAAAACTGGTCTGATATTTTTACAGTAAAACGTTTCCATTTAATGCACGTTTAAGTGAATTTTTGTCCTGTTCTCCCATGTTAAGAAAATCGTAAATTTCTAATAACTTACGAAGTTTTTAAATTCAAATGTTGCAAATGAATAGGGTTCTTGCCAGTGTCGAAAGTAATATTTTAAAACTGATCTGACCTCTCTGCGACAATTTGTTCTTGAGATATCGTGTACACAGACTAACAAACTAACGGACTGACCCACTAACAGACTAACACACTAACCCACTAACACACTAACAGACACCCTACAGACAGACACCATAGAAATTTTGTCATTTTCGGATTCCTCAGACCTGAAAACGTGTAGAAAAGTCAAAAAACCGAGGTCGAAAATTTTCACTATTACCTAAGTTCCCCATACCTATATAGTATGATGGGGAACTAAAATGTCAATCACAAAATTAAATTTCGTAAAATTTCCCGTGAAAATGCCTATTACATTTGTTAGTATGATCAATAGTTAAGAAAATATAAAGGTTGCTTTGTATCTTACGGATATCTTACAGAAAAGTGGAGTTTTTTGATTTGTATATTTTGAGTTCCAGTCTTTAAACTTGGCGCATTGCACGCGCACATGCACATATGGATATTTATTTGTATGAGTAGAAAATATTTAATCCGAATCCTTTTAATTACGAACTACAGTTTATGTTACTATTGTAAATAACATAAAAAGTTAAATTTAAAAAAAAAAAAAAAAAAAAAAAGCACAGAATAGATTTGCCTATAAAACGAATAGTTGTGGTTTCAAAGACCGATTTTATATGACAAATTTCATTTTTATATATTGACATAGTTTTAAAATATTTCCTTTGCAGTGTTTTAAATTTCTGAAAAATAATTATTTTTAATAATAAACTAGTATGTTGTGGCCACCACGAGACTTTCTTCTCTTCTATATTTTCCTGTACAAATTCACTCAGTAACTATAATAAAAAAAAAAAAAAAAAAAGTGGGACTTTCTTTGGGATACCCATGGGGGGGGGATACCCATCTTGAAAATTTTTGCCCTATATCACCGTGTTAAAAATTTAGAAAAAGCGGGATGGCAACGCAACCTGTAAGACGATTTTTACCAAAAGTTGATATTTCAAAATTTTGGGTAAAATGTGAAAATTATTCTAAGTTTGTCAAACTCAAAACACGGAAACCGTGGGACTTTGACAAAATTGGAGGGAAAATGCAAAAATTTGTTTAAGTTTGTCAGAACACGGAAACCGTGAGAGTTTCAGATAGAATTAAGGGGAGAGAAAAAAAAAAAAAAAAAAGTGGGACTTTGACAAACTTTTGGGTAAAATGTGAAAATTTATTAAGGTTTGTCAAAACACGGAAACCGTGGGACTTTGACAAAATTAGGGGAAAAATGCAAAAATATGTTCAAGTTTGTCAAGACACGGAAACCGTAGGACTTTGACAAAATTAGGGGGAAAAAGCAAAAATTAGTTTAAGTTTGTCAGAACACGGAAACCGTGGGAGTTTGATAAAATTAAGGGGAGAGAAAAAAAAAAAAAAAAAAAAAAGATTTTTTTTTCTAAGTTTTTTTTTCGTAAAAAGTAAAAAAAATCGATAACTTTGTTTTAAATTATCACAGATTTATAGTTCAACCATTCGTTTTAAAGGTACTGACGAGACCTTTCGAAAGATACCCATCTTGAAAATTTTTGCGCTATATCACCCTGTTAAAAATTTAGAAAAAGCGGGATGGCAACGCAACCTGTAAGACGATTTTTACCAAAAGTTGATAGGCACTAATTTGTGTCAAGGTGCAACTACATACCAATTTGTATGAAATTCTGTGCAGTAGTTCCAGAGATACAGTTGCCACAAAATTTTGTCACACACACACAGACAGACAGACAGACATTTTCTAAAAATGGTAAAATCGTGTTCTACAGCTCTCAAAACGTGAAAATCCATCAAAAACCGGAAATCGAAAATTTTTACGAATCCAATACTTTCTTCTATTGAAGATAGAAGAAAGTAAAAAGGTTATTTATGAATCAAAAGCATATCTCTTGCACTGCATGAAATGACTCCCCAGGAAAAAAACTAGTTGGCATAGGTGGACTCTGCTCAGTTCCCCATCATATTTATGTTCTCTTAAATTTCTAGTGGGAGATATATCATAATCATGTTAAAAGAAATGAATTTGACCAAAGCTTGATACAGTGACAAAATGAAATCCCCGCCTAATAGGCTATCCACCGTTCACTTCGATATATTTATCTTATTCTAATCTATTAATTTATTTTATCAGCGTCAATTCTGTTGTATAGTTTTCATGCTACTATTTCCAATGCAATAATCCTCAAAATTCATATTTATATGAAAAATTTACAATTTCGCTATGTTGATAAAATCGTAAATTACGAAATTTTCCTATTAGAATATTTGTATTCAATCGTGTTCAAACAAATATCATAAATGTAATGTTGAAGTTGTCTAATGTATTTATGATCCTCAAAATGGAAGTTTATGCTCAATTTTGCCTTATTCTGCCATTTTAAGTAAATCGTAAATTCCAAATAACTCACGAATTTTTTAAATTGGAAAAATCATACTCTAAGATATTCATGCCAGTATCCAAAATCATTTTTAAAAAGTGGTTTGACATCTTTACGATGAAAATATCCCTCAAGATTGACGTTTATGTGAAATTTGGCTCTATTCTGCCATGTTAAGAAATTCGTAATTTTCCAATAACTTACGAAATTTTTATATTGGAAAATTCATAGTCATTAATATTCATGCCAGTGTTCTAAATAATACTTCAAAAGTAGTCTGACATCTTTACGATGAAAATATCTCTCAAAATTGACGTTTATGTGAAATTTTGCCCTATACAGCCATGTTAAGAAATTCGTAAATTTCCAATAACTCGCGAAATTTTCAAAGTAGCATATTTATAGTTACTGATGTTCATTCCGGCATCAAAACTCATATTTTAAAACTGGTCCGACATTTTTAATCTAAAAAGTTTCCATTTAATGCACGTTTAAGTGAAATTTTGTCCTATTCTCCCATGTTAGGAAAATCGTAAATTTCTCATAACTTACAAAGTTTGTTAATTCGAATGTTGCAAAAGAATAGGGTTCTTGCCAGTATCGAAAGTAATATTTTAAAACTGATCTGACCTCTTTGCGATCATTTGTTCGTGAGATATCGTGTTAACAGACTAACAAACTAACGGACTAACACACTAACGGACTGACACACTGACAGACACCCTACAGACAGACACCATACAAATTTTGTCATTTTTGGATTCCTCACACCTGAAAAGTGAAAACGTATAAAAAAGTCAAAAGACCGAGGTCGAAATTTTTCACGATTACCTAAGTTCCCCATACCTATAGTATGATGGGGAACTAAAAATGTTAAAATGAAATGACTACAAGTATAAAGACAAACAAAGGCTTCAAATTTATAACGCCCCTCTTTTAAGTCAGGGATTAAAAAGCAATTTTAACTAAACCACAACTTGTGCCTACTAACCTTAAAATTATTTAAAATGTACAAAACATGCTGTATTAACCTTACATATTCCCTATGCACATATTTGTTTTGTACATTAGAAAATATTTGATCAGAACCCATTTAATTTAGTTGATTTTACTATTTATTGTAAAAAAGAATTTTTCAAGAAAATGTGTTACTTCGTTCCCCTATATCTTCTAAACTATTGATCATACAAACAAAATGTATAATACATTTTTGTAGGAAATTTTACGTAGATTAATTTTGTAATTAACATTTCTTCTCTAAATTCCATAGTTTTTAAGATATTTAATAAAAACTGAAAAGTGCCCCCTTAAATGCCCCCCTGTCCCAATCTCACCCACCACGGGCGGGGACTTTTAGTATGTTGTTCCGGAGCCTCTTGGTTATGAGTATGGAAAATTTCAAAAGTACATGGTTTTTTTTTTTTATGTTGATGGGTTTTGGGTCTTCGTTATCTGGATTTTTACTCAAATCGCCACTTGCGCCTACTAGCCTTAAAATTAATTAAAACTTACAAAACATGCTGTATTACCCTTGCATATTCCCTATGTATATATATTTGTTTTGTACATTAGAAAATATTCGACAAGAACCCTTTTAATTGCACACTTTGGTTGATTTTACTATTGCAAAAAAGAATTTTTCAAGAAAATGCGTTATTTCATCCCCCTATATCTTCTAAATTATTGATCATAGAAACAAAATGTAATGTGCATTTTTGTTGGAAATTTCCCGTAGATTAATTTTGTAATTGCCATTTTTTATATAAATGCGATAGTTTTTAAGATATTTAATAAAAACTGAAAAGTGCCCCCACTTAAATGCCCCCCGTGCCCCCCCCCCCCCCCCACTCACCCAACACGGGCGGAGACTTTTAGTATGTTGTTCAGGACCCTCTCGGCTATGAGTATGCAAAATTTCAAAACTACACGATTTTTTTCCTCTATTCGTCAAATTTTGGCCTTCGTTGCCTGGACTAATTATGGCTTTCTCTCTTTTGAACAACTCCTCTTTCTTTACTTTATCAACAAAACTGTTAATGACTCAATGTTCGGAAAGTCGAGTGGAGTCACTCTAGATTTTTTTTTTTTTTTTTATGGGAGGGAATGGCTGGCGGCGAAAAAAAAAACAGTTTTAAGCTTAAATCTGTTTTAATTTACATTAGAATGATGATTTTTGGTATGTGAGTGTTGATTATGTGTACACAATATGTACTTTAGGGAGATTTCGCGAAACTTCTAACTTACCCTCCTGGGAAGACGGAGTAAAAAGGGGTGAGTTACTGCCGAAAGCAATGGCGACCCGGACTCCTCATATTACGAGCAGACTCTGTCGAACGTAGCGGAAATTTTTAACTTAGGTTTCGACTGATTTCAACGATTTTACCATGTTTTTGTTAACTTTTGTTCTCGTACAAATCTTGCAGTCTGTTTTTAATTAACTTCCCTGCTAGCTCTAGACATTTGAAACTTTCAGAATAGCTGCAAACTTGATGACAACACAATACTTCGAAGCCCGATTTTCGAATTTTTGATTAGTTTTCTTTCAATTAATTAAAATATGAAAATAATAACCTCCTAATAGTCATCAAAATATGAGCTATAATTTAATAATGGTCGCCAAAAAAATTGACGAGTTCATTTTTTTTTTCCGACCTAAAAATAAATAAATTTAATTAAACGTGAACATTAAAAAATTGTAAAAAAGTTAAAGGATGCATCTCACAAAAATGGATGTCATGATCACATTAGTACTTTATCAAAGTGTATAAAATTTTTAATGTAGATTCAACAGGAAATTTAAAAACATGGTTTTTTAAAAAGTTTTTTCTCTTTCATTTTTTTGGAATTTTATGAATAATATGAAATTTTGCGTATTCATTTGAATAGAGTGTCCAGCGAAGCGGGTAAAATACAGTTATAATAATAAAAGAATGATCATTCTCTCTCTCACTTTTACGATACAAGAATCGGCTCGTTATCCGGCAGCAGTCAGTTGAGAGGGAGCTCTTTTTTGCTCCCCGTCGTCCGATGCAAGAATGCGTCTTCACACCTGCCTCTCTCTTCAGGACACCACTCCCAGCAACTCCACCCTCTTCCACCGGGGTGGCCGGTACGAGGCGAAAAGCAAGTGGAGCCTCAGGTGGATCAAGACTCCCATGACTGTTCACTTTTATTCTATTCTGTTTCATCCACAACTTGTTCAATAGGAATGAAAGAGGGTTTTTTAAAAAATCTACTTCAACAATGTCTTTCGCGTACACGTCTCTTTCAACGGCACTTTCCTCCTGCCGATACAATTCCAGGATCGTCTGGTGTGGCACTCACGCCACTTTATCTTACCCTGATGGCTTTAGGACAGTGTATTTGAAGAGGGCACCCCTATTCATGAAACAATTTAAGTTATTACTTTCTACTACAGTCAATAGAAGAAAGAAAATAATTCGTAAAAATTTCCGACTTCCGTTTTTCGACGAATTGACGCGTTTTGAGAGTTCTAGAATACGACTGGACCATTTTTAGAAAATGTCTGTCTGTCAGCGATTTCCGCAATTTAAGGGAAGGCTATATCTCACATCTCAGGTTCTATTGCGTATAATCAAACAAAACTTGATATGTGAGAAGGCCATGTGAGACATTATGCTGATTCAATTTAAATTCTTTATCGGTCAAGAGATGGCGCTGCTATACAGCGATTTCCGCAATTTAAGGAAAGGCTATATCTCAGGTTCTATTGTGTGTCATCAAACAAATCTTGATATATGTGAGCAGGGCATTATGAGACATTATGCTGATTCAATTTGGATGCTTATCGGCCAATGGATGGCGCTGCTATACTGCAAATTTCTTCGTTAACCGGAAGACTATATTTCAACTTATATGGCCTATAACTGTACGAAACATGATATGCGAGATAACCACTATGAAAACGCTTTACTTTCTCCTATATGTAATATGGGAAAGTATTGGATTCGTGAAAATTTTCGACCTCCGTTTTTGGATGGATTTACACGTTTTGGGACGTCCTGAACACGAACTGATAATTTTCAGAAAATGTCTGTATGTGTGTATCACGTTTTTTGTGGACGCTGTATCTTACGAACCAATGCATGGAATAACCAAACTTGGTATTTAATTGAACCCTGACATAAACTGGTGCTGATTAGATTTGGGGATCCATCGCTCAAGAGGTGGCGCTGTGATCGCATTTTTTGTAAACTTTTAACACGGCAGTATGGGACAAAATTTCGTATAAATGTACATAATGAGAGTTATTCTTAACTTGTGATTGTAAAATTAATATGAATTATTGATAATAGTAGTAGTTAACTAGGAAAGAAATTTTGTGCATGTGGGGGCATCGGTTCCCCACCCCCAGGGGGGGGGGTAAATAATTTTCAAGATGGGTATCTTTAGAAAGGTCTCGTCAAAACCTTTAAAACGAATGGTTGAAGTATACATCTGTGATAATTTGAAACAGAGTTATGGATTTTTTTAACTTCTAACAAAAAAAAAAAAAAAAAAAAAAAAAACTTAGAGAAAAAATCGTATTTTTTAAGATGTTATTTATAGACAATAAAACTGTCTTTCTTTGGATGTTGAGTGTTAGTTTTCTGTAAGAGGAAAATCATTTGTTATCCTGTTAGATTATTATAATAAATAATGGTTTTACTAAATTTTTTGCACAATGAATTGTATAGGAATCCATAGTGGGTCTCCCATGCATCAAGTGGTACTCGCTTGATAATGTCTCAGTCGAGCAACACATATACAGTGATGTGGAAGGTCACTTCAACTTCAAAGGGCTTTTTATGTATACCTGTACGGAAAACTTAACCTGTCTTTTCCAGCAATGAAATCGAATATTTTTTGGCATAAATATGTTTTTTTTTACAAGAAGCCTCCTTCCACCATCTGAACAATATCCTACGTGTTCTGTTCTAATGGGACGGAATTTGTCGTTTTTACATAAAAAATGAATCAATTTCGTCTGAGTAAAAAGACCGAGAAAACAAACATCGCACTCGCACACGATGTGCGACTTGTTTGAACGAACTGTTTCTTATAACTCGCTACCGAAAAATACAGTGAAAAAACTCCGTCAGGTCAAGCTTTTTTTTTAACGCATATTTTTAGCTTAATTTTGCGTAAACTAATTTTGCGTTACTTTTGTCGATCCTATAAGCCACATTCAATTTGTTAGTTTGAAACACTATTTATTAAGATAAATCTAACAAAAAACACAATATAGAAGAAATGGGGTTTGGGGTCATTGGAAGAAGGTGACAGGGGAGCATGTTTGACCTAGGAAGCGTGATGTCTGTCTGTCTGTCTGTGTATCTATACGTTCAGTCCCTATTGAACGCAGAAGTACAAAGATTGACATGTGGATGCTCAAGAGCTGTCCCGAAGGGCTCCAGAAAACAGAATAGTTCCGGAGATATTAATTAAAACGTCGACCTATGTTAATTAATAAACCAGTCTTTTGAGCGTAAGATGCGTTTAAGGGCTAAATAGATGAGAAATGTCGATCCAATCGCTACAAATTCGGTACCAAATGAAAGGGGCGATTTTTCTGAATACAGGAGTGCAAACAGAATTTCAACACGACAATTAGATTTTTTAAAATTAACTAAAGTATGAATTTTAGGTGGCAACAAATCACTTGAATCTAAACAAAAGCAGACTTATAGTCTCCACCGTGTGGAGCGGAAAGAAAACAGCCAGAACTAACTAAGGTAACATGTTTTTGAAGTGGGATTAGAAATTGCAATTTTCAAAATTCTTCAAATTTAACAAAAACTTAATGTGCAGCCTGTACAACACAAGACCAATCTGCGATACAAATTTCATGAAATTTGGTTAAGAAAAAAAAAATTACTTTTTTTTTTTTTTTTTTTTTTTTTTTTTTTGCAAATTAATTTTGTTCTAACACATATCTCTCCGTTAAAAGTACGTTTCTAAGACTGTTAGTTTAAGAGTTAATCGCTGTGACATCTATTTTGCTTTCTACAAATTTAATTGTTTTGAATCAATATAAAATGCAACAATATTAATGACAATTTCATTCAAAAAACTAATATGTTGTGGCCACCACATGACTTTCTTCTATATTTTCCTATACAAATTCACTCAGTAAAAATAATTTATTAAAATTATTATTTATAAAAATTATCTTCCATGATAATGCAGACGATTTGAATATTAGAAAAGTAGTATAACACTAAATATCCAAAAAAAGCCAATTTTACTTTCAATATTATTATTATTATTATTATTATTAATGAAAAAAATTGATAACTTTTTTTTTTTTAATTATCGCAAATCGATGGTTCAACCATTCGTTTTAAAGGTATTGGCGAGCTCTTTTGAAAGATACCCATCATGAAAATTGACTCCCCTCGAGGAGGGTTTTCCCACCCAGGGGGGAGGCGACGCTTCTACATACATAATTTTTCTTTCTCAGTTAACTATCTCTATTACAAATAATCCTTTTAAATTTCATAATGATTATTAAAAAATAACTCTTTTTATGTACATTTATACAAAATTTGGTCCTATACCGCCATGTTAAAAATTTAGAAAAAGCGGGATGGCAACGCAACCTGTAAGACAATTTTCACCAAAAGTTGATAGGCACTAAATACCAATTTGTATGAAATTCTGTGCTGTAGTTCCTGAAATACAGTTGCCACACATACACAACACACACAGACAGACAGACATTTTCTAAAAATGGTCAAATCGTATATTCTGCAGCTCTCAAAACGTGTAAATCCATCAAAAAACCCGTGGTCGAAAATTTTTACGAATCCAATACTTTCTTCTATTGAATATAGACGAAAGTAATAAATTCTGTAGAACCATTAGTTTAACAGTATTATGGCCATAATTACATAAAAAAGTAAAATAAATAAAGTAAAGTAAAATCAATCAGTCAAGCCTTGGTTGGTAATTGAAGATGAATGAAATATTCACGCTGTTATAATTTATCAATTATGTTCGCGCATACCAACAAAAAATGAATTTTTCCATTGTAATAATAAAGAGATTATTCTTCGGAAACCGATAATTTTTAAGAAGAACCCAACAAGTTTAAAAAAGAAGTGGATTTGAATTAAAAAAATTAAGTTTCACTTTTAATTTCTATAGCATAGGTTTTTTCTTGATTATTATATTAATTTAACTTTAATTAAATTTCAAAGCTTTAATTTTAATAAGCTATAACTAATTAAATTTTATTTTTTAAGCAGTTTTGAAGTCATTTCTATGACTAAAATTATTTATCAAGACAGTGAAAGGCAAATCGGGTCATAAATTTTGTATTTTTCTAAAATTGCTTATTACTCTGAGAAATTGAAAGCCTTCATACTTAGTTTTACAAAACACAAAATTAAATTTCACACACTTTTTTTTTTTAAGTCTTTTTTTGTAATTAAAGGAATAATTTCTGCATAATAACCAAACGTAATAGGTACTATACATTAAATTGATTTTTTTTTTTTTTTTATTTTTTTTTTAGGTATTAAATATTTAGTTGTTAACATAGCTATAGTAATAAGAAATAGATTAATCATCAAGGGGGAAAAATAGGATTCCCTTTCACTTGGGGAAAGACGGTCATTTTACTCTCTGATGGCCGTCTTTCCCCGAGTAATACGAACAGATAATTCAGAAAATAAAATTTATGAATAATGTATGTACTAAAGATGAATGAAAAATTCCAGATACAGTTTCAAATTCATCCCCCCCCCCTCCCCGCACCTTTATTTATTTTTAACTACAGTGGGTGTTCACATTATTAGAACTTTTTTTTTTTTTTTTTTTTTTAACTATGTCTCGATTATCTAAAAAAAAAAAAAAAAAAAAAAAAATCTGGTGTGTCACTCACACGACTTTTTCTTACCCTGAAATTTAATACTATAAATACAGGTTGGAGATTAAGAGGTAAGATAACGAGCACTGTTATGTAAACCTATGTTAAACAACTCAAATTAGGCTTCAGAAAAGTTTTATATGATAATTAGTTCTGTGTGAACCCCCCTCAACCCTCCGTTTCATTAATGCACCTACATTTATATAGAATTTAATTCGGTTATTAAAAAATAATTCTGTTTTTAAAAAATAATTTATTAAAATTATTATTTAAACAAATTATCTTTTATGATAATGCAGACGTTTTCCATATTAGAGAAATAGTATAATACTAAATATCAAAAAAAAAAAAAAAAAAAAAAGTTGAATTTATTCTCAATGTATTACTTTTTTTTTTTTTTTTTTTTTTTTTTTTGTAAAAAATGAAAAAAAAATCGATAACTTTATTTTAAATTATCGCAGGCCGATGGTGCAACCATTCGTTTTAAAGGTATTGGTGAGCTCTTTTGAAAGATACCCATCATGAAAATTTACTCCCCTCCAGGGGGGACTCCCCCCCAGGGGGAGAAGCGAGGCTCCTACATGCACAAAAATTTTTTTCCCAGTTGACTATCTCTATTACAAAAAACATATATATTCGTTTCATATGGTTTAGTGAAGTCTATAGATGTTAAACTCTACTTACCTGCAATTTACCCCATAGACGTAATGTATTTGAATACTTTTGAGTGTCCCTGTACACGAACCATTTGCTTCATCTCAACGAAAAGATTACTGTAGCATCCCTATATGATACACATTTAGAATACCGAGTTTGGAATTTCTGCCATAATTTGTTTTTCAGATACGCTAATAACAGACACACACACAGACCAACCGCTAAAAACATGATTTTTGTATTCAGGAGACCTGAAAACTTGTAAATATAACAAAATCTCGCTTTCGAAAATTTGACCAAAAAACAATACTTTCTCTACCTTATGTGTAAGAGAAAGTAAAAAAAAAAAAAAAAAAAAAAGACGAAATCGCCTGAAACTTCATACATGCAAAAGAGCATTTAAAAACTCATATTTTCCATTATCGATTGAGTCCAGAATGCAATTAGGGGACCAACAGCAAATTAAAGAAGAGCGAAATTACTTTCTATCATCCTGTATCACAAAAGCTACAAATGTCTTGTAACTTTAATACATTGTTGCACATACTATGCACAATATTTGTATGTTTTGATGCGGGAATTACGCAATTATTTAGGCAGATAAAATTCCTTTTTTTTTTTTTTTTTTTTTTTTTAATTAGTAATTTTTTTGGCAAGTTTTTTGCTTATAACTAAAACGGATTTCCATAACATTTTACAAAACTTGTTGAAAACTTGACAAAACATTAGAGAAACTTTGTTCTGAAACTTAAAATTCACACGTGTAATATTCGTTGTTATACACGTCCTTTTTACTTTCTTCTATATTTAATAGAAGAAAGTATTGGATTCGTAAAAATTTTCGACCTCGGGTTTTTGATGGATTTACACGTTTTGAGAGCTGTAGAACACGATTTGACCATTTTTAGAAAATGCCTGTCTGTCTGTGTGTGTATGGGACAAAATTTTGTGACAACTGTATCTCAGAAATTACTGCACAGAATTTCATACAAATTAGTATGTAGTTGCCCCTTGACATAAATGAGTGCCCGTCAACTTTTGGTAAAAATTGTCTCACAGGTTGCGTTGCCATCACGCTTTTTCTAAATTTTTAACAGGCCGGTATAGGACAAAATTTTGTATAAATGTGCATAAAGAGAATTATTTTTTAGTAATCATTATGAAATTTACAAAAATTATTTATAATAGAGATAGTCAAAGGGAAAAAAAATTGTATGTGTAGGAGCCTCGCCACCCCCCTGGGAGGGGAGTCAATTTTCATGATGGGTATCTTTCAAAAGAGCTCGCCAATACCTTTAAAACGAATGGTTGAACCATCGATCTGCGATAATTAAAATAAAGTTATCGATTTTTTTCATTTTTAACAAAAAAAAAAAAAAAAAAAAAAAAAAGAATTTTTTTTTTTTTTTTTTTAATGTAATATTGAGAATAAAATTGACTTTTTTTTGGATATTTAGTGTTATACTACTTCTCTAATATGGAAATCGTTTGCACTATCATGGAAGATAATTTTTCTAAATAATAATTTTAACAAATTATTTTTACTGATTGAATTTGTATAGGAAAATAGAGAAGAAAGTCATGTGGTGGCCACAACATACTAGTTAGTAAATATTATTTGGCTACGCAATGAGCAAAAGATACATATTTTATTTATTTATTTTTATTTATTTAATTATTTATTATTATTATTATTATTATTATTATTATTTTTTTTTTTTTTTGCATAAATTGAAAGCTAAATATATTCAGCAACTTTTGCCAAATGTTCGTTCGAATAGAGTAAAAATGAAGCAAATTGTCGGCAAAAGAAGGATCTACATTTTAGGTATTTTTCAGAGTTGAAATTTCATAGGGGGGGGGGGTTACACATGCTGCTTATTTAATTTGAAGATCCAATTACTTCATTCACGTTGCAAAAGTTCTTTTTCGTGAACTCACATATCTCACATCTCGGTAAATAAATAAAAAATATGTTAAAGTTCCAAGCCTATAAGGGGTGTGCGTGAGTGAATGTGTCTCTGTCAGTGTATGTGTGTCTGACTGTCTTCAGAGTATCCCCATGACAAATAGTAGCACGAAGTCCAAACTCGGTATTCTAAATGTGTATCCTATAGGGACGCTACACTGAACGTTCCGTTCAGATCAAGCATGGAATGAACAAGATTTTATGTATGCATAAAAGCATGTTTTGTGTGGATTGTGGTATGGAAATCATTCGTCATTCGTTTGCAGGGCTAACCAAAGTATTTGGATACATTGGAAATGGCTGGATTTGTAGTTCATTTTGTATAAGATGTTTTCCAAGTAAGACTAAAATGAAGTGCACACTATTGTTTATAATGCATATAGACACTATACAGGGCCACCCCAAATTTGAGCTAAACGTTTTTGTCTATTGAATGTAATGGATTGGAGTGCTTTGCTGCATTTTACTATGCTGTCGAACATTGCTTAGGAAGGAAAATTTATTTTTCATACCCATAGTGTAAAGAAAGTATTTTTTTAAAGTTCAATTATCAACTTTTTTTTTTTTTTTTTTTTACCACTAAGCGACTTAAAAAAAAAAAAAAAAAAAAAAAAAAAAAAAGCCGCTCTGCAGAAAAAATAACTTATACCTTTTTTTTGTAATAATTTTAAAATTAATGGTTGAAACAAATAAAACTGTCGTGTTTGCATAATACCAAAGGGATGAAATGATACCTATGGACATTTTCGATTTAATAATTCGCTTTGTTACACTCTACGAAGCACTTTATAAAAATCAACATAAAACTTTCTTTTTAAAAATAAACCGTACACTTTGTATTCTGTTATGATTTATTATATGAATTAAACAAGTTACATTTTAATATATGAAATAAAACTTTTTATTTGCTCGATCTAAGTAATATTTTAATAAATATATATATATTCTGTATTGGGTTAATCCCACCTTTATCTGTTTTAATGCACAGTAGCATAGTATTATGCCGTTTTTTTAATATAACTCTCAAAAATTTCACTGTGCTAAGTACTGTAAATAATTTTTCTAGTTCTTGCAATAGTTGCAGGCTACAAATTTCGAATCCTCCTCTCTCTCCCCGCGTTTTTTTATGACTAAACATTTTCGAGTGAATTGAGATTAGGACTGTTTCCAAGTCTAGTAAAGAAAAAATTCTTTGTGGGATTTAACTTAGAGTGCAACCCCCCGTGTCCAAAATATTTTCACCGAAAGAGAAATGCACTAAACACGTGTTTCGCAATTTTTCAAATTCCCTATACATTTCCGAGATAAGAAGAGACGGACTTTTGGTGGGCCCTGCCTGTGTTCATATTTATATATATATTTCTGTTTGGAATCGGTTACTTGTGGACTTATTAAAAATACTTATTCCATTTTTCAATTCTGGTTGTGTTACTGTTTAATCTAATTTACTTTTTTACTTTTTTTTTTCAAGATAGAAACTTGAGTTGTATATTGCTTGAAATTGCTATACAACAATCCGAAATCTTGCATATGCTGACAGAGATGCAAGTTTCCTGATGAATATCATTTCTGGTTTTCATCATTTAAAATTCTATTTTTCATTTCATGAATTCTCTTTTCTTTCAACAGATCCTTCTGGTTAATTTATCTCTTTCCATTTAAACTATTTGATGAATGTTTCTGCTGGATTAATGGATTCTGCAAATTATCTCATCGTTAGGCTTAAATGTTATGTGTGTCATTTCTCTTCTGCGTAAGTACTTTAACATGTTTACTACTCAGTGTACTTAAATTAAATTATCATCGTGACCATAATTTTATACGAAATACATCTCATTTAAAATTTCATTGTTGGTATTTTCATCTATCTTTCATTTGCTGAGTGTTGTAAAGGAATTAAATTATTCAAATTATATATATACATATATATATATATGTTACCGCTAATGTGCAGAAATCAGTTAATCTGCAGATTAGCTAGGTAATCTGCATATTAACGGATTTCGAGCTTTAACGGTAACATGTATACAGTTAAACTCGTTTAATAGGTTCTTGCATAAGAAGTTCATACTTTGAATAACAAATTTTTACAATACTAAACTCGATCTCCTAAGAAGTTTTTATCCGCTTAATAAGTATCAATTTTAATTTCGAATTTTATATTTTGTCTAAGGTGTAGAAATATTTCTCAAGTTAAAAGAGTGGGTGGCGAGACAATAGTTAATTTTAAAGCCTATTTAATGAACTTGAATTAACAGACAAGTATGCAAGAAGACGCTCAATTGAGAGAGTTATTAAAAATATCAGCAGGGAGCGGTAAAAAGTATTATTTAAAAATTTAAGATAGTTGGATATTTTTTTCTTTTTTTTTTTCAGTCACAACTTTCTGAGAAAAATGCTGAAACAAAAAGCCACACATGATTTTTTCTGTAAAAGGAATATCCATGAAGGATAAAAGACAAATATTAAATTGAATAGATAAAAATGAGATGTGTATATCAATTTTAATTTACTGATTTTTTAGGATGAATCTTTTTTATGGAATTATGCTTTTAATAATGTAAAAACCACTTTCTTCCTGTGTTGGATTTTCTAATAGAAGAACATTTTATGATGAGCACCGTTTTCTGATGCTTTTTTTTCTTTTTGACAAACACAAATACTCCACTCGTGTCATTCACATCGTGGCTCGTGTAACCCGAACTCATTTGGATACTGGAAAATTTTTATACAGTAATTCTTTTAAATAGATATCAACGATTAGGCAAATCTAAAATTACCGTACAAATGTCAAGTTTTCTTTTCTCGGAACCTTGGTAACCCGAGTAAAAATGAAATAAACACTTTAACGAACATTAAAACGCAGTACCCAGTAAGTGTATTCCCAAGTATCGAAATAACGAACCATTCGACGGTCCAACGACGGTACTCGTAGCTCTGTTTACTTTGCCCGATGAAGGGCGATACGCTCTGATTTCGACACAAAACGAGGGTGGTGAAGTGTGAGGGATTTGCTTGAAAAGTTCGCCATTCAACATTCGATTTCCGGTGCTTTTCTCTCGTCCCTTTTTCTTATTCATCGAAATATTTGTCGGAAATTCCTTCGACGATTCCCGTCCCACTTCCTTTTTTTTTTTTTTTTTTTTTTTTTAATTTTTTGTTGGGGGGGGGGGGGTATGTGTGCGTGCTTTTTTTTTTCATTCCGGAGTGGACGTCGAGCTGTACAATCTTCCGAAGGGGGAGCGGGGGGAAGAGATCGAGTCGAGAAGGACTCTTCCCGTGGACGGAGCTCATGAAATATTCATCCTCTCTCCTGGATTATTCTTTTGATCGAGACCCCTCCCTTCTGCATTCAGGCAAAGAATATCTACTACGTAGTAGATATTCTTTGATTCAGGGTCTGTTTCTCTCACACCCTCAGATTCCTGATTTAAGAGGCTCCTGTCCCATGCAAATGCGAAATCTTTCTCGGCACACAAACAGTTGTATTCCGAGAAGCTTCACTTTCGGTGTATTTTTAACATGCAACATCCTATGTTAAAGTTTGGTTTGGACCAAAAGGGACATGATTCTTATAAAACTGATAAAAATTTTAGAGAAATTAAGAATTGTGAAATAAATGAATTTTAACAGGATGTGTGCGTAGTGCGACACACGCTCAGGAAGACAGACAGGAGCCCCCAAAAATGCCTTAAAGATCGGATATCGAAGCAAGTCATCTCCTTTCAGCATTTTCTCTTTTATATGCAGTCGGCAGCAAAATGATGGAAGCACTATCAATAATTCCTAATCAAAAGATGGCCACCTAACACTGTTTTGTCAAGGAAATATTGGACGAGTCATGATCTTAGTCTTACACTGTTTATAAAAAAGGAAGTTGGTGATAAAAATTAGCGATCAAACTGGAATGTATATATATATATATATATATATACATACAGTGAAACCTCTCAAGTTGGACACCCCTCTAAGTTGAACGCTTTTTCTCGGAACGGAATGTATCCATAGGATTAACATTATGTCCAACCTCTATAAGTTGGACACTTCTTTAACTTGGAAGTTGGACAGTGAACTACTGTCCTAAGTTGGACACTTTTATCCGATGAGACAGAAAAAGAAGAAATAAATCTTCCATTTTCTCACTCTTATTTTAGAAATTTTATTTATCCCTTGTAGAAAAAACTGTAAATATCTTAAAAAAAAAAAAAAAAAAATGTTTCTTGTCACAATATATTTACCTCTGTCTTATCTTATACAAAATACTTCTTTTCTTCAGTTGAAACATTCACAAATTACTGTAATTTAGTGCATAATGCAAAAATCTTTCTTTTTATTAAATTGCATGAATTATCCTTGCGTTTTTTTTTTTTTTTTTTTTTTTTTTTGAAAATATTCCACCGAGAGCTTACAGGCATGTTTTGACTTAGACTGTTTAAAAATTGGCTTTTAGAAAATACATGGTTGGTAGAGTTCCTCTTCATTTACCCATTTTATTTTTCCTACCAAGTACTATAACTTGAGTGTATAGTTGCACTCAACTTAATATGAAAGAGATCTGTTGTGAAAAACGATGCTGATTCAGTTTGAATGCATATCAGCTGCTATGCTTCAGTTTTAACCATTCACCGGAAAACTACATCTCAGTTTCTAGAGCGAATAAATTCACCAAACGTCATATGTGAGATGGCCGTTATGAAAATGAATATCAGCTTAATTTGGGTGTAGATCAGCATACAGGTGGTGCTACTTTTACTCACATTCTCTGATTTTCTACATGACTATCTTATCTCAGCATCTATTGGATAAAATTGCTCCAAAATGCATGTGCAAAATCTTTATTGTGAGAAGCTATATTGATTAAATTTTCTTGAATGTTAACTGGTAGGTAGCGCTATTATATAAAAAATTATAGAAGAAAGTATTATAATGGCCACAACATAATTTAAATTTAAATTTTAAATCGGCAAATTAATTATTTTTTGTATATAAGTCGTGGATACTTAATTATATTACATGTAAATGTGATTAAAATTTAAAAAGCATGCACAGATACAGTTTAATTAAATCAAGAAAAGTAAGCACCCCTATAAGTTGGACACCTCTCTAAGTTGGACCCTTTTTCTTGGAACCGTAGGTGTCCAACTTAGAGAGGTTTTACTGTATCTATATATATATATAGGGGAGACCCGTGTACCTAGGGCCGCTTTCTTTCAATGCCCAAAAACAGAGCCCTTGACCTGTTTAAAATTAGCAAACTGATATGTACAGTCGGGGAAAAAAAAAAAAAAACGCAGCACTTGATGGTATTTCGTTATTAATTGACGCAGAAAAACTTAATAGACACCATTCAACAGGAAATGAAATGCACTTTCTGAAAATGTCGTCGAATTTTGAATTAGGGGTCATCTACATATTAAAATGAGCCAACTTTGATTTTTTCAATAGTAACACCCAATTTTGACTTCATATTCAAATTTCTGAGTGTCTGGCAGTGCGGAAAAGTATACTGTTAGTATACTTTATCTTTAGTATTCATAGAGTTATGATCAAAAATGTGTTATGGGGCTATCTCTATATGTAGAAAAATAAAATTAAGATCCTACAAGAACTAGACAAAATTATACTGTTTCACACCGGAAATATTTCAAGAAAAAAAAATTATAAAAAGAAATAAAAATATTAACACCTTTGCAGTATCTTAATTATCATGAATTTAGTTTTTTGGATATGTATATACTTTAGTACTTTTTTAGATAATTTTAGGTATATTTAAATACATTACACTTACGATTGGTCAGACAATACTTCTTATAAAAGTGCAATATTTTTCAATTAAAAAGTATCTATCATGGATATACTGATCACCAATAATGCTTAAATTTTCTTTCGTACGTGCAACATAATATACAAACTGAAATAATATAGCTATATATATATATATATATATACAACAACGCATAAACTAAATCTTTTCGGATAAATTATTGTAAGGTTTCATAAAGTAAATATTAAACAATTTTAATAGCACTTACCAGTTTTGGGTCAGTTGAACTCTTTGGAACTGTACGATTTGTTTTATAATTTCTATGAAAATATAATTTTTTAATTAACGCTTTCGCGACTGCTGACGTAGATTCACATCATTTGAAAATCTGTAACAATGCCAGTGGGCGTTTCTTTCGTAATTTGTGTGTTACTTATTTCTTAAGCATGTACCCAGTGTTCATATTTTTGCAATAAAATATACTATGGATAGAAATATATTAATTAGAAAGAATAGTTATAATGTATATCCATCTGTAATATAATTGTGGTACAGAAAATTTGTTTTGAAATATTTTATTTTGAGAGTATTTCAAACAGTAAACCCCGCCTATTTAGTTAATTTTTTCTTCTAGTGTTCGTTTAAAGGATTCTAAATTTATCACCAGTAATCTATGAAGTAAATACCACTTGTGTATATTTTTGTCAATGTAAAATAAGGGGTTTAACACGAATACTCAAAGTCACATTCACTTTTCGTTTCTGTATTATTTTGTTTTGAAGAACGGTAAAAGGCGGGGCATTAGAAAACAGGAATTCTTGATACTAACACAAATGTCTAAAAATCAACATTTTTGTTTCATTTCTTTGCATTTGACATTGTTATTATATAATTTGACCCTTAAATAAAAAGTAAAAGTATTTTGTTCAATTTTCTCCGTTATTTTTTAAGATTTGCTTCGTTATCTCATTCAAATTTTTTAAGAGACGGCCCCCTAAACCACTCCAGAAGAAAGATTTATTTATATCTCGAAAACTAATAACTGGAATGAGCTGCAAATTTGCACACCCATATTTTTCAGCATTAGGATTAATTTTATGTAAAAATTAATATAGGTCATAATTCATAATTTTTATGAATATGAATTTATTAATATTTTTCAGAATTAAAAATATTTTTCAGAATCAAAAGTAATGATGGATTATGTTTGGGTTTCTTCACTGTATCTCGTAAAAAAAAAAAAAAAGTTATATTGATCAAGTTATTTTTTGTGAAGATATTAATAAAAGTTTGAAATATGAATTTAACATTAGCACCTTCAAACTTTGAACGCTTATAACTCTGTGAAAAAATAAGCAAAATATATAATATGTAGACGACCCCCAATTCAAAATTTCCGTTCATTTTCTGAATCTACTCTCAATTCCCCGTCGAATGATACCTATTACATTTTTGTGCATTAAAAAGCAACGGAGTTACATCGAGTGCTGCGTTTTTTTTTTTTCCCCGACTGTACATATCTTTAGGACTAGTTACTTCCAATTCGGATTAATATAAATACTTAAAATAATAAATTCCGACAAATAGAAGATTTTTAAGAAAATTTCACTCGTGGCCCTAGGTACAACACCCTCATTGTACCTAGGGCCATTCTCTCAAATTTAGATTTCACTTTGTAATGAATAGAAAATAAGAATATAAACATGTATTTTATAAAAGAAACAATATCAAGCAATATACTTATTTATCATATAATAATTATCATGTTGTTGCCTTAAATTGAAACACGAAATTTTTCACTTTTTTTTTTCATTGGGATATTCTAACAGAATGTTTTTTTTTTTTTTTTTTTCCTCCTATCCTCCTTCAGTTCCCTTTTTTTTTTTTTTTTTTTTCTGGAGTGTCTCTTGGATTTCTAGATCTCTCTGGTTTTCGGTCACATCTTTTCTTTGCTTAGGTTCGTACCTGTTAAAGCATGACACACGGAGAGATGTTAGATGTTGAAGGTTTCGAAATTTCAACAGGACACGAAACAGACACATCCAGTTCTATCATTGTTGATTCACTTTCTCCCTGGAAAATCTTTTTTTTTTTTTTTTTTTTTTTTTTTTTTTTTAATGGAGGTATCTTGTCTTTCAGTTACATTTGAACTTAAATATTCATCCTCAGTGAATGTGTTTTGATTCATTGGCCATATGCCGGATACACGAAAGCCTGATAGAATGTTTACAACAGTAAAGGCTGACGGATAGGACTTGCCAACATTTTCAGCAACTCCATATATAGTGATTGGTTTACCAGCATCCAATTACTATAGACTGTACTGAGTTTCTTAACACTTTCGCGACCGCTGACGTAGATTCACGTCATTTGAAAATATAAAACTTCACCAGTGGGCGGTTCTTTTGCAATTTGTACGTTATTTGTTTCTAAAAAATATACACAATATTCATATTTGTACAACCAGTAAACTATGGATGCAAATACTTTGATTAGAGAGAGTATGATTATAATACATATCCATTTGTAATATAAATGTGAATACGGAAAATTTTGTTTTGAAAAATTGTAACTTGTGAGAAAACCGCCCACAGGCGGACCTTACTGTCAAAAAGATAAAAACATGCGGTTGCGAAAGTGTTAAAAGGTCCAAGCACACTGGCCCTAGGTACAAGTTTTGGTAACTTCATTCAAAATGCTGTCCACTAAAAAATCCACGGGCAGAGAGGACTAATTAAATATATCATTTATTGCTCAATATAAAAAGCAAATTTATACATTAGAAATGAAAGAAAAATATTTGTTGTTGTTGTTGTTGTTGCTTATCCTCCTTGTCTGACGGAGTCAGACAAGATCCACGAGTTCGTTGACAGTTAGAAAGTCAAAGACCAGAAGAGGATTGATAAAAAGATCCTCCTTAGAGAGTCCCGTGCATTCCAAAAGGTGCTCAGGAGAAGCCTGATGATTTTGGCACTTGGTGCAGGTGGCGAAGGTTTTCCTGCCCTCGATGAAAGTGAGGCACTTGATGTGACCGCTAGCGAGTCTTGAGAGTACAGTTCGGGTACGTCTGTCACACGGGAGGTCAAGGGACAAACCCGGTTTTGAGCCCTTGTACCAATTATGGGTGGGGGGAGTTTTCCACTCCTCCGAGATTTTTAAATTTTCCCGGGAGTATAACTCCTGAAAAGTAAGTGCGGAGGAGGGAGTTGAAGAAATCCTGCAACCCTCCTTAGCAAGATTATCAGCCATTTCATTCCCGTGGAGATTCACGTGTGAAGGTATCCATTGCAAATGAACGTCATGATTTTGTGAAATAAGTTTCAATTTAAGCAGTATAGAGGTGCTGACCTTGTCGCCCACAAGAATCCAATTACTAAGATGGTGAAGAGAACTACGGCTATCAGTCAAGATCCATAGGTCACCATAATCCTCTTCAGAGAGAATAGCTTCTAGTCCCAGGTCTATTGCAATCAATTCACTTCTGAAGACAGAGCAGTAATTTGGATTACGATGAGAAAGAGTCAAGTTGACGTGAGGGGTTTCAATATATATGCCACTACCTGCTAGGTTGTCAATTTTACTACCGTCGGTGAAGATTTTAATGGCATTATTAGGAATGTGGCTTAGGTTTTCCAAGGTCAATTGTCTAAGATGTTCCGAGATGTAGTATGAGAGCTTAAGTTAAAGTGAAAGTGAACCCTGGGGAGTCCTTCTGCAGGATTCAAGCAGCAGTGTAGTGAGTTGGGTTCAACATTACAATTAGGTAGTTGAAGAGAGGCGGCCTGACTGAAAGGGCTGTTCCTCTTTAATCTTTGATGATTACTCCAGCTGTTAAGGTACGTGGAGGTCTTGTTGCAGAGGCCGTAGCTAGAGAGTTTATTATAGTACTTAACAAGGCCAGCTTGTCTTCTAGTATGGAGCGGCTGTAAGTCAGCCTCAAAAAGAACAATTTCAGAAGGACAGCTATGTCTCAAACCAGTGATAATCTGGGCAGCGCTTAATTGAACTTGTTCTAACTTGTTAAGGTTAGTTTTGGATGCATAACAATAAACCGGGAAACCATACTCAAGTATAGGCCTAATGAAAGTCATATATGTTGTTCTAAGGGTTGTTGCGTCGGCTCCCCAGTCTCTACCCGCAATATATTTAAGAATATTAAGACGTTTTCTACTTTTCAATACAATGTGTTCGATATGCCTGTTACTAGTGCACTCTTGGTCCAGAATAAATCTCAGATATTTGGAATGCTTCTCGTAAGTGAGACTCTGTCCCTCCAACTTCAGTTGTGGTTGATAATTATATAAATGCTTGTTGGTTGTGAAGAAGGTGGCAATTGATTTGCGAGGATTAAAACTGATTTTATGTTCCTTGGCAAAGTTGGATACAGCTACAAGAGAATTATTAAGTCTCGATTCAATTTCATTAATATTGTTTCCCGAGCATCACAGTACAATGTCGTCTGCAAACAGTCCCATCCTAACTCTGGTAAAAGTCAGTTTTTCAATGCCAGATATAAACATGGTGAAAAGAGTAGGGCTAAGCACTGAACCCTGGGGAACACCTTGGCTGAGCTTAAATGGTTCTGAAAGAGACTTGTTAACCTTCACCTTGATAGATCTGTGTTGTAGAAAGTCTGAGATCCACGTTAAAGCATTGCCACTGATTTTGAAATAATCATGAAGTTTGAAAATCAGTTTATCCTTCCAAACTCTATCGAAAGCCTTCGTGAGGTCCAGTAAAGCGGCCACGGTGTGGTGAGTGGGTTTGAGATTCTGGGTATCCCTAAAGGATTGACAGAAATATAAAATTTGGTCTGTAGTGCTGTGTCCCTTTCTAAAGCCGTATTGCTCACTGGGCAATAGATTGTTTTTATCCAGGTAATATTGTACTCTTATTAAAATCATTTTCTCCATGATTTTACAAGACATGTTAGTCAGAGCAATAGGACGACGTGACCTCGTTGAAAATGACTTCGTTGAAAAATATTTGACTTGCCTTTGTAAAATAGCTGAAGAGGATGAGCTGCAAAATTTTACTTAAAACCATGTAAATTCGTTTTCTACGTGTAACTTGTGAAAACTTTCTCCTCAAAAATTCCAAAGTATAGTTGTAAAAGTAGCAGTTGGTGTTGTTACTTGCTCAATTGAGTAATAAAACTTAAAATTAAATATTATTCAAATAAAGTGGGGTGGCCCTCTAGGAACAGGATGGCCCTAGGTACACGGGTCTCCCGTATACATGAAAAGTGTGCTTCAATAACTTTGCTGCCGACTGTAATTATCTCGTGTTTTAAGTTGTGAGATCAAAGGATTGTAACTGAGCCAACGAGCTCCCCGGGATACTAATAAGACTAAAACACTGTGGAAATTAATCTTCAGTGTTCAGCCATCAGTCAACAATAAAAATGCAACATTTCATAATCAAATCAAATTAACTTGCTATTTAAGGAAATAAACGAGTGGAAAAAATCAACGCAAAAGACAAAGACAATATTAATAACCAAAAAGCCATATGGAGAAGGAGATTGGCAAAAACCAGGAGATGCAGTTAGGAAGATCACAATAAGTAACTGTGGAGGCAGCACAAACCTGCCGTGAGATCTAATTTAAAACTCTGTAATATTTAAATATTTAATGACATATCAAATAAAAGTAAACGGTGTTTTTCTTTTTAATATTCAGTATTATTGCACAAAACGTCAAGTGATTAGAATTTTAGACCATTACCGCCGTCTTGCGGAAAATTATATTTATAGACTAGCGGGTCAGTATTTTCAAATAAATCACTATAATTAATGAATCACTAACAGTAACCTTTAGTCTTAAGAAAAGAAATTAAAAAAAAAAAAAAAAAAATCCCTTTTCCGCAAGCTTAAAGGCAAAGGTAGATTCCTTTACGTTAATGTAACAATTGTAAAAAAAAATTTTACATATGCATTAATACCTAGCCAATGGCTTTGCTCCCACACATTGCATTATTTACGTCGGTATTCTGTTTTCAAGAAATTTAATTTTCAACTACAAAAGGGTTTTATTCATTCTACTTAAAATTTTAGGCTAAATTTATTGGTTTGTAAACGTTTCAATTTTTTAAAATTCAAGCTCATAATCATTCAACAAATAAAAGCCTTAAAGATATACAATCCCAGCAATGGTGAATCCCGGAGGGGGCTATTGGGCTACACCCTACTCCCCACCCACGCTTAATCAAAATTATATTTTTTATTTAAAATCTATATAACTGTTGTTCAATATCTTTCTTTTAAAAGAAAAAGTAATAGAAACGTGAAAATGCACTTGTGATCTTACTAGTTCTGGTAAGCCTGGCGTTGCTATGGTTCAAGTCAAATACAGATAAGTGGGAGCGGTTTTTAAATAGTTATTTTATTGTAATTTTTATTGAATTATTGAAAGTTTTGTATTCTGTTTTTGTGATTCTTATTGTCAGATGAGTAAAAACTGTGTCAGATGAGTGAAACTGTTTTGGTTCACATAAGCTGGAACATTAACATTAGTTAACATTTGACCATTTGGCACCGCAGAACTTCAATGTTAATTGTTATGAATTAAGTAAATTGTATGATTTGGCGAGGTTTTGGTGGCAAAACTTGCGACTTAGCAATGAAATTTGTGATTTGGCGGCAAAAGTTGATAGTTGACGACGAAATTTTTACTTGGCGACAAAATTTGGAGATGGAGAAAGGCAGCTTTGGCGTCATTAGATTTTCTTTCCACGCGAAAACCTCATATCTCTTCACAGACCAATATCTTGTTTCGACAAGATAAAAAGTCAAAGGAAGCTGTAACGTATTACTCTCAATCGTAAATTTTAAATTCTTGCCTAAACTGACATTCTAAACTATTCACCACAAACGATATTTGTATTAAGATTGACGTATTATTTTAATTTTATATTTTTAAATGATTAATTAAAGCGTTTAACAACGTTTTTTATTAACACACTTTTATTAACTTGATATGATGCAACTAGTAATGTATGTAACGGAATTTTGCAATTCAATTTTCGGCAACTTCTTGTCGTCCAAAGGACCTGACATTTTGCACACGACTTTATAATCAATGACAGTACTGGATAGAAGTGTTTCCAGGCATTTTTCCCATCTGGGGCAGGTTCCAAGGGCAAACAAAAAATCTATACTTATACAAAACAATCGTATGTGACACAGGATTTGCATGTATTTGTATAATGTCGAGTGGCAACAATTAATTTTTTTTATTAAAGATTTAAAAGTATGTAATAGTTTTCTAAAACCTTTATTAGTTCATTTTTCAATAAAAGTGTTCTTTATTTTTTTTTAAATGGTATAATTTTATTTATCAAAACAAGGGAATTCGAGTAATAAAGTACTTTAATTTAAATTTAAATTTTCATGAAAAAAAACTTCAACGGAAAATTCAATAAAATCGTACCTAGTTCATTTGTTAAAGGGATACCTAAATGTCCCCAAATTTATTACCTTTTCTACCATGACAGTTTAATTCGTTTAGCATAGATTTACAAGTTTATATATATATATACGATGACATTTATCTTTTACATTATAGCATCTATGTTATAAAGCTAAGTCTAAATCTGCTTAGCCCTAAGATATGTTGATTTTATTTACTTATTTTTACTTCCTTATACAAAGTATAAGGAAGTATAGTAACCCCGATTTGCGAAATGGATTTTGTATTTCACATTGCTCGAAAACGAATGATCGCTGAATGTTGCCAATTTATACGTGTGACAGTCATGATGTCTAGTTGCACACCTGCAAGTTTCGTCTTAACACGAGCTCTCGTTTTAGAGATATAAGCGACTTTACACGATTTTTCGTGACGTCTGTATGTATGTGTGTCTGTGTGTGTGTGTGGGGGGGGTGTATGTCGCATAACTCAAAAACGGTTGGACGTAGAAAGTTGCGAATTGGTACATAGGTTTGTTATAACATCTAGTTGTGCACCTCCCTTTTTGGACTTTATATGATTTTCCGTTTTGGAGATATTTAGGAAAATTACGTTCATAATGAGCAAAATGTATCAAAAAACGGTACTAGCTCAAAAACGGTTTGGACAAATCTTGCAATTTAACTGGCTTCTCGACTAGTTAGACATTTAAAACTTTCAGAAAAGTTCAAAAAACGTTGACATGAGTCCCCCCCCCCCAAGGCACAACTTTGACATGAGTCCCCCCCAAGGCACAACTTTGACATGAGTCCCCCCCCAAGGCACAACTTTGACATGAGTCCCCTCCCCAAGGCACGACTTTGACACGAGTCCCCCCCAATGTACAACTTTGACATGAGTCCCCCCCAAGGCACAACTTTGACATGAGACCCCCCCAAGGCAGAACTTTGACATGAGTCCCCTCCCCAAGGTGCAACTTTGACATGAGTCCCCCCCAAAGCACAACTTTGACATGAGTCCCCCCAAGGTACAACTTTGACATGAGTCCCCCCAAGGCCCAACTTTGACATGAGTCCCCCCATCGCCCAACTTTGACATGAGTCCCCCCAAAGTACAACTTTGACATGAGTCCCCCCAAGGCACAACTTTGACATGAGTTCCCTCCCCAAGGCACGACTTTGACATGAGTCCCCCCCAATGTACAACTTTGACATGAGTCCCCCCAAAGCACAACTTTGACATGAGTCCCCCCAAGGCAGAACTTTGACATGAGTTCCCTCCCCAAGGCACAACTTTGACATGAGTCCCCCCAAGGCACAACTTTGATATGAGTCCCCCCCAAGGTACAACTTTGACATGAGTCCCCCCCAGGCCCAACTTTGACATGAGTCCCCCAAGGCCCAACTTTGACATGAGTCCCCTCAAGGAACAATTTTTTTTTTTAAATGTATGCATGCATTTTTTAATAATATTTTTAGCCAACTGTTTCGGGTCCAGTGACAATGTTTTTTAACATTATGTATATTTTTAAAAGTGTATAAGGAAGTCATGTGGTGCCCACATCAGATTTTTTTTTATTAACTTTTATTTGTTTAAAATCACGGATAAAATTTTATTTCATTTTTCTCAGTACATTTTTGTAATTGTGACGTAATATTTTCTGTCAAACTTTTTTTTTTTTTTTTTAAATCAGATTATTATATTGTTTAAAAACATGATTAAAATTTTATTATATTTTCAGTGATCTTTTTTATTATCATTTGCACGTGACATAAGCATCAGATTATAAATTTTTGCAATGAAAGCTATAGAAAATGACAGCTTCATCACAAGAAAAATCACTTTTCAACTTGTAACTTTTAAGCAATTGAAGTTATCGAAAACGTTTAAATACAAAAGTTGTTCTTTAGGGTAAGGCGGTCATTCGCCTGATTTGAAGTATTTTCCTATTTTCAATATTAAAGAAATTATGGGCAAATGAAAATTTCCACCACCCCACCATTTCCACCCCCTTTGAAAGGATACCCCGTCTACGAACTCGACCGAGATTTTTACTGTCCTGACAACATATCCCTAGCTGGTTAAATTTAAATAAAAATTACTCCAGTTATCGTGTTCACAAGTTAACATGGGAAAAAGCGTTATACATGTACTAGCAGGCTACGCCCGCTTCGCTGGCCACTATATTTAAATGAATCTCCAAAAGAATTGGATCATTATTTATTTTTCACATCACATTATAAATAAAAACTAAAATAATTACATTGGAATCGCTCTAGACCTCGCATCGGGTACTCGCTGACTACGGCAGCTCTTTCTCTGCCCGCACTGTATCGGGAGCAGGTTCCCACTGCCTGCAGAAATCTCTTTCCTATGTATTTCAATATGGGTATTTATTGACGATAGGTGGGTCTGCCATTATTTAAGAACTACGATTTTAAAGATAACTGTATCTCAGCGTCTATTAAATATTTTAGTTTTTGAACCAAGTATTTTATTGCTCATGCTATTTACACTGTATTACAATTTGATTCCGACCAATGTAATGAAATAAAATAAAAAGTAGATTTTCTTTTAGAAGGAATTAAATACATAAAAAAAACAAATAAATTCCAATCAGTTTAATCCTTTCTACTATATACTACAATTATTTCCTGACAAATACTATAAATTAGGAAAAAAAAAAAAAAAAAAAACTTTTAAAGAAATTAAATTAACAAATGAAAAATAATTGTTGTTATACTACAAAAATTATACATAAACATAACTGTTATAAATACGTTTTTAAATTTTAAATTTAATGTATTTAATTTTTTCTACAGCGTTACCATTTTATTTTCAATAAATATAATAAATTAAAAAGAGAAAAAAAGATTCGCCCTCAAATAAATGTATTAAATAAAAAATAAATTGCATAATATAGCCGTTGCTAAGATATGCAGACGATTACAATCGAAGAATAAATTCATGAAAAATGAAACATAAAAGCCAACGTTTAAAATCGAATAAACATTAATTTAAAAAATTCAAATTAGAAATTAGAAAAAATCTCGATGAGGTGCACACCTGTAGGGTCCCAGGTACCTATATGCCAAAATTGGAAGCTGTGCGATCAGTAGTGTGTTAGTATTGTTCATGTTTAGATAAATGTATTTATTTTCCTGTTGGAAAAGAAAATAAACTGGTATTTTTATTTATTTATTTTTTTTTTATTTTTTTTTTTTTTGGCAACAGTTAAATTAAGGATTAAATTTAAATGGCTAATATTTTGCTATTATTAGCTTATTATTTTCATATTTTTATTAATTAAAAGAAAACTAAACAGAAATTCGAAATTCTGATTGCGATGTGCGCAATGATCCTTCGGGGGGCACCTTTGTGTTAAATCTCGTGACTGTCCGAGCTACCGTTTTCGAGAACAGTGAAATATACATACAAATATTGCTCACTTAATAGTATAAGATATAAACTTTTGAACGGAGGGTGGTTTTGGGTTCTAGGTGTCATGATCGGTGAAGATATGAAGAAATTTTCCAGAAGTCGTGTCATGAGAACCATTGCAATAGGTAGGTCTCCTATAAGGAATCTACCTAAAACAAAAAAACCATTTCTGATCGGGTAAAAAGTCGCCCCGGGTCCCCACTGCCTTCGGCAGCGCAGTCCCGTACGCGCTGCGCGCGCGTATTCCTTCCCTGACCCTTCGTGCCCCCTAAAAAAAAAAAAAAAAAAAAAAAAATCTGATCGGGTAAAAACTTACTTCATGAACAACATTAATTAATATCCTCGTCACGATTAAGTCGGTTGGGATGCTCCGAGCTCCGCCAAAGCCTTGAACATGTCTCCGCAATCCGCGTGACACTCGCACGGCTTGCCAGTGCTCCTTTTTGCATGCGTGTTCCAGAACGGACATTATTATGCTACTCACTTTTTAGTTCATTTTTATTTTTTATTTCCTTCTCGTAATTTTTTTTTCTCCGTAAATGCCCAGAGATATTCTATGAGATTATATTCAGGACTTCGTGGAGGATGGGGCAGTACTTTTTGTACAGCAACCATTCTCTTAGAATCCGAGCGTTATGCTTAGAATCATTGTCTTTAACAAAATAATAGTTTCTATTTAAATTTAATTTTGCAGCTGTGCCTGCTAAATTCTGTTTTAGAATATTTAAATATATCACTTTGTCCACTGTACCTTCGATAAACAGTAAATTTTCAACACCCCAAGCAGCCATCGCACCCCATATCATAACGCTACCACCACCATGTTTAACAGTTTTTTTCATGTTAGCGATATATAGTGCTGTTCCTTTTCTTCTCCGTGCAAAGCGGCGGCCATCGGATCAAAACAAATTAAATTTTGATTCGTCTGTAAAAATAACAGATTTCTTGGGGTTTTCCAATGTAGACTTTAGCATATTCAAGACGTTTTCTCACATTTCTGACAGATAAGTATGGTTTCTTTTGAGGTACAGTCGGTCAAAAAAAAAAAAAAAAAGAAAAGAAACAACCCCGTCTATCTCATCAGTAAATTGTTGCAGAAAGACACCGAAGGTGCCATTCGTCAGGGAATTTCGTCCTGTTTTAAGCGTAAAAAATAAGCTTAAGGGGTCGTCTCCATATTGAAATTGTGTCAAACTTTAATTTTTTCAATGGTAACATATAATTTTGATTTCGGATATCGATTTTACAGTCAATTTCATTTCCAGATATAAATTTGGAAATCATATTATCTATAAGTTTAGTATACACATCTAAAATTTCGAGCTTCTAATGTTGAATTCTGATTACATATTTATATTCATATCCCCTGCATATTTATTTATTTTATTTTATTTTATTTATTTATTTATTTTTGCCTGTTTTTTTTTTTTTTTTGTTGTTTTTTTTTTTTACTTTCTTCTATATTCAATAGAAGAAAGTATTGGATTCATAAAAATTTTAAACCTCGGGTTCTTGATGGATTTACACGTTTTGAGAGCTGTAGAACACGATTTGACCATTTTTAGAAAATGTCCGTCTGTCTGTGTGTGTGTATGACAAAATTTTGTGGCAACTGTATCTCAGGAACTACTGCATAGAATTTCATACAAGTTGGTATGTAGTTGCGCCTTGGCATAAATTAGTGCCTATCAACTTTTGGTAAAAATTGTCTTACAGGTTGCGTTGCCATCCCGCTTTTTCTAAATTTTTAACATGGTGATATAGGACAAAAATTTGTATAAATGTGCATAAAGAGAATTATTTTCTAGTAATCATTATGAAACTTACAAGAATTATTCATAATAGAGATAGTCAACTGAGAAAAAAATTTTGTATGTGTAGGAGCCTCGTCACCCCCCCCCTGGAGGGGAAGTCCCCCATCGAGGGGAGTAAATTTTCAAGATGGGTATCTTTCGAAAGGTCTCTCGTCAATACCTTTAAAACGAATGGTTGAACTATAAATCTGTGATAATTTGAAACAAAGTTTTGGTTTTTTTTTTTACTTTTAACAAAAAAAAAAAAAAAAAAAAAAATTACGAAATTTAATTAAACATGGTATTTAGTTGGCCCCTGACATAAACTGGTGCTGATTAGATTTTGGGGATCAATCACTCAACAGGTGGCGCTGTGATCGTTTTTTTTTTTTCTAAATTTTTAACATGGCAGTATAGGACAAAATTTCGTATAAATGCACATAATGAGAGTTATTCTTAACCTGTGATTGTAAAATTTTTATGAATTATTGATAATAGTAGTAGTTAATTAGTAAAAAAAATTTTGTGCATGTGGGGGCATCGCTCCCCCCCCCCCCCTCTGGGTGGAAGTACCCCCCGAGGGGTCGGGTAAATTTTCAAGATGGGTATCTTACGAAAGGTCTCGTTGATAATAGTAGTAGTTAACTAGTAAAAAAAAATTGTGCATGTGGGGGCATGAGTTCCCTTCCTGGGGTGTAAAGTTTCAAGATGGGTATCTTTCGAAAGGTCTCGTTAATGCCTTTAAAAGGAATGGTTGAACTATAAATCTGTGATAATTTAAAACAAAGTTACCTTTTTTTTTTTTTTTTTTTTTTTTACTTTTAACAAAAAAAAAAAAAAAAAAAAAACTTAGAAAAAGAAAAATCGCTTTAAAAAAAAAAAAAAAATATTGTTAGTGAATGAATTTGTATAGGAATATATAGAAGAAAGTCTTGTGGTGGCCACAACATACTAGATTCCTTTTTACGAGGACAAAAAGAAAAATTGTCATTATGGTCTATGCTCCCAAACATTTTAAAGGGCGATAGTATCTAAACGCCTTATTTTATTGAACTGAAAATTTATGTACATGTTATAGATTACCGTCTCACGAATTGCATAGATTTCCCTTACAGATTTTTACACGGACACAATGAAAAACTAGTATGTTGTGGCCACCACAAGACTTTCTTCTATATTTTCCTATACATATTCAATCAGTAACAATATAAAAAAAAAAAAAAAAAAAAATCGATAACTTTGTTTTAAATTATCACAGATTTACAGTTCAACCATCCATTTTAAAGGTATTGACGAGATCTTTCGAAAGATACCCATTATCAAAATTTACCCCCCCGGGGGGTACTTCCCCACCAGCGGGGGAAGCGATAACCCACATGCACAGAAATTTTTTCCTGTTAACTATTATCAATAACTCATACTATTTTTACAATCACAAGTGAAAAATAACTCTCATCATGTACATGTATACGAAATTTTGTCCTATACTGGCATGTTAAAAATTTAGAAAACATGAGATCACAGCGCCACCTGTTGAGCGATTGATTCCCAAATGTAATCAGCATCAATTTATGTAAGGGACCAACTAAATACCAAGTTAGGTTAAATTACGTTAAAAAAAAAAAAATTCGTTAAAAGTAAAAAAAATCGATAACTTTGTTTTAAATTATCACAGATTTATGGTTCAACCATTCGTTTTAAAGGTATTGACGAGACCTTACGAAAGATACCCATCTTGAAACTTTACACCCCAGGGGGGGAACCGATGCCCCCACATGCACAAAATTTTTTTCCTAGTTAACTACTATTATCAACGAGACCTTTCGAAAGATACCCATCTTGAAACTTTACACCCCAGGGGGGGAACCGATGCCCCCACATGCACAAAATTTTTTCCTAGTTAATTACTACTTTTGTCAATAATTCATATTAATTTTACTATCACAAGTTTAAAATAATTCTCATTATGCCCATTTATACGAAATTTTGTCCTATACTGCCATGTTAAAAGTTTGCATAAAATGCGATCACAGCGCCACCTGTTGAGCAATGGATCCCCAAATCTAATCAGCATCAGTTTATGTGAGGGTGCAACTAAATACTAAGTTTGGTTAAATTTCATTTATTGGTTCGTGAGATACAGCGTCCACAAAAAAATGATACAGACAGACAGAGACATTTTCTAAAAACTATTAATTCGTGTTCTGGACATCCCAAAACGTGTAAATCCATCAAAAAATGGAGGCCGAAAATTTTCACGAATCCAATACTTTCTCTATATTACATATAGAAGAAAGTAAAAAAGGCATAACAGAAATCTAATTTCAATAAAAAGCTTCTGAAAATGCGGTAATAAAACATCAGTTTTGAACCACGGTGCCCCTTCCCCCACACACACGCAGGAGTTAACAGATCCCTCTGTATTAGCCTTTTCGGACAGAATGTTTTTTATAGTACGAAATGTCCACATTAATATGCTCATTAAAATTATATTCCTTTTGATGTGTTTAGAGATTTCTAGATGAATGAAATGCATTGAATAATAGAAAATAAATTTGTTGAATCTGACCTAAAAGAAGAAAAAAAGTCCCTTTTCGGCTTTAAGCTTGCCGAAAAGGGACTTTTTCAATTTTCAACTACAAAAGGGTTTTATTCATTCTACTTAAAATTTTAGGCTAAATTTATTGGTTTGTAAACGTTTCAATTTTTTAAAATTCAAGCTCATAATCATTCAACAAATAAAAGCCTTAAAGATATACAATCACAGCAATGGTGAATCCCGGAGGGGGCTATTGGGCTACACCCTACTCCCCACCCACGCTTAATAAAAATTACATTTTTTATTTAAAATCTATATAACTGTTGTTCAATATCTTTCTTTTAAAAGAAAAAGTAATAGAAACGTGAAAATGCACTTGTGATCTTACTAGTTCTGGTAAGCCTGGCGTTGCTATGGTTCAAGTCAAATACAGATAAGTGGGAGCGGTTTTTAAATAGTTATTTTATTGTAATTTTTATTGAATTATTGAAAGTTTTGTATTGTGTTTTTGTGATTCTTGGTTCACATAAGCTGGAACATTAACATTAGTTAACATTTGACCATTTGGCACCGCTGAACTTCAATGTTAATTGTTATGAATTAAGTAAATTGTATGATTTGGCGAGATTTTGGTGGCAAAACTCGCGACTTAGCAATGAAATTTGTGATTTGGCGGCAAAAGTTGATAGTTGACGACGGAATTTTGACTTGGCGACAAAATTTGGCGAGCTTGGAGATGGAGAAAGGCAGCTTTGGCGTCATTAGATTTTCTTTCCACGCGAAAACCTCATATCTCTTCACAGACCAATATCTTGTTTCGACAAGATAAAAAGTCAAAGGAAGCTGTAACGTATTACTCTCAATCGTAAATTTTAAATTCTTGCCTAAACTGACATTCTAAACTATTCACCACAAACGATATTTGTATTAAGATTAACGTATTATTTAAATTTTATATTTTTAAATGATTAATTAAAGCGTTTAACAAGGTTTTTAATTAACACACTTTTATTAACTTGATATGATGCAAATATTAATGTATGTAACGGAATTTTGCAATTCAATTTTCGGCAACTTCTTGTCGTCCAAATGACCTGAAATTTTGCACACGACTTCATAATCAATGACAATACTAGATACAAGTGTTTCCAAGCATTTTTCCCATCAGGGGCAGGTTCCAAGGGCAAACAAAAAATCCATACTTACTATCGTATGTGACACAGGATTTGGATGTATTTGTATAATGTCGAGTGGCAACAATTAATTTTTTTTAATAAAGATTTAAAAGTATGTAATAGTTTTCTAAAACCTTTATTAGTTCATTTTTCAATAAAAGAGTGTTCTTTATTTTATTTTATTTTATTTTATTTATTTTTTTTTTTTTGAATGGTATAATTTTATTTATCAAAATAAGGGAATTCGAGTAATGAAATACTTTAATTTAAATTTAAATTTTCATAAAAATAAACTTCAACGGAAAATTCAATAAAATCGTACCCAGTTCATTTGTTAAGGGGATACCTAAATGTCCCCAAATTTATTACCTTTTCTACCATGCCAGTTTACTTCGTTTAGCATAGATTTACAAGATTTTTTTTTTTTATTTTTTTATTCGATGACATTTATCTTTTACATTATAGCATCTATGTCATAAAGCTAAGTCTAAATCTGCTTAGCCCTAGATATGTTGATTTTATTTACTTATTTTTTATTAACTTTTATTTTATTTGTTTAAAATCACGGATAAAATTTTATTTCATTTTTCTCAGTACATTGTTGCAATTGTGACGTCATATTTTCTGTTAAATTAAACTTTTTTTTTTTTTTTTTTTTTTAATCAGATTATTATATTGTTTAAAAACATGATTAAAATTTTATTATATTTTCAGTGATCTTTTTTATTATCATTTGCACGTGACATAAGCATCATATTATAAATTTTTGCAATGAAAGCTATAGAAAATGTCGGCTTCATCACAAGAAAAATCACTTTTTAGCTTGTAACTTTTAAGCAATTGAAGTTATCGAAAAAGTTTAAATACAAAAGTTGTTCTTTAGGGTAAGGCGGTCATTCGCCTGATTTGAAGTATTTTCCTGTTTTCAATATTAAAGAAATTATGGGCAAATGAAAATTTCCACCCCCCATCATTTCCACCCCCTTTGAGCAGGATACCCCATCAACGAACACGACCGAGATTTTTACTGTCCTGACATTATATCCCGAGCTGGTTAAATTTAAATAAAAATTACTCCAGTTATCGTGTTCACAACTTAACATGGGAAAAAGCGTTATACATATATATATATATAATCGTTTTACGAAATCGTTGCAGCTTTCTCTGCTTTATGAAGTATGCGCCCCTTGAAGGTATGCTTCTAATTTTAAGCATTTATATCCAATTGATTATGTGGTTTATTATCTTTTTTCTCTTTCACAAGTTTAATGGTCCTTTTAGGTAGATTCCTTATAGGAGATCTACCTATTGCAATGGTTCTCATGACACGACTTCTGGAAAATTTCTTCATATCTTCACCGATCATGACCCCTAGAACCCAAAACCACCCTCCGTTCAAAAGTTTATATATATATATATAACGCTTTTTCCCATGCTAAGTTTTGAACACGATAACTGGAGTAATTTTTATTTAAATTTAACCAGCTCGGGATATGTTGTCAGGACAGTAAAAATCTCGGTCGAGTTCGTAGATGGGGTATCCAGCTCAAAGGGGGTGGAAATGGTGGGGGGTGGAAATTTTCATTTGCCCATAATTTCTTTAATATTGAAAATAGGAAAATACTTCAAATCAGGCGAATTACCGCCTTACCCTAAAGAACAACTTTTGTATTTAAACTTTTTCGATAACTTCAATTGCTTAAAAGTTACAAGTTAAAAAGTGATTTTTCTTGTGATGAAGCCGACATTTTCTATAGCTTTCATTGCCAAAAATTTATAATCTGATGCTTATGTCACGTGCAAATGAAAATAAAAAAGATCACTGAAAATATAATAAAATTTTAATCATGTTTTTAAACAATCCGCGATTGTAATGAAATGCTCGCCCTCTGGTGGGCTAAGGCGAAATTATCACACCACTGCATATCATCATATTATGCAATCGATTTTCCATGATGTAATGGCGGAGAAAGAACAATTATTAATCCACGTGGCTATTATATTTACTAACAACTGTAGTTCAGAGAGCGCCATCTATCGATCATTACAAACGCGGATATAATAATCGGATTTTTTCTCTATATATTAAAAAAAAGTAACTGTCGCTGGCGTCAATTTTTTTTGTCTGCGACAGCAACTTCTCGCGGAGGGCAGGGTTCTCCGCGTCATGAGATATATCAGTGTATTCCGAGTGCTTTAAGGAAGGCATTTCAGCTGCTTAGAAATTTCTATCATTTTAATTAACGAAGTTATTAAGTAAAAACGCGGGTTTATAAAGGTACTCTATTTGCCACCGGAGGGAAAAGTTTCTCTTATGACGTTTTTTTCTGTGTCTCTGACGTCACTTTCCTCAGGAAAATTAAAATGTGATCAATGGTGTAAATAAGAAAAATTGAATAATTGGCATCTTTGAGATGCTCGAGAGAAGAAAAAAAATATTTAGAATAGCAAAACATTTGAAAATAACCGATATTTTTAAGATATTACGTAAAAATTTTATAAAGATGAAACGAAAATTAATTTATATTTTTAATTTAGTTTATATTATGGTATAACTTCACTATATCCCCACAGCTGAATTTGGCGATTTTCCTTTGGCGCCGTTTTGAATGATAACGATGTCGTTCTGGACTGTTTTCGATATAATATGGCAGCCTATATGTTGTTTATTTTGGATTTATGAATTTATGTTTTATGATTTAGATTATGATTTTATCATTTGATTTATGATTTTATGATTTAGATTATGATTTTATGATTTTTAGATTTATGAGTTAACCATAATCGCCAAAAAAAAAAAAAAAAAAAAAAAAAAAATCGCCAAATATCGTTGTGGGGATATACTGAAGTTGTTCCTTTATTTTAACGTTAGGCGAAAAAGATTTAGTAATGAATACCATGATTATGCTAAACAATTATTGGTATAGAGTTAGAGATTAAGCGCAGACATTTTTAAAATGGAATTTATGAGATAAAAATTTATATTAGTTTATATAAAGATTTAGTTTTTTAACTCAAAACATATTTAATAGGATAGATCTTTACTATGACCAATTTAGCGATTTTTAAAATTTAGAAATGAAGCTCGTACGTTTTTCGCCAAGGAATTCATTTACGCAACCACAATAGCCATTTTAACTCTAGCCATGCCTTCCTATAGAGATTAATTATAAAATAGTGCAATAATCATGATAATAATAATAAAATCCGCAACCTATTTTTGTTTTTTAAGCATTGATATAAAACTCTGCAGAAAACAGAATTTAATACAACAGGATTTTATATATATATATATATATATATAAAGGAATGTAGTAACTGCATTGCTAAAATATTGTAGTTACAGCCAATACAGGACCTCATTGGCTGACTTTAATTTTTTCATTTATTTTGACGATGACTTAAATTATCTATAGCAATTATGCATGTCAAGATTTTCGAGCAATTATGCATGTCAAGAACTTCTAAGCTACTTCGGTGCCAAATTTAAAATTTCGCCAAGAGGTTAAACTGTACCATTGTTTTAGAACGACTTTTTTCAATTTTATTTTAAATATTTTTCAACTTAACTCACGAAGGAAAAAAAGAAGAAATTTTTTTATTTGGTCTAAATGTACAAAATATCTCCAGGTAAAATATCCGTTTTTCGTTCTGTTCATTATTAGAAAGAAAATGGCTGAAGTAGTTTTTCCTGTACCATTGATGTCTTTATAAATTAAATTAAATATTTCCAGTATCATTAAATTTCCTTCTCCACGCTCATTTTTATTTTCTAAATTTAATATTACATAATATATGTGTAAAAAAATGAAGGTATAGTAGTACATATCCAGAAGTTGTAGCCAACAAATATTCAGACCAAAATCAATACAAGTTCAGGAGATATTAACAACTATTAAGATGCCATGATAATATATATATCCAGTAGATATCGCCAACAATAATAATTATTCATAAGATACCGCCAGCAAGTATTCAGGAGCAATCATCAACACTTATTCAGAAAATATTGTCAACAAATATTCAAAAGCCATCCAATTTATGAATGGTGATGGTCTATCTCGAATACTTGAAACCGGCATTTCATTTTACAATTCAATCAAAGATGAATTTTTCACCTATCGGTAGATTTCGAAAAATGTGATTTTTTTTTTTTTTTTTTTTTTTTTTTTTTCCCTGATTTAACTTAGTATTGATATAACTTTAGTATATCCAGCTGAATTTGGCGATTTTTTTTTTTTTTTTTTTTTTTTTTTGGGCATCGTTTTCATCGATAACGATGTCGTTCTGGACTGTGTGCGATATAGTATGGCAGCCTATATGTTGTTTATTTTGATTTTATGTTTTATGTGGATTTATGATTTTATGTTTTATAATTTATGATTTAGGTTACGATTGTATCATTTATGATTTAGCCATAATCGCCAACAAAAAGTCGCCAAATACCGTTGTGGGGATATACTAAAGTTGTTCCTTAGTATTTAATACAGTTTAAGAAATTAAATGGTAAAATCATATATTGACAGGCATCTTGGCAAATTCATGGTGTAATACAATAAGTGGCGACAATGCAAAATCGCTATCTGAAAGAAATTGTCCTGTCGTACTACTACTACTAATGAAATTTTTAAAAATAATTGCAATAATCGCATAAGATATTTATCTTCAACCTGACTAAATCATATTCTACACTGTTAAAAATTTCAACAGAAAACTCTGTGTAATCTATTATCTTAAGTCTTACGTAAAATTACAGAGAAAAATAAACGAAGATGTTAAAAAACTTATTTTATACATTCATTTTAATAACTAATATTTAATTAATTAATTATTGGGGAGAATATATTTCGAACTTGGAATGCTTTTTCTAAAGTAGAAACTGTCATTTTTAATATTAATTAAAAAATTAAATAATAAAATTGCGTAAAAATGCAGAATAAAGATTGAGAATCTCGATTATTTACTTTTAACAAAGAATTACTGTCAATTTACAGAGACTCTGGATAAATATTTACATTAAATTTACATAAATTTTTAACAGTGTAGAAAAAATGCACTTTAAAAAGTTGTATCTTTAGTGTTGGAAGCACCATTTTAAACCTTGCTGTACGCTGGAAATAAATGCAGAGTATTACATATTGTCCTAAATTAACTAAAAAAATTCAATAGTAAAAAAAATATATAGGCATTAGAAAAAATAAGTTCGTAATTTCTTTAATCAAGCAATAACACCCAAAAAATTCATCGTCAAACAGTGACAAAAATTTAACGAGTCGATCATATACTAAAGTTGTAACGCTAAATGATTTAGATGTCAAGAATTTCTCTCTGTTCTAAATAATTAGTGCTATGGTTGTTTATTTTATGTTCTCTCTCAAAATAATGGCAAATTGTTATTAAATTGTCGAACATTATAACAGATTTTTGACATATTATAAACGATATAATATTAAATATTGTGTATTTCAATGCGATACCAAATATGGTGAATTTCTATAATATTGTTCCACTCTCTTGTGTTATGTATTATTAATATTCCAATTCAATGAAAGGCAAAGCTGCGAATAGTCAGGAGAATCCCGCAGGGATTAATGAGCGAAGAGAGTCGGGGGGAGGCGAAGCCTTCCTCGGGGGTTGGTGAGCGGAGCGAGCAGGGGGCAGAGCCCCCTAGTTTAAAAAAAAAAAAGTTTAATTTAACAGAAAATATGACGTCACAATTACAACAATGTACTGAGAAAAATGAAATAAAATTTTATCCGTGATCCCCTCTGGGATTCACCATTGCTGGGATTGCTGGGACAAATAAAATAAAAGTTATTACAAAAATAAGTAAATAAAATCAACATATCTTAGGGCTAAGCAGATTTAGATAGATGCTATAATGTAAAAGATAAATGTCATCGTTTAAAAAAAAAAAAATCTTGTAAATCGATGCTAAACGAATTAAACTGGCATGGTAGAAAAGGTAATATATTTGGGGACATTTAGGTAGCCCTTTAACAAATGAACTAGGGACGATTTTAATGAATTTTCCGTTGAAGTTTATTTTCATGAAAATTTAAATTTAAATTAAAGTATTTCATTACTCGAATTCCCTTATTTTGATAAATAAAATTATACCATTAAAAAAAAAAAAAAACTCTTATATTGAAAAATGAACTAATAAAGGTTTTAGAAAACTATTACATACTTTTAAATCTTTATTAAAAAAAAAATTAATTGTTGCCACTCGGCATTATACAAATACATCCAAATCCCGTGTCACATACGATAGGTTTGTATAAGTATAGATTTTTTGTTCGCCCTTGGAACCTGCCCCTGATGGGAAAAGTGCCTGGAAACACTTGTATCTAGTATTGTCATTGATTATGAAGTCGTGTGCAAAATTTCTGGTTCTTTGGACGACAAGAAGTTGCCAAAAATTGAATTGCATATAATAAAAGTGTGTTAATTAAAAACCTTGTTAAATGCTTTAATTAATCATTTTAAAATATAAAATTAAAATAATACGTCAATCTTAATACAAATATCGTTTGTGGTGAATAGTTTAGAATGTCAGTTTAGGCAAGAATTTAAAATTTACGATTGAGAGTAATACTTTACAGCTTCCTTTGACTTTTTAGCTTGTCGAAACAAGATATTGGTCTGTAAAGAGATATTAGGTTTTCGCGTGGAAAGAAAATATAATGACGCCAAAGCTGCCCTTCTCCATCGCCAAACTCGCAAAATTTTGTCGCCAAGTCAAAAATTTCGTCGTCAACTGTCAACTGTTGCCGCCAAATCACAAATTTCATTGCTAAGTCTCAAGTTTTGTCACCAAAACCTCGCCAAATCATACAATTTACTAAATTCATAACAATTAACATTGAAATTCAGCGGTGCCAAATGGTCAAATATTAACTAATGTTAATGTTAATGTTCCAGCTTATGTGAACCAAAACAGTTTCACTTTACAATTTTTACTCATCTGACAATAAGAATCACAAAAACTCAATACAAAACTTTCAATAATTCAACAAAAATTACAATGAAATAACTATCCAAAAACCGCTACCACTTATCTGTATTTGACTTGACCATAGCAACGCCAGGCTTACCAGAACTAGTAAGATCACAAGTGCATTTTCACGTTTCTATTACTTTTTTTTTAAAAGAAAGATATTGAACAACAGTTATATGGATTTTAAATAAAAATTATAATTTTGATTAAGCTTGGGTGGAGAGGGGGGTGTAGCCCAATAGCCCCCTCTGGGATTCACCATTGCTGGGATTGTATATCTTTAAGGTTTTTATTTGTTGAATGATTATGAGCTTGAATTTTAAAAAATTGAAACGTTTACAAACCAATAAATTTAACCTAAAATTTTAAGTAGAATGAATAAAACCCTTTTGTAGTTGAAAATTAAATTTCTTGAAAACAGAATAGCGACGTAAATTATGCAATGTGTGGGAACAAAGCCATTGGCTAGGTATTAATGCATATGTAAAATTTCTTTACAATTGTAACATTAACGTAAAGGAATCTACCTTTGCCTTTAAGCTTACCGAAAAGGGATTTTTTTATTATCCTTCAGGTCGGCGTAAGTATTTTAAGTTAATATGGTAACTCATTGGTTCCTTATCTATATCGCAACTTTTTGTGTCATTCTTTCCTCTATGTTAAATTCAGTTCTATATTTTAGTGTGCTGTTATTGTTTTGGTTCTATTAATTGCTAAATTTTAAGATTAAATTTTATTACGTTATCTATTATTTATATATATATATATATATAAACTTTTGAACGGAGGGTGGTTTTGGGTTCTAGGGGTCATGATCGGTGAAGATATGAAGAAATTTTCCAGAAGTCGTGTCATGAGAACCATTGCAATAGGTAGATCTCCTATAAGGAATCTACCTAAAATTAAACTTGGAGATAACCCTCAAAAGAAAAACGTTAAATATCTCAGGATCTTCGTGCAAATTTATATCTAGGCTATAACGTACACAAACATCAAACTGTCTCAATTATATATATTAAAAGCAAAAACTGTTTTATTTAAGAGACAAAAATTTAAGTTAAAACACATTTAAAAAACAAAAATTACATATAAAAACAATTAAAATCAGACGTTTCGAAACCCGTCCGGGTTTCCTCATCAGTAATTACAACACAATATGCAAACATTACATGAACACTCAAGGAATTTAAAGGAGTACTGAATATTGAGTAACAAATGATTCAAATACAAATGAAAAATTCACTTATTAATGAAAAATTCACTTATTAATTTACAAATGAAAAATTCACTTATTAATTTAATTTCACTAATGAAATTCACTTAAAAATTCACTTCACTTATTAATTTTAATGATACAAATGAAAAATTTATTTATTAATAAAAGCAATTACATTTCTATGCCATATTTTGGTTTTCCTTCTGAATTTATTTCTAAATTACTTAAACCACATAATATTTATACTGCTTTCCGGCCAATTAAACAATTAAAAAACGTCCTTTTTAACTTTAAACCCATAACCCCTTCTCTGGATTTAACTGGTGTAATATATTTAATTCCTTGTAAAAATTGCAAATATATTTATATAGGTGAAACTGGCCGTACAGCAAAAATTAGACTACAAGAACACAGACGATCTTTTAAAAATTGCAACCGAAATTCTAAAATTGTAATCCATTCAATAGAAACCGATCCTATTCCTGAATTCGATAATATTAAAATTCTAAATTCTGGTTTTCATAATTATAAATCGCGTATTTTCCTTGAGAGCTGGCACACTGCCAAGCATCTCCACACTATCAATGAAGCATGCGCACTGGCTCCTCAATATTCAGTACTCCTTTAAATTCTTGAGTGTTCATGTATAATGTTTGCATATTGTGTTGTAATTACTGATGAGAAAACCCGGACCGGTCTTCGAAACGTCTGATTTTAATTGTTTTTATATGTAATTTTTGTTTTTTAAATGTTTTTTAACTTCTCTTAAATAAAACAGCTTTTGCTTTTAATTATATCTAAGCTATTTATTCGACGCTCTAGAATCGTTTTCTGTTGTCAAATTAGTGGATTAACATTCGAATTTTTAAAGCTGCACCCATTTTTAATATGTAGACGTCCCCGTATGTGTCATTTTTTTCTACATACATAGAAGTAGACATGAATTCTTGATGATTGGTGTCTAGTGCATGTTTCTGCGGTAATTAGGTAATAAGATAGGTGGGGGTGTTTCTTTTTCTTTCTTTCTTTTTTTTTTTTTTTTTTTTTGACCGACTGTACATATTTTCTATATCCCTTATGTTCTATATTCCATATGTTCTCTATTCCTCTATATATTAGAATATAAAAAAATCCTTATAGTCTGTGGATGCACAGGGACACAAAGAAAAATTCTCTATCATTATGGCCTATGGGACCAAAATCTTAAAAGTGCGATAGCATCTAAACGCCTTATTAATCTGAGCAAAAAATTTTTACACATGTTATAGGTCACAGATACTCAGTCTGTATAGATTTTGGTGAATTTAGCACTTACAGTTTTTTTACAGGGACACAAAGAAAAATTCTTTGACATTATGGCCTATGAGGCCAAATTTTTAAAAGTGTGATAGCGTCTAAACGCCTTATTAATCTGAGCAAAAAATTTGTACACATGTTATAGGTCAGAGTTGCACCAACTGTATAGATTTTGGTGAATTTAGCACTTACAGTTTTTTTTACCGGGACACAAAGAAAAATTTTTTATCATTATGGCCTATGGGACCCAACTTTTAAAAGTGCGATAGCATCTAAACGCCTTATTCAATGGAGCTGAAAATTTATATGGATATTATAAATCACTGTTGCACTCACTATAAGCATTTTGGTGAATCTAGCATTTATAAGTTTTTACAGGGACACAACGAATTCTGTAGAAAAGAAATTTTATGTTTATAGTAATAATGTAATGTAACTTAATTATATTAAAGCTGTAGTTATCACTTTAAAAATTTTACAAAACAAAATGGGGATAATAATAATAATAATAATTTTAATAAAAGCCGGCTTTTTTTTTCATTTTAGCCAGTTTTTTTTTAAGCGGTTTAAACAAAAAAAAAAAAAAAAAAAAAAAAAAAAAATCGACAGGCATTTTTTTTGGCCTGTCCGAAATCCAGCAGCCCTGGATGACATCTTTCCCGTTCCCGGGGAAATTTTCGGTATTGCAGCGCCCCTTATCGGCTAATATGCGCCCAAATTGAATCAGCATAATGTTTTACAATGGCCTTTTCACATAAGAAGTTTTGTTCGATTATACGCGATAGAACCTGAGATAGAGCCTTCCCATAAATTGCGGAAATCCCTGTGTAGCAGCGACACTTTTTGAGTGATTGGCACCAAAATTGAAATGCACTTATTTATGCAATTCTGCGCAGTAGTTCCTGAGATATAGCTCTGAAATTGCCGAAATCGCTGCATATCAGTGCCACCTGTTCAGCAGTTGATAGACACTCATTCTTGTCAAGGTGCAAGTTCATATAAATTTATATGTAATTCTGAGCAGTAGTTTCTGAGATACAGTGGGAATAAATTTTTTGTCCCATACACACGTTTTCTAAAAATGGTCAAATCTTGTTCTGTAACTGTCTAAATTCATCGAAAGTCGAAAAGTTTTACTAATCTTTCTTCCTGTCAAGAGCAGAAAACGTTGGATTCTACTTCTGTTTTTCGATGCTTCTATACATGTTTTGAGAGATCCAGAAATCGATTGGATCGTTTTTAGAAAATGTGTGTGTGTGACAGAGATTTTGTGGCGACTGCAGCTCAGGATAAGTTTATATGCAGATGTACCTTGACATAAATGAGTGTCTATCAGCTTTTGGTGGAAATCACTCAACAGCTTTTGGTAGAATCGCTCCTATGCATTGATTTCCGCAATTTCAGGAAAGGCTCTATTTCAGAAACTACTGCATATACATTTCTGAGTACATTGCACCTTGACGTAAACCCGCTCAACAGATGACGGTGCTGCACAGCGATTTCCGTAATTGAAGGGAAGGCTGTATCTCATGTTCTATTGCGTATAATCAAACAAAACTTGATAGATGAAAAGGCCCTTTCGAGATTAAGTTGGGTGCCTATCCGCCGTCTTCTATATTTCCCCGAGAACGAGAGTGTTTTATGCCAATACTTGTGTTTAATTTTCAGATCCTATTTCAGCAGGCACTTCATAAAGGTTGAGTAAGATGAAAATTACATCCTGATATGGCAATCTGCCTTTATTGTTTCAGTTTGTTAAATAAATTGGGATTCTCGATGATCCGGTATTAATGCAGTCACGTTAGTTTACATGCACGCCACACCGAAATGTGAAAATTGTTTTAATTGGATCGTTAAAAGCTCTTTCTACATTTTCGACAGGAAAAACGATGGATTATTTTTCCCAAATCAATCTGACCACCAGGAAAGGCAGTGAGACCGATTTTAGCGCGACACCATTTGAGGCGATTTTGAAAAGTATCAATCCAATTTTAATAGCTTTACTTTGAACAAATTCTTATGAAAATGAAATGGGTTATTCATGTGATGGAAATAAAGCTTTCCATAGAATAGGGTATGATTAGCATTAGATTTACAGGGCCATGCAAACTTTAAGGCCTATTTTTGGAAATTGGCTGGAATTGGATGTTTGGTTACATTAAGCGTTTTTAACACGTTCTAACAATTTTTAAGAATAGAGTTTCGATCTGTGTGTCTGTCTGTCCGTTTGCCCGCCCCAACAACCGGAAATATTTTCAGAAATTTAAAAAATATATTCAAGTTCACTGCGGAAAGTTCTCTATTTAAAAGGGCAGTAGTGTACAACTGGTTTATGTACAAGGACAAATCCCATTTAAGTAAACTTGTATTGCAAAAATCCTAAAGAAACTGACATTGAATGTTAATATTGCTTTGTATAGAATATGACACGGTTAATGTCTGAGATTGATTCTGAATTCGATTAGTTTATCTGTCACTCCGTTGTGTGGCAAAGCGCGTGCAGTTGGAGAGTGTTGATAATCAATGCATATCGCATGATTTTTCGTTCTTGTTTAAACTGCACTCGATCGTTAGGTGTGAATAATGACTGTTCTTAAAGAAGGGGATGAAAAATAAAACAGTCATTGACCTTTTTAATAGAAATTTCCCAAAGATCTTTTTTGGAACCTAAATTTGCGTAAACAAAAACTTTCATTCATAATAATAATTAATAAATAAAAAATGAAAAGTAGCGAGAAAGATTGGTTGAATGAGTGTGAAAGAGAGAAATCATTTCTTCGGAAGAGCAACAAATAGAATTGAAAACCAAGATGCTTAAAAGAAGAGAGGTGTGAACAAAGTCGGAGGAGATAAGAGGAGTCGACCGTTTAACCCCGAACAAATCGTTTGAGCGGGAACATTCGGGGGAGGGAGAAACACGAATTCCTCCGACAGCAGGGGGAAATGCTCTTCTTTATTTCGTTCCTCCCCAACTCGATCCGGAGAATTCTTCTCCTTCGGCGTTGCACACACACAAAGCCGAGGATTCACTCAGTGTGCGATAGATCGCATTCCGGTAAAGCCCCGTCAGTGACCGAGAGGTTCTGCTCTCCAAGCTGGAAGGCGGAAAGTACCGAGTTCGAACCTTGGTCTTGCTTTCAAGTTTTCCGTGGTTTTCTCCGAAACTTGTGTCAATGCAAGTTAGGTTCCCTCAGAACGAAAAACATTCTACTTATAGACCTAGGACCCTAGTGAGGTCAATCAGCCTCAACCCACGTAACCAACCCAAGTACAGTATTCAAGAAAAATCAACTTGAAGATAGATAACGATCAGATAACCTGCAATAAAAACTGACACGATTATCTCTCGAGTAGATCCATCTTGAGACAGAGACGGGACGCTTTTCGTGCACGTTGGGACACTTCATACACATTTTTCAACGACAAACTCAAAGTTAGAATTTTTTTATTCGCGTTTCTTTCCTTGCGATTTTGTTAAATCTAGAAAAAAAAAAAAACTTTTTTTTTCCCTTGTGGGTCGAATTTAGTTTTGGACGAATGATTAAAAGCCTGCTCAAACAGTAATCTGAAGAAATTCGTCTGACAGAAATATTGTTGGATAACTGATGTACCACTTACAGTAGTAAAGTGATCTCCCTTCTAGGAGATCTCCCTTGTTTGTAATTTCTTTAACTTACTCTAAGAGTAAGTGCCGATTAATCGGTTCGGTTAATCGATCAATGCTTAGTCCTGATCAATTTTTTAATCGAGTTAATCGGATTGATTAATTCGATTAAAAATTTTCGAAATCCGATTAAAATTTTAAAACTACGAATTAAAGTAAAAATGTTGTTCTGCCTACAAAATATTTTTTCACATATTTTGCTAACAAACATTCTAAGAAACATCCATCAAATAATGAAAAAGAAAAAGAAAATAAATAAATAAATAAAAATAATTAAATAAAAATAAAATCTCTCAAAAGAAGTTGTTGCACTTTTGTTCATAGAGAAAAGGGGGAGGATAGTTATTAAAAGAAATGCCGCTTCATGTGCATGCTGGAGCAACACCAACTACCTGTAGTAGCCTTCTGCAGAAAGTATTGGCTAGGGTAATAGTATTCTCAGAAACAACAAGCTTTCAAAAAATGGAAATGCTAAAGATTAAAAAAAAAGGGGGTTGAGATTACATTTCATAGATGCCAAATCTCCCGTTTTTCAAGGGAGACTTCAAACCGGAAAATTTTTATAGCTGCTTTCGCTAATATAAATCGTCGAAAATATATATAACATATTCAATTTAAAAATACTGGTGTCAATTCTGATTTAAAAGTTAAAAATGTTGGCAGCTCTGAGATTTCCACTATCCCTCTGATGGGGGAAATGTCAACAGTTTCACAGTATCTTCAAGCGTTTATTGTCTGTCCATAATTGCTGATAATAACTATTGAAGTTGAAACAGAAAATAACATTCTGTGTTCTAGTCCGAAGTGACAAAGAAGAACTAAAATATAAGATTTTGAGATTTTTATGATAATGATATGGAATTTTGAGAATTCATTTAAAAATAGTGACAAGCGAGATGGACAAGGTCTGCAAATATAAAACTAAAATATGTGTAAATTCATTCAATGTTTCTTTAAAAATGAATCGAAAAATTAATTTATAAAAAAAAAAAAGAAGTGAAAATATTTATATGAAATTAACACTTAAAATCACCCATTATTACTCTGAAAATTGATTTAAATTTCAGTTATGAAACAGATATAATTAATTAGACAACTTTTTTTTTTTTTTTCAGTCAAACTTATATATATTATATACACAATATGAGAGTTTTGTTCATCATTGAAATAATATTATATAAAGAAAAAGGAAAGCCGATTAAAAATTCGATTAATCTATTAAGGAACTACGATTAACCCAGTTAAAACTCTTAATCGATTCCCACCCCTATTTCTCTTTCTTCCCCATATATTTATGCTGGAGAAAAGTACTGTTTCGGGTTAAATTTTCGAAATTGAGTTTTTGCTAATATTTATGTATTTTAAAGTCCTCTGAATCCAAAATTCAGATTGTTAGCGGTGTTTTTCCATTGGCTCCTTGGAAAACCAAGCGCTGCACAAGTGGAGAATTATACACGTCCTTATTTCACTAGAAATAAGTTTTGGCTTCGACAATTGGATCGGGCAAGAGGGAACCAGGTTCATTATAGATTACCTGTCACGGACCGCAAACTATTCTACATTCTACAATAGGGGTGCACAACCTTTTTGGCTGGAGGGCCACTCTCGCTGTTCATTGGGATATGAAGGGCCACATACGAGATAATGTAAAAAAAAAAAAAAAAAATTAAACAATGCAGATATATTTGCCGTGATATATATATATATATATATATATGCACACACACACATGCATATATAAAGAGCTGCACTATCATTATCATGTGCCTGTGGGCAGAACTTGAGTTTGTATCCTATGTAAATGCTGATGTAGGATACCAAAATAATGTGGGTATGAAAATATCACTTTGATGGCACTGGCGAGATATGTGTGTGAAAATGCTTGTATGGTCATAATTGTCATTTTCAAGATGAATTTCCAACAAAATGCATTGTGTCACCTTCCTGTTCTGATGTAACATGAACAACATGATCTGCAAAAGCTTCAGTGAGTTTGACAAGGATTTGGTTGCTAAATTATAATAGCAACCAAGAGCATAGCCAAGGAAAGGGGTGTGTGTGTGGGGGGGGGGGATGTTAGAGCCCTCTGTTTGTGGTTACGCCTCTATAAGAAACCAGCTAAACTATCATGATAGTAATCAGTCAGCAACTGCATCTACTACTGAAAATCTGAGATATATTTTATATTTTTGCAAATGTAACCCAATTACATGTGCAGCAACTGAAAATCTTGGTGGTCGTTTTGAAGTACAAAACTGTCTATTCTCATCCAGTAAAAGTATTTGAATGTTTTGTCAGCTAATGCCTGTGTTGAAATCGCTCCCTGTACATTCTTTTAGCCGCTGCTCCATTTCTGTTTGCAACCTCATAAATCATAAACTGTGTTTTTATCAGTTCTATAAAATAATAAGCATCATTCGGTCTTTTTGTCTTTTTTATTTCGCCAGACAGACATAAATTAGAATTTTGAAGCCTTACTTCTATAGGCTTCTTCATTAATTTTAACACACATAATTATTGTTTTTTCTTTTTAGACAGATTAAATAAAAAAAAGTTGGGGGGGGGGGAGCTTTTACTTACTGATTGTTACATTTTTCAGTTTTTAATCTTCTTAGATAGATAAAGATATAACCAGTTACCAATAGATTATTCTATGATTTTCACAATAAAAAATTAAGGAAGATACTGTGGAACGTTAGTGAAAAAATGAATAGAAAGCTTAGCTCTCAGACAGAAATATGTATAAAAATCAACATTTTTATCCCTCCCCCCCCACCCTCCAAAATAAAATAAAATAAAATAAAAGAAGTTTTTGTAAAGGCCTTTTTTTTTAATGCAACAAATAAATACTTTTTCTTTGTCTCTTTTTTTTTTTTTTTTTTTTCTCCTCAAGCTGATAATTAATGCGATCTAAAATACCAGTCCTTTGGCGGGCCGCAAATTGATGGCTACTGGACCGCAGGTTGTGCACCTCTATTCTACAAAGTCAGAAGACCCTACTTGTTCTAGAATATTAGTTTTTTTTGTTTTTTTTTTTAACAGTAAATATTCTTATTATGTGATGAATTGGATAAAAATTTGTGTAACATTTTAAAGTGTAAGTCTAAAAGAATGGAAGTTTCAGGAGTTCATAAAAGTTCAACTTAATCAAAATAAAATACAGTTCAGTCCGAGAACTTGAAAAAATAGTGTAAACCAAGGGGATTTTTTTTTTTTTTTTTTTTTTTTTTTTTGGGGGGGGGGGGGGGTTGAAAAAGATTGTTGGTTCGTGGAACTTGTCTGTTGATTTGCTGATTATCCTAAATTGGATATGGATTTGGATAAGGAATATAAAAGTTGCTGTAGTTGATGAATCGTAAATTGAGGAGAGTACATTACTTCTTGAGGATAAGAAAAAATGGGTGTCTTCAATGGATGAGCTGGGAGTCTACTGGTTAGTTGTAAAATGTTGACTGAATGTTCCTGACAAGGAGAGGGGTGATAATTGCAGAATAAATTAGAAAATGAAAATGAATTTACGTTGAAATAGACTCTTTTAATCTGAAGGTTTCCTTGACACAATTAAGTAAAGAAAAAAACAACTCACCTATGCATGGGTGTGCATCTCCAGCTGTGGCCCGTCCCCACGGCCTATCGAAGTGGAAGGGCCGGCAACGCTCGCAATCCCGGCCGGCCGTGTTGTGCTGACACTCGCACGTCAGCGTACCGTCTTGATCAGGAACACACCGGGATGCGTGACCGTTGCACTTGCAGCGTCCGCCCACGGACAAATCGGCCACGCTGTACGAGTGGTCTGTGCCGTTGAGAGTGGATCTGACCGCCGACCTGACCAGCACTATCTTGATGTCGGTGGCGGTCACCCAGTCTTGCAACACAGGGCTGTTGTCGAAGTCATAGGCAGAAGGACGTCCCTCTAAAAGACTGAAGGCCACCCGGGGTGACAGGGGGTTGGGGTCTTCCGAACACACGGCTTCTTGTTCGTTCGACCGAGTCACGTGTACGGCAGGGTGCTTCCCGAACACCCTCCTACAAAAGTTAGAGTAAAATTGCATAGGTATCCAAGTATCGCCGTAATTCATACTTTTGTACACGGCCAGTGAATCCGGCTTCGATGCGAGTCCGCAAAACTGGATGCTGACGTACGTCAGTTCGTACTTTTTCCCGAGCCTCAGGGTGAGATTGACGGCCCGGGCCTGACTCGGATCCGACGTCCAGCACGTTGCATTGATCGGGTTGTGCAGGTCCGTGAGTCGGCACGAAGGTGGGTCGCACGTACCGCTATCCGCAGCTTCCACGCCGCGTCCGAAAGCGGCATTTACGAAGTCCGGCACACACTGTCGGAAACGTCCCGATTCATCGTGGCACGTATCCTCCACGGTGACCGTCTGTCCTGCGAGGGGCAGGCACGGCAGAACCGCTATCAGCATCATCAACAGCAGCATTGCGCTGCTCGCTCTCTCTCTCTATCCCCGTGACTTGAATGAGAACAGACAGACAGCCCGCCTACTCCTCCCTTCCTCATTCATGTGCTCGTGTTATAGGATTTGGCAGAATATCGCCCCGACTGCGGCGCCTCCCCCTCCCCACCCCAGCACTTTGTTCGCTGCTCTCAAGTACGCAATTACTTTCTCGTGCCGTCTTTGACACATTTCGAAGTGAGATAGGGAGGGATCCTTTTTTTCAACACAGTTGACTTTGGTTCATCTCTCTGTTCGTCCGCGTTCCGTGCATGTCCAAAAGTATTTTTTAGTTGCATTGATGAAATTGACAACCGCAAAATGTAAAAAAAAAAAAAAAAAACGCAAAAGTAAAAAAAAATAGTATATTTCAGTTTCAGCTATTTGCAATTTATCAAACTGTAGATTTATGTGTAAAAATCTACATCTTACTATCTTAATCCTAGTTGCGTCAAAAAATGTTGTCCGTTTTACTTTTTGGTCGTGATTCTTCTCCCCAGTCAGGTAGATGAGAGAAGCCAGATCGCGCTCGTCCAAGTTTTTAGTGATTTTCTCCGAAGCACTGGCTAGGTTCCCTTAGAAAGACATCTCCTCAAGACCTTCGTCCACTTTTTTGTCTCTTTTGATACTCGAAACGAAGTTGAATGGGAGGCAGTATTTTAAAATGTTATTATTTAACTAATTGGTTTATTAAGTATTATTGAATTAAATGCTTGCTGATAGAACGCTTTTCAACTAAGCAGGGGTGACGCCAGCTGATCGGAGGGTGCATATTCCTAAAATCTGTCGGGTGAAAAATAACGATGTCTTCCTTTTACGAATTTTTAGGATTCCTTATACGGAGTATAAGAAATATCATGACCCCGGTTAACGAAATGTGTGGTGAATCTTTTATAACTTAAAAGCGATTAGCGATATAGTGTTGAAATTGTGTAACATTTTATTATTCACTAGCCGACCAGCTGGTTCGTGATCCTATCAAAGTCCCGCTTCTTCCCGTTTCAGGATTTATAACAGCTTTATAGAGGATTCCAACTACAGCAAATTCCGCTTAGTAGCGCCTGCGGCGTATTTCTCCCGTCTGTTGGTTCACCGTGCAAGCGATCCTTGAAAAATCTCACGGTGCTTTCGACTGCGTTTCACGATATGAAACAATCTATTCGACCCTTTAAAATTTTGATCGTGGCAAAACCCGAATCCGACCCCGTATCATCGTTGGAATGGGAGATATTGAAATTTTAAAAAATATTAAAGCGACAGAGATTTCCTTTTCAAATCCAATCCAAATAAGTTTTAAAATGACAGATTACTTTTCCAATTGTGCTAATTAGAAGCTGATACACAAAAGTAATTAAAAAGATTTATGTCTGTCCCCTTAAAAAGATTTCGTGGTTTTTCTCCGTAATTCCTAGCTAAACACTGTTAAAAATCCTTAGTATCGGAATTCGAAACTCTGCAAAATGTAAAAGAATAAAGGTTTTCCGTCGTTTTCTCCGAAACTCCCGTACGGAATTTGAATGGCTTATATCAGATTAAAAGTCCGCAATAAAAGTAATTTGTAATGATGTAATTGAATCATAGTTAGAATTGGCGATAATTTTAAAATATTAAAGCGACATCTACTTATCAATTCCAATATGTTTGAAAGTGATCTATTGCTTTTCAAATGATACCCCTTCGCCCGCCTTTCCATCAAACGAGTATGTGAAAATCGAGAATAAGTTACATAAAACCAAGCGTATCGCTTGGATTAGGAAAAACTTTCCAATATAACGATCCAGTGGCGGATCCAGAACTTAACTTTTTTTTTTTTTTTCTTTTTTTTTTGGGGGGGGGGGGGCTAAGACTTTTCAAAATGTTATTCTAGACCAATAAAAAATTTACAATTGCAATATTCAATTGTGAATGTCACTGTTTTTTTTTTTTTTTTTTTTTTTTTTTTTTGGGGGGGGGGGGGGGCTTCATCCTCCTAGTCCCCCCCACCCCTTAAATTCGCTACTGTAACGATCCTATATTAAAAAGGACATACTGGCAAACAATTATCGCGTATAGTAAGTTTACTATATTTTAGCAGGGAAGAAGATTTATAATTAAACTGTAACTATGACATGGCGAGGCGTGCTTCTTATATTTTTACACATAGAATTTAATAAACGTCTAAGAACAATTACAGCTGACATACACGTAACTACATTTTGAAGACTTATCTTTTTTTAGCATTAATACAAGTAAAGGGGAATTAACAGATCATTGATTGGTACCTGTAGCGTCACTTAAAGCGGCACCGCTTTGACTGCAGCATTCGTGCTTACTTTATTCGCCTGATGAAGGGTCGTGTGTTTTTTCGACCCGAAACAATTGTTATTAAGCGAGTTTGTTGCATTTTATGGTGTTTATTCAATGTTTGCAAGTAAAATATGAACCGATTTGCCTAAAACTCCATATGTTCGTAGCCTACATCAATATTTCTACCAAGTGCATTAATAATTTGTAGCCGCCATTTTCAAACAAAATGACGGTTACTTGATAAGGAAAAAGAAATCAACTTACCCTTCCGAATAAGCCGGAAGGACTTGTTTTATTCCTGTACTAGCAGGCTACGCCCGCTTCGCTGGCCACTATTTTTAAATGAATCACAATAATTAATGAATTCTCAAAATTGCATTAATTTTTCTCATATGATAAAAAAAGAGAAAAAAATTCTGATCGGGAAAAATGTCGCACCGGGTCCCCACTGCCTTCGGCAGCGTAGACCCGAGCGCTGCGCGCACGTATTCCTTCACCATCCTTATGACTTCTCAAAATTCCATGTTATTACTTATAAACTTTCATTCTCAAGAAAAGGAATTAAAAAATATATCATTTAGCATCGGGTAAAAACTCACACCGGGACGTCACTGCCTTCGGCACCGCAGACCCAACGTTTTAGGATATACGTGCGCTGTACACGCGTATTCCTTCTCAACTCAAACTTTTATTATTAAGAAAAAAAATATTTAAAAAAAAATATTTTATCATCGGGCAAAAACTCGCACCGGGTCCCAAACCCAGGCGCGCTGCGCGCCTATTCCTTCCCCACCGTTCCAGCCCCTCCTAATTAACTTGCATATACCAATTTTGAGCGGTCTTACTCAATTAGCTGAGATGCAAAAGAAAACCTGATGAGGACACTTTAAATTGTAAATCAGGTGAAATCTCGAATTCCCCTTTCGATAATGTAAAAGAACTTTAAAATATCTTTCGAATGATGTATTAGAAATAATTTAATCATAATTAGAATATGAAATATTGAAATTTAAAAATATCACAGCGCCATCTGGCGGTAGAAATTTCTGTAATTTATTGCTCCATTCCAGATCAACAAAGCTTTCAAATGATATATTACTCATGAAATTATTATAATTAGTAGATGAGATACAAAAGAAAACCTAATCAGCACACCTCCAAACGTGTAAATCGGGTGAAATCTCAATTCCATTTTCGATAATGTAAAAGTACTTTAAAATGTGTATCAACTAAAATAAGCTTTCAAATGATGTATTACTTATGAACTTTTTTTAATTAATAACTGAGATACAAAAAAAAAAAAAAACTGATTCAGGACACCTCAAAACGTGTAAATCTGGTGAAAACTTTCGATAATTTAAAAGAACTTTAAAATATCTTTCGAATGATGTATTACAAATAATTTAATCATAATTAGAAATTGAAATGTTGAAATTTTAAAATATTACAGCACCATCTGGCGGTGTACAAATTTCTGTATTCCACTGTTCGATTCCAAATCAAAAAAGCTTTCTAATGATGTATTACTTATGAAATTATTTTAATTAGTAGCTGAGATACAAAAGAAAACTGATTCAGGACACCTCAAAACGTGTAAATCTGGTGAAAACTTTCGATAATTTAAAAGAACTTTAGAATGTCTTTCGAATGATGTATTAAAAATAATTTAATCATAATTAGAAATTGAAATATTGAAATTTTAAAATATTACAGCGCCATCTGGCGGTACAAATTTCTGTATTCCACTGTTCGATTCCAAATCAAAAGAAAATTGATGAAATTTTAACTGCAGGTTGGTTTTGTGCTGAATAGGTTGTATATTAAGTGTTCTGTACGAAAAAGAAAATTTGAAGCACTTTCAAATTTGCAATTTTTAACCTCAGTTAAAGATCATGTGACATTAATGACTTGCACATGTTTTGTTTCCGTTAGAGACAGTCGTTAAAATCGTCTGCTGAATGCTGATAGAATGCCTCTTCTTAAGCAATAAGGATTTTTGGTCATTTTTGCGATCGATATGGGTCAACATTTTAATTAATATCTCCGAAACTAATTAAGATTTTTAAATTCTGTTTCGAGGAAAACATCGGAAAGGCTCCAGAGCATCCGTATGTCAATTCTTGTACTTCTGCGTTCAATGGGGGCTGAACGTATAAAAGAACAGACAGACAGACAGACAGATAAACAGACAGACAGACAGACAGACAAACCTTTCCATTTATTATTATAGATAAGAGGTAATTCTTTTTCTTTTAATGGTTGCTTGAGGGTTCATTTAAAAAATTCATAAAAATTGATATTCTTGTAAAGGAGATTTTATTTATTATACTAGCAGGCTACGCCCGCTTCGCTGGTCACTATTTTTAAATGAATCACAATAATTAATAAATTCTCAAAATTGCATTAATTTGTATCATGTGATAAAAAAAAAAGAAAAAAAATTCTGATCGGGAAAAATGTCGCACCGGGTCCCCACTGCCTTCGGCAGCGTAGACCCGTGCGCTGCGCGCATGTTTTATCCTTCAATATCCTTATGACTTCTCAAAATTCAATGTTATTACTCATAAACTTTCATTCTCAAGAAAAGGAATTAAAAAATATATCATTTAGCATCGGGTAAAAACTCACACCGGGACGCCACTGCCTTCGGCAGCGCAGACCCGTGCGCGCTGAGCGCGCACGCTTGAGGATATACGTGCGCTGTACACGCATATTCCTTCTCAGCTCAAACTTTTATTATTGAGAAAAAAAAATAAAAAAAAAATCTTTTATCATCGGATAAAAACTCGCACCGGGTCCCAAACCCATGCGTGCTGCGCGCATATTCCTTCCCCTCCGTTCCAGCCCCTCCTAATTAACTTCCATATACCAATTTTGAACGGTCTTACTCAATTAGCTGAGATGCAAAAGAAAACCTGATCAGGACACTTTAAATTGTAAATCAGGTGAAATCTCGAATTCCACTTTCGATAATGTAAAAGAACTTTAAAATATCTTTCTAATGATGTAATAGAAATAATTTAATCATAATTAGAATATGAAATATTGAAATTTAAAAATATTACAGCGCCATCTGGCGGTAGAAATTTCTGTAATCTATTGTTCCATTCCAGATTAATAAAGCTTTCAAATGATGTATTACTCATGAAATTATTTTAATTAGTAGATGAGATACAAAAGAAAACCTAATCAGGACACCTCAAAACGTGTAAATCGGGTGAAATCTCGAATTCCATTTTTTGACAATGTAAAAGTACTTTAAAATGCGTATAAACTAAAATAAGCTTTCTAATGATGTATTACTTATGAAATTATTTTAATTAGTAGCTGAGATACAAAAGAAAACTGATTCAGGACACCTCAAAACGTGTAAATCTGGTGAAAACTTTCGATAATTTAAAAGAACTTTAGAATGTTTTTCGAATGATGTATCAAAAATAATTTAATTGGAATTTGAAATATCGAAATTTTAAAATATCTGGCGGTAGAAATTTCTGTAGTCTACTGTTCAATTCCAAATCAACAAAGCTTTCAAATAATGTGTTACTTATGAAATTATTTTAATTAGTAGCTGTGATACAAAAGAAAACCTAATCAGGACATTCTAAAACATGTAAATCACGTGAAATCTCTAATTCCATTACCTACGGTTTTTATTAATGGAAGTAAAAAGAAAAATAAATATTTTTTATTTCGCCAAAACCTATATATATATACCACGGTAGTCGGGTAATGGAAGTAAAAAGAAAAAGTATTTTTTAGTTCCTTCAAATGTATTTTGTTGCTATGGAAACTCCTATCGTCTATTGAAAGATAGATTACGTGTTAGAATAAAATTTAATTAGCAATTAAAATGTAACTGCTTTGTTTATTAATGAAATTTGATGAAATTTTAACTGCAGGTTGGTTTTGTGCTGAATAGGTTGTATATTAAGTGTTGTGTGCGAAAAAGAAAATTTGAAGCACTTTGAAATTTGCAATTTTTAACCCCAGTCAAAGATCATGTGACATTAATGACTTGCACATGTATTTTTTTCCGTTAGAGACAGCCGTTAAAATCGTCTGCTGAATGCTGATAGAATGCCTCTTTTTAAGCAATAAGGATTTTTGGTCATTTTCGCGATCGATATGGGTCAGCATTTTAATTAATATCTCCGAAACTAATTAAGATTTTTAAATTCTGTTTCGAGGAAAACATCGGAAAGGCTCCAGAGCATCCGTATGTCAATTCTTGTACCTCTGCGTTCAATAGGGGCTGAACGTATAAAAGAACAGACAGACAGACAGATAGTCAGACAGACAGACAAACCTTTCCATTTATTATTATACTAGCAGGCTACGCCCGCTTCGCTGGTCACTATTTTTAAATGAATCACAAAAATTAATGAATTCTCAAAATTGCATTAATTTTTATCATGTGATAAAAAAAGAGAAAAAAAAATTCTGATCAGGAAAAATGTCGCACCGGGTCCCCACTGCCTTCGGCAGCGTAGACCCGTGCGCTGCGCGCACGTATTCCTTCACCATCCTTATGACTTCTCAAAATTCCATGTTATTACTCATAAACTTTCATTCTTAAGAAAAGGAATTAAAAAATATATCATTTAGCATCGGGTAAAAACTCACACCGGGACGCCACTGCCGTCGGCAGCGCAGACCAATGCGCGCTGTGCGCGCACGTTTGAGGATATACGTGCGCTGTACACGCATATTCCTTCTCAACTCAAACTTTTATTATTAAGAAAAAAAAATTAAAAAAAAAAAAATCTTTTATCAACGGGTAAAAACTCGCACCGGGTCCCAAACCCATGCGCGCCTATTCCTTCCCCACCGTTCCAGCCCCTCCTAATTAACTTGCATATACCAATTTTGAACGGTCTTACTCAATTAGCTGAGATGCAAAAGAAAACCTGATCAGGACACTTTAAATTGTAAATCAGGTGAAATCTCGAATTCCACTTTCGATAATGTAAAAGAACTTTAAAATATCTTTCGAATGATGTATTAGAAATAATTTAATCATAATTAGAATATGAAATATTGAAATTTAAAAATATTACAGCGCCATCTGGCTGTAGAAATTTCTGTAATCTATTGTTTCATTCCAGATCAACAAAGCTTTCAAATGATGTATTACTCATGAAATTATTTTAATTAGTAGATGAGATGCAAAAGAAAACCTAATCAGGACACCTCAAAACGTGTAAATCGGGTGAAATCTCGAATTTCATTTTCGATAATGTAAAAGTACTTTAAAATGTGTATCAACTAAAATAAGCTTTCAAATGATGTATTACTTATGAACTTTTTTTAATTAATAACTGAGATAAAAAAAAAAAAACTGATTCAGGACACCTCAAAACATGTAAATCTGGTGAAAACTTTCGATAATTTAAAAGAACTTTAAAATATCTTTCAATTGATATATTAAAAATAATTTAATCATAATTAGAAATTGAAATATTGAAATTTTAAAATATTATAGCGCCATCTGGCGGTACAAATTTCTGTATTCCACTGTTCGATTTCAAATCAACAAATCTTTCAAATGATGTATTACTTATGAAATTATTTTAATTAGTACCTGAGATACAAAAGAAAACCGATTCAGGAGACCTCAAAACGTGTAAATTAGGTGAAATCTCGAATCCCACTTTCGATAGTATAAAAGTACTTTAAAATATCTTTCGAAAGATGTATTAAAAATAATTTAATCATATTCAGAATTCGAAATATTGAAATTTAAAAATATTACAGCGCCATCTGGCGGTAGAAAATTCTGTAATCTACTGTTCAATTCTAAATCAATAAAGCTTTCAAATAGTGTATTACTTATAAAATTATTTTAATTAGTAGCTGAGATACAAAAGAAAACCTAATCAGGAAACCTTAAAACGTGTAAATCACGTGAAATCTCAAATTCTATTACTTATGATAGTCGGTTAATGGAAGGTGAGAGAAATTTGTGGCGTCTACCCTTGAAATTCCATTCAAATAAGTTTCAAAATGACATATTACTTTTCAAATTATGCTAATTAGAAGCTGAGATACAAAAATGATATAAACACTATTATAAAACGATTTATGTCTGACTTTTTCGTGGTTTTCTCCGAAACTTGGGTAATTCCGGGCTAAATACTGTTCAAAATCCATAGTATGAAATGTGAAAGGAGTATCAGAATTCGAAATTCTGCAAAATATAAAAGAATAAAGGCGTTCTGGGTTTTCCGTTGTTTTCTCCGAAACAACCGTTCCTTTTCTACGTTTTTGCCCCTCCCCCCCTTTCCGTCCCTTCTAATAATTTTACACTTGAAAATATCCGCAATCGATTTATCTTTCCTTGAAACCTAATAATAACAATTTCAAACGCTGTAACTCTTTTTATTTATTTATTTTTATTTATTTTTATTTATTTTTTTTTTCTGGCCGTTTGCTTGCCCCCCCCCCCTCCCCTTCAAGCCCTTCCTAATAATTCTACACTTTCAAAAATATTCAGAATCGAAATATCGGGCGTTAAAAACACCAATATTACGAAATTTCAACGGCATATCTCAATTTAAAATAGTTGAAAATATAATACAAAATTTAATCTCATTTTTTTGTTTATCCACATATTTTCATGAAAATTGAACAGTAGCTTTATAATATGCTGTCTAGGTCGAATATGAATTCAAATGTAACGTGAATTAAAATTTGTAAAAAATTGAAAATTGCAATATTTTTCCCTACTACAAAACACGTGACATCTTGATCGGTTGCAATCATTTCCTTTTTGATGACAGACGATGGGTCTTCATTACTGGCATTTGAAATGATGTTGCCACAGAAAATTCATACTTTAGTTAATTTTAAAAAATCTAATTGTTGCACCGATAAACCACTTGCACACTTAGATTCAGAAAAAATGCCCCTTTCATTTGGTATCGAAATTGTAACGATCGGACAAATATTTCTAATTTATTTTCCACTTTTTCTGCTTTGAGATCGCTTTTAGATTAGACATGAGTGGACATTTTAATTAATATCTCCACAACTAATTAAAATTTTTAAATTCTGTTTCGAGGAAAACATCGGAAAGGCTCCAGAGCATCCGTATGTCAATTTTTGTACTTCTGCGTTCAATAGGGGCTGAACGTATAAAAGAACAGACAGACAGACAGACAGACAGACAGACAGACAGATAGACAGACAGACAGACAGACAGACAGACAGACAGACAGACAAACCTTTCCTTTTATTATTATAGACTAGCAGGCTACGCCCGCTTCGCTGGTCACTATTTTTAAATGAATCACAATAATTAATGAATTCTCAAAATTGCATTAATTTTTATCATGTGATAAAAAAAGAAAAAAAAAAAAATCTGATCAGGAAAAATGTCGCACCGGGTCCCCACTGCCTTCGGCAGCGTAGACCCGTGCACTGCGCGCACGTATTCGTTCACCATCCTTATGACTTCTCAAAATTCCATGTTATTACTCATAAACTTTCATTCTCAAGAAAAGGAATTAAAAAATATATCATTTAGCATCGGGTAAAAACTCACAACGGGACGCCACTGCCTTCGGCAGCGCAGACCCATGCGCGCTGCGCGCGCACGTTTGAGGATATACGTGCGCTGTACACGCGTATTCCTTCTCAACTCAAACTTTTATTAAGAAAATAAAATTAAAAAAAAATCTTTTATCATCGGGTAAAAACTCGCACCGGGTCCCAAACCCCAGCGCGCTGCGCGCCTATTCCTTCCCCACCGTTCCAGCCCCTCCTAATTAACTTGCATATACCAATTTTGAACGGTCTTACTCAATTAGCTGAGATGCAAAAGAAAACCTGATCAGGACACTTTAAATTGTAAATCAGGTGAAATCTCGAATTCCACTTTCGATAATGTAAAAGAACTTTAAAATATCTTCCGAATGATGTATTAGAAATAATTTATTCATAATTAGAATATGAAATATTGAAATTTAAAAATATTACAGCGCCATCTGGCGGTAGAAATTTCTGTAATCTATTGTTCCATTCCAGATCAACAAACCTTTCAAATGATGTATTACTCATGAAATTATTTTAATTAGTAGATGAGATACAAAAGAAAACCAAATCAGGACACCTCAAAACGTGTAAATCGGGTGAAATCTCGAATTCCATTTTCGATAATGTAAAAGTACTTTAAAATGTGTATCAACTAAAATAAGCTTTCAAATGAAGTATTACTTATGATCATTTTTAATTAATAACTGAGATTCAAAAAAAAAAAAAACTGATTCAGGACACCTCAAAACGTGTAAATCTGGTGAAAACTTTCGATAATTTAAAAGAACTTTAAAATATCTTTCGAATGATGTATTACAAATAATTTAATCATAATTAGAAATTGAAATATTGAAATTTTAAAATATTACAGCGCCATCTGGCGGTACAAATTTCTGTCTTCCACTGTTCGATTCCAAATCAAAAAAGCTTTCTAATGATGTATTACTTATGAAATTATTTTAATTAGTAGCTGAGATACAAAAGAAAACTGATTCAGGACACCTCAAAACGTGTAAATCTGGTGAAAACTTTCGATAATTTAAAAGAACTTTAAAATATCTTTCGAATGCTGTATTAAAAATAATTTAATCATAATTAGAAATTGAAATATTGAAATTTTAAAATATTACAGCGCCATCTGGCGGTACAAATTTCTGTATTCCACTGTTCGAAAAGCTTTCTAATGATGTATTACTTACGAAATTATTTTAATTAGTAGCTGAGATACAAAAGAAAACTAATTCAGGAGACCTCAAAACGTGTAAATCTGGTGAAAACTGTCGATAATATAAAAGAACTTTAAAATATCTTTCGAATGATGCATTAAAAATAATTTAATCATAATTAGAAATTGAAATATTGAAATTTGTATGTATTACAGCGCCATCTGGCGGTAGAAATTTCTGTAATCCACTGTTCGATTCCAAATCAAAAAAGCTTTCTAATGATGTATTACTTATAAAATTATTTTAATTAGTAGCTGAGATACAAAAGAAAACCTAATCAGGAAACCTCAAAACGTGTAAATCGGGTGAAATCTCGAATTCCATTTTCGATAATGTAAAAGTACTTTAAAATGTGTATCAAGTCAACAAAGCTTTCAAATGATGTATTACTTATGAAATTTTTTTAATTAATTTCTGAGATATAAAAGAAAACTGATTCAGGACACCTCAAAACGTGTAAATCTGGTGAAAACTTTGGATAATTTAAAAGAACTTTAAAATATCTTTCGAATGATGTATTCAAAAGAATTTAATCATAATTAGAAATTGAAATAATGAAATATTGAAATTTTAAAATATTACAGTGCCATCTGGCGGTACAAATTTCTGTATTCCACTGTTCGATTGCAAATCAAAAAAGCTTTCTAATGATGCATTACTTATGAAATTATTTTCATTAGTAGCTGAGATACAAAAGAAAACTAATTCAGGAGACCTCAAAACGTGTAAATCTGGTGAAAATTTTCGATAATTTAAAACAACTTTAAAATATCTTTCGAATGATGTATTAAAAATAATTTAATTGGAATTTGAAATATCAAAATTTTAGCTGAGATACAAAAGAAAACCTACTCAGGACATTCTAAAACATGTAAATCACGTGAAATCTCTAATTCCATTATCTACGGTAGTTTTATTAATGGAAGTAAAAAGAAAAATAAATATTTTTTATTTCCCCAAAACCTATATATACCACGGTAGTCGGGTAATGTAAGTAAAATGAAAAAGAAAAAGTATTTTTTAGTTCCTTCAAATGTATTTTGTAGCTATGGAAACTTCTATCGTCTATTGAAAGATGGATTACGTGTTAGAATAAAATTTATTTTGCAATTAAAACGTAACTGCTTTGTTTATTAATGAAAATTGATGAAATTTTAACTGCAGGTTGGTTTTGTGCTGAAAAGGTTGTATATTAAGTGTTGTGTACGAAAAAGAAAATTTGAAGCACTTTGAAATTTGCAATTTTTAACCCCAGTTAAAGATCACGTGACATTAATGACTTGCACCTGTTTTGTTTCCGTTCGAGACAGCCGTTAAAATCGTCTGCTGAATGCTGATAGAATGCCTCTTTTTAAGCAATAAGGATTTTTGGTCATTGTTCGATCGACATGGGTCAACATTTTAATTAATATCTCCGAAACTAATTAAGATTTTTAAATTCTGTTTCGAGGAAAACATCGGAAAGGCTTCAGAGCATCCGTATGTCAATTCTTGTGTTTCTGCGTTCAGTAGGGGCTGAACGTATAAAAGAACAGACAGACAGACAGACAGACAGACAGACAGACAGATAGACAGACAGACAGACAGACAGACAGACAAACCTTTCCATTTATTATTATAGATAGACTAGCAGGCTACGCCCGCTTCGCTGGTCACTATTTTTAAATGAATCACAATAATTAATGAATTCTCAAAATTGCATTAATTTGTATCATGTGATAAAAAAAGAGAAAAAAAAAATTCTGATCGGGAAAAATGTCGCACCGGGTCCCCACTGCCTTCGGCAGCGTAGACCCGTCGCTGCGCGCACGTATTCCTTCACTATCCTTATGACTTCTCAAAATTCAATGTTATTACTCATAAACTTTCATTCTCAAGAAAAGGAATTAAAAAATATATCATTTAGCATCGGGTAAAAACTCACACCGGGACGCCACTGCCTTCGGCAGCGCAGACCCATGCGCGCCGCGCGCGCACGCTTGAGGATATACGTGCGCTGTACACGCATATTCCTTCTCAACTCAAACTTTTATTATTAAGAAAATAAAATAAAATAAAAAATCTTTTATCATCGGGTAAAAACTCGCACCGGGTCCCAAACCCATGCGCGCTGCGCGCCTATTCCTTCCCCACCGTTCCAGCCCCTCCTAATTAACTTGCATATACCAATTTTGAACGGTCTTACTCAATTAGCTGAGATGCAAAAGAAAACCTGATCAGGACACTTTAAATTGTAAATCAGGTGAAATCTCGAATTCCACTTTCGATAATGTAAAAGAACTTTAAAATATCTTTCGAATGATGTATTAGAAATAATTTAATCATAATTAGAATATGAAATATTGAAATTTAAAAATATTACAGCGCCATTTTGCGGTAGAAATTTCTGTAATCTATTGTTCCATTCCAGATTAACAAAGCTTTCAAATGATGTATTACTCATGAAATTATTTTAATTAGTAGATGAGATACAAAAGAAAACCTAATCAGGATACCTCAAAACGTGTAAATCGGGTGAAATCTCGAATTCCATTTTTCGATAATGTAAAAGTACTTTAAAATGTGTATCAACTAAAATAAGCTTTTAAATGATGTATTACTTATGAACATTTTTTAATTAATAAATGAGATACAAAAAAAAAAAAAAAAAAAAACTGATTCAGGACACCTCAAAACGTGTAAATCTGGTGAAAACTTTCGATAATTTAAAAGAACTTTAAAATGTCTTTCGAATGATGTATTACAAATAATTTAATCATAATTAGAAATTGAAATATTGAAATTTTAAAATATTACAGCGCCATCTGGCGGTACAAATTTCTGTATTCCACTGTTCGATTCCAAATCAAAATAGCTTTCTAATGATGTATTACTTATGAAATTATTTTAATTAGTAGCTGAGATACAAAAGAATGATTCAGGACACCTCAAAACGTGTAAATCTGGTGAAAACTTTCGATAATTTAAAAGAACTTTAAAATGTCTTTCGAATGATGTATTACAAATAATTTAATCATAATTAGAAATTGAAATATTGAAATTTTTAAATATTACAGCGCCATCTGGCGGTACAAATTTCTCTATTCCACTGTTCGATTCCAAATCAAAAAAGCTTTCTAATGATGTATTACTTACGAAATTATTTTAATTAGTAGCTGAGATACAAAATAAAACTAATTCAGGAGACCTCAAAACGTGTAAATCTCGTGAAAACTGTCGATAATGTAAAAGAACTTTAAAATATCTTTCGAATGATGTATTAAAAATTATTTAATCCTTATTAGAAATTGAAATAATGAAATTTAAAAATATTACAGCGCCATCTGGCGGTACAAATTTCTGTATTCCACTGTTCGATTCCAAATCAAAAAAAGTTTCTAATGATGTATTACTTATGAAATTATTTTAATTAGTAGCTGAGATACAAAAGGAAACTATAATTCAAGACACCTTAAAACGTGTAAATCTTTTGAAAACTTTCGATAATTTAAAAGAACTTTAAAATATCTTTCGAATGATGTATTAAAAATAATTTAATTGGAATTTGAAATATCGAAATTTTAAAATATCTGGCGGTAGATGTTTCTGTAATCTACTGTTTAATTCCAAATCAAGAAAGCTTTTCAAATAATGTGTTACTTATGAAATTATTTTAATTAGTAGCTGAGATGCAAAAGAAAACCTAATTAGGACATTCTAAAACATGTAAATCACGTGAAATCTCTAATTCCATTATCTACGGTAGTTTTATTAATGGAAGTAAAAAGAAAAATAAATATTTTTTATTTCCCCAAAACCTATATATACCACGGTAGTCGGATAATGGAAGTAAAAAGAAAAAGTATTTTTTAGTTCCTTCAAATGTATTTTGTTGCTATGGAAACTCCTTTCGTCTATTGAAAGATAGATTACTTGTGAGAATAAAATTTAATTTGCAATTAAAATGTAACTGCTTTGTTTATTAATGAAAATTGATGAAATTTTAACTGCAGGTTGGTTTTGTGCTGAATAGGTTGTATATTAAGTGTTGTGTACGAAAAAGAAAATTTGAAGCACTTTGAAATTTGCAATTTTTAACCCCAGTTAAAGATCATGTGACATTTAATGACTTGCACATGTTTTCTTTCCGTTCGAGACATCCGTTAAAATCGTCTGCTGAATGCTGATAGAATGCCTCTTTTTAAGCAATAAGGATTTTTGGTCATTTTTGCGATCGATATGGGTCAACATTTTAATTAATATCTCCGAAACTAATTAAGATTTTTAAATTCTGTTTCGAGGAAAACATCGGAAAGGCTCCACAGCATCCTTATGTCAATTCTTGTACTTCTGCGTTCAATAGGGGCTGAACGTATAAAAGAACAGACAGACAGACAGACAGACAGACAAACCTTTCCATTTATTATTATAGATAGACTAGCCGCATTCGGCGACCAGCTGGTTCGCGATCCCTGAAAAATCCGACTTTACGAAATTCCCGCTCGGTGGCGCCTGCGGCGCCTTTTTCCCGTATCAGGTCTAATAACAGCTTATTGATATAAAAATATCGTGAAAAAAACTTATCTAAATCGCAGTAAACTCCCGTGCGGTAGCGCCTTCGGCGCTGATATTTCAAATTTCTAACTTTAGCTAAGTCCCGCTCGGTGGCGCCTGCGGCGCCTTATCCCCGTTTTAGAACTTACAACACCTTCCTCGCTCATTGTAACTATTGAAGGTGTCATTTGAATCGGCTCATTTGAACTATTGAAATTTTAAAATATAGCAGCGCCATCTGGCGGTAGAAATTTCTGTAATATATTGTTCAATTGCAAATCAACAAAGCTTTAAAATGATGTATTACTTATGAAAATATTTTAATTAGTAGCTGAGATACAAAAGAAAACCTAAAAAGGAAACCTTAAAACGTGTAAATCGGGTAAAATCTCGAATAATACTTTCGATAATATAAAAGAACTAAAAGAAAACCAAATACCTTGCCTACGCTGCAACTCTTTTTTTTTTTCTTTTTGCCTTTTTTCCCTGTTCCTCAAGCCCTCCCTAATAATCGTACTCTTTCAAAAATATTCACAATCGAATTATCGGGCATTAAAACTACATACTACGAAATTTCGACTACTGCAAATACTGCAAAAAAATAAAAGAAGACAATCTTTTTCCAATAAATATGTCATTTTTTTAATTATTCATATATTTTCATGAAAATTGAACAGTAGCTTTATAATATGCTGTCTAGGCCGAATATTAATTCAAATGTAACGTGAATGAAAATTTGAAAAAAATTGAAAATTGCAATTTTTCCCCCCAATATAAAACACATGATATCTTAATTGATTACAACCATTTCCGTTTTCATCACAGACATCACAGACAGTTGTGTCGTATGTGTTGTGTTTCCGATCGAGACCGCTTAGAAAATCGTCTGCCCGTTGAAATTCTGGGTCATTGAGATCGCTTTTTGATTAAGACATAGGTCTACATTTTAATTAATATCTCCGCAACTAATTAAAATTTTTAAATTCTGTTTTGACTATCCCCTCGGGCAGGCTTCTGAGCACCCGTATGTCAAATTTTGTAGTTCTGCGTTCAGTAGGGGCTGAACGTATAGATGCTCAGACAGACAGACAGACAGACAGAGAGACAGACAGACAGACAGACATCTTCTTTTATTATTATAGACTAGCCGCCTTCGGCGACCAGCTGGTTCGCGATCCCTGAAAAATCCGACTTTACGAAACTCCTGCTCGGTGGCGCCTGCGGCGCCTTATTCCCGTATCAGGTCTAATAACAGCTTATTGATATATCGTGAAAATAGCTTATCTAAATCGCAGTAAACTCCCGTGCGGTAGCGCCTTCGGCGCTGATATTTCAAATTTCTAACTTTAGCTAAGTCCCGCTCGGTGGCGCCTGCGGCGCCTTATCCCCGTTTTAGAACTTACAACACCTTCCTCGCTCATTGGAATTTGAAATATTGAAATTTTAAAATATAGCAGCGCCATCTGGCGGTAGAAATTTCTGCAATATATTGTTCAATTCCAAATCAACAAAGCTTTCAAATGATGTATTACTTATGAAAATATTTTAATTAGTAGCTGAGATACAAAAGAAAACCTAAAAAGGAAACCTTAAAACGTGTAAATCGGGCAAAATCTCGAATAATACTTTCGATAATATAAAAGAACTTTAAAATATCTTTCGAATGATGTATTAAAAATTATATAATCATAATTAGAATTTGAAATATTGAAATTTTAAAATATTTCAGCGCCATCTGGCGGTAGAAATTTCTGTAATCTACTGTTCAATTCCAAATCAACAAAGCTTTCAAATGATGTATTACTTATGAAATTATTTTAATTAAAAGCTGGAATAAAAAAGAAAACCAAGTACCTTGCCTTAAAATCTTAATATGCCAACCAATTTCAAACGCTGCAACTATTTTTGTTTTATTTTTGCCTTTTTTCCCTGTTCCTCAAGCCCTCTCTAATAATCGTACTCTTTCAAAAATATTCACAATCGAATTATCGGGCATTAAAACTACATACTACGAAATTTCGACTACTGCAAATACTGCAAAAAAATAAAAGAAGACAATCCTTTTTCCAATAAATATGTCATTTTTTTAATTATTCATATATTTTCATGAAAATTGAACAGTAGCTTTATAATATGCTGTCTAGGCCGAATATTAATTCAAATGTAACGTGAATGAAAATTTGAAAAAAATTGAAAATTGCAATTTTTCCCCCCAGTATAAAACACTGTGTTTTGTTTCCGATCGAGACCGCTTAGAAAATCGTCTGCCTGTTGCCAACTAAATTTCATAGTTTAGTTAATTTTAAAAAATCTAATTGACGTATCGATAAGCCGCTTGCACTCTTAGATTCGGAAAAAATTCCCCTTTCATTTGGTACCAAATTCGTAATGATCGGACTAATATTTCTAATTTATTTTCCATTTTTTCTGCTTTTAACTCCGTTAAAATATCTACTTTTATGCAATCTCGGTGAATTCTGAGTCATTGAGATCGCTTTTTGATTAAGACATAGGTCTACATTTTAATTAATATCTCCGCAACTAATTACAATTTTTAAATTCTGTTTTGACTATCCCCTCGGGCAGGCTTCTGAGCACCCGTATGTCAAATTTTGTAGTTCTGCGTTCAGTAGGGGCTGAACGTATAGATGCTCAGACAGACAGACAGACAGACAGACATCTTCCTTTATTATTATAGATAGATAGATTATATTATATTATATTATATTATATTATATTATATTATATTTATATTATGTTTATATTATATGATATTATATTATATTTATATTATGTTTATATTATATGATATTATATTATATATTATATTATATTATATTATATTATATTATATTTATATTATGTTTATATTATATGATATTATATTATATTATATTAAATTATATTATATTTATTTATTATTATTACTAGCCGCCTTCGGCGACCAGCTGGTTCGCGATCCCTGAAAAATCCGACTTTACGAAATTCCCGCTCGGTGGCTCCTGCGGCGCCTTTTTCCCGTATCATGTCTAATAACAGCTTATTGATATATCGTGAAAATAGCTTATCTAAATCGCAGTTAACTCCCTTGCGGTAGCGCCTTCGGCGCTGATATTTCAAATTTCTAACTTTAGCTAAGTCCCGCTCGGTGGCGCCTGCGGCGCCTTATCCCCGTTTTAGAACTTACAACACCTTCCTCGCTCATTGGAATTTGAAATATTGAAATTTTAAAATATATCAGCGCCATCTGGCGGTAGAAATTTCTGTAATATATTGTTCAATTCCAAATCAACAAAGCTTTCAAATGATGTATTACTTATGAAAATATTTTAATTAGTAGCTGAGATACAAAAAAAACCTAAAAAGGAAACCTTAAAACGTGTAAATCGGGTAAAATCTCGAATAATACTTTCGATAATATAAAAGAACTTTAAAATATCTTTCGAATGATGTATTAAAAATTATATAATCATAATTAGAATTTGAAATATTGAAATTTTAAAATATTTCAGCGCCATCTGGCGGTAGAAATTTCTGTAATCTACTGTTCAATTCCAAATCAACAAAGCTTTCAAATGATGTATTACTTATGAAATTATTTTAATTAGAAGCTGGGATAAAAAAGAAAACCAAATACCTTGCCTTAAAATCTTAATATGCCAACTAATTTCAAACGCTGCAACTCTTTTTTTTTTTTTTTTTTTTTTTTTTTTGCCTTTTTTCCCTGTTCCTCAAGCCCTCCCTAATAATCGTACTCTTTCAAAAATATTCATAATCGAATTATCGGGCATTAAAACTACATACTACGAAATTTCGACTACTGCAAATACTGCAAAAAAATAAAAGAAGACAATCTTTTTCCAATAAATATGTCATTTTTTTAATTATTCATATATTTTCACGAAAATTGAACAGTAGCTTTATAATATGCTGTCTAGGCCGAATATTAATTCAAATGTAACGTGAATGAAAATTTGAAAAAAATTGAAAATTGCAATTTTTCCCCCCAGTATAAAACACATGATATCTTAATTGATTACAACCATTTCCGTTTTCATCACAGACATCACAGACAGTTGTCTCGTATATCGAGACCGCTTAGAAAATCGTCTGCCTGTTGCCAACTAAATTTCATAGTTTAGTTAATTTTAAAAAATCTAATTGACGTATCGATAAGCCATTTGCACTCTTAGATTCGGAAAAAATTCCCCTTTCATTTGGTACCAAATTCGTAATGATCGGACTTATATTTCTAATTTATTTTCCATTTTTTCTGCTTTTAACTCCGTTAAAATATCTACTTTTATGCTATCTCGGTGAATTCTGAGTCATTGAGATCGCTTTTTGATTAAGACATAGGTCTACATTTTAATTAATATCTCCGCAACTAATTAAAATTTTTAAATTCTGTTTTGACTATCCCCTCGGGCAGGCTTCTGAGCACCCGTATGTCAAATTTTGTAGTTCTGCGTTCAGTAGGGGCTGAACGTATAGATGCTCAGACAGACAGACAGACAGACAGAGAGACAGACAGACAGACAGACAGACAGACAGACAGACATCTTCTTTTATTATTATAGATTATTATTATTATTATTATTATTATTTTTTTTTTTTTTGGGGGGGGGTGTACAGAAAAAAATAATAGTTTAAAATTTTAGTTGATAGGGGTGTTATCAAATCCCACGTTTCCTATATTTATTTGCATGCAAATGTTGACAAGCCTAAGAAACTACAGTTTGCAAACGACATGCAACACTGCTCACTGCAACTGCACTCGGCGTCATCCGTAACAATAACGCTTTATCAGCGAAAAATTTATTTATTTACTACACCAGAAGAAAAAAAATCCTTCAACAGAATAACTTTTTCGCAACCAGCGTTCCATTCTGCCTGTTCCTTCATTTTTTTTTTTTTTTAATAAATTTTTAAAATGTCTACAGACTTACGGGAAACCCGTTATATGCATTTCAATACCCTTAAAACTGATTTCCATTATTGCTTTTATAGACAATAATGTATAAAAAATATTTTGAGCGCCAAAGTAAAAAAAACCTAGCATGTTGTGGCCACCACAAGACTTTCTTCTGTATTTTCCTATACGAATTCCCTAAGTGCAAATAATTTATTAAAACTATTATTTTTTAAAATTATCTAACAGGATGAATGAAAGTGATTTTCATCTTACAGAAAACTAATGCTCAATATCCAAAGAAAGACAGTTTTATTGTCTAATAACATCTCAAAAAATGCGTATTTATAATGGTTATCTCATATATCAAGTTTCGTACAGTTAAATGTAATAGAAATCAACAAATCAACAAAGCTTTCAAATGATGTATTACTTAAGAAATTATTTTAATTAGTAGCTGAGATACAAAAGATAACCGATTCAGCAGACCTCAAAACGTGTAAATCAGGTGAAATCTCGAATCCCACTTTCGATAATGTAAAAGTACTTTAAAATATCTTTCGAATGATGTATTAAAAATAATTTAATCATAATTAGCATTTGAAATATTGCAATTTTAAAATATTACAGCGCCATCTGGCGGTAGAAATTTCTGTAATCTACTGTTAAATTCCAAATCAACAAAGCTTTCAAATTATGTATTACTTATGAAATCATTTTAATTAGTAGCTGATGTACAAAAGATAACCGATTCAGGACACCTCAAAACGTGTAAATTAGGTGAAATCTCGCATCCCACTTTCGGTAATATAAAAGTACTTTAAAATATCTCTCGAATGCTGTATTAAAAATAATTTAATTAGAATTTGAAATATTGCAATTTTAAAATATTACAGCGTCATCTCATGGTAGAAATTTCTGTAATCTACTGTTCAATTCCAAATCAACAAAGCTTTCAAATGATGTATTACTTATGAAATTATTTTAATTAGTAGCTGAGATACAAAAGAAAACCTAACCAGAACACCTCAAAACGTGTAAATCGAGTGAAATCTCGAATTTCACTTTCGATAATATAAAAGTACTTTAAAATATATTTCGAATGGTGTATTCCAAATCAACAAAGCTTTCAAATGATGTATTACTTATAAAATTATTTTAATTAGTAGCTGAGATACAAAAGAAAACCTAATCAGGACACCTCGAAACGTGTAAATCGGGTGAAATCTCTAATTCCCTTTTCTACGGTTTTTGGTTAATGGAAGTAAAAAGAAAAATAAATATTTTTTAGGTCCCCAAAGCCTGTATATATCACTGTAGTCGGGTAATGGAAGTAAAAAGAAAAATAAAAAGTATTTTTTTAGTATCTTCAAATGTATTTCGTTGCTATGGAAACTCCTATCGTCTATTGAAAGATAGATTACTACGTGTTAGAATAAAATTTAATTTGTAATTAAAATGTAACTGCTTTGTTTATTAACCCAAATTGATGAAATTTGAACTGCATGTTTGCATAGGTTCTATATTAAGTGTTGTGTGCGAAAAAGAAAATTTGAAGCATTTTGAAATTTGCAATTTTTAACCCCAGTTCAAGATCATGTGACATTAGTGACTTCCACATGTTTTGTTTCCGTTCGAGACAGCCGTTAAAATCGTCTGCTGACAGAATGCCTCTTTTTAAACAATAAGGATTTTTGGTCATTTTTCGATCGACATGGGTCAACGTTTTAATTAATATCTCCGAAACTAATTAAAGTTTTTAAATTTTGTTTTCAGGAGTCGGTCGGAAAGGCTCCTGGGCATCCGTATTTCAATTTTTGTACTTCTGCGTTCAATAGGGGCTGAACGTATAAAAAAACAGACAGACAGACAGACAGACAGACAAACTTTTTCTTTTATTATTATAGAAGATAATGACTTCCACACGTTTTGTTTCCGTTCGAGACAGCCGTTAAAATCGTCTGCTGATAGAATGCCTCTTTTTAAGCAATAAGGACTTTTGGTCATTTTTCGATCGACATGGGTCAACGTTTTAATTAATATCTCCGAAACTAATTAAAATTTTTAAATTCTGTTTTCAGGAGCCCCTCGGGAAGGCTCCTGAAACGTCCGTATGTCAATTTTTGTACTTCTGCGTTCAATAGGGGTTGAACGTATAAAAGAACAGACAGACCTTTTCTTTTATTATTATAGACTAGCAGGCTACGCCCGCTTCGCTGGTCACTATTTTTAAATGAATCACAATAATTAATGAATTCTCAAAATTGCATTAATTTTTATCATGTGATAAAAAAAGAAAAGAAAAATCTGATCAGGAAAAATGTCGCGCACCGGGTCCCCACTGCCTTCGGCAGCGTAGACCCGTGCACTGCGCGCACGTATTCCTTCACCATCCTTATGACTTCTCAAAATTCCATGTTATTACACATAAACTTTCATTCTCAAGAAAAGGAATTAAAAAATATATCATTTAGCATCGGGTAAAAACTGACACCGGACTGTTCGAAAAGCTTTCTAATGATGTATTACTTACGAAATTATTTTAATTAGTAGCTGAGATACAAAAGAAAACTAATTCAGGAGACCTCAAAACGTGTAAATCTGGTGAAAACTGTCGATAATATAAAAGAACTTTAAAATATCTTTCGAATGATGCATTAAAAATAATTTAATCATAATTAGAAATTGAAATATTGAAATTTGAATGTATTACAGCGCCATCTGGCGGTAGAAATTTCTGTAATCCACTGTTCGATTCCAAATCAAAAAAGCTTTCTAATGATGTATTACTTATAAAATTATTTTAATTAGTAGCTGAGATACAAAAGAAAACCTAATCAGGACACCTCAAAACGTGTAAATCGGGTGAAATCTCGAATTCCATTTTCGATAATGTAAAAGTACTTTAAAATGTGTATAAATTAAAATAAGCTTTCTAATGATGTATTACTTATGAAATTATTTTAATTAGTAGCTGAGATATAAAAGAAAACTGATTCAGGACACCTCAAAACGTGTAAATCTGGTGAAAACTTTCGATAATTTAAAAGAACTTTAAAATATCTTTCGAATGATGTATTCAAAATAATTTAATCATAATTAGAAATTGAAATAATGAAATATTGAAATTTTAAAATATTACAGCGCCATCTGGCGGTACAAATTTCTGTATTCCACTGTTCGATTCCAAATCAAAAAAGCTTTCAAATGATGTATTACTTATGAAATTATTTTAATTAGTAGCTGAGATACAAAAGAAAAATTAATTCAGGAGACCTCAAAACGTGTAAATCTGGTGAAAACATTCGATAATTTAAAACAACTTTAAAATATATTTCGAATGATGTATTAAAAATAATTTAATTGGAATTTGAAATATCGAAATTTTAGCTGAGATACAAAAGAAAACCTACTCAGGACATTCTAAAACATGTAATTCACGTGAAATCTCTAATTCCATTATCTACGGTAGTTTTATTAATGGAAGTAAAAAGAAAAATAAATATTTTTTATTTCTCCAAAACCTATATATACCACAGTAGTCGGGTAATGGAAGTAAAAAGAAAAAGAAAAAGTATTTTTTAGTTCCTTCAAATGTATTTTGTTGCTATGGAAACTTCTATCGTCTATTGAAAGATGGATTACGTGTTAGAATCCGCGTTTGTAATAATCGATAGATGGCGCTCTCTGAACACTGCAGTTGTTAGTAAATATAACAGCCACGTGTAATTATTATTCTTTCTCCGCCATTTCATCATGGAAAGTCGATTGCATAATATGAGGATATGCAGTGGTGTGATAATTTCACCTTAGCCCACCAGAGGGCGAGCATTTCATTACAATCGCGGATAAAATTTATTTTGCAATTAAAATGTAACTGCTTTGTTTATTAATGAAAATTGATGAAATTTTAACTGCAGGTTGATTTTGTGCTGAAAAGGTTGTATATTAAGTGTTGTGTACGAAAAAGAAAATTTGAAGCACTTTAAAATTTGCAATTTTTAACCCCAGTCATGTGACATTAATGACTTGCACCTGTTTTGTTTCCGTTCGAGACAGCCGTTAAAATCTGCTGAATGCTGATAGAATGCCTCTTTTTAAGCAATAAGGATTTTTGGTCATTGTTCGATCGACATGGGTCAACATTTTAATTAATATCTCCGAAACTAATTAAGATTTTTAAATTCTGTTTCGAGGAAAACATCGGAAAGGCTCCAGAGCATCCGTATGTCAATTCTTGTGTTTCTGCGTTCAGTAGGGGCTGAACGTATAAAAGAACAGACAGACAGACAGACAGTCAGACAGACAGAAAGCCAGACAGACAGACAGACAAACCTTTCCATTTATTATTATAGAAAAAGAAGATTATTTCACGCGCACTTTTTATTTCCTAATTCAAAATTATTAAAAAAAACCTTTTTCGATATCGCTTGTAACGATGCTGATTATTATTAATTTTCTTTTCTTTTTCTTTCAGTAATAATCTTATAATAATAAATGGAAAGGTTTGTCTGTCTGTCTGTCTGTCTGTTCTTTTATACGTTCAGCACGCAGGAGTTTGAACGCAGGAGTACAAGAATTGACATGCGAATGCTCTGGAGCCTTTCCTATGTTTTCTTCGAAACAAAATTTAAAAATCTTAATTAGTTTCGGAGTTATTAATTAAACTGTTGACCCATGTCGATCGCAAAATGACCAAAAATCCTTATTGCTTAAAAAGAGGCATTTTATCAGCATTCAGCAGACGATTTTAACGGCTGTCTCGAACGGAAAAAAATAGGTGCAAGTCATTAATGTCACGTGATCTTTAACTGGGGTTAAAAATTGCAAATTTGAAAGTGCTTCAAATTTTCTTTTTCGTACACAACACTTAATATACAACCTATTCAGCACAAAAACAACCTGCAGTTAAAATTTCATCAATTTTCATTAATAAACAAAGCAGTTACATTTTAATTGCAAATTAAAATTTATTCCAACACGTAATCTATCTTTCAATAGACGATAGGAGTTTCCATAGCAACAAAATACATTTGAAGGAACTAAAAAATTCTTTTTCTTTTTCTTTTTACTTCCATTACCCGACTACCGTGGTATATATAGGTTTTGGGATTGTCCTGATTAGGTTCTCGTTTGTTATCTCAGCTACTAATTAAAATAATTTCATAAGTAACACATTATTTGAAAGCTTTGTTGATTTGGAATTGAACAGTAGATTACAGAAATTTCTACCGCCAGATATTTTAAAATTTCGATATTTCAAATTCTAATTCAATTATTTTTAATACATCATTCGAAAGATATTTTAAAGTTCTTTTAACTTATCGAAAGTTTTCACCATATTTACACGTTTTGAGGTGTCCTGAATCAGTTTTTCATTTTTTGTATATCAGTTATTAATTAAAAAAATTTCATAAGTAATACATTTTTAGTTGATACACATTTTAAAGTACTTTTACATTATCGAAAATGGAATTCGGGATTTTACCCGATTTACACGTTTTGAGGTCTCCTTATTAGGTTTTCTTTTGTATATCAGCTACTAATTAAAATAATTTCATAAGTAATACATCATTAGAAAGCTTTTTTGATTTGGAATCGAACAGTGGAATACAGAAATTTGTACCGCCAGATGGCGCTGCAATATTTTAAAATTTCAATATTTCAATTTCTAATTATGATTAAATCATTTTTAATACATCATTCGGAAGATATTTTAAAGTTCTTTTAAATTATCGAAAGTTTTCACCAGATTTACACGTTTTGAGGTGTCCTCAATCAGTTTTTTATTTTTTGTATATCAGTTATTAATTCAAAAAATTTCATAAGTAATACATCATTTGAAAGCTTATTTTAGTTGAAACACATTTTAAAGTACTTTTACATTATCGAAAATGGAATTCGGGATTTCACCTAATTTACACGTTTTGAGGTCTCCTGATTAGGTTTTCTTTTGTATATCAGCTACTAATTATTTTCATAAGTAATACATCATTAGAAAGCTTTTTTGATTTGGAATCGAACAGTGGAATACAGAAATTTGTACCGAAAGATGGCGCTTTAATATTTTAAAATTTCAATATTTCAATTTCTAATTATGATTAAATTAATTTTAATACATCATTCGAAAGATATTATAAAGTTCTTTTAAATTATCGAAAGTTTTCACCAGATTTACACGTTTTGAGGTGTCCTGAATCAGTTTTTTATTTTTTGTATATCAGTTATTAATTAAAAAAATTTCATAAGTAATACATTTTTAGTTGATACACATTTTAAAGTACTTTTACATTATCGAAAATGGAATTCGGGATTTTACCCGATTTACACGTTTTGAGGTCTTCTTATTAGGTTTTCTTTTGTATATCAGCTACTAATTAAAATAATTTCATAAGTAATACATCATTAGAAAGCTTTTTTGATTTGGAATCGAACAGTGGAATACAGAAATTTGTACCGCTAGATGGCGCTGTAATATTTTAAAATTTCAATATTTCAATTTCTAATTATGATTAAATTATTTTTAATACATCATTCGGAAGATATTTTAAAGTTCTTTTAAATTATCGAAAGTTTTCACCAGATTTACACGTTTTGAGTTGCCCTGAATCAGTTTTTTATTTTTTGTATATCAGTTATTAATTAAAAAAATTTCATAAGTAATACATCATTTGAAAGCTTATTTTAGCTGATACACATTTTAAAGTACTTTTACATTATCGAAAATGGAATTCGGGATTTCACCCGATTTTCACGCTTTGAGGTGTCCTGATTAGGTTTTCTTTTGTATCTCATCTACTAATTAAAATAATTTCACGAGTAACACATCATTTGAAAGCTTTGTTGATCTGGAATGGAACAATAGATTACAGAAATTTCTACCGCCAGATGGCGCTGTAATTTTTTTTAAATTTAAATGTTTCAAATTCTAATTATGATTAAATTATTTCTAATACATCATTCGAAAGATATTTTAAAGTTCTTTTATATTATCGAAAGTGGAATTCGAGATTTCACCTGATTTACAAATTTTAGGTGTCTTGATCAGGTTTTCTTTTGCATCTCAGCTAATTGAGTAAGACCGTCCAAAATTGGTATATGTAAGTTAATTAGGAGGGGCTGGAAGGGTGGGGAAGGAATAGGCGCGCAGCGCGCATGTGTTTGGGGCCCGGTGCGAGTTTTTCCCCGATGATAAAAGATTTTTTTTTTAATTTTAATTTCTTAATAATAAAAGTTTGAGTTGAGAAGGAATATGCGTGTACAACGCACGCATATACTCAAACGTGCGCGCGCAGCGCGCATGGGTCTGCGCTGCCGAAGGCAGTGGGGTCCCGGTGTGAGTTTTTACCCGATGCTAAGTGATATATTTTTTAATTCCTTTTCTTAAGAATGAAATTTTATGAGTAATAATGTGGAATTTTGAGAAGTCATAAGGATGGTGAAGGAGTGCGTGCGCGCAGCGCACGGGTCTACGCGGCCGAAGGCAGTGAGGACCCGGTGCGACATTTTTCCCGATGAGAAATTTTTTTTCTTTTATTTTATCACATGATAAAAATTAATGCAATTTTGAGGATTCATTAATTATTGTGATTCATTTAAAAATAGTTACCAGCGAAGCGGGCGTAGCCTGCTAGTAATAATAATAATAAAAAAAAAAAGATTTTGATGAAATTCTGGCAAAAGCAGAATTTAGTTAAACTTTTAACATGTATGTATCAAAATTCAAATAAATTCGGAATACATGTTTTACAATTTGAATTTGAAATTTTCAAGTGGTCTCCACTTGAAATGGTGGAGCAACTTGGTTAAAAAAGTCATCCAAGATATTCATAAGATAAGTTAAGACACTGTCCAAATTTGGTTCGATTTGGAGTATTATTTCGGAAGTTCGTGGTTTTAAATTTTCCAGTGGTAGCCTGATTTCAATTGGCCCCGCTTAACTTAAGATATCCACCACTTTAATAAAAATGACAGATTAATTTCATTAATAAATTTCATTGAGACCCTTATGTGGTCTATATTTACATCAAAATTCAAGCAAATCTTGCTTTAAATAAGTTTTTTACAATGTGGTTTTGAAATATTCAAGTGGCTGCCACTTGAAAACAAAAAGTCTGAGCAACTTGGTTAACAAACTCATCTGAGATATTTATAAGATCAGTTCACAGTCCAGATTTGGTTCAATCTAGAGTATTATTTCGGGAGTTATCGTGATGACAAAATTTTCATTATAGATAGATAGATAGATAAACGAAGTGATTGCAATCCGCGTTTGTAATGATCGATAGATGGCGCTCTCTGAACTGCAATTGTTAGTAAATATAATAGCCACGTGTATTTATTATTGTTCTTTCTCCGCCATTACATCATGGAAAATCGATTGCATAATATGATGATATGCAGTGGTGTGATAATTTCACCTTAGCCCACCAGAGGGCGAGCATTTCATTACAATCGCGGATAGGTCGATTTCTAAAGAAATCAACCTAAAAAAATGAACGTGATAGATTAAATTTAAATTATTTTTTCCAATTATTTATTTAATTTTTACTTTCTGTGATAAAATATTGTTTATACCATTTTTGTATCTCTGCTTCTAATTAGCATAATCTCAAAAGTAATATGTCATTTTGAAATTTATTTGAATTGAATTTCAAGAGTAGACGCCACAAATTTCTGTCTCCTTCCATTAACCGACTACCGTAAGTAATGGAATTCGAGATTTCACGTGATTTACACGTTTTAAGGTCTCTTGATTAAGTTTTCTTTTGTATCTCAGCTACTAATTAAAATAATTCCATAAGTAATACATCATTAGAAAGCTTTTTTGATTTGGAATCGAACAGTGGATTACGGAAATTTCTATCACCAGATGGCGCTGTAATATTTTCAAATTTCAATATTTCAATTTCTAATTATGATTAAATTATTTTTAATACATCATTCGAAAGATATTTTAAAGTTCTTTTATATTATCGAAAGTTTTCACCAGATTTACACGTTTTGTGGTCTCTTGAATCAGTTTTCTTCTGTATCTCAGCTACTAATTAAAATAATTTCATGAGTAATACATCATTTGAAAGCTTTGTTGATCTGGAATGGAACAATAGATTACAGAAATTTCTACCGCCAGATGGCGCTGTAATATTTTTAAATTTCAATATTTCAAATTCTAATTATGATTAAATTATTTCTAATACATCATTCGAAAGATATTTTTAAGTTATTTTATATTATCGAATGTGGAATTCGAGATTTCACCTGATTTACAATTTTAAGGTGTCCTGATCAGGTTTCCTTTTGCATCTCAGCTAACTGAGTAAGACCGTTCAAAATTCGTATATGTTAGTTAATTAGGAGGGGCTGGAGGGGTGGGGGAGGAATAGAGCGCAGCGAGCACGAGACTACGCTGCCGAAGGCAGTGGGGACCCGGTCCGACAATTTACCTGATGAGAAATGATTTTTTAAATTTTCTTTTCTTTAGAATAAGAGTTTGATTTCAGAAGGAATATGTGCGCTTACCGCACATATATCTTAACATGTGCACGCGCATGGGTCTGCGCGGCCGAAGGTAGTGGGGTCTCGGTGTGAATTTTTACCCGATGCTAAATGATATATTTTTTAATTCATTTTCTTAAGAATGAAAGTTTATGAGTAATAACATGGAAATTTGAGAAGTCATAAGAATGGTGAAGGAAAACGTTCGCGCAGCGTACGGGTCTACGCTGCCGAAGGCCGTGGGGACCCGGTACGACATTTTTTCCGATCAGAAATTTTTTTTCTCTTTTTTTTTCACATGATAAAAATTAATGCAATTTTGAGAATTCATTAGTTATTGTGATTCATATAAAAATAGTGACCAGCGAAGCGGGCGTAGCCTGCTAGTATATTACTTTCTTCTATATGTATATATGGAGAAAGTATTGAATTCGTGAAAATTTTCACTCCAGTTTTCGATGGATTTGCATGTTTTGGGATGTCCTGAACACGATTCGACTGTTTTTAGAAAATGTCTGTCTGTCAGTGTGTGTGTATCACGAGATACAGTCGCCACAAAATTTTTGTCACGCAGACGGACAGACATTTTCTAAAAAGGGTCAAATCATGTTCTAGAACTCTCAAAACGTGTAAATCTCTCGAAATCCGGAAGAAGAAAATTTTTAGAAATTCTATACTTTCTTCTACTGAACATAGAAAAAAGTGAAAACCTCATATGTAAATTTTACATACTCCAGTTTCCATAAGGGCCATGTTGTTACTTTCTTCTGTATGTATATATGGAGAAAGTATTGGATTCGTGAAAATTTTCAAACTCCAGTTTTCGATGGATTTGCACGTTTTGGGATGTCCTGAACACGATTCGACTGTTTTTAGAAAATGTCTGTCTGTCAGTGTGTGTGTATCACGAATTTTGTAGACGCTGTATTTCACGAACCAATGAATGAAATTTAACCAAACTTAGTATGTATTTCCAGACCTAAACTGGTGCTGATTAGATTTGTGAAAAATTCGATCAACAGGTGACGCTGTGATCGCATTTTTTCTAAATTTTTAGCATGGCAGTATGGGACAAAATTTCGTATAAATGTACATAATGAGAGTTGTTTTAGTTGTTTTCCACGGATGAATTTAGCGCTAAAAGTGATGGAAGAATACTATATAAATGAATGCATGAGTTCGCAGTTTCCTCAAATTAGTTATTTTAAATATATTTTATAACAAATAATTCTTACTAATAATTCTTTGTAAAAAACAACAGTCATATAATTAAATAAAGTTTGACTTACCTGGGTTGTCACAGGTAATCGTATATTCCATTGGTGAAGAAAAAATCCTCTTAATTTATCATCAGATCGTACACTTGAATTAGATGAAAAAATACATGGATATATATTTTATATGACTTCTGTATTAAAGCGTAGTAACTTCTTTTCCTATAATGAATGTTGATTAGACTGTGAAATTCTTACATAATATGTAGATCAATTATTATTTAGGATAATTCACACATTGCTGCGTAATGAAAGAATGCCTAGATGTTTTGCCCTTTTATTTATTCATCTTAGACAAAAAGAAAAATATTATGATTAAATAGAATAAGAAAAATGGAACGTCAGTTCCGAATAACAAAAATTACATGATTGAAAAAAGTATTACAATGTACTTGTAGAGAGACGCGACACATCGTCACGTGATGCGGCAGGTGCACCGAACAATCAGTTGGCGGGAAGCAAAAAACAAAAAGAAAGTCCGGAACAAGAAAAACGAAAGTCAATAAAAGAATGTTCTGAGATTAAATATCACAACACCACCTCTTAAGCTCAGAAATTTTTCAATTGTTCATTAATGCATTTCTATGTCTATTAAAATCAGTCTTTGGCAGAGCTTTTGTTAGGGTATCGGCGGTCATTTCTTTGGTAGGTTTGTATTGAAGCTTGATTAGGCCTTCTTGTATTAGGTTTCGCAGAAGATGATATCTCAGCTGTAAGTGTTTTGTTTTGGACTGGAATTTATCATTTTCAGCAATCTTGATGGTAGATTGGTTGTCCTGGTACAACACTATAGGACACTGTTGCGGCAAATTTAAATCATCCAGTAGTTTGTTGAGCCACTGTATTTCAAGTGCAGCACTCGCAGCTGCGACATACTCAGCCTCTGCTGAAGACATGGACACACAGGACTGTTTCTTCGAAGTCCAAAATATTGGATTTTTATCCAATATAAATAAATTTCCTGAGATAGACTTTCTATCACTTGGGTCATTGGCCCAATCCGAATCCGAATATGCTCTAAGAACAGGTTCACCAGAGTTACAAAGTTTTAATTTAATATCTTGGGTATTTTTCAAATATCTAATAACCCTTTTAACTGCCTCCCAGTCTTTTGCTCTAGGATTTTCGTTTCTACGGCTTAAGATGCCAACGGCAACACTTATATCAGGTCGCGATACTGTAGAAATGTAAAGTAACGCGCCTATAGCCTGTCTGTACATTGTGTTGTTTGGTAAGAGATTGTCATTATCAGTTAATTTTATATACCCTGGTTCCATCGGTGTGTCAGAGGGCCGTGCGTTATCTAGCCCAAATTTGGTTACAATGTCTCGTATTTTATTATTTTGATCAAGCGTAATTACCCCTTTACAAGGTCTTTCTATATTTATGCCGAGGTAATATTTGGCTTCCCCAAGGTCAGTTAATGGATATTCTTCCCTAAGTTGATTAATTAGTATGTCAATATTGTGATTTTTACCAGCTATAAGTAGGTCATCAACATACACAAGAATGTAAGTTTCTGTGTTATCTTTGTTACGTAAACACTTGTCATGTTGACTTTGTTTAAATCCTAATTTACACAATGATTCATTAATTTTCAAATTCCACGCTCTAGCGGCTTGTTTCAAGCCATATATCGCTTTCTTTAACTTACATATTTTATTTTCTTCGCCCTGGATAACATAACCCTCGGGTTGATGCATGTATACATCTTCTTGCAAATTTCCATGTAGGAAAGCAGTTTTGATATCTACATGCCTTAGATTCAAATTTTTATATAGTGACATGGTCAAGAAACTTCTTAGAGTGGTATGCGATGCAACTGGTGCAAAAGTTTCGTCATAGTCCACCCCGTATTTTTGAGAAAAACCCTTGGCAACAAGCCTGGCTTTATATTTCTCGACTTGTCCTTGGCTATTGTATTTGGCTTTGAACGCCCACTTACACCCTACTACTTTGGTCCCTGGTTGAGCGTCAACAAGTTCCCAAGTATTGTTTTGTCTGAGTGAATTCATTTCGTCGAGTGTGGCATTCAGCCAATTTTCTTTTTCAGCTGGGTTTTGAATTTTTAGTATATCATCAAAACACTTAGGCTCATCAATTCTTTTGTCATTTACTGCAAATGCAAATCTGTCGGGCAGAACACCTTTATTTAATCGTTGTGATCGTCGCGGCAGAGTTTGCATGTCATCCGGACTATCGTTATCGCCTGCTATATCTATATTTATATCAGTATCTAATATTGGTAATTTGGACACCGGAATTTCATCATTTGAATTTTCATTCTTGATTTGTGATGTTTCATTATTGTGGGATTCTCTATTCTCATTTTCCAAAAATTTTACTGTTCTGCTAATTATTACATTTTTATCATTTGTGCAAATTCTGTAACCTTTGCTACGATTATCATATCCCACAAAAATTCCTTCTTGAGCGGTGCTATCCAGTTTTCCCCTATGTATTTTATGTACATATGCGTATGCGCGACATCCGAATGTTTTTATATTTGATAAATCGGGTTTACGGCCGGTCCATTTTTCGTAAGGAGTTGAGTCGCATGAGGAGGTCGGGAGCCTATTTTGTATGTAATTTGCAGTATTTACGGCTTCCCCCCAAAAGGAATTCGGTAAATTACTGTCTTTAAGCAGACAGCGAGCCATTTCGGTCAGCGTACGATTTTTACGTTCTGCCACGCCGTTCTGAGCACTAGAGTAAGGAACGGTAAACTGGTGCTCAATTCCTTCTTTATTCAAAAATTCATTTACTTCCATACTAGTGTATTCACCCCCGTTATCGAAGCGAATTGCTTGCACTTTTCGGCCAAATTTGTTTGCGGTCATAGCCACATATTCCTTTAACTTAGAAAATACCTCAAACTTATTTCTTAGCAAATATATAACAGTATAACGACTGTAGTCGTCTATAAATGTAAGAAAGTAATATTTTCCACCTACAGTGGGGGTTTTCATAGGGCCACATAAGTCTGTGTGGACCAGTTCGAGTGGTACGGAGGCTCTAAATTGTGCAGCTTTGGGGTAAGGTGAATCAGTTAATTTTGACATTATGCATGTTTTACATTCAGTATTATGTTTGCAATCATTTAATTTTATACCCACAGCCATGTCCTTGTTAACTAAATCTTTAATGTGGTTAGTATTTCTGTGGCCAAGTTTCACATGCCACTTGTTTATTCAATTTTCGTTATCACAAGTTTGTATTACAATGTTCGCTGTGTGTTTGTTTTCAGAATAATTTAATTGACATTCATATAAGTTATTTTTCACATATACCTCAATGCATGTATTTCCCTGATTTACAATTTTACAGGTTTTATCATCAAATACAGCGATACAGCCATTCTCTGTTGCTCTTTTTATAGAAATTAAATTAGTTTCTATTTCAGGGACATAAAGAACATTTTTAAGTGTTATTTTGTTCTGTGTGTTTTCCGAATTTACGGTATACAAATCCACAGTACCGGAACCCAAAGATTTTAGCTGCGTGCCGTTCGCGATAGTGACGTTAGAAACGTTATTTTTAAGTTCGCGAAATTTTAGTTTATCATTGCAGATATGTGAAGACGACCCTGAATCAACCACCCAATTTACAGTTTTATCTCCAACATAAAAAGAATACAATTTATCAGCTTTTGGTTTATTGGTCCCATCTGCAATTTGAGCGTTATCTGGCTTCTCATTGTTCTGAGAGCATATGTTGGATCTGAAGTTGGGTTTTTTGTTGAAATTTTTACTGTGACTTATAACAGCAGAATTATTTTTATTTTTTAACTTATAACATTCTTCAATATTGTGGTTACTTTTCTTACAGTATTTGCAGAATTTTTCCGATTTGTTATGGTATTGGACTTTTAACGCTGAATTTTGAATAGTTTTGTTTTCAAGCCTTTTGGCATATTCATCAGCTAATTTGTTTCGTATGTATTCAGGTGTCAATTGGGCTTCGTCTCTCGATTCGAGACTTGTTATGAGAACGTCATACGAAGGAGGGAGTGAGCTTAGCATTAATGCAGCTAGGTGCGATTCATCTATGACTTCACCTATGGCGGTGAGTCTGTCGCGTGTTTTATATATATCAGCTATATGTTGGTTAACATCACCACCTTCAATTAATTTTATGGAATAAAGTTTCCTAAGTAAGAAAAGCTTACTGGTAAGCGATGATCTTTCGTGGACGGCGCAGAGCATTCCAGCACTCTCGTGCTGTATCTAGATTCATAACGTACACTATTTGTTCATTATCAATAAGTAAATTGTTCATTATCAATAAGTAAATAGCTCTGTCTTTTCTATTTTTTGAACGCCACTGATCGGTTATTGGGTTGGGAGGATCGTCAGTAATGACTGTAAAAAGATCCTCTTTTTGCAAGTACATTTCGATACGAAACTTCCACACATTATAATTTGTGGAGTTCAGCGGTTCAATTTGTATATCTTTTGTTGCTGACATACTTAAACAAAATTTTTGTAATAGTTTTGTTAATATTTGTTCAATTCGTAAATATTCATTTAATATTTTAAATCAACACAGTTTGGATAAATAGTACTTGAAGAAGAAAATAAAATTAAATAGTTTTCATAAAAATAAGTACTTTTCAATACTTTCGATTTAGTGTCACTTCAGTTTTGAAGAAACAAAAAACAAATATTTTCGCTTACATTTTCATTTTTTATTTTATTATTTTAAATGTAGCAATTTCTTCCAATGTGCAATGAAAAAACTTTTGTCAAGAATAAATCTAAATTTTCAATTCAAAATTTCAGAATCATAATCTGATGGAAGAATACTATATAAATGAATGCATGAGTTCGCAGTTTCCTCAAATTAGTTATTTTAAGTATATTTTATAACAAATAATTCTTACTAATAATTCTTTATAAAAAAACAACAGTCATATAATTAAATAAAGTTTGACTTACCTGGGTTGTCACAGGTAATCGTATATTCCATTGTTGAAGAAAAAATCCTCTTAATTTATCATCAGATCGTACACTTGAATTAGATGAAAAAATACATGGATATATATTTTATATGACTTCTGTATTAAAGCGTAGTAACTTCTTTTCCTATAATGAATGTTGATTAGACTGTGAAATTCTTACATAATATGTAGATCAATTATTATTTAGGATAATTCACACATTGCTGCGTAATGAAAGAATGCCTAGATGTTTTGCCCTTTTATTTATTCATCTTAGACAAAAAGAAAAATATTATGATTAAATAGAATAAGAAAAATGGAACGTCAGTTCCGAATAACAAAAATTACATGATTTGAAAAAAGTATTACGATGTACTTGTAGAGAGACGCGACACATCGTCACGTGATGCGGCAGGTGCACCGAACAATCAGTTGGCGGGAAGCAAAAAACAAAAAGAAAGTCCGGAACAAGAAAAACGAAAGTCAATAAAAGAATGTTCTGAGATTAAATATCACAACAAAAAGGAGGGATCGAATTTGCTCCCTCGTAACCCCCCCCCCCCCCCAAAATCAAAAATGAGTTTTTGCAAATACCTTCAAGAAGACGCTTGGCTTTTTTTTTTTTTTTTTTATATCTTTGAGCTATTATTGCTAGAATTTTACTCGAAAATCCATGCATTGCTAATTTTGCCTCCGAAAATTCTTTTTACCCCCTCTCCCCCCTTAAAAATCCAAAATTCCAAAATCGCAGAAAATGTTTTTTTCGTATTCAAGTCTAGTCTCCCCATCTGCAACTTCTTCACTGTGAAGTAATTTGGAGCCGAGTTATACTTATAAATGTGTTTTTGCCTTAGGCGCCTCCGAAAATCTCATTTTTACCCCTTACTCCCCTTAAAAATCCAAAATTCCAAAATCGCAGAAAAGATTTTTTTGTATTCAAATCTAGTCTCCCCATCTGCAATTTCTTCACCGTGAAGTAATTTGGAGCCGAGTTATGCTTATAAAGGTGGTTTTTGCCTTTCGCCCCCCCCCCGAAAACCTCATTTTTACCCGTTACCCCTCTTAAAAATCCAAAATCGCAGAAAATGATTTTTTTGTATTCAAGTCTAGTCTTCCCATATGCAATTTCTTCATCGTGAAGTAATTTGCAGCCAAGTTACGTCATACATACGTACAATGAATAATAATACAAGTTTAGTCATACATACGTACAATGAATAATACATATTACATTTCGTACAATGCATACATCTGGCATGTATATTTTCGTGTTACGCTTTTGATCGCCAAATAATAATAATAATAATAATAAAAGCCAAGGGCGACAGAGTTTTGAAATTTAAAATTAAAATTTTGTCAATTTGACAGCAAAATAATTCAATCTAACACCCGCGCTAACTAATACATATCTATACCCAAATAAGGATTAAAATCGGGAAATAAATTTCCTCGATTTTTAATAATTTCTTACAAAAAATCCAGTGGGCAATTAACATAGGAAATCTTTTTCTTGGCTGCACAGACGGTCAGTGAGTCACACTTCGCTTGCGTATAGAACTCATAGATATAGTATAGCATATATAGGTTGAGTTCACGATACACAGCCTGGGCGAGCACGGGCTTGCCCGGGTTAACCCACACCGTTCACAGACGGCATCACGTGATCATTTTTGGGTTACCCATGCATGCCCAAGGCGTTCACAGCTGGTGAATGGGTAGCCCGGGCTTTGCACACTTAACCCAGAAAAAATTTCTGGGGAAAGTGGTCACGTGATGGGTAAAATGCATGTTGTTTGTCAACATCGTAATATCTGATGAGAATTACGATTTTTATTCGTTGTATTAGAATGTTAAACCTCACTTATATTAAGTTATTTTTTCTTACCAATTTTATCCCTTGAAAATTTCAGCAACACATGTGTATTTCAACAGACGTAGAAAAATTTATTTCATAAAATTTTAAATATAGAAATATTTTCATAATATACACCTTTACAGTAATTAATCTATATTTAATCATTTGTTTTAAAAAGAAAATATTTTTATAAACTAGATTTCATTTATATAAACCGTGCGTTAAATAATGATGAGCAGTTTGAGTTATTATTTCAAATTAATATTTATGTTTCTTTTTATACATTTTCACAAATTATTTTGATGATACAGGTATGAAACTTTTCAGGGGCTACCCCTGTATTCAGGGTTTTTGAAAAAAATGCTATCCTTGAACTTCATGTTGAATTATTGTTGTATTTTAGAGGTTTCTCATTTCGGATATTTTATTTACCTTGTAATGTATTAAGAATCCTCTAAATATCACTTATGATAAGTACTACTTGTACTATTAATAATAGCCATATGATATCGTTAAGTCTGCCATTGCCTTTCATTCTACATTCATGTAGCAGTTTTAGGAGGGTTTTGCATATCAAATAGTTTCACCCGCTGACTCTATTACAAATGGTTTAGATTGATAGCATAAATATTTTTTCATTTTTATGCTATTAAATTCATTTGATTTTAATCAGGGTTTATCACTCAATCTTAGCAGTTTTAGTTTTCTTCTGTTCCATTGTTTGTACTAATCTAAAAGATTTTGTAAAGTTGAAACATACTTATAAATGTTTACAATTTTCACTATATTTTGATAAAAAGTATTAATATATATTTAAGGGTTTTGCATATCAAATAGTTTCACCCGCTGACTCTATTACAAATGGTTTAGATTGATAGCATAAATATTTTTTCATTTTTATGCTATTAAATTCATTTGATTTTAATCAGGGTTTATCACTCAATCTTAACAGTTTTAGTTTTCTTCTGTTCCATTGTTTGTACTAATCTAAAAGATTTTGTAAAGTTGAAACATACTTATAAATGTTTACAATTTTCACTATATTTTGATAAAAAGTATTAATATATATTTAAGTCAAATACAAAGAAATGCTGATAAGTCATTTGATGTCAGCAATGATATTTTTCCTGAACATATTTCTTAAAATTTATTTGTGTTAAGTGAAACTGTATTCAATGTGCTTGTTATTATTCAATACTGCAATGATTGAAATGATATCTCTTTATATTTTAAAATAAAACGACATATCACATGTCATTTTTTGAAGGCAATTTTAAAGCTTTGCAGCATTGAGTAATATTTTACACAAGGTTGTTATAGACTAAATCACTAAATGTCAAATTTGTTTCCTATCATAGCAATTTTACTTTCGGATGTGTTTAGTTACTGACTATATGATACAATTTGCCAACTAGTAAACAGTCATATTTGGGAGATACAAGTGAATGGTTGCCGTAATCATAGGCCTGATGTATAGTGTGTTGTGCTAATGTATTTATGCTTAATTGTATGGCAACCTCTCAATAAAGAAAGTTATTTTCACTTTAGTAGAAAGAAGGCAGGGTTGGCTTGATTTTATCCGACCCAATAAAACCCACCTGAAAAAACCCAAGTGTTTTTTTCAAAATCCTTATTTAAAATTCCACTTTTATCTAACTTATAATAAACATATAAATATAAAACAAATATTATGTACATTAATAGAACATTGAACAAAGAATTTTCAGAAATATTGGAGGTTCTCAAACTGCTCTGTAGGAAAAAAAATCTCCCATGGAAAAAAATTATAATTATCTTATTAAAACATAATAAAAAATTACCTATACAAAAGCAAGAAAAACTAGTATGTTGTGGCCACCACATGACTTTCTTCTATATTTTCATAAACAAATTCACTCAGTACAAATAATTTATTAAAATTATTATTTAAAAAAATTATCTTCCATGATAATGCAGACAATTTCCATATTAGAGAAGTATAACATAAAATATCCAAAAAATGTGAAATTTATTCTCAATATTACATTAAAAAAATCTTTTTTTGATTAAAAATAAAAAAAAATTATAACTTTATTTTAAATTATCGCAGATCGATGGTTCAACCATTCGTTTTAAAGGTATTGGCGAGCTCTTTTGAAAGATACCCATCACGAAAATTTACTCCCTTCGAGGGGAACCTCACCCACAGGAGGGGAAGCGAGGCTCCTACATACACAATTTTTTTTTCCAATTTTTACCAAAAGTTGATAGGCACTAATTTATGTCAATGTGTAACTACATACCAATTTGTATGAAATTCTGTGCAGTAGTACCTGAGATACAGTCACCACAAAATTCTGTCACACACACAGACAGACATTTTCTAAAAAGGGTCAAATCATGTTCTACAGCTCTCAAAACATGTAAATCCATCAAAAATCCGAAGTTGAAAATTTTTACGAATCCAACACTTTCTTTTATTGAATACTAGCCGCCTTCGGCGACCAGCTGGTTCGCGATCCCTGAAAAATCCGACTTTACGAAACTCCCGCTCGGTGGCGCCTGCGGCGCCTTTTTCCCGTTTCAGGTCTAATAACAGCTTATCGATAAATCGTGAAAATGGCTTATTGAAAGCGCAGTAAAATCCCGTGCGGTAGCGCCTTCGGCGCCTTCTTCCCTTTTCAATATCTGAAACAGCCTGTTCGCTCACCATGTTATGATCTTTCAAATTTCTGACTTTAGCTAAGTCCCGCTCGGTGGCGCCTGCGGCGCCGTATAACATTTTAAAAAAAATATTTGTGTCTGAGTTATCTGTGGTTTTCTCCAAAACTTCCTTAATTCCGGGGTCCGGGCTTCATATCGTTAAAAATTATTAGTACGAAATGTGAGCGAAAATCTGAATTTGAAACTCTGTAAAATATAAAAGAATAAAAATTTTCTGGTTTTTTCCGTAGTTTTCTCCGAAAGTTTCGTACAGAATTTGAACGGCTTATATCATTTTAATAGCCTGGAATAAAAATACTTTAAAATATCTTTTGAATGATGTATTATGTATTACAATAATGAATATCTATGATATATTTTAGACTCAAAATGGCTAATCTATCAAGGGCGATTAACGATTTCTATTGAAATCCATCTAAAATTTAAGAATTCCAAAACTGCTTTTTTACAACCGAATTCATAAAATACAAATCAATATTATTCTGTTAAAAGTAACTCATTAACAGATGAAATTGGTGAATGGTGTCATTAACAGATGAAATAAAAATGAATTTAAATAAATATAATATGTCTATTTATTTTATTTTTAACGCTATACTTTAGATTTTTTAACTGCATACAGGTGAGCCATAATGACGCGCAATTTCGAAGTTCTGCTTTTGATCGATTTTAAATTAAAAAAATTCAAAAACTGCTTTTTTTATTTCCAGTATACTTTGTCACGTGGGCGAAAAACAAAAAAGCAATTTTTCCCGACCTCTAGCACCTGGCACTGAAGAATCTTATTCTCTCTTCTCTGTCAAGGTCAGTTGCAAGAGTTTCAGAATTTCATCGCAAACTGCCGCGATACTGAAAATTAAAAAAATTATAACTCATTCAGTTTTTGAAATTTTCTCTCAATCTTTTGGGTATACAATTGTTAAAGCGAGATCTATATACAGAAAAAAAAGAAATAATTTATCACTAAACGCTTTTGAGTTATAAAATGTTTTGTGAAAAAATCGATGTTTCGTAAAATCTAAAAATATGGATCGCTAATCCGTATTTTGTAAAAATGTTTATATGGTTCGAAAGAGGATTAAATGTCCTTTCCAAATATACCAGTTGTTAAGAAATGGAACCGTTACTCGGTCGTACAGGGCGTTTCAAAAAAAGACAATCGAGAAAAAGAGAAATTTTCGACCCTTTTTAAAACTTTTTTTAAAAATATAAAAAATCCGTATTTTTTAAAAAAAATTGTACCGTAAGAATCGGTAATAAATGCTCTTTCTCGTGGTACAGGTGTATTTTTGATATTTCCAACAGATCGGAAGCGATCGCTTTAGAAAAACCCGCGAAATTTTCCTCTCTCTGCTTTCTCTTTTGAGGAACACGCTGAAGGGCGAAAATTACGATCCGCTCGCTTTTTAATTAGGCATTGGTCGACGTTTTAATTAATATCTCCGGAACTAATTAAAATTTTTAAATTCTGTTTTCACTATCAACTCGGGAAGGCTTCTGAGCACCCGTATGTCAAATTTTATACTTCTGCGTTCAGTAGGGGCTGAACGTATAGATGCACAGACAGACAGACAGACAGACAGACAGACAAACATCTTCTTTTATTATTATAGATAGAAGAAAGTAAAAAGTTGTTTATTAATATAAAGAAAATTGTGAGACTCGAGGAATAAAAAAAAAAAAAAAATTAAAACGTCTTGAAAACTGTTGTGCAACACTGTTAAGTAACGTAGAGGGGCAATAATTAAAAATATTTTATGAGAATTTAGTGACTATGAAAAATTTAATAAAGCAACACTAAATAATTATTAAAATCCAGTTTTTTGTTGTAAAGGGCAGATAAACAGAATTTTAGAATAACAATTATATAATTAAAAAAAATTTTACTTTATAACTTAATCATAATAAGACTTTAGAAATTTTGATTTTAATGTATAATTAATGTATAATTTTTTGTAATTATCTTATTATGAACTAGCCGCCTACGGCGACCAGCTGGTTCACGATCCTTGAAAAATCATCCGACTTTCCGACTCTCGCTCAGTGGCACCTTTTCCCCATTTCAGGTCCTACAACAGCTTATTGATATATAGTGAAAGTAGCTTTATTAAAAAATTTAATCTCAGTAAATTCCTGCTTGGTAGCACCCTCTTCTCGTTTCAATATCTGAAACAGCCTGTTCGCTCATCGTGTTATGATCTTTGAAATTTCTGACTTTAGCAATGTCCCACTTGAAGGTGCCTTATCTCCATTTTAGAACTTACAACAACTTCCTTGCTCATACTGCAAATAGCTTTGAAAATTTTAACTGTAGCAAATTTCTGCTCTGTGGCAACTAAGGCACCGCTTTACGTTTCATGATTTGAAACTGCCTGTTCGCTCACCATGTAAAGGACCTTTGAAAATTGTGATTGTGGCAAATCTGCAACCTGGTTGGGCCTATGGTCTCCCAATCTTTTCCCTGTAAGTAATTCACTCATAATCAGAATTGGAGATATTGAATTATTAAAATGTCAAACCGTCCTCTGGCGACAAAGATTTGAAATATATTACTCTTCAATTTCAATTTAAATGACTTTTAAAATGATATTTTACCTATGAAATTATCTTAATTAGAAGCTGAGATACAAAGGTAATATAAGCATTGTTATAAAAAAAGTTGTATCTGATTTTTCTCTGAAACTTGCATCTGCGGGCTAAATAGTGTTAAAAATCCTCAATACAAAATGTGAGTGGAGTATCGGAATTCGAAAGCCTGCATCATAATTAAAATTAGAGATACAGTAAGACCCCGCTTAACGCGGGGGATATGTTCCATCAAAGTAGAGTGTAATGCGAAACAGCGCTAAACAAGGCGTCTGTATAAAAATATAAATGCGTCCGTACAGCACCGCACTAAACAAGAAACACAACTACATTGTTTCGGATATGTTATTTGGAAACCTAGCGCTGCGCGCGCACAATTTCGGGGAATCCCCGGGTTGAAATAAAAGAGCACTAAACCGAAACAGCGTTAAGCAGGGTCTTACTGTATTGTAATAAAGGCGGTCTGGCTTTGAGTCCTTCTATACAAACTAATTTAATTTATGTTACATATTAGTTTTAACAGAAATCATCTTACGATTTCTCTGAAAACTGACTAACATATATATTTAATGGAATTCTAAAAATACATATATTATATATGGATATGAAAACATGTACAAACTGACCAAAACCAAACTGATAAATACTTTTAAAATTCGTTAAAAATAACTAAATTATACTCTAATCTATTCTTAAGATATTAAGAATAAACAATTTACACATCAAAATTTGATTTTTTTTTTTTTTTCCTCCTTGAATTAGAAAATACATTAAAAAACAAGTCCTTCTGGTTCAATTGGAAGAATAGTTTTCTTTTTTTGGAATTGGTCACTATTTTTAAAGAAGGTGGTGATTAAACTTGATTAATGAACTCGGTTAAGATATATGTATGAGCTCGGCAAGGTCAATGAGTGTAGCCTGGAATTGAACGTGGCACTTCTTGTCTACCAGAGAGAAGAATCTCTCCATTTAGAAATGTTTTTGTAGAAGAATTAGTTCAAGTATGTTAATATAATAAGAAAAACAAAATCATTGCTAAAATGCTTTTAAAATTCGAATAAACTAATAATAGGCAATAATTATGAAATATATATTTATGTATATAGATGAATAATGTAAATATGAATAGTTAAAATTATCCTGCACTCAAAGCTGGTTGACATGAGGTACCGGGTTCGAACCCAGGTCGGCCTAGTCGTTCTAAGTTTTTCATGGTTTTCTCCAAAACTTGCATAAATACGGACTAGGATCCCTTAAAAAGACCTCCATATAATGCCTTCCCTCTCACGCCTAGGACGCTTGTGCAGTCAATCTATATATTAATTTGAAACATGTTTTTGTCTGTCTCTACTATATTGAGAGAACGGCTAGGTGTAAAAATTCGGTTGAGGTGTCTAAAAAAAGGTCTTGGTCTGTAGATGTGCTATGAAAAGAGAAAAATAAAAAAAAGTCGAACGTCCCAATTAATATACGAAAAATGCAATTTTTTAGAATGACGTCATTTTCGGAAATGCAACAATATAGCGAGTTAATCTGAATTTTTATTGCCTTATAAAAACAAAGTTCACATGTTATCATTTTATTTTTTAATTATTGTTCCTTTTTTACAGTGTGGCAACAGGAAAAAATATTTATTTATTTCGCCGTTTTTTCTCTTATTTCTTTATTTCATTTTTGGAAATGCAAAAATACAGCGAGTTAATCTGAATTTTTATTGCCTTATAAAAGCAAAGTTCACGTGTTATCATTTTATTTTTTAATTATTGTGCCTTTTTTACAGTGTGGCAACAGGAAAGAATCTATATATTAATTTGAAATATGTTTTTGTCTGTCTCCACTATATTGAGAGAACTACTTGGTGTAAAAATTTGGTTGAGGTGTCTAAAAAAACGTCTTGGTCTGTAGATGTGCTATGAAAAGAGAAAATTTTAAAAAAAGCCGAACGGTTTCGGGGGGGAAACGGGTTAAAAACACGTTTACGAGCTTAACTAAGCTCCAAATTACTTCACGGTGAAGAAATTGTACCTTTTGGTACTAGAGTCGAACACTAAAAAATAACTTTCTGCGAATTTGGAATTTTCGATTTTAAAGGGGGAAAGTAGATTTGGAGGAAGGGGGGAAATTAGTTTGAGAGGGAAATCCGTTCTAGACTCACACATGTAGCACCTCATTTTAAAGGTTTTGAAAAATCATGTTGATTGGAGATGTTTGTATACAATATAGGGCGTCCCCTGGTGGTGAAAAATGGAACAAGGTGATTTTGCAGTAAGCCCTATCATGTTACACCTTTTTTTAAAGGTCTTGGTATTTCCTGACCGTTGGTGATGTTCGTACAGAACACACTGTGCCCCCTGGTGGTGGAAAGAGCAACTAAAGGATTTTGCAATTGACACCACCATGTGACACTTTATTTGAAAGGTCTTGGAAATTCAAGACAATTGGTGATAAAGGTCTTAAAATTTCATGTTGATTGGGAATGTTTGTATACAATAAGTGCGACCCTGGTGGTTAAAAATGGAACTAGGTGATTTTACAGTAGACCCTATCATGTTACACCTTATTTTAAAGGTCTTGGTAATTCCTGACCGTTGGTGTTGTTCGTATAGAACACGCATTGTCCCCTGGCGGTGAAAAGTGCAACTAAAGGATTTTGCAATTGACACCACCATGTGGCACCTTATATGAAAGGTCTAGGAAATTCAAGGCAATTGGTGATGTTCGTATACAACATAGTGCACACTCTGGTGGAGAAAAGTGGATTTTGCAGCGCGTGCGTAGCATGTCTGCTATACAGTGCTGCAGCCACAGGTAGCGGTAACACAAGTCTAGAGGTTCGTTCGGTTCAAGATTAATTTTTGAAAATTTTTTCATGTTATTAGCGGGCTGCATATATGCTGCCGCAGGCACCGGGTCACGAGCCCGAGTTCCATTCTGTTTGAGGTAATTTTTTTTTTGTTACAGATGATTATTTTTTTTATGATGCTTTCTTTTAAAAATAGAAATTCAAACAAAATCGAGTTAAAGATATAAAACCATACACATTTAAGATTCATTTAAGGTTATTATCATGGGCTCGGGCATTGCCGGGCGGGTTCGTTCGGTTCCAGGTTATTTTTTTGAAATTCTTTTATGTTATTAGTGGCCCGTGTATGCGCTGCCGCAGGTACCGCGATCACAAGGCAGAGTTTTGTTCGGTTCGAGGTAATTTTTTTTTTGTTACAGCTAATCATTTTTTTCGTGATGCTAATATTTAAAAACAGAAATTCAAACAAAATTGAGTTAAAGGTATAAAATCATACAAATTTAAGTTTCATTTAAGATATCATGGGCCCGGGCAACAGCGAGCGTTTTCGTTTGGTTCCAGATTAATTTTTGGGAATATTTTTATGTTATTAGCGACTGGCGTATGCGCTGCCGAAGGCACCGGGGTCACAAGGCAGAGTTTCATTCGGTTCAAGGTAATGTTTTTTGTTACAGCTGATTATTTTTTTGCGATGCTTTTATTTAAAAATAGAAATTCAATCAAAATCGAGTTAAAGATGTAAAACCATACAAATTTAAGGTTATTACCATAGGCCCGAACAACGCCGGTCGGGTCAGCTAACATGTAGTATTTAACAGAATAGAAAATAAAAGATAGCAACTGTTTATTTGGGTCAGTTTGACGTCACATTGACAGTACTTTGTAGAAAGTGATGTCATATATAATATTTCTAAGTATTTTTCCGAATTTCTTTTTTTTAAGTGAAATGTCGTAAAATATATTACATAAGTAGTGTAAAAAGGGTGATTCACCTGCAGGGTGGAGGCGCGGAGGCGCGCTGAGGCGCGCGCGCCACCACCCTGTTGGAGCGCACCTCCGCGCCTCCACCCTGCAGGTCAACGCACCCTTTTTACACTACTTAGTCATCATCTTGGATGAGGGGGGTGTTGCCACCGGAAGAATAGAAACTTTTAGACCGTTGCCACCGGAAGAATAGAAACTGTGTGTTGCCACCGGAAGAATAGAAACTTTGACTATCATCTTGGATGAGGTTTGGTGGTGCCATCTATAGGGAATTTTGAGGAGTTAGATTTATTTTCCTAAATTTCGGGACTTACTATTTTTTTCACAATTTTGGGGACTTCAAAATTTTTCGAAGTTTTGCGGGAAGTGAGATGACGTCACGATCTTTTGGGACTTAACCTCAAAAGAGATACATACAAAATTTACAATTAGTGAAATAAGTGAAAGGGAAATGTATAGAAAAAAGTTAGAAAGAGAATACAAATTTAAGAAAAAAGGTAGAAAGAAGAAAGTTAGAAAAAAGAGAAGAGAGAGAAAGAAAGAGTTCACCTTGAGCGCCTGGGAGACTGCCCTCCCGAGGCCCTGCGGTGCCCCTTTTCACTCCGTAGAGCAAGGCGGGAGTTAGTTCCTTTTAAAAAAATAAAAATAAAAAATAAATAAAAAATGTCAACCTGAAGAACTCATCACATAGTTTTCTGAGGTTCTCTTCAAAGCATGGGTTCAGACAATCTTCATAGGTGCAGGAACAATCTTCATGGATGCAGAAACAATTGATATATACAGGGTGCAGGAACAATCTTCATAGGTGCGAAACAATTTAAAATATATACAGGGTGCAGGAACAATCTTCATGGATGCGAAACAATTTAAAATATATACAGGGTGCAGGAACAATCTTCATAGGTGCAGAAACAATTGATATATACAGGGTGCAGGAACAATCTTCATAGGTGCAGAAACAATTGATATATACAGGGTACAGGAACAATCTTCATAGGTGCGAAACAATTGATATATACAGGGTGCAGGAACAATCTTCATAGGTGCAAAACAATTGATATATACAGGGTGCAGGAACAATCTTCATAGGTGCGAAACAATTTAAAATATATACAGGGTGCAGGAACAATCTTCATGGTTGCAGAAACAATTGATATATACAGGGTGCAGGAACAATCTTCATGGATGCGAAACAATTTAAAATATATACAGGGTGCAGGAACAATCTTCATAGGTGCAAAACAATTGATATATACAGGGTGCAGGAACAATCTTCATAGGTGCGAAACAATTTAAAATATATACAGGGTGCAGGAACAATCTTCATGGTTGCAGAAACAATTGATATATACAGGGTGCAGGAACAATCTTCATGGATGCGAAACAATTTAAAATATATACAGGGTGCAGGAACAATCTTCATAGGTGCAGAAACAATTGATATATACAAGGTGCAGGAACAATCTTCATGGTTGCAGAAACAATTGATATATACAGGATGCAGGAACAATTTAAAAATATATACAAGGTGCAGGAACAATATATACAAAAATTTTCACTATGGATGCTGCGGTATTCTGTAATGGCCATAAGCCAGACTGGTGATTCCATCATCTAGCAGATACCTCTTGTCATCAAAAGGAGATAAACACTTTTTGTTTTGATTAACTGTATAAAGTTGATGACGTTCTTGTAGGATTCTGGTTTGTTGCTCATAAGTGGCTATCTCCTTTTGCAGGCATTCTTGATAGTCTTGAACACTTAATTTTTTCCTTACGATGCAGGTTGATATGCCTTTTGCTGTCTTCTTTTCACCACCAGCTGACTGTATGGCATACATTTTTGGCTTTAATCCAATGAATTTGTAGGCAGCTTGACTGTGGAGTTCGTCCTTAAACTTTCCAAGGACCTTTTTGTTAGTTGTAGAATATAGCGGATGATTTTCTGGATACTCTGAGAAGTCAAAATGGTGCTGATCTTCCTTCATATCTTGGTACACGTCCGCTGTCTGGATACAGTACGTCAAGGAGTCTGTATCCGTGAACAACAAAGTTGCACGACTTTCATACTTTTTCATAACGAAATTGTAGTGAAAGTCGTACATGAGCAACTTTGCTAATTCAAGGATACAGAAACCCACGTATATCGGCCTATTCATCAGGATGGTGGGTTTTGTTCTCTCCACAGCTACGAGGTTATTGCAAAATTCTTTAAAAGTTGTAAAATTCGGTGATGCAACTAATTTTTGGGCTCTGACTTCATTGTTACACAGTTCTATGTTACGACGTTTTCTCAAATTTTCGATGGTCTTTCCATAGACGCTATTGTTCAACAGTTTAAAGAAATCTTTCTCAAAACTATTGTTTGCAGATTTTCGTTTATCTGTGTTGAAGTCTACATACTTTTTTAGCCAGGGTGCTTGTCGAAATTTCAAAACCTTGTTCACTTTTAATAGCTTCATTCCAAGTTTTAGGTATAACTGTAGATTTCTGTAATGTACAACATATTCTGATTTATTGTAGAGGTTTGGAATGAGTTTGGGTGTTCCTGAATATTTTTGGTTCTGCAACAAGGACTTGGCATAGGTGGAGAGCATTTCTTCTGTCACGGTCATTTTTTCAGGTGCAAGTGGGTAGCTATTGTGGAGGTCATGCAGATGAGATGGGTACTCCAAATTCACTTCAAAAATGAAGCCTTCAGCTGCATCTTCGGGTATGTTCATGATGAAATCTTCAGTAATGTTAGAGGGATCCATCCATTGAAACTTGCCATAAGGCATGTACTGGGACATAGCCCAACCGTAAAGGTTGTTCGCATCCCAGTACATGATATAACTAGAGGGCTTACTTGAGTCGTAGTGAGGAGTGTGCGGGTTGTTTGCAACAGCAAAACGGTGTGAAATCTGCGACACACCCCCGCGCACCCCTTTTTCAATAAACAGCAGCATGTTGATATCCGTAAGCAGCTCTAGCTTAACATCAGTCATCTTCAGACAGGCTTGCCAGGACAGTCCAGGAGAGGTGTATAAATGGGCAGCATCGATGTTATAATAGTGTAGGCAAAGACTTCTGAAATTTTGGAACACATCGGCAAGAAGCAAAACATCTGTCTTCACATACAGGTCGTGATACTCGCCGAGGTTTCTTATCTGGAAGACTTCCCATACGTTTTTTGCATGTTGATAATCAGCCTCTTCAACGGCTTCATTCGTAAGTGAGTTGAAAAATGCTGAAGGAGGCGGCAACACTGTTTCTTGGAATTTGTCAAATCCGGTGATGTAGTCATAGGGATATACTCCTTTTCTGGTGAGGAGACTTAGATCGGTACTTGATTCAAACTGGTCTTTTAGAATTTTAAAATGACTAATATCCAAATTCTTCACCAACTTTTCTAACGAAGCAGGCAAAAATTGGAACGAGTCAAGAAAGACGAGCTGTACAGGACTGTCTGGTTTCTTTAAAGTGAATGATATATATTTTTCTAATGTTGTTGCGATGACTTGTATCTGATGGTCTTGAAAATGGCCTAATTCTGTCATGATATGATGGGCATCATAGTTCTTCAAGTTGTGGAAAACCACGGGAATCTTCTTTGGCTGCTTAAAATTGAGATTGCAGCTAGCATGGGCGGCACCTCTAAAAACTCCAGTTTCGTGATTGTGATCTCGAACTTTAATGCATCCGGGTAACAGGGGTTGACGACATATGCAGCACCTTGTTGCATTTTGGAAGGCCTCCTCTTCTTGGGCAGAGAGCTTCATTGGCTTAATTTCTTGGAGTTTTTCTTCAAGGATATCTTTTTCCATGAGGATATTTTCTAGAAAATGCTTGACTGCATTCTCTCCTCGATAGCTAAAGATGGGCTTCACAGCTTTGCCATCAGACCCTACGATTACATAAGCGTAACCGCAGGCTGTATGACGGGCTGTATGTTGCAAGTAGGAGTTTGATGAGGATGGAACAGCAGATGCAATAGGCTCGAGCAAACTTTCAAAATCCGCATAGATGATATAGCTGATGGGATGTTGAAGATGGGTTCCCGTGAACTCTAGTATATTTTTATCCTTGCTGGGCATCTCAATGACTTGAGCAGTGTGTTTTTTGCAGTTTGTTTCATGGTCTTTTAACAAAAGTTCTGTCGAAAAACCATGCAGGCACCTATAACAATAATACTGTTTGCAGCAGTGTTTTGTTCGACCACCCATCAGTCTGGAAAAGTCCCGGATTAAACAGTAGTGGTGGGCACCTTCTTCGTTCTCAATGAGTAATAAATTGATAGCTTCAACATCTTCTACTTCGGAAATTCTTAGAATAGTCACTTTAGAGTTTTCGTAGCCGAAGACGTTGATTCTAAGATTGTTCAGGTTTTCTATGAGGCCTATTTTTGAGATGGGAACAGGGTACTGAACATTACCCATCTTGATTTCCTCTTCATGAGGTAAATAGTGGGAGACTCGTTCGGGATTTCTTGTGTAGTCTAAATTCAGTTTGTGTGCTAGCAGACACCATAGGAAGCACTTGTTATCTCTGTTCTGTATATTTAAGATAGCTTTCTTGGCAAGCAGTTTAGCTGGCAATTCTTGATAGCTGCTCGCTCTCAAAGGGTTATATTTAGCAGACTTGAATTCTAGGTAGTAGATGTTTCTCAGCACCCAGCCGGAACCTCTCTCTAAAAACTCTTCGTAGTTTTGAATAATCTTCATAAATCCTACACTTATTTGATCGTCAATTAAGTCAGGAGTGTGTTGTTGGTAGCAGGGTGTTCTGAAGTACGCATCCATAATTTCCAGTTCTCCTTCAGCTGTCTCTCTTTCAAAGCAGACTTTTATTACCAGGTACCATTTGATGGAATCTTTCTCATACAATTCCTGTAGGATGTTTTCATGTATCTCGGCACGAATAGACTCTAAAAAGATTTTCACATCGTACCGAGTGGCTTCAGTAGGTTCAATGAGCACCGTCTTAAACGTGTTCAAAGCTTGCGTATAGGGTCGTCTTCGAGAGAGTGGTGGAGGAGTCGTTTTCGGTTTCTTCCGGCTCTCACTTAGGCTATTTGAATGCTGAAGTCGCATATGGTTCATTAATGATGACTTAGAGGAAAAGGTGGACTGGCATTCTTTGCAGGGGTAGTTATGACTCTTTAGATGAGCGTTGTATTTATCCAGACGGCTAAACTTTCTTTGGCATGTAGCACATTGATGGGTGGAAGTGTCAGCATCATGCAACTTCTTATGTCGGTTTAAGGCATCCTTTCTGGAGAACTCCTTCAAACACACAGAACAGGAGAAACCCTATAAAAGAATAAAAAACGATTTTTTAATTAAAGTGTTACAATTTTTCGAAATATCACAAAAACTTTAAGAAATAATACGTACCTTAGAAGGACCGGGCTGAGGATCTACAGATTCTTGTAATTCACTCGTGGACTGATGCGATTTTCGGTGCCTATTTAGGTTGTCCTTTCTGGAAAATTCCTTATGGCAAATGAGACACACGAACATTTTTTCTGTGTTGTGTGTTTTCTTGTGTCTAGTCAAATCCCGACTTCTAGAAAAAGATTTCCCACAAGTAGGGCAAACAGGTTGAACCTATAATAAGAAAGACATTTTTTTTAACTTTTGTAAAAGGGACAATTTTTCAAACTTTTCTAAAAGGAAACACTCTCATTTTTAATGTAAAACAATACATACCTTAGAAGGCTCAGGTTGGGCTTCAGGTTGGGCCTCAGGTTGGGGTTCAGGTTGGGCGGCGTCGTCCCATTGGGGGTTTCGCCACTCCTCGTCATTCATCTCGGCAACATCACACAGCATATGAAATTCGTCATCGGGTATACCGAAGGAAATACCCAACTGAAAATAAACGAATAGGATGCAACTTTAAAAAATTTTAGAAAAATAAATTCTTCTAGTTAAAGATTTCATATACAAAAGGTTATACAACATAAATAAATAAATCTATTCGATGAGTCATTAAATAAACGAATCATTTTATAAACATAGGATGCAACTTTAAAAATTTTTAGAAAAAATAAATTCTTCTAGTTAAAGATTTAATTAATCTAACTTTTATACATACACGCTACTATTTTAATAAACCAATACACTATTTTATCTAAACATAGGATTAGGTATGCAAATTTTAAAAATTTTTTAGAAAAATAAATACTCCTAGTTAAAGATTTAATAAATCTAACTTTTATACATACACGCTACTATTTTAATAAACCAATACACTATTTTATCTAAACATAGGATTAGGTATGCAAATTTTAAAAATTTTTTTAGAAAAATAAATACTCCTAGTTAAAGATTTAATAAATCTAACTTTTATACATACACGCTACTATTTTAATAAACCAATACACTATTTTAACTAAACATAGGATTAGGTATGCAAATTTTAGAAAAATAAATTCTCCTAGTAAATAAACAAAAGGTTATGCAAATCTAACTTTTATACAACATAAATAAATTGAATAAGTATAATCTAATTGATAGCTTATCAAACGATGAGTCATCCTAAACATGTCTGAACACTAACATTTTATTGTATAAGCTATGCGATGACTCATCAAACGATGAGTCACCCTAAACATGACTGAACATGAATCTACTTGAACACTAACATTTTATTGTATAAGCGATAATTACTATATAAATCACAAAGTATAGGATGTTGGAAATTAAATAAACAACACTAGTTGATGAAAATTATAAGTAAACTGATTTTCTAGTTAATAATTAAATTTTTTATTTATAATGAATGCAAATTAAGTTTCTCATAAGTAAACAATAATAATAATAACTTTTTGATTTGAATAATATAAAAAGCACCTTTAAACGAAGTATGAGTCATAAATTTTGTAAGGAAATAAATTATTAGAATAATAAATTTTTAGTTTAAACTTATGAGAATAAGTTTTAATTAAATCTTCTAATTAAAAAGTTTTTCACTTACAAAATAATTTCTATGTCATATGATTGTAAAAAAATAAATAAACTTATTAAAATTTCTATACAAAGTTTTTCACTTATAGAATAAATAATTTCTCAGCATAAACAAGTTTTACACATACTTAAATTTCACTTTATGTAGTTTATTGAATGAAATAAAATAGATTTCGCATTTATCAAATTAAAGATTCGAAATTAAATTTATGTTTACCACATTATAAATAAAATAGATTTCGCATTTGTCAAAATAAAGATTTGAAATTAAATTTATTTTTAACACATATTATAAATAGATTTTCACTTATAGAATAAATAATTTCTAAGCATAAACAGATTTTTCACATACTTAAATTTCATTTTATATAGTTTATCAAAATAAAGATTCGAAATTCGATTTATTTTAAACACATATTATAAATAGATTTTCACTTATAGAATAAATAATTTCTAAGCATAAACAAGTTTTACACATACTTAAATTTCACTTTATGTAGTTTATTGAATGAAATAAAATAGATTTCTCATTTATCAAATTAAAGATTCGAAATTAAATTTATGTTTACCACATTATAAATAAAATAGATTTCGCATTTGTCAAAATAAAGATTTGAAATTAAATTTATTTTTAACACATATTATAAATAGATTTTCACTTATAGAATAAATAATTTCTAAGCATAAACAGATTTTACACATACTTAAATTTCATTTTATATAGTTTATCAAAATAAAGATTCGAAATTCGATTTATTTTAAACACATATTATAAATAGATTTTCACTTATAGAATAAATAATTTCTAAGCATAAACAGATTTTACACATACCTAAATTTCACTTTATGTAGTTTATTGAATGAAATAAAATAGATTTCGCATTTATCAAAATAAAGATTCGAAATTAAATTTATGTTTAACACATAATAAATAAAATAGATTTTCACTTTGTTAAAATAAAGATTTGAAATTAAATTTATTTTTAACACATATTATAAATAGATTTTCACTTATAGAATAAATAATTTCTATGCATAAACAGATTTTACACATACTTAAATTTCACTTTATATAGTTTATTGAATGAAATAAAATAGATTTCTCATTTATCAAAATAAAGATTCGAAATTCGATTTATTTTAAACACATATTATAAATAGATTTGAAACTCATTCTATTTTGCATAGTGTCAATCAAATTTATTTTTTAACATATCGTAAAAAGTAATAATAAATTAAAGAATTCTTATTACAATTTATAATCTCATATTTCACTAAAAATGATTAAACACAGTTAGAAAATCAATGATTACTAGATAAATATACTTACTGCATTTTCAACATCCATAGCTTGATTGTCGTTGGTGTATCCTTCCATTATAGAGGTACGGGAAAAGCACAATATACGATGCGGTAAAAACACAGTAAATGTACGGGAAGAAAATTTCGCGAGCGTCGGTAAAGGAGAGAAGTAAAAATGCGTGTTGTCAAGGCAGTAGATAATCTACGAATGACCTGAGAAATGAGTTGCAGCGGCTTATCTAATCTAGATAAGGGGAAATACGCATGCGTCACGCTGACTCACCCCCGTGGATCTTACGAGAAACTTCTCGAATTCTGATTCATCGTAGAGGTTGCTTCATTTGCATATTTCCCCTCGTGGATTTTCCAAGGTGAGTCACCCCCTCCGTGTTCGTACAGGTATAATATCTTACGGGAGATATGAAACATACTCATTTGCATATTTCTAATGAAGAGATAATGTCTACACTTTTAATTAATGGAAAATAACAATTATTATTTCAATTTGATTATTAAAAATTATTTTTTCAAGTGGATTGCTTTATGAATAAATGGTTTTATTGTATGTTTTACGAAATAAAATATATCTTTTCGAAACAATATTTTTCCCGAATATAAGTTATTAAATGCATAGGAAATGGTTTTATTATATGATTTAATAAATATATCTTTAAAATAAATTATTGAATCCCTAGAAAGTGAATCTCTGAAAAATATGTTTTATGAAATAAAATAGTCATTTCAAACTTATAAATTCATTGAATCTTTTATGAAATAAAATATTTCTAATTAAATCTTTTAAGAAATAAAATCAATAAAATATTTCAAAGACAGACAGACACAGATATTCAGTTTTAATCTATTTATTGAAATTCCATAAAAATATATACACACATTACTTATTGGATACAATTGTTTAAAGAAGTCGTTTTCATAAACACACATTACTTTTTGGATAAAGAATCTTCAATATATTTTTCATACAAGGTCATATTTAATTGTTTAAAGAAACCGTCGTTGTAATGACAGGAACAATTAATTTTTTTAACAATAGCATGCATATTTAATTTTAAAAGTATTTCTTCACGATATAATTGATATTTTTCAAACATAGATTTCATTAAACACTCGTGTGAATTTTGATCGTCTGAATTAAAAACACATCCGTCACATTGAAATAAATTTTCAATTCCTAACTGAATTTCATACACGATAAAATCGAGTAAGATTTCCTTAGCACTTTGCTCATTTTCATGAGAAATACACACAAGAGGTTTATTTAGAATTAACATAGGAAGTTGAACGGTGAATATTGCATCAATAATAAAATGAGTTATTCTCATTTTGAGTTCTCTAAGCCTAAAAATTTGATCCTTCGCCAATTTAATGAGATTCGGTTTTAAATAAAAGCCAGAAGGATTTAAAGAAAACATTTGCTGTAAAGTACAATAATCCTCATCTATGTAAGCCATTATTAATTGATTGTTAGAAATAAAACTATCATTTACTGATTCAAAATTAAAATTTTCAATCTTACTTTGAAAATAATACCATGTCTGAGCTGTCATTACAACGCCTTCTTTAGTAGGTATCCATTGACCTGTATGTAATTCTTTAAAATTACGAATGTGGATTCTCACATTAAAATTCTTTTCTATTACAATTTGTAAAAAACTGCTAAAGTTTAAATTAAATTCACCTCGTATAGGATCCCAAGATTGTTCACGTACCCATTGGTTTAACCAATCATTCACATTCAATTCTTCACACATATCTTGAGAACAGTTTTTAACAGAAGTATCACAATGAGAGTTTTTCGAAGTATCACAATCAGAGTTTTTCAAAGTATCGCATGCACTGGATGAAGCATCACTTATATCAAGTCTTGGTTTCTTTAAAGGTGGCATGATAGGGTTGGGTATTAAGTGACGAAAAGTCAGGCTGATTCTCATATCTTTGATGATAGGATTCGGTGCAATGCCGTGGGTAAACAGTTCGTTCGTAGGCTTTAACATACTGTAGAGAGAACCATGTTCTAATGAAATCAAAGTCGAAGGTGTTTTAGGCTTCTTGAATTCAATTGTTCGTTCGGCACCAAAGCTGAGGACTACGATGGGGAAAGTTGCATCTAATCCACTTTCGTTGTCTTTATGTTGAGGTATGTAGCTGTATCCATTGCTGTAGTGGTTTAGCAGAACATAGTTGAAGGTAGAAGCCGCCCATTTTTCCACTCGATCCCGCAGCTCCAATACCAGACGTGTCCAAGGGTTAGCAGGCACATGAGTTCCGCTGAAGGCATAACTCAAAGTTGAATCGCCGTATCCCAGAACTTGTCTTTTAGGCTTAAAACTTTTTCCATGAATTCTAAAGGTTGGCGTGTAGAAAGGTAAAGTTTTTAACTCGGCAAAATACCGATCTGCTTGTTCCTTTTCGATGAAGTTTGAAACATACTGGACATTCAGTCCGTTTTCCGTGAAACTCACTGCAGACATGACGAGACAACCAACACACACGAAATCAAATGGTAGACTGAGCCGTGATCGCTGATAAGCAATCTCTGATAAGATAAGACTCTCGTCACGTGACCAGAGGTAGCCAATCAGATAACTCGTGACGTCACTCACCACGTGACTGAGCATAGCCAATCACATTACTCGTGACGTCACCCTAATCAGGTGACCTCGCGTCGCTGATAAGAACTCTCCTTATCATTCATTTCTCTCAAGGTAGCCGTTGGAGTAGGACGTGTTTTCAGGTAAGTGTATTTTATTCTATAAATAATCACACGTATGGATAGATACAAATTCATTTTATTTAGTATGTTTCCCAGGTTACAGGGTTGAGTTTAACAACAGGTTTTTTTACAATAAGTTTCTTTTTCGGTTTGACAATGTTTTTTCTTGAAGACAAATATCGATTCTTAATAATACTTTGGGGTACTCCCATATCTTTCAAGGCTTGCAAAAATTCACTTTGTCCTGTAATAGGTGGTTTTTTTATTCACAGAAAAGATGAAATGAAAGAGTTCCGCTAAATTAGAATGTTCCATGGTCCTTCCGTTGTAAGTAATCTCTCCTTTCGGGTTCCACTTAAACTTGTTTGAATGAGACTTGAGAAAATTTAATAAGGCTTCGGCTTGTTTCTTCATGGGTTTAGCTACAGATGATAACACAAAGGTTTCATAGTCTTCTTGGGGTTCTTGTTTTATAGACTCCACTTGTTTAGGTTCCACTTTTTCAGGTTCTTCTTCGAGTTGTTTAGACATCCAAGGCAAATTATATTCTTGCAAATCCATTTTTCTTTTTAAGAGTTCGTAGTAGTGCTGAATTTTTTCGTGATCCGGTAAAGAACTATTTAATATTTTAGCCATAGCTAAATCAAATTCCGTCATTTGCTTTTTGGAAGGCGTATGCTTAGAAAATTCTTCTTCCGGTACCAACGCATACTTAGTTGCGAATTCCATTGATGATACCGGTTAAAACAGACAATGCAGCCGGGATTAAAATATTTAAAAATCCACCGTGTTGAACAATCAATTTTTTCTTGTTGAATAAACTTCCTTTCTTGGTACCAATTTTTCGAAGAGTCGTCTTATATTTCCTTAAAGACCTTTTCTGATGAGAGGAGAGAGGCACGTTTCCTTTTAATACGTTCAGGGTACATTCGCAAATAGCCTTCACAGATCGAGTCGGTAATTTTTTTAACAAATGCTTGCGTAAGGTTTGAGGACAAGACTTTATAAGCTCCAAGTCTCGAAGTTGTTTCCTCGTTAACGTCATGATCCCAAATGAATTAAAATCGGTAGGGCTTTCCTTTTAAACCTTTTTTGGGCTCGTACACAAATTGGGTTTCCCCCGGTAATATACGCGTTCTGACTCGCATTCCTTCGGGGGTTTCATTCCTTAAATCCACCAACAAATAAGAGAAGGGCTGTTTGGTAGCATCCTCGAACACTTCTTGAAAAAACTGAGTTGATCTCGGGTATAATTGTCTGCCCAAGTGCGTAATTTGACTCATGTCCCGACGATTTTTAAAAAGTACTAAGTATTGACTGTTTAAGGAAATACCTCTCATTTCTTTACCTTTATGAAAAAGGTTTTGAGTAATAAAAATAATACTTAAATTTAAATGGTGACTTCCTTTGGTAAAGAGGTGGGTTAATCGTTCATCACCCCCACATTCCACCATTAAATCATCTAAAATCATTAAAGAATGGGTACCTAAATATTCCCGATAATTAGAAGGAAACCCTTCCACGAATGTCACGTCGGGAATTTCCTCGTGAAGCTTTTGAGAGATGCCGTAAAACCAAACGACTTTATCGGGAGGAGGGTTAAACATACGCCGTCGTTCTGCCAGTAAATCCCGCAGAAACCAACTCTTACCGACCCCTGTGGGGCCTGCTAAGAGCATTGTAAAAGGGTGTTGAAAGCGTGGAAACTCCATTCTAAATAAACACAGACACAAAGGTTTACATTATAAATAGTTTTTTATTGATAAAAAGGAGCACGTGTGCGAAATCGTTTGGATACAAAATTATAGACTCTATGGTCGTTACATATATTTTCAGTTACAAACTGCTTTAAAAAATCTTTCAAAGTTTTGCCACGACATCGGCAATAAATATAATACACACAAAATTGACCACAAACAGCTGTCACATGACTTTGCAGCGGAAGTGGATTAAACACCACTCGTGAAAATTGAGATACATAGTTCGATATAGGTCCTTTAAAAAAGTTCGGCTTGTTTCCATAGGAATCAAAGAATTCCGCTTCCGTAGGGGAGGATAGATAGAATGCCACCCAGTGGCTTCCGGCTTCTGTAGACTTGTCCACGTTGCATACAAAACATGCAGGATAACGCTCGATCTTCTTGGGTAATTGATCACTGGGGAAAACACCGAAAAAGTATTTCTTGGTTACTGGATCGTGGGATAAAATAGTCTCGATTTCTATAGAATTCATTTTCAGTTGGGGAAGTCACACAACACATGTCGTGTTTTACTAATTTCTATAATGTTTTCAAATTCCGCATACACCAATACAGTCGTGGTTCTTTCTAAGGTGTCCGCAAACTTGATTTCAATTCGTAAATTTCCTTGTTGCTGTAGATTCAGATGGGGTCCGTCACACATATCAGGGCTCAGGTCGAAAGCATACAAAGTATGTCCGTTCGCAAAGTCCTCTCGGGTTAGATAAATGCCGGTATCCCGGTTAAATCCCGAAAACAAACGATGATACGCTCTTATATAGTTATTTTCTTCGAAATCCAATTCCAAGGGTTTGCTGGGTACGGGTTGTCCATCCACGTAAACACTTAAAAAGTTGACCTTGTGATGATAGAAATAAAAGGGATTTAAATCATATTGTCCAGTGTAGGCACTATTTTCTAAAAGTCCAATAATAATTCTTTTCGGCATGGCTCCTAAAAACACATTGTCTTGCATAAAGGATTTACTTCCGGTTGAGATCGAATAGGTCTTGCATAACACTCGATCGATGGGATACTTTGCTGTACTTTTCTCTAAGGCCTTGGCATGACCCAGTAATACACCTGGGCTCACTTTCACTTTACGTATGAAAATAGAAGCATGTTCCAAAATCACTTTGTAGTTGGGAATGGGTTTTGCCGCATCGATTTTACACATTAAGGAAAATTCGGGCTTGCTTCGGGTCATCTTAATTTTCAAGTCAACCATATTCAATAGCAATCGATTTTGTTGAAAAATATCACAATGCAAAGGTCCAATCATATCTAACGTTTTGCTTTTATTCGTGAGTGCGTAACGTGTCTTTAATCCGGGGTTGTCTCCAGCAGGATCTGTAGCAGCTAAATTCTCATCTTTCTAAAAACATTCGCAGGTCAATAAACTTTTCTTGGCATCTTCTCCATAATTCAACAGCGTTTCAATATAGGCGCGGTAGGGGTAGGTGTTACTCGACGAGGAGATCACTCTTTCGTTCAGGCTAATATCCACTTGAGAAAACAAGGCGTGTAAAAATAAATTCACGGGGGCAACTGCATCCGTTTCCGCTAAGGGTGATCCATCAAACTTGGTAATTTTCACTTTCACATACAGGTAGGAAGCCGATAAATCAATATAGTCTTCACCATTTCCGGAAATATTAAATTCCACAGGTCCTCCGTCTCGAATATTCGCAAGAGGGTGGTATTCAACAAAGTATCCTTTTTCAATAGCCGTTTGCGTGGGTGGGATCAAAAATAAATCCAATTCGGATTTCGCACAGGCAACAGAATCTTTATGGATAAGTCCAGACATCTTTAAGCGAAAATATCTTGTACCTTCACTTTCTTGGCTTTACGTCGAATGACTGCTTTGGTAGAACGCTTCCTCTTTTTATACCGGCGGCCCGATCCAATCATCGTCTTCACTTTAGTAGCGGCTTTGTCGGTTAAGGTCTGTCCAGCTTCTTTTAATCTTCGCTTGGCGGCCATTTTAATGTCTTCTCCGCGAGACAGGTCACTTAACACGTTCACACCTGAATGAAACAACTGCTTGCCGACCGCTTTCGCTCCCGATTTGAAGAGGGGTACTGCTGCACGAAAAAGGGATCGAAACAGTCCACCGAATCCATATCCCTTTTGTAAAGTAGTGCCTTGATAATAATTTAGACCACTACCCGACTGATGGGAATAGTAATCTTCAAAAGATTTCGCACAACACTGGTAAGGAACAAACATCACGAGAGGTATTTTTGACGAAAGTGAAGCTTCACGTACGAGCGCCCACGTTCAAATGGCGTGAGTTCGCCGAGGTGGTTCCTTATAACGATTTCCAAAGAGTCGAACGATTTTCGGCTGACAGGTAAATAGTGTGGTCGGTCGAATGTCTCACAAATCATTTCTCCATCTTTTCCTCTCACATTAACAATTCGTAAAAGGGGTGCTAACACATCTCCGATAATTTGGGGTTCGACAATATCCGAATAAACCAGCAACACTCTATAATGCGCACAGGGATCTGCGACATAGGTACTAAAGATAGTTTGCTCGATATTTATATCCGGCGAGGCGATTTCACCTGGTTCGAATCCCAACATCTGCGCTATCCCCTCATGCAATATCAGTTTTGTTTTATCTTTCACGTTAATACACACCTTTTTCGTGTGCGGATCATAAGTGAAAGAAATTTTATTTTTAATCTCTTCAATAGACATTGCTTTTAAAATGTCATCAACCGATTCGTAAAAGCCAGGGGGAATTCTTCTACCAAACGGAGATTTCTGGTCATTCAAATCGAAACCAAATAAATTATTATTTTGATTCACATTATACCAGGTGTGAGGGTAAATAAATTCGACAAGGCCTACTTCCCATTCCCCTTTCAATTCAACGGGGGTGGGTAATCGCGTAATAAAATGAGAAATTTTATTCTCAGGAAAATAATTCCGGGAACTGTCCGAAGGTAACGTCACGTAGAACGACATGCTTTCAAATGATCTTTCAACAATCCAAACACTTGTTTTATAAGGCGAATAAATCAGAGGATGGAATCCATTGGTCAAATTTGCTGGGATAACCTTTAAATTTTACTTTGTATTCCACACGCTTTTTGCGTATCCGCTTATCTAAAATCTTTTCAATCGTATAATTCTCTTTTGGTTTCACTTTCTGAAGTTCTTGAGGGTAAAAGGTTCCTTTAATGGGTTCTTCTAACAGGTCCTTGATTCGGTAGACGGGAGGGTCTCTTCTCACACATTCAGTCACCACAAACACTTCTTCCGTCCAGTTCGTTTCATATCCTTTTTCGAAGGTTAATTTCTGCTTGGAAACTCGTACAACATCTCCCGGTTGAAACATGCAGGGTTTTCTTTTCGCATTTTGCATGTCACCGTATAAAGTATCCCATACATCGCTTTCATTTTCAGCGGTTACTTCAACTGGAGCTCTCTTGATACTTGAATGGTAAGTATGATTATAACTGTGTAACAACTGATCCAACACGTCTAAATAGCGGTAGGTATGATTATGGGTAAAATATTTCCACATTTTCGTTTTCAAAGTTCGGTTAAATCGCTCCACGACAGATGCTTTCGTATTGTTATTCGTCGTAAAAAACCGCACGCCTTCTTCTTTCAAAATTTTTTGAAAAAGTCTGTTTTGATACTCTTTTCCGTCATCCGATTGCAGGGACTTGGGTTTCCTCGTTGCAAAAATAGACCGGAACGCCTTTACAATATCTTCACCCCGTTTTTGCTTCAAAGGGACCGCCCACGCAAATTTAGACAGAATGTCTATACAAGTCAGGATGTAGCGGTACCCTTGATTGAACTTTTGCAAACTGCCGAGATCCACTAAGTCGGTCTGCCACTGTTGATCGATTGAATACACTATCACTCGATTGGTCGGGAACTTTCTTCGAACAGGTTTGTGCAACGTGTATGCATCGACTCCGCTCAGCCAGTCCTGAATCTTCTTCTTCGAGATTTTGCCTTTGGCAGCACGAAATAAGGCATTTACACCACCAAAACTTCCCTCGTGACTTGGGTCCTGATACACCTCCATCGTTACAACACAAAATTTTATTATGACTCACATTCATACGAAAGCGCATCATACCTTCCTCGTACGAAGATACTTTACAGAATGACTCACTAACGCGACGCTTCTCTTTATATACCTTATAAGAGCACTCACAAGCATAGCTTCATGGCTTGATAAATAAAACCCTTATCCACTTATCAAGCCGTGAAACTATTTTACCTTCGGTTCGAATCTAACCCCTGCAAAAATTCGAAAAAATTTTGAAGTCCCTAAAATTGTGAAAAAAAATACTAAGTCCGAAATTTATGAAAAAATTCCCCTTCTCCCCGATAGATGGCACCACCAAACCTCATCCAAGATGATAGCCAAAGTTTCTATTCTTCCGGTGGCAACGCTCTAAAAGTTTATATTCTTCCGGTGGCAACACACAGTTTCTATTCTTCCGGTGGCAACGGTCTAAAAGTTTCTATTCTTCCGGTGGCAACACCCCCCTCATCCAAAATGATGACTAAGTAGTGTAAAAAGGGTGCGTTGACCTGCAGGGTGGAGGCGCGGAGGTGCGCTCCAACAGGGTGGTGGCGCGCGCGCCTCAGCGCGCCTCCGCGCCTCCACCCTGCAGGTGAATCACCCTTTTTACACTACTTACATATTTTAACTTGAAATACATTTATAATGATGCAATGATTTTTGAAACATTACAATCAATAAAGTGATCGTCGAATTTGACGGGTTTCAGCTAGTAGGCTTTATTCCCAAACACATCTTATTTATAAAATCATTTGCCTTAATTTTAAGAGGAGGGATAGGAGAAATCCGTTTTTGGCATGAAATTTTGGATTTTTGAATAAAACTCTGCAAAGAATGGAACAAAGATGTAAAAAACAGCCATGCGACTTCTTTAGGATATTTCCAAAACACGTTTTTAATTTTTTGGACCTGCCATTGTTTTTTTTTTTTTGGTTGGGTGGGGGGGGGGGGGGTGTATTGTATGTGTTACAAAGGGCAAATTTGAGACACCCTTTTTAGAGCTAAATTTGTCCTGGGAAATTTATGAGAGCTGCAGTCATGAAGTTTGGTGCTTGGATTTTTTATATGTATCTGACAACTAAAGAAACGGGATTTATCGAAATACCCCCACTTTCCCCCTGGAGGGCAGGAAGAAAAAAACGAATTGCTTCATGGTGAAGAAATTGTACATGGTGAGATTAGAATTGAGTATATATAAAACAAATACCATTTTTAATTATTGATTCTTAAAAAAAGAGAGGGGAAAATCGTTTTTTGGGGGGAAATTTCAGAAATTCCGGATTTTTTAGCAGCTTTATTAAAGATGTTACAAAGGTATTTCCAAAGATATTTTCTCTCTTGTGATTTTCGATTTATTTATTTATTTTTTGGGAAGGGGGGGGGGGGTTAAAGTAGCAAATTCAAGACCCCCCCCCCTCTTTTAGCGGTAAATTTGTCTTTGAAAATCTATGGAATGTACAATAACGAAATTTGGTGTGTAAATTGTTTATATGTATCTGACACTTATTGTAATGGGATTTTACAAAATCCCCCCCCCCACTTGAGGACGAGGGGGCTATAAACACGTGTAAAAACACATTTTTACATTTCAATTTACCTTAAATTATCTTAGAATGGCAAACTTTGGTGTGTGGATGTTTATTAGGTGTACGCAGTATGTACTTTGTCGAGATTTCGCAAAACTTCGAACTTAGCCACTAGGGAAGGGGAAGTAAGAATCGGGTAAGTTGCTGCCGAAAGCAGTGGGAACATGGACTCCTCACTTTGCAAGCAAGAAAAATCTCTACCGAACACAACGGGAACTTTAACTCAGGTTAATTAATAACGATAAGGGATTGTGACAACTCATTTAAATATTGTGTCCGGCAAAGCTTGCTAGTCTATATATAAATAAATGGCTAAGAGATTTTTGACTCTGTCTGTGTGTTGAGGCAAGTTGCCACCAGATTTTCATACTTTAGTTAATTTTAAAAAATCTAATAGTCCGATCGATAAGTTAATTAAACCGACGGATTCAGAAAAAATGCCCCTTTCATTTGGTACCTTATTTGTAACAAAACTTTGATTAGATTTTTTTAAAATTAATTAAAATGTGAAAATAATAACCTGGTAAAAGCTTTAAAAATGGACATTTTACTTCAATTTTTTCAATACTGTCTGTTTCAAAACTGTCATCTGATAAGCACCCAAATAGAAGCCCACTGGTAAGCTATTGTCACAGGCAATAGGGACAGACACCTGAGAATGAGTGGGTCACTGCCAAAGGCAGCGGGAAACCAAAGCGGGCTTTAAAGTAATTTCATGATGTCTTTAAATTTTATTTTTGTTTGTAAAACGATATAGAAAAGAGTTTTCCTTCACACATTCACGCCGGCGTGAACCACCGGTGGGTCACAGCTACAGTCAGCAGAAAAATATCCGAGCACTAGCAATGATCTCTGTCCAAAAAAAGTACACTTAATAGTGCTTTGTTAAATAAATCCTTGACTAATCATGTTCTTAGTCAGTCTAAGAACATGATTCGATAAGGATTTATTGAACAAAACAGTTTTAAGTGTACTTTTTCGATATCAGAATTATTGGCTAGCGCTCGGAAACTTTTGAGTAGACTATGCAAACAAAATGTGCCGGCATGAATGTGTTAAATATAGTGACCAGCGAAGCAAGAAAAGCCTTCGTTGATTGACTACCTTCATTGATTTCATTAATTAAAAAATGGTTTCGTTAACAAACTTTGATCTATTGGCATGCAGGCCGAGTTTTGTACATATCGAGTTTGATTTTGAAATTTTTCCCGCATTCGGAAATCGGTACGTTTCTGAACCGGGGCTTTGCTAGTAGTCGATAAAGATTTATATCATTTTCTTTCTAATTGGTTGTTATAGTTTCATAATTTTTAATAAAATTATTAAAAATTGTATTGAAGATGATTTTTCTTGTTTTCTATGTTTGTTTCTGATCAAACTGCTTTTTTTCCCAACATGTTTTGTTGATTAGTTAGATCACTGAAAAGCTCACTATCTTATGCCGCCAATGGGCTATTATAACTGCGGACAATTGGATGCAGAATGGTAAAATATTAATAATTAAAAAAAAAAAAAAATAAGCACCAAGTGGACCAACAGACTAATTTTTCCCTTATAAATGTGAATTGCACTATTAAACACTATTTGAATGCATGCTTGCAGCCAATATTATAAAAGAATTGAAAGATTTATCATATTTCAGAAGACACTTTAGGCTCAGGAAATAGAAGCTCTTGTGAAAATATTAGTTTTTTTTTTATTTTTCAATTGTATTTACAGTTGAACACATTTCTTTAGTTTCTATTAGTACTTTATACTGGAAGTGCAGATGAACGAAAAGTCACATTTTTCGGTTCACATTGGTATTTTATACATTTCTTCCTTTTTTTTACATTAAAGTAAACTTGTTAATTGCAGTTGTATTAGCCAGACTTCACAATACATTTCAGATTTTATAGATTCTGTTGTTTTAAAAAAATGCAATTTGGATTTTTTTTTTTTTTTATGGATGATCAAGTTTTCATTGGTATTTGGTGTTTTAAGATTAAAGGCAACTGAGTACTCGAGGATCCCAGGCCTGATAAAGTTTACATTATATAACTACATTTAAAGTTTAAATTGCAAAATTTTATAATGTGATAAATATGCTAAGAAAAAGATATAATATCTGTTGTCCTTAGTGAAAGAAGAGATCACCAATTTATTTAACAAACATATTTAATTCCTCTGAAGAATCCTGATTATCTTGATAATGAATATTAAGGGAGCAATCAGTAATATGAAACAATATTTTGCCCAATATATATCATGAAAATATACACATGTCATGTATGTTTTCGATTCCCAAGGACAACATATCAAATCTATGCCTATGCTAAAAGCAAAATATAAATGCATAAAGCATAAATCACTACGTTCTCTGGGACTTTTAAATTTTTCTTTTATAAATATTTGAAAAGCTTTAGAAGGACGAATTAACTTTAAAGAACATTAAATACCTTTTACAACATCTGAGGACGACTACGAATGTAGTCGAAATATATAATAATTAAAGCTGCCAAAAATGAAGGATTGTAAAAGGTATTTAATGTTCTTTAAAGTTTTTCTTTTATTTTTGGTTTTATTCAATGATTGAAAAATTCTCTCCACACACAAAAATTTTTAAATGATAATTTATAATTAATAGTAACTCCACTACATACACGCATCACTTAATAAGAATGTAATATATAGATTAATCAGGATACCATTTATTATATTTCATAAACCAAAGTAATTACTTACATAAAACAAAGAATGTTGAATACATTATAAAATAGATAACATTCTAAAAAATTGAACACAATTTTATTTTTTAAATAAGACGCAATAAAACATGAAAAGTATCCGGTTTTAATTCAATCTTTTCAATGTAAACTTGATCTGATCATCCATAAAATTTAGTACTTCTTTAAATTTCAACATTAAAACATTAGCATGTACATTTTATAGGAAATTACATTTTTCTCAAATGATAGTAATACATAAAACCAAATTAACACGCGAAGCATGAATCTGTTAAATCTGATATGCATTACGAAGTCACACTAGTACAACTGCACAATTAACAAGTGCTATTTAATCTAATGTAAAATACAAAAAAGAAACCTGTATAAATAATACCAACATAAACCGGAAAATGTGATTTAACCGCTCAAATACTTCTCAGTATAAAATAATTTAAACTAAAGAAAAGAATTCGTCTGAAAATACGATTTAAAAAACATACCATGCTTCCAACAACAGCTTCTGTTTCACAATTTAGTATGAAATATCTCCTGAAATTTGTTTAATCATCCATTTCTTTTATAATTTTCATATATCTTATTCTTGGAAGATAATTTCTTTTTATTAAGCTATTTATTTTTTGTGACTCCTGTTTTTGGAATCTTAAAATATACACAAACATCGACGAAATCCGCCATGTTTGTAATTGTCTGGTTGATTTGCTAGCGTCAACAACAACAATGGGGAAATGGAGTGGGTAAAAGCGTTCACGAAAACGATTACCCAGGTTAAAGTTATGACGTCATTTTCGGGGGATGTGCATACCCAAGCCCAAGCCCGGGCTGTGTATCGTGAACTCAACCATAGAATAGAGTGATCATTGGGGAGGAAAAAGTTATTCCTTTTCATTTGGGAAAAGACGACGTTTTTACCAAAATATGGCCGTCTTTCCCCGAGTGAATACACACTGGAATACATACTAATATTTTAGCAAATAAAATTTATGAATAATTTATTTGCTAAAGGGGAATGGAAGACTCCAGATGCAGTTTCAAATTCACATTTCTTTCTTTCTTTTTTTTTTTTTTTTTTTTTTTTTTTTTTTTTCAATACCACTTAATGGCTGCTTCCAAAACTTTTATTTATTTATTTATTTATTTTTTCGGCATCAAAAATCTTTGTACAACATGGGGATGAGAGATCTATATATATTACTATATCTATGCTAGAACTAACATTAGCACTTTATCAATGTGTATAAAATCTTTAAATTGATTATGACGTCAATTTTTATGAGATGCATAATTTAACTTTTTATAATTTTTTAACGTTCACGTTTGATTAAATGTATTTACTTTTATGTCAAAAGAAAATGAACTCGTATTTTTTTTTTTTTTTTTGGCAACAATTAAATTAATGGAACTCACAGATATTTTGGAGCAACTTTAATAAAGGTCTATAATTAACAAATAATTGCAATAAAACAATATTGTGACAATAAATTGAGATAAAAACTATCCTATCTCTCAAGTTGGACCAAACTGCACACAGTGTGCAAAATTTCATTAAAATCGGTTCCTTAGTTTAGGAGTTTACCCCGGACAAACATCGTGACACGTAATTTATATATATATACAGATATAGAGAAAGTATTGGATTCGTAAAAATTTTCGACCTCGGGTTTTTGATGGATTTACACGTTTTGAGAGCTGTAGAACACGAATTGACCCTTTTTAGAAAATGTCTGTCTGTCTGTCTGTCTGTCAGTCTGTCTGTGTGTGTGTGTGTGACAAAATTTTGTGGCAACTGTATCTCAGGAACTACTGCACAGAATTTCATACAAATTAGTATGTAGTTGCACCTTGACATAAATTAGTGCCTATCAACTTTTGGTAAAAATTGTCTTACAGGTTGCGTTGCCATCCCGCTTTTTCTAAATTTTTAACATGGTGATATAGGACAAACTTTTGTATAAATGTGCATAAAGATAATTAATTTTTAGTAATCATTATGAAATTTACAAGAATTATTTATAATAGAGGTAGTCAACTGGGGAAAAAATTTTGTATGCGTAGGAGCCTCGTGAACCCCCCTGGGGGGGAAGTCCCCCCTCGAGGGGAGTAAATTTTCAATATGGGTATCTTTCGAAAGGTCTCGTCAATACCTTTAAAACGAATGGTTGAACTATAAATCTGTGATAATTTAAAACAAAGTTATCGATTTTTTTTTAATTTTAACAAAAAGTAACTTAGAATTTTTTTTTTAACGAAATTTAACCAGACTTGGTATTTAGTTGGCCCCTGACATAAACTGGGGCTGATTAGATTTGGGGATCAATCACTCAATGGGTGGTGCTGTGATCGTATTTTTTCTAAATTTTTAACATGGCAGTATATAGGACAAAATTTCGTATAAATGTACATAATGGGAGTTATTCTTAACCTGTGATTGTGAAATTAATATGAATTATTGATAATAGTAGTAGTTAATTAGGAAAAAAATCTCGGTCATCGCTTCCCTCCCCCCAGGGGAAAGTACCCCCCGGGGGGGGGGTAAATTTTCAAGATGGGTATCTTTCGAAAGGTCTCGTCAATATCTTTAAAACGAATGGTTGAACTATAAATATGTGATAATTTAAAACAAAGTTATCGATTTTTTTTTTTTTTTAAATATTGTTACTGTGTGAATTTGTATAGGAAAATATAGGAGAAAGTCTTGTGGTGGCCACAGCATACTAGTTTTAAATTAACTAAAGTATGGAAATTAGGTCGCAACTTGCTATATAGATGAGTACGAACCGGACTCGTCATTACACTTCCAAACTATATATATATAAAGAAGACTAGCAGGCTTTGCCCGCTTCGCTGGTCACTAAATTTAAAGGAAACTCTTTTCTATATAGCTTTATAGAAATAAAATAAAACAAAATACTGAAATTGCTCAAAAGCTCGCTTCAGGTCCCTGCTGCGTTCGGTAGCGTTTTGGTCATCCGCTGAAGTCGGACGCCTATCCCTATTACAAGTGACAATGCCATACCAGTGGGCTTCCATTTAGGTGCTTATTAGATAACAGTTTCGAAATAGATAATATGGAAAAAATTGAAGTATCTCTTTTATGTATGAATCCCAGTTACGAACAACATTGTTTTTCGTTATTTCCTATGCCTATTTTGTTTATCCGATCAACCATAAAATGACGGCAGTTTCACGCCAAGTATTACACCGGCTACGTCTTTCGCATGAGACAATTTTTGTGGTTATATAATTCATGGTTTGTAAATCTGATTATACTACAGCCTTGATGTAGTTCTCCTTGATGATTTTTGAATTTTTGTCCCCATTTTAGACTTAATTCCTTGTAACAATATGCTATGATCTAATTTCTATACTTTATTTAACTTTTTTCCCGACTAGCTAGACATTGGAAACTTTCAGAATAGATCAGAACACGGTGAAAATGCATTTTTTTTTTTTTTTTAAATACATTTAGCCAACTGTTTCGGGTTTCTGCTGCCTTCGTCAGCGTCACCAGTACAAATTTTGCAATCGATTTTTAACTAACTTCCCGACTACCTGAGATTTGAAACTTTCAGAAAAACTCAGAACACGGCATTTTTTAAATATTTTTAGCCAACTGTCTCGGGTCCAATGACAATGCTTTTTAACATTTCTAAACCTGTATAAGCAAGTCATTGGTGTCCACAGCAGATTTTTTCTCATAAAACATATTAAAATAAAATAAAGTAATCTCATAAAAATATTGCACTATTTTGAAGAAAGAATAAGAAATTTGCACAAACTTATGTTTCAGCTTATCTCCCAGAAAATTTTACTTAAAATACACTTTCATCACATTATAGGTGCATTTAGGATTAAAATAATTTTGTTGTAAAAAAAAAAAAAAAAAAAATTCTTTGTTGGAAAATTCGGGGGGAAAAATTGTTTTCAAATTTGAAATGAATTTTTTGAGAAAAAAAGGGATAAATTATCAGTAAGTTAATATTGCTTGAAAAAAATTTTCCTAAAACATTGTTGATAATGAAGATTGTGCTGAAAAGTTACGTTAGATCAAACACTCCGAAAAGCAACAGTTTTCCCATTTGACTTTTCATGTTTCTTTTACGCCCGCTAGAGGGGGCAACTTTATAATTTCAAATAGAAAGGTGTGATGCATCCGTAGAAATGTCTCTTCAAGACAAGGAATTTGATATTAATAGTTTTTTTCCTACAATCGATGTTAAAAACTCGACATGTATACACTGTTTTATACATGAGTATAAAATTCAACATTTGAAAACGACGTTCTCTCTCTCTTCGAAATGTGTAAGAATTTTGAAATACGTTGAAACACACGTTCAATGAATTCAAGGGGGAGCTCTTTTAGTAAAAATGTTTTGGGCCGAGGAGGGGTTTAAAGGAGGATTGCTAGAGACGGCAATTTTCAAATAGAGAAGTATATCATGTGAAATATCCCTGGAAAAGTCTCTTATTACAAAAAAAAATCAAAGTAGTCTTTGGGGACTGCCGATAGAATTGAAAACTAAGTAACTTATGAATTGTATCGTCGAGCTATTAGATTATTATTTTCGAATTATTTTTGGTTTGTAAAGAAGTGTTTATGATCTGTATTATAGGATTCGGCACACTATTTGTAGCTACCCAACTTAAATGAACTAAGACTTATATTAGGCAAAAATATTGATTACTTATGAAATTATTTTAATTAGCAGCTGAGATACAAAAGAAAACCGATTCAGGACACCTCAAAACGTGTAAATTAGGTGAAATCTCGAATTCCACTTCCGATAATATAAAAGAACTTTAAAATATCTTTCGAATGATGTATTAAAAATAATTTAATCATTATTAGAATTTGAAATTTTAAAATATTATAGCGCCATCTGGCGGTAGAAATTTCTGTAATCTACTGTTCGATTCCAAATCAATAAAGCTTTCTAATGATGTATTACTTATGAAATTATTTTAATTAGTAGCTGAAATACAAAAGAAAACCCATTCAGGAAACCTCAAAACGTGTAAATCAGGTGAAATCTCGAATTCCACTTTCGATAATATAAAAGAACTTTAAAATATCTTTCGAATGATGGATTAAAAATAATTTAATCATAATTAGAAATTGAAATACGCGTATTAGAATAAAATTTAATTTCCAATTAAAATGTAAATTTTTTCCAAAATCGATGAAATTTGAACTGCAACTATCCCATGTGCTGTTAATGGCGCACAGAAAGTTTCAGAGAATTTAGAAGAAAATTGAAGCATTTTGAAATTTGCAATTTTTATTTCTAGTAGAAAAACCACCTGATGTCAGTTGGTAAAAAATATGTTTCTTCCCGACCAGGCTGGGGTGATTGGGTTGTCATGGTAACGAACGCCTGCAGAATTTCAAAGCGTTCGCTGACGATAATGCGAGTTCCATGATTTTTGTTCACCCAAAAGTGCTCAATGCGCCTGAAGAAGTTTTTACTTAAAAAAAAAAAAAGCTTGTATGCATATTCGCGACTTTGATCAAGACTGCTCCATGAGACTGGACGCATTGTTCCACGACTAATGGACTCTATCGGTTTTTTGGGTTTGAGGCTAAATCATACCCAGGGGCAACATGACTTCTGATTCTCCATTTCCCTCTAGGATGCAAATATTTCCCTATAGAATGCAAACATTTCTCCATAACACACAAATGTAAACATTGTAATTCTGCATTTTCCCCTGTAGTAGTCACGCGTCAAGGGTTTATTACGTAACGCAGATAAAGTCCACTGGATCGATCGAGAGCCTAAACTAAGACTGAACCCGAAATATATCTATGCTCACAGATTATCATACAGATAGGACAGTGAAGCTAAAACGCGAACTGGAAATATAGTAGCACCACTAGTGTCAACAGAAGGGAACTACATGTGTTAAGTCTACATGAATAGCATCTTTGATCGAAAATTGTTTTTCTATATCGCGAGTAGTTAGTAGCAGGTTAGTATGGGAAGTTTTCTTTTTCTTCACTTTCTATTCTTTTGGAATTCACAAAATTATCTTCAAAACATTCACAGCTATTTTTCTAAGAAATAAAAATTTTTTTATGTTTAAAAATATGCTTTGTCAAACATATTCATATTCAAGTACAAATTAAAATTACAATTGCTTGGTTTAAATAATACAAAATACTTTAAATTGAAAAAATGTTTTTATTTTATGTATATTTTCAAAGTTTATTTTCTCAATATTTAGCACTTGCTTCTTAAAATAAATTGCTTTTGACAATCAAGTTTGTAAACAATAATAAATTTTCAAAAGGAAAACGTATGTGCAGTTTTCTTTCCTTCACTTTTGTGAACTTTTAAATTCACAAAATAATAACATTCGCAGCTATTTTCAAAGGAATAAAACTATTTTTTATTATGTTTGAAAATAAATTTTGCCAAACACATTCGTGTTCGTGTACAAATTAATATAACAAACTGTAATGCAAAACTGTAGCAGTATGGTATGAAATCTTAAATATTTAACATTGCTTGGTTTAAATAATACAAAATGCCTTAAAATGAAAAAAATATTTCTGGTTTATGTATATTTTCGAAATTTATTTCTTTAATATTTAGTACTTGCTTGCTTGCTTCTTATAATAAATTGCTTTCGACTATCAAGTTCGTAAACAATAAGAAATTTGCCAAACGTAAAAATCAAAACAATGGTTAGTTGGTTGAATGTTGGGTTTAACGTTGCACTAAATATTACGATATGAACATAGATACAATAAAAAGAAGACGAGCGATTGCATAAGCTGGAGAGCTTTGCTTTATTTATCTCGTTGGATAACATTCCTGTGTTATTTACCCATAATGCTCTGCTCCGTTCTAACTTGCTGCACGACCACTTCGTAGTATTGGCGCTGTTATTATTTAGCGTTACATAGAGAAGTTTCGTATGACGTCAGAGTGTCATAGATGGTGGACAATCAACTCCACGTGAAAATAAATAGAAGTAGGGTGACCAGATGTCCTCATTTTCTGAGGATAGTCCTCATTTTTCAAGTGCTGTCCTCAGTTGCTTTCAGAAGTTCTCATATCCTCATTTGTCCTCATTTTCTGATCTTTGTTCTCATTTTTCAGTAACTTCCTCCTTTACTTAAAATTTCAACATTAGAGATGCTGCTGAACTTGTTAATTTGCCATACTGATTCTACAACTCAACAAAACGTAAAAAATAACTATTTCTTGATTTATTACATTTATTAACACGCTTTTATCAGCTTCACCTGTATGTATGTATGTATGTATGCATGTTTGTTTGTAACTTCTCTGGGAGCAAACAAAAAATTTATATTGTAAAAAAAATATACTTCTTCGTGAACGATATGGCGTAGAGGTAAGGCGCTGCGCTACGAATCTAAAGGTCCAGCGTTCGATCCCCGTCAGGGGAGATTTTTTAAAAATGGTTTTTGTTAATTCTAAGTTATTTTAATTAAAGATTTAAATGTATGTAAATATTATGGTGTGTCACTCACACGATTTTCTCTTACCCTGAATTTTAATACTAAGATAGATATTTTGTGCTTTTTAGTTCACAATTCTATAAAAGCGTGTTCTTTAATTTTTTAAAACTATAATATTATTTTTAAATCATCTCCAACAGTATTACATCCCTTGTGGAGAATCAAACTTGTGATGGCATGTCTCTGGACCACCTCTTAGGGTGAGTCACATACCGCAACACCATTCTAAACAAAATGCCTTCGGACTGCGCATTGACGTCACGGAAGATCGGCCGACTGGAACAGGAATATGCTAGAACAACTAACTTTAGCTTTTTTACATTCGATGTTTAGTTACGTGAGTTGTTGTTTATGCATTGTTGCGATAATCGTTTAATGAAGCTTATTTTAGAATTAATGAGTCATACCTTAAGTTCATGTAAACATGAAAAAACAAAGTGTCTTTTGAATCTGAGTGATTTTCATGCTGTTTCTCCAAATTATCAATAATGTCAGCAAGAACTTTCATGCTGTTACATGTTAATGGCTTCCTATTTCTTTAAGTTCACAAGATGCAATGAATGCTCTTACATTATAGTAATTTTCAATTACTAGAGAATGGGATATAGTAGGTGAAGGATTCTTTGTCATCCTTGGTAATGTTATGGAATTATCATCTTTATGAAAACGCCATTTTCCATTCACAATATTTTGGATTTTAGATAGCTCATCAAGTGAAGTAAACGAGTCTTTTTCATCTTCTAATTTTTTCAGTTTTATACTGTCAGCTATAGCTCTAGACAGCTGGCGATTCAGATTTTTTCTTTTCAGGACTCATTCTGTGAATTTTTTGTTTAGATAAATAGGAAGGAGCACTAGGAATGTTACTTGGCGCAGCCCCCTTAGTCGTGGAATCTTCAGTTTTGCAGAAACCAATTTTCCAGTGTATGAGTCAAACATTTTTGACTCTCTTTCAATATCACTTTCATCAAAGTGTTTTTCACAAACCTGAAACATATAAAAGGTTACGTTTTAAAAAAATACTTTTAAAGTATACTTTCTATTTAACGGATTAAAATGTTGTTGTTCTATAATCATTTTATGTACATGCTGGTTCATCAGATCAGAATATATGACTAAAAGTATATTTTTGAACTACTATAATATAAACATTCTTTCATTTTATTTTTTACTAGCCGCCTTCGGCGACCAGCTGGTTCGCGATCCCTGAAAAATCCGACTTTACGAAATTCCCGCTCGGTGGCGCCTGCGGCGCCTTTTTCCCGTATCAGGTCTAATAACAGCTTATTGATATATCGTGAAAATAGCTTATCTAAATCGCAGTAAACTCCCGTGCGGTAGCGCCTTCGGCGCTGATATTTCAAATTTCTAACTTTAGCTAAGTCCCGCTCGGTGGCGCCTGCGGCGCCTTATCCCCGTTTTAGAACTTACAACACCTTCCTCGCTCATTGGAATTTGAAATATTGAAATTTTAAAATATAGCAGCGCCATCTGGCGGTAGAAATTTCTGTAATATATTGTTCAATTCCAAATCAACAAAGCTTTCAAATGATGTATTACTTATGAAAATATTTTAATTAGTAGCTGAGATACAAAAGAAAACCTAAAAAGGAAACCTTAAAACGTGTAAATCGGGTAAAATCTCGAATAATACTTTCGATAATATTAAAGAACTTTAAAATATCTTTCGAATGATGTATTAAAAATTATATAATCATAATTAGAATTTGAAATATTGAAATTTTAAAATATTTCAGCGCCATCTGGCGGTAGAAATTTCTGTAATCTACTGTTCAATTCCAAATCAACAAAGCTTTCAAATGATGTATTACTTATGAAATTATTTTAATTAGAAGCTGGGATAAAAAAGAAAACCAAATACCTTGCCTTAAAATCTTAATATGCCAACCAATTTCAAACGCTGCAACTCTTTCTGTTTTTTTTTTTTTTTTGCCTTTTTTCCCTGTTCCTCAAGCCCTCTCTAATAATCGTACTCTTTCAAAAATATTCACAATCGAATTATCGGGCATTAAAACTACATACTACGAAATTTCGACTACTGCAAATACTGCAAAAAAATAAAAGAAGACAATCCTTTTTCCAATAAATATGTCATTTTTTTAATTATTCATATATTTTCATGAAAATTGAACAGTAGCTTTATAATATGCTGTCTAGGCCGAATATTAATTCAAATGTAACGTGAATGAAAATTTGAAAAAAATTGAAAATTGCAATTTTTCCCCCAGTATAAAACACATGATATCTTAATTGTTCCTCTCCCGACTGAAGTTAGAAGTCTGAACGAGCAATCGGACACAGCTCATTCTCTGTTGCGTCTAGATTACTGTCTGGCAGTAGGTGGTTATCATGCAGTGATCCGGCGATTTATTCGCTCCGGCGGACAGCATCCAACCCGTTAAGCTTGGCGAGTCCAGGCAGGCAGGGGCTGTCCAAAGGTTTCAATGATATCTTAATTGATTACAACCATTTCCGTTTTCATCACAGACATCACAGACAGTTGTCTCGTATGTGTTTTGTTTCCGATCGAGACCGCTTAGAAAATCGTCTGCCTGTTGAGATCGCTTTTTGATTAAGACATAGGTCTACATTTTAATTAATATCTCCGCAACTAATTAAAATTTTTAAATTCTGTTTTGACTATCCCCTCGGGCAGGCTTCTGAGCACCCGTATGTCAAATTTTGTAGTTCTGCGTTCAGTAGGGGCTGAACGTATAGATGCTCAGACAGACAGACAGAGAGACAGACAGACAGACAGACAGACAGACATCTTCTTTTATTATTATAGATTAATGAAATTTTTGATGAAACTATTGACACAATTGATGTTTAGTTTTGATTTATTAATATATTTTTTCTGTCATTGTGAACTTTGTTACTTTGATTCTCAGATTAAAAGGAAAATTAAATTATTGTGTAATGTATGGAATGTAAAAAAATAAAAGCATATTTAATTGTAACTGGATTGTTAAATTATTTCACTAATATATATTTTTTAATACATACATTTTAAACTGTAATTAAACATACTATTTGTCTTGAAGGCGTTTCTTCTCCATTTTTTGTTTTTCTTCATCAAGTAATAAATATATAAGCTATGTAAAAAATTCATCATCAAAATTCTTGTAGACCTTTTTTTTTTTTTTTTTTTTTTAAGTTGTCAGCAGAATATTATTTTTTATCGATAAGTTTCACATTTAACCAAAAACTCCCACTTACATTTCCATTATGCATTGTAAATGTATCTAATACAGTGAAAGAATTTTAAAATGGATTATTTTAAATGTAGGTATTTCACAAGGGCGTATCCAGAAAAAAATTTCGGAGGGGGCCCAACTTTCACTAAGATGTTGGTCGTGCACCTGCACATGTGTACACCAAGAGTGTGTGCGCTAAAGTTTGCCCCCCTCCCCCCCAATCACCTTAACTTTAAGAAACGTATAAATTATTACCTTAAGCTTCTTATCTAGGCATAGTAAAATCAATGGTTATGCGCTATAAATACGAGCAGTTACAACACCGCATGTCGGTAAACAATGGAATTAATGTTCCTAAAATCGGAAATGGCAAGAAAAGGTTAAATGATAATAATTCTAAAAAGTGACTTGGGCCTAAAACTGATGGAACTCGTCCTTTAAAATGCATAAGTCTCTGCTAGAGAGTTCTTTAATCCGTGATGTTGTAAACCACTGACAAACGGAGAAAATCACCAAAAACTGGACTCCGGTAGTCCGGTTAATAAGGAGTCGAGCTCATAATTGAAGGATTGAGTGATCGATACTGGAGCCATCCAAATACTGTCATGTAGATTAATGGTATCAGTTGCACGTAAAATCCGTTGTTTCCTCCATGTTTTGTAAATTTAATAGCTCGGGTATACTGAAGTTGGAGAAACATCTCCTCCGTGGAGGTTTTAAATTGTGATGGTACGATTCCGGAATGCTAGACCGTTGCTATGCTGTCTGTCTAGCTTTAGTGCAATGTGAAGTCCATTCTAATTTAACATACCAAAAACTGGCTGACGTCGTAATTCAGTGGTACGGCGCAAGATTTATGTGCCATGCAAAACCATGTTTCAAATACTTTTCGATTTTTTTTTTAGATATAGCTTCTTTTTAATACAGCCGAGATATATCTTTTCCATAAAAAGGGAAATCTAGTGCAGCTACGCTATCTGCTGGGCGATATACCCAAAAATCTAATCAAAAAGTGTATATCTAAGTTTCCAAAAAATAATCTTATGGTGTTCAATGCATCTAAAAACATGTAAATATATTGAAAACTGGAAATCTAAAAGTTGTTTTTTTAAAGCCTGTCAGGGCAGTAGATAGCACAGTCACTTATTCTACTTGCATCGCAGCTCGCACCCACTTTTGTTTTACGACAGTCTTAGATCTCTTTAGATGTTTGTCAAACTCAGGGAGCCTTAGCTCAAACATTATGTATATATATATATATAAAGTCTTCCCTCTTCCCTTTCACTTGACCTAAGGTGCGAGCTGTGGTTTATACCAATGTAGGTACAATACCTTATTTCTTCTTTCGAATGCAGGGGAGCTACAATTACTTTTCTGACTTTTTGTTGACCAATAATTGTTGCTTTGCTTGGGGCTATACAATCTCATGCGATTGATTTTTCTCCCTGAGGTAATCCTTCTGATTCTTTATGCGAATGTTATTTAGTTATAGGTGCATGGCGACGGATGACGGTAGTGGTGTGATAGTTTGAACGATGCTGATGATGCATGGCAACAGATGGTGGCTTTTTCTGCAAGTGGGTTTAACACTTCGGTTTCCTTTTGGAAAACAAGGAAAATTGATACCGAATTTCTTTGATGACCTGTGGACCGCATGTACCCACTAGAGTCTGGTCCAGTCAAAGCTCAGTCTGGTTTGGGAATCTGGACATTCGTCTGAAATTCTGTCTCTCTGCAAATATGAATACTGAATGCTGTACTCTATGATGTGATTACTGGCATTTTTGCTTTCAGTAGGATTAGATAGTACTATCTTTCATCACATGTCTTTCTGTAAAGTAGACTTTATATTGGCTGTTTTATGTTAGGAAGGAAGGAAGGTATACTACGGAATGGAAGGTATACTACGTGCATAACTGACAAAACCAGAAGTTCCATATGCAACTGTGATCTTTGTTAATGACGAATCTTTTGTCTCACAAGGAATTAAAACGCTATTTCTGGCAAGAGAAGTGTTTAAAAGAAAGGAGAAACATTACGGTGTTCAACAATTAGTACCATAAAGTTCTCTTTTTAGTGTTTTTTACAAAAAGCTAATATGCATTTCGGTAATTTGGACTTTACAAGACAGAAAATTGCTGATAAATAAGGTTTCACAAGCAAACAAATTAACAACAAGAAAAAGATATTGTGGAGAAAAAATTCATTTTTTTTTACCTTTTTTTTCTGGTCAGTAGAACATGAAAAAAGTTCTCAGAAAATTTCGGGGGGGGGGGGGGGGGGGGGGCTCGAGCCCCCAGAGATACGTCCTCTCTGGATACGTCCCTGGTATTTCAGAAATGTGCTATTCTGCTTGAATATAAGTTCATAAATTATTAGGAATTTATTAAATGGGTTTTAAATGTGAATAAATTAAAATGTAGTGCCACAGAAAAGGATGTTTTGTTTATGATTTAATAACTTAAACCTTCATATTGCTTTTGCTGCCTGTGACAGAATATTTTTATGCTTTCTGCGACAAGCCTTGTTTGTACAAACATTTTCTGTAAGACAATATTGACATATTTTCTAATTCACGACGCATAATATGTACATATAATTATAAAAATATTAATATTACTAATAGGCTGCTGAAGAATTCTTAAATTTAAGACATGAGTTTCTATTGTCTACTGAAATTGAAGAATATCTTTAATTTTTATGAGGCAAGTGACAATTTCTTTTCTGCGAGATTGTCGCTGTGTTGCCTAAATTCTGCCACAGGGCATGTACTTATGATATAAAATGCATATGGAATTTCTAATTTAATAATAGGTCGAATAAAAGGTGGTCAAAAGATTAAATAATCTAGTGTAAATTATTTTTGATCAAAATCACGATAAATAAAAGCTAGTTTAACCTAAAATGCATGAAATGTGCTGATATCTAATGCGTTTTTTTTTTTTTTTTAATTCATTTATTTTTTGATAATAGTGATTAATGCACTCATTGTAATTTGTAAATAACCATTTATTAGTGTTTTAAGTATAGACTGGTGTAGATTTCACCAAAGGTTTTTTATTTTTTTCTTTTCTTCTTTCTTTCCCTCTTATTGTGATTATTTAGATTGCAAGATTTGTTGTGGTAACTGATGTCCAAAGAAACACATATTAACATATAATACTCCATGTAACTAAAACAGTAGCAAAACACACACACACATATATATATATGTATATGTAAATAAGAATGAATAATTAATAAGAATAGTTGTAAGGTATTAATGCTTGACTGTGACTCTCATTTTATGTGTAAATTTGTAATTTAAAGGAAAATTGACTTGTTACTTTTGAGACGGCTAGTCACACTTGACTTGCAAAAGAGTTGATTTAAGACACAAACTTTATAATTTTATGAACTTTCTTTTGTATTACATATCCTAAAAAAAAAAGGGGGGGGGGGCAGAAGCCTTTTTATTTACTTATTAATAAGATAGACTTTTAAATTTTGTTCTAGAAATTGTTTTATTTTCCTTTCATAAATAGCATGTAGTTTGTTTTAGATTAAAAATCAAAAGTAAATTGTAATTTTATCCTGGTTTAGAATTTTATATTGTTTTATTTAAATTTTCATGCTCATTTATATCTGAAATAGAATAGCTACATAGCTAATGTATTTACACTTATGTTTCAGGCAATTATTCAAAAACTGATTCACACTTTTTAAAATTTGATTCGGAATTCTATAGACAATTATTCAATTTGACTCTCGCATTTTCAAGTCTGGAGTGACCTCTGGTTAATAAAAGCTAAAAAGGTGCTATATATTTATTAAGAAAATATAAATTATATCAATCAATTTGTTTTTTATTTCTTATTAATCTATTCATGTAATTTACATTTAGTTAAATGCCTAGTGAGGGATCTAACAATATTTCATGTAAAAATATTGCTATGATTTATTTGAAGGAGTGAAAATATGATTATAATATGTCTCGCACTACAAATTTCTGAGAACTTTAATATGATGGGGAACTGAGCAGAGCCAACTAGTTTTATAATGTTTATCGTATAAGATCATAAGTAGCATAAATTTATCGTAGTGACGATTAATGGCTCCAAGTGGGGTTAATATAAGTTATTTTTGCGCTATATTTTAGGTTCTCAGAAATGTCCTCATTTTTAAAGAAGACTGTCCTCATTTTTTCTCATAGAAATGAGGACATTGCATAATTTGTACTCATTTTGCATAAAAAAACTGGTCACCCTAATAGAAGCTATTTTTAGCACAGTAAGCAAATGGCAGTTGAAAACAGCTTATAGCACAATGGCAACGGCTCATGGCGACCAATGTCGGAGGACAAGCTTTCTCCGTTGCCATGCTGTTATCAGCTGTTTGCAACTGCTCTATTGAGCCACTTAATATGTATGGTAATCAGTGCGTCAGTGTGTAGTATTAAAGATCTTTATTTTTGACAGGTCTGAAGGGTCTGAATTGCTTTTTTAAGAAATGATTTTTATTTTTTAAAGATCCTTAAGCATGGACATCTAAATTTTTGGATTGACTTTACGAACACGGCCAGCTACAAATTTCGTAAGAAAATTTCTCAAGGTTCCACTTGCGATTGTAACATTTCATGATGTATCACGCCTATGTTTACCTTCGCCATGCTTTCCTCCATGGACAGTCATCGATTTTTCCATCAAATTCGATAGTCTATAATTAATCTGTGTGTGTAACTTTTGTCTTATGTTGTTGTTATGAATTACCGAACGTTGTGTAAAACTGTGATATATTATATTGATTTTCATTTAACGCGAAATAACCGGATATGATCTTAATGTGTTGTATTTTATAAATCGTTGTTCTGAAGTTTCTTATTGATAATTTTTTATTAAATATGGCGACGACATTCGAAGATGTACTCGTTTCATCCTTGTCTGAAGATATGCAAAAGACAGAGAAAATACCATTTCCAGTTACACTTCTTGTAGCTGATGAATATGAAAATCTTAATTTAGTATTTAAAGCAAGTAAGTATCATTTATGTATTGGATTAATTTTTTTTTTTTCCGGTAATTGCACGCCATTGCTGCATAAAAGAAACGTGCAAGTTCATATGTCACATAAATTAAAGTACGTTCTTTTTTTGTTTAAAAGTTTATGCTATGTAATTATTGCATAAGAAACATTACGATAGTTTGATTTTTTTTTTTTTTTGATGTTTCAGCAGATAGTGTAAACAGTGATTAGAAATGTTGATTTGATTTTTTTCGGTGTTTCAGCAGATAAGTGTGAACAGTGATTAGAAATGTTGATGTCTTTTTTAAATAAAAAATTTTATTTATCTTCTTTAACATTTATTTCAATAATATTCCTAGGTCACCCAACACTAATATTGCCCTTTATGCAGATGACACTGCGATTTATACTTCCACATCTTATCCTAACAGTCTTTATATGAGCTGTACTTACGTATTAACGCCACCTCAGCTACAGATTTGCCGGTTTTTAAGTGCCGCCAATCTACACCTAAAATTTTTGCGACAATTCATAAAATAAAACACTTTATTTAAAAACAAAGTAGTCAATCGGATTTCGGTGAAAAATGGGCTGATATAGAGTTTAACATAGATTCAAAACAGTCTCTATTTTCTTTCACCTGATGCTGTTGCCATATGAACTCTGATGAATAAGATTACTAATGATGTTTCACTGTCCCTCTGTCTCTTGTGTGCAAACAACAAGATTGCTCTTTATTGGTGCATTAGTGAAACTTCTGCTGCTTCAAAAACTTGATAAAATAAAGTAATTTAAATTCTTAAGTACAATGGATATCATTTAAATTTTTTAGTTCCCCATCATGCTATAGATGGAAAACTTAGGTAATCGTGAAAATTTTCGATCTCTGTTTTTTCACTTTTTTACACATTTTCACGTGTGAGGAATCCGAAAAATGACAAAATTTGTATGGTGGCAGTTATGTGTTAGTCCGTTTGTCTGTGTACATGATATCTCAAGAACAAATTATCACAGAGAAGTCAGATCAGTTTTAAAATATTACTCTCGACACTGGCAAGAACCCTATTCATTTACAACATTCAAATTAAAAAACTTCATAAGCTATTAAAAATTTATGCTTTTCTTAACATGGGAGAATAAGGCAAAATGTTACTTAAACGTGCATTAAATAAAAAATTTTTACTGAAAAAATGTGAGACCAGTTTTAAAATATGAGTTTGGATGTCGGAATGAACATCAGTAACTAGAGACATGCTACATTGGAAATTTAAGAATTTCTTAGCATGGCAGTATATGGCAAAATTTCACATAAATGTCAATTCTGAGGGATATTTTCATCGTAAAGATGTCAGACCACTTTTGAAGTATTATGACTAGCATGAATATCATAGAGTATAAATTTTCCAATTTAAAAAATTCGTAAATTATTTGGAATTTACGATTTACTTAAAATGGCAGAATAGGGCAAAATTGAGCATAAACGTCCATTTTGAGGATTATAAATATATCAGACAACTTCAAAATAACATTTATGATACTTGTTTGAACATAATTGACTACAAATATTCTAATAGGAAAATATTGCAAGTTACTTGTAATTTAAGATTTTATCAACATAGCAAAATGGGGTGGATATCCCATATAAATATGCATTTTGAGGATTGTTGCATTGGAAATAGTAGCATGAAAACGAAACTATGAAATTGATCCTAATAAAATAAATTAATAGATTAGAATAAGATAAATATATCAAAGGGAACGGTGGATAGCCTATTAAGTGGGGATTTCATTCTGTCACTGTGTCAAGTGTTTGATCAGATTCATTCCTCTTAACATGAATAATCATGTTAAGAGAATGTCCTGTACTAGAAATTTATGAGAATATATATATGATGGGGAACTGAGCAGAGTCCACTTATGCCAACTAGTTTTAATTATAAAAATAAGTTGCACTGCTTTATCATTCTTTTTTTATTTTATTAGTATTTTAATAGTTGTAACGGTTATAGAAGAAAATTTTATTTTAATAGATTTATAATTATGTTGCTACTAAAATTAAAATAAAATTATTATAAAGTTTTAAAACTAAACAATTTAATTAGTTAAATATTGATTCTGGACAATATTTATGTCCGCTGTTAAACAAAAATATCGTTTGGTTTTACAGGAAAAGGAAAATTGAACCAATTATAGAAGATAAACTTGGTTTTATTATATTTATAACTGCAGTTACTTTTTATGTTTAATACTATTTTCTAGAAAATAAAAATAAGAGTTTTTTCTTTAAAGGTAAGGTGTTTTCTATACTTTATAGATGGGATTTGTAAATTATAAATAATTTTTAACAAAAACCCACTTATTTGCAAAAACCCAATGGGTTTTTGTTGGTGGGCCCGCCCAGAAAAACCCGGGCGGGTTTTTCTGGGCTGGGCCCAGTTTGCTAACCCTGTTTTATATACCTAATAATATAACTTTTGTGAATTAGTAGTTAAATTAAGCCTAAAAGTAGCATGTGCCTAATACAGGGTGGTCCGAAAAAAATGATAGAAAGTAAGCGATCGTTATGGGGAAAAAAAAAATATGCAAGAACATGAAACCTATGTTATTGAATAAAGATATGAATGACATTTAATATACAAAGTGCTCGAAATGTCTACCGTCCCCGATTATAGTGTTATAAAGCCAGTTCCGAAACTCTATCATAAAGCGCTGGAGTGTGTCGGAATCAAGTGCATCAATCTCTATTCTGATGGTCGTTTTCAGGTCCTCAAGTGAATCAGGGGGATTCCTATAGATTCTGTCCTTGGTGTAAATCCATAAGAAGAATTCGCACGGATTTAAAGTTCAGACTGTATGGGGACCCCTCTATCCCATGCCCCGTGAATTTTTCTTCATCCAAAGCAATCAAACGCTCACTAAACGTCGTTTTAAGCCACAGGAAGACATCAGCAGTTCTATGGGGTCGAGCCCCATCTTGCATGAACCAGTACTGGCGCGTCATGTTGAGACAGCCCGCTTCAGGGCCAAAGTGATGCTCTAGAAACTCTCGATGCTTCACTTCCGTGACCATACCGTCAATGAATATTGGACCACTCATCCGCTTCGACGATATGGCACACCACACCGTGACCCTTTGTGGATACAGTCGTGAGATGACACTGAGATGAGGTTTTTCCGTTCCTCAATGGCGTCTCAAAAAATATTCTTACAATAAATAATTGTTTTTCCAAGGTCAGTGATTCCATATTGGTTATTCATTATTTCCAGTAATCACCTTAAATGTCAATATATGTGCTATTACAATATGGAAGAATTATATCAATACATTTGAAATCAGGAACTTAAAATACTTTCTATCATGTTTTTCGGACCACCCTGTAATAAGTTATTCTTTTATTAATTCTGAAAAGGGAGGGATGAATGAAGATTCTATACTCCTTAAATAGAGAATATCAAGAGGCAAATGAATGAATAAATGGAAGAGGAAATGCCCAAAACAAAATCATGGAAAATAATTGCTGTTGCTTACCTTTTTAACTTTTAAAAATACTTTATTTACCATATTAGTATGAGGAATTAATTCTCATTCCTGGATACGGTAAAATATACTGAAGAAATTACATTCACCAATTATAGGGTCAGGTGGGATAAACAGCATATTTTGCATTTGTACTTAAACAGCAGAAAATGTATTGGTTGCACAAAATATGCAAATGAATATTCCTCATGACATTTTAAGAGAAATATCTCTGAAAAAAAACAAAAATTTGTACTGAAAAATAAATTTTAAAATATGCTGTTTGTGACCCCATGGGTTGGGGTAAAATAAGTCACCCTTTAAAACTGTTTTAAATTTTAATACAATTTACTTCATGCAAATAAAATTACAAATACACATTCCTTTTTCTTTTTATGAAAGCTTGATTTTGTGTTTTCAAGAAAAAAAATGTCTCCATGGTCCATCATTAGTTCGGGAAGAACATTTGAAATGTACGATGCATCTACATCAGAGATATCTTTCTCTGGAAAATCCAATAGGAGCTTCCATTTAAACATATTTTCTTTGATCTTTTCCCAGGAAATTCTACTTTTAACACATTTTCCAACTTTTACGAATTGATTAGTATTAATGCTGTCCAAATTTTCTTCTTGAGAAAGACTAGTTTTTTTGTTTCTTTTACAGTTCATATTTCTGTGATTTTAGCATCTCTGTTGATTTTTTTGTCATACAATCAATTGAAAAATAAAATGGTTGTTAAAATTACTCCTGTTTTCTGTTGCGTATGGGTTCTTTTTGTGTGTGCATTTTTCTAAGCTTCTTTAGAAGACAATGTTTCATTGGGTGATTAAGTGTTTATAATAGCAGATTTTATGTACTTAAAAAGAGAATATATAAATAGTATCCTGTTCCATTGTTCCATGACTGTTGAGGTCGCACTAGAATTAATTTGTCAAATTGGTGATTGAGGATCTAGATTCATCCACTCTTGCATTTGAAGTTGATGCTAAACTGCAGAGTTTCAGACAGTTTCAGGAGAATGTTGTGTCCTGCCTGCCTTTTGTATGAAAAATTGGCACCCTTCTTAAATAAGCTCGAATTAAACAACTTTTTGAATTTTACCTACAAACTGAATGTTTTGATTCAGCTTCAATATGTATTGTCTTTTTTTTCTCTCTCTTAACATTAAATTATAATATCTATGTGTATGAAATAGACAATATATAGCTTAATTTTAAACTAATAAGAGTACATATGGAATTATTTAAAACACAAAAAAAAGTAATTAGTTACTTAATGTTTGCTAAGCCTAACAGGGTTCAACACCTGACCTATTTTACCCCACATGTTTTTTTACTCCAAAATATTAATATATATTTTTAGGTTGATTTCTTTAGAAATCGATCTATTGCAATCACTTCGTTTATCTATATATCTATCTATCTATCTATAATGAAAATTTTGTCATCACGATAACTCCCGAACTAATACTCGAAATAGAACCAAATTTGGACAGTGAACTGATCTTATAAATATCTTGGATGAGTTCGTTAACTAAGTTGCTCCGACTTTTTGTTTTCAAGTGGCAGCCACTTGAAAATTTCAAACCGACATTGTAAAAAGCATATTTAAAGCAAGATTTGCTTGAATTTTGTTGTAATTACAGGCCACATAAGGGTCTCAATGAAGTTTATAACTTATCTTATAAATAATTCAGATGAATTTGTTAACCAAGTTGATCCGCCATTTTGTTTTCAAGTGGAGACCACTTGAAAATTTCAAATTCAAATTGTAAAAAGCGTATACCGAATTTGTTTGAAATTTGATGTAAATATACACCACATAAGGGTCTCAATGAAGTTTATTAATGAAATTTATCCATCATTTTTACTTTCTTCTATATGTAATATAGAGAAAGTATTGGATTCGCGAAAATTTTCGACCTCCGTTTTTTGACGGATCTACACGTTTTGGGATGTCCTGAACACGAATTGATAGTTTTTAAAAAATGTCTGTCTGTCTGTCTGTCTGTCTGTGTGTCTGTATCATTTTTTTGTGGACGCTGTATCTCACGAACATATGAATGAAATTTAACCAAACTTGGTATTTAGTTGCACCCTGACATGAACTGGTGCCCATTAGATTTGGGGATCAATAGCTCAACAGGTGGCGCTGTAATCGCATTTTATGCAAATTTTTAACATGGCAGCATAGGACAAAATTCCGTATAAATGGGCATAATGAGAGTTATTTTAAACTTGTGATTGTAAAATTAATTTGAATTATTGATGATAGTAGTAGTTAACTAGGAAAAAAAAATTGTGCATGGGGGGCATCGGTTCCCTCCCTGGGGGGGAAGTACCCCCCCGGGGGGGTTAAATTTTGAAGATGGGTATCATTCGAAAGATCTCGTCAATACCTTTAAAACGAATGGTTGAACCATAAATCTGTGATAATTTAAAACAAAGTTATCGATTTTTTTTACTTTTACCAAAAAAAAAAAAAAAAACTTAGAAAAAAAAAATTCGATTTTTTTTTTTTTTTTTTTTTTTTTTTTTTTTTTTATTATTGTTAGTGATTGAATATGTATTAATTTTCACAAAAAAAAAAAAAAAAAAAAAGAAAAAGAAAAAAAAAAAATCTTTTTTTTTTTTTTTTTTTTTTTTTAATATTGTTACTGATTGAATATGTATAGGAAAATATAGAAGAAAGTCTTGTGGTGGCCACAACATACTAGTTAATAAAGTAGTAGATATCTTAAGTTAAGCGGGCCACTTGAAATCACTCTACCACTTGAAAATTTAAAATCACAATAACTTCTGAAATAATACTCCAAATCGAACCAAATTTGGATAGTGTCTTAACTTATCTTATAAAAAAACTCAGATGAATTTTTTAACCAAGTTGCCCCGCCATTTTGTTTTCAAGTGGAGACCACTTGAAAATTTCAAATTCAAATTGTAAAACGCATATTCCGAATTTTTTTTAAAATTTTGATGCATACGTAGATTATACAAGTGTCTCAAATAACTTTATTAATGAACTTTATTCGCCATTTTTAATAAAGAGGCGGATATCTTAAGTTAAGCGGGACCACTTAAAATGAGGCAACCACTTGAAAATTTAAATCCATGATAACTTCCGAAATAATACTCCAAATGGAACCAAATTTGAACAGTGTCTTAACTTATCTTATAAATATCTTAGATGAGTTTGTTAACCAAGTTGCTCCGCCATTTTGTTTTCAAGTGGAGACCACTTGAAAATTTCAAATTTAAATTGTAAAAAATGCATTCCGAAATTGTTTGAATTTTGACGTAAATACAGACCACATAAGGATCTCAATGAAGTTTTATAGTAAACTATATCTGCCATTTTCAATAAAGTGGCAGATATCTTAAGTTAAGCGGGACCACTTGAAATCAGGCTCCCACTTGAAAATTTAAAATCACGATAACAATACTCCAAATGGAACCAAATTTGGACTGTGATATTATCATATAATTATCTTGAATGTTTTCACTGGGCAACTTGTCCCGACATCTTCTTTCTAAGTTCCAACCACTTGAAATCACACTGCCACTTGAAAATATGCCATCATGATAACTTTTAAAATACTAAACTGATTCAAATAAAAGTTCGATAGTGTACTTATGGTTCAAATATCTAGGATAAGTTCACTTGGTGACTTGATCCGCAATTTTATGTCCAAGTGGCTGCCACTTGAAAATTTGTCAATATAGTAACTTTAGTAATACAGAATCAATTCGCATCAAATTTGGGTAGTGGATTTATCCTTCAAATATCTCAGATACGTTCGCTGGGCATCTCACTCCATTTTTTTTTTTTTCCAAGTGGCGCCAACTGAAAAATTCTTATGACGATAATTTTTGAAATACTGATTTAATTTGAACTAGAACTGGACAAGGAACTTAAAGAAGTATACTGGATGATTTCGCTGGGCAAGTTGTTTTGCCATTTTGTTTCCAAGTTGCAACCACTTAGACTGCCACTTGAAAATTTGCCATAAAATTAACTTTTGAAACACGGCACTGATTTTAAACTACAGTTGGACAGTGAACCTATGCTTCAAATATCTTGGATATGTTTGCTGGGCAACTTGTTCCACTGTATTGTTTCCAACTGGCGGCCACTGGAAAATTTGTTATCATGGTAACTTAAGAAATACTTAATCAATTCAAATCAAAGTTGAAAAATGGATTTATCATTCAAACAACAAAAATCTAGAAAATTCACGTAACTTGTGAACCAATCACGTTATTGCGTCCATCTTTGGTATATCGATTATAAGTATTTTCTCGCCAAAAGTCGCCATAGGGGAAAAGTTGCCAAATTTGGCGCCAAATCTATTACCTGCATTGCTGGATCTTTTTAATGCGTTTTTAAGGAAAAATTAGGCTATTTTAATGCTAAAACAAGCTAGAAATGCAGAAAACTAACATTTTATCAACTTAATAATTGAAAGAATTTCTACAAAAAAAAAATTTTTTCAAATTTGAAATGATATTTTAGATGAGGAACTTTCTCTGTCATTTTGATCGAAGTGCCAGCCACTTAATTTTTCAACACGATGACTTTTGAGATTTTGAATTAATTCGAACTATATGTGCACAGTAGATTTATCTCACAAATACATTTCATATATTTGTCAATTTAACTCACCATTTTGTTCCCAAGTGCCGGCCACTTGAAAATTTTAGATTCACATAAAAAGGTATTTATGAACCGATTTGCTTAAAAATCCATATGTGCATAGCCTACATCAATATTTCTACCAAGTGCATTAATAATTTGTAGCCGCCATTTTGAAACAAAATGACGGCTACTTGATAAAGAAAAAGAAATCAACCTACCCTTCCGAATAAGCCGGAAGGACTTGTTTTTTTTTCCACAAAAGTTTAGGAAATTCATCTTAAGAATGTGCTTTTTTGAATATGAGAAGAAAATACTGTAAAATTTGCTTTTGAATTAGTTCAAAGTTTTTCTTAGTTACAGTATAGGATCTGTTATCCAGAATGTTCTGAAAACCAGAATGCAAAATGCCAACTACCAAAATTTTTAATTATCGTAAAATTTAAGAATTAAAGTTCTACAATAGCAGTGATCAGAGTTATAGTTTTACAACCTACTTTCTTTAATGCTACGGTGTTATTCTGAGGAAATAGGGTGAGCACAAAATTGTCCAATTAATTACAGAAAATTTTGCAAATTTAGGTTAGAAAATGAATTTTTATTGTATTTTTTAATAGATAAACATTAATAACACATACTTCTTAAAGTGTCCAAAAGCAGAGGAATTTTATCCTTGAACTCAGGTCGCATGCATGAAGTCCCAATTGTTATAAATTTTTAAATTGTTTTTATTAATTTCCATTATTTTTAGAATTCATTTCATAAAATATTTAGGATTATGTGCTAAAAATATTTGAAACATTTATGAACTATTGGTGTCAGAGTAGAGACACATTATAAGCAAAAAAATATCATAGAAATTTTTGCAAAATCCAAATGAAAGTATTTTACTCTCAGGTCCAAAATTAAATTTTATATATGTTTATTTATTTTTCATTTATTATTACTATTATTATTTATAGTTTTAAATTCTAATTAAGAATATTTTTTTTATTTTGTGGAAATAATTCATTAAATGAACAAATATATAGGTAAAGTGTTCACATATATATTATTCATGTTTATCACTGCTATTCATGAAATTATTTTGTACCATTTTTATACATATAATAAAGTGTTCCGAATTATGGAAAACCCCCTTATCCAGAATATCCCAGGTCCCAAGCTTTCTGGATAACAGATCCTATACTGTACTAATACGAAACACACAAATAATTACTGGCTGTAACTAAAAAGTATCAGTTACAGTTAATTTTGCATACAAAATGAAGACTAATATAAATAATATATAAAACCAGCAAAATTGGAATTTAAAAAATGTTTGGATATTTTTTTAAAGAGTTTTTTTGAAACTGACCTATTTTACACCACCTGACCCTAATCAATAAGAATTATTGGTAAGCATGTATGTTTTATATAAATTTTGTACAAACCATGTCGTGTGTTTAAATATAGTTTTAAATTAATGAAACACTAAACACATCACCACTTGAAATACACTTCCAGTCATTTTCAGATAGTCTAGGAATGCACCAAATAGCAGTTTTGGCCAAATGCCGAATAATATTTGGCCAACTGAATACTAATTATTCCACTGAATATCCTTCAATCCGAATAGTAACTGTTCCGCCTAATACCGAATATTCGGCTGACTCAATAAAAAGAATGATTTTGCTTAATTATTGGTAACCATGTATGTTTTATATAAATTTTGTACAAACTGCATTGTGTGTTTCTAAATTAATAAAACAGAAATACATCACCACTTCAGTCATTTTCAGATATTGTCATTCCAGAGCCTATTTTAAGACATTTTCACTGGGTGGCACTCAATTTATTACGTATACATACTTGTCAAATTTCCCTCTTGAGTGTATATGTTACCGTTAAAACGCGAAATCCGTTAATCTGCAGATTAACTAAAATGACCCGTTAAAGTGCAGAATAAAGAGTTTTCCACATTTTAACTAGGTAATCTGCAGATTAACGGTTTCAGTATCGTTAAAGTTCAAGTGTTTGTTTCGAGCCTTAGTTTTTTTTACATTCACTATGACGTCAAACAGCCATGTGATACAGATACGCGAATGACCTTCAAACATAACTAAAACTTTTACCCCTTCCCTTCCGCACTTCCGCTACGCTATGATGATATATGACAAACTGACAAACGGCAAACGCAAAATGTGGAGGATGGAAGCCATGATTAGGTTTATTATTATGACTAACGCAAAATTTTAAGTAACAAGTAAGTTATAATTGTTTTAATTTTGATTTTATTTATATCTTTTATAATTCTGTCAATATAAGTTTGATAAGGGTCTGCATTTTATTAATGAAATGTAATCTTAATTAAAAGCTGTCTCTCGGGAAACTCCATTTTGAATTATGAATATTAGATTTACATTACAGTAATTATTTCCTTCCGAACTAAAATTATTAAACTAAACTTTTTAAAACTAATTTATTTTAAAATTGATTTAAATTACTATTACTTACTGAAAAAAAAAAAAAAAAAAAAAAGATATATTAATTATTAACTTTGAAAAATATTATGGCATTTAATAAATACTTAATATGAAATTTTTGTACATTTTTTAGCATTTCATTACATTTTTTTTTTTTTCTTACAGTTTCAAGTTCGCTGTACATATTTTATATATCATGATTATATTTTTATTTATTTTTATTTTATTTTTATTATTATTATTTTTTTTTCGCTTTTTCAGATAATTTCGTTGTAGTTTATCACATAAAAAGTGTTAATATTGTTTTTTTGTAAAATTAATATATTTGCTAAACTTTAACAGATATATGTATGCTGCAAAATATAGTTTAATAAAGCATTGAAAACTGTCATTTTAATTTTCATGCATTCTAAAAAATGTTAAAGCAGTTTTAATTATTTGAAGTACTTCTTAAATAATGCTTCTGATTTGTCTAATTTAATATTTCTAGTAATATTTTATATAATTTAATACTTCTAGTATTTAAATAGTAATATAAGTTGTTAATAATTTTTTTTTTTTTTTTTTTTTTTAATTTTAAATTGTTAAATATTTTTATTTTGAAAAGAAATCGTTACTGTATTACAATTATTTATACAATAGAATTTATTGAAAGCTATTAAAGCTATTATATTTCATATTAAAAATGCATAACATCTTCAAACTTATATTGACAGAATAAAAAAGATGAAATAAATAAAAAATAAAACAAATATAACTTTAAAAGATATAAAAATTAAAACACATACAGATTAAAATAAGTAAAGAAAGAAATAAAAAAGAAAAGAAAACTATTTTTTTTTTTTTCCGAATGAAAAAACAAATACAACACAGCGTGCTGTAAAATTACAACACCAGATATCTTATTTTCACTTTAACTAGTGCCTAGTAGGTAATGTGCAGATTATCTAGGTAATTCGTAGAGTACCTAGGTAATTTGAGAAATAAAACAATTTTCCTCACTTTAACGTATCACCCTAGTTAATGTGCAGATTACCTAGCTAATCTGCAGATTAACTGATTTCTGCACTTTAGCGGTAACATATACATATATCAATCCATTTAGAAAGAAAAAATAGGAATTCAATTTTTTATAGTTCCCTATCATACTATAGCTATCACTATTGAGAACTTGGGTATACTCGTGAAAATTTTCAACCTCAAATTTTTTATTGTTTTACATGTTTGGAATGAGAAGAATCTGAAAATAACAATGTTTGATAGGGTGTTTGTTAGTCTCTATACACAATATCTCAAAAACAAATTATCACAAATAGATACTGACAAAAAAACCTATTGATTTGAAACATTCTAATTTAAAAACTTGGTAAGTTATTCAAAATTTACAATTTTTTTATTAAGAGAGTATATAAATAGGAAATTTTGGCATTAAAAGAAATATTTTTACTGAAAAGATGTCAGACCAGCTTTAAAAATTATATTATTGTAATTTAAAAATTTTACAAGTTATTTGAAATTTAAGATTTCTCAACTGCATAATTTAAAAATTTTGTTAAATTAATCAAAATTTCTTAATATGGGAGAAAGGACAAATTTTTACTGGAAAGATTGAAGATTCTAATTAAAAAAATTGTAAGGTATTCGAAATTTTAGGTTTTTTTCAACATCATAGCATAATAGAAAATATATCATATAAATTTGCATTGATTATGGGGTCGTTACATTTGAAATAATGAAAACTAAACTACAAAACTTATCACATGGTGGATAGCCTATTAGGCAGGGGTCCAAATGGCAACTAATAATTTTTTTAAATTTGAAAAATCAGCATTTTTGTAATTTATATAAACACTGTCAATCTCGAATTTCTCAAGAGGTTTCTGATCCCTCATTTTAATGAGTTTAATTTGGTATGCAATTCTATTATGTTAAGTAATATATCTTTTTTTGTAAAGAAAAAAAAAATAGTGTCTTTTAAAATTTTTTAAAAGAAAATGTTTTTTGTAATATTAAAAATTAAAATCTATATAACCTGAACTTTTTAGAGTAGGATCTCAATGGGAAATGGGATGAGGAGTAAATTTAAATTTACCGTGTAAAAATATATAATAATTATCCTATATTGTATTTAGCTGGTAAAAGACCCGATTTTTAAAATTTAAATATTTAGTATTGAATACTTATTAATGCATAGTCAAACAGAAAACAAATTTCATATACAACCTAATTATGCGTGCTAATAAATAAACAATAAAATTAAAACTTTTATCTATAAAAATTTATTATCTAAAAATTTAATTATTTAAAAAATATCTGTGTAATTCTTTAAATTTCATAATTTGAAGTTTTCGGAGTGGAATCTCATTGGGATCAGGCATCAGGGGTTATGATTATAAAATTTATGGTATACATTGCTTTAAGAAGATAATACAAAATGTTTAGATTGTTACATTTTCAGATAATTAAATGTATTACTTTGTAGCGTATGTGCAATGAAAAGATGGTGCGAATAGTCTGTATGCTAATGGCACTGACGGTCCGACGCATAACTAGAACATAAAGATTTTATGTAGCGTATGTGCAATGAAAAGATGGTGCGAATAGTCTAGGTATGCTAATGGCACTGACAGTCCGATTAGCCACTTCGCATAACTAGAACATAAAGATTTTATTTCACGCTTTACAATTAATAATTTTGAATTGGAGAATATTTTCTGATAAGTAGATCTAAACATTCGGTGCATATTCAAGAAAAAAAAGCATTCAACAGCAAATGATGATTAAAAGACGAATTTAAATTTTTAATGCCTAAAGTTTCCTATTTGTAACTATACTATCCTTAAAATCTGAATTTAGAGAGAATAATTTTTTTTTTCATACATAAAATTTTTCAAATAAAATAGTAGCATGGTAAAAACTAAATTTATCATACAATAAATAAGTATTTCAAAATATTCAATTCTTTAACTTTAAAATGACATCATGTTTGTTTAAAAAAAATATTTTAAAAATTTGACCATCAGGTTGACCTTATTGTGGAATTGCCCTAAAGTTTTGCTTTTATATTAATCAAAATGTTATAATAATGTTTCTCTAAAAACATTAATATGTTTACTTTTTAACCCCGTAACACTGTCCTCGCGGCGAGGACGCAAAATTTAAGATCCAGCTGCAAAAATTCATCCCGGAAATTTTTTAGCAAAAATTACGTTTATAACATATCAGAAAAGGCCGTTTTTTTTAACCTTAAAATTTAAAATTTCTTTTAGTTTAATTTAGTTCATGAATTCCGGTGGCAGTATAATTTAAATGATCTGAATTGTCTTGCGTCGCAAAGGGTTAAAATATACATATCTTATTGAAAACAACTATATTTTAAAAGTATCACATAACTAAGTTTAACATGTACTATATTAAGCATAGTTATAAATAAATTTCGTAATAATATATCACACCCTATTTTGAGAAAATATATAGAAATAATTCATAGTAAAATTTTAAAAGCCTAAAGTTTTGTTTTTTTAGATTAATCAAGACGTTGTAACGATGTGTTTTTCAAAGAACATCGATCTATTTACTTTTAAAAAAATCTTTATAAACTATGTTTTATTAAACTAAGTTTTTATATGACAAATTATAAATATTAGTTTTTGACATGACTGTTTTTACCATGGTTTAAACCGTCAAAAACCTACCAACCCAAACCCTGATTTGAAGCAACTAAAATTGTCAAATCAAATTTTGCCAACATTAATTGTGCAGATCTGTGTAAATATTCATATTAAAATACAAATTTAAATCTTAACTCCTCAATATATTTATAACTAAACCATCCATAAAACTTGAAATTTAAAGAGAATTATATATAAAGATTTTGAAAAAAATACTTGTAGGTTTGGTTAAGAAATCTAGTTCCTAATTTTGTAATCTTTATTGTTTATTACCTGTTATATTTAAGTTTTTAATGAATCAATAACTTGATAGTGATCCTCTGCATCAAAAAAGTCTGTAGTTTAAAAATAAATTTTGCTAGAAAGATTTAAATTATACAGTATTTTATTACAAATAATCAAATGTTTTATTCAAATTACAAACCAAAGTAACAAATAGCTTAAAAATAAAATAAATTTTATTTTGTAACTGGTTGCGCAAAATTTAGAATCCAAATTAACAGTCAGCTTTATTTTCCTATGACAGATCAGTTGCAGACAACTCATCCAGTTCTTTATTAATCACAATACTTTGTTTAAGCTAAATTGTTTTTATCTTTTCTTTGGCTTTTAAAAATTTAATGTTTTGAGCTCTATATTGTTGCGTACTTTGGGGTTCATGAGTTGTCCAAGAATGAAAGGCGAAACTTACAAAAATTCAGTAATTTATTCACAGAAAGATACAGGTCTATAAGCCAAGTATCAGCTTCAATTCAACCAGTTAACACAGCTTAAACAACAGCTGTCAATAGCAAATCCACGGTACAAACTGCATAGCAATAACACATAAAGCAAGTCTCTTTCAAAGAGGCTCAAAGCAATGCAAGCATTAGCGGAAGCTGGCTACTGACTTAGCCTTGGCGAAGAAAACAGCCTTTATATACCCCTGTAGAAAAGTGTGGAAAGTTCCACAAATTTCCGTATCTCATCAGCCAATGAGATTAGAGCTTCCCTATTTGGTATATCCCTAATAAGGATTTTCTCCTCAAGGTCGCCAAAAAAATCACCAAGGTGGGATAAAGTTGCCAAATTTGGTATCAAATCCATTACCTGCCTTATTGGGTTTTTTTAATGCGTTTTTAAGGGAAAATAAGGCTATTTGAACGCTAAAACGACTAGAAATGCACAAAATTAGCACTTTATCAACTTATTAAGCCTCTTTGGAAGAATTTATACAAAAATAAACACAATTATTTGCAAGCTAAATTGTTTTTATCTTTTCTTTGGCTTTTAAAAATTTAATGTTTTGAGCTCTATATGTTAATTTGACACTTCTTTATAACACAGACAAAAGATTTCTTTTTGAACGGTGAACAACCCCATATGTTTACTCTTTAAGTAGATATTTTATAAATTCATTTTCATCTCATACAAATAAGTGTAGAACACTTTAAAGCAAAAACAAATAATCAGTAATAACTTTGTATAAATGTCATCTTTTAAAAATAGTGTCTTTAAAGAAGAAGAAAAAAAAATCTTGTGCGATGCTTTGTCACTTTATTTTTTGAGTTATCACTATATTTTATGTTCAGTAATTTGTAAGATTTTATCTGTTAGCTTCAAAGAGTTTTTTTTTTAAATACCTACTACTAAATAAATTTATTTAATTAATCTCATTCTTTTTATTAAAAGTAAAATTTCATAATTTTCTAAACTTTCACATAAATTAATACTTATAAGAAGCACACATTTCTAAATTACCACTTATAGCTTCTATTAGAAAATTCTTGATTATTCTCTTCGAGAAGAATATTCTCAAGAATTTTACAACTCTAGATATAAGATAACTAATATGTTGCTGCGGAATAGATTTGATATTTGTCATCCTTGGAGGAAAAAAAAAGATCGCCAAATTATCTGGCGAACATATTTAATTCCTTTCCAGTTATTTTGACAACTTATTTAAGAGAGCAATGAATAACATGAAACAAACAATACATATTACGAAAATATACATCTTTCATGTATATTTTCGTATTACATTTTTGATCGCCAAATACAAGAAACACCAAAGGCGACAGAGTTTTTAAATTTAAAATTAAGATTTTTTCCATTTGACAGCAGAATAACTTAATCTAACACATTGTGCACGATAACTAATTTATAATTATATCCAAATATGGGGATTAAAATCGGGAAATAATTTTTCTCAATTTTTAATGACTTTTTACAAAAAATCCTATGGTTGAATTAACATAGGAAATCTTTTTCTTGGCTCCACAGACAGTCAGTGGTGTCACACTTTGCTTGCGTATTCTGTTAGTGCTAAAGTTAGAAAATCGGTTTTCATTCAGCAATATTTGATATTTTTTATGTTTTACATACTGAATAATGTAATTATGTTTATAAGAAGTTTTTAATTTTTCAAACAAAAATGTATATTGACAAATTATATTTAATAATGTGTGTATATGTAATGTGTGTATAATTAAGTACTAGCAGGCTTTGCCCGCTTCGCTGGCCACTAAATTAAAAAAAAAAACTCTTTTCTATATAGCTTTATAAAAATAAAATAAAATAAATTACTGAAATTGTTCAAAAGCTCGCTCCAGGTCCCTGCTGCATTCGACAGCGATTTGGCCATCCACTGCAACTCGGGCGCTTATCCCTATTACCTGCGACAATAGTTTACCAATGAGCTTCCATTTAGGTGCTTATTATATAACAGTTTCGAAATAGATAGTATCGAAAAAATTGGAGTTTCCCTTTTATATTTGAATCCCAGTTACATGTGAACAACACTATACATGTTGTTCACATGTAACTCGGACTGGACTCAAATGTAACTGGGTTTAGACAACATAATATTTGCTTTTACGTTATTTCATATGTTTATTTTGTTTATCCAATCAACCATTAAATGAAAACAATTTCACGCCAAATATTACAATATGCTGTGACCGGCTACGTCTCTCGCATGAGACAATTTTTTGTGTTTATATATAATTCATGGGTTGTAAACCTGATAGTAATATAAAGCCTTAATATAGTTCTCTTTGGCGGCTTTTGAATTTTTGTCACCATTTTAGACTTAATCCATTGTAACAATAAGACTTAATCCCTTGTAACAATATGCTATGAGCACTATTTCTGCCGTATTTTAGACAATTAATCTTTTAATGGTTATATATATTTCCCATTAAACATATTTTTATTTATTTATTTAAATATTAATTTGAATTTTTCAAATATTTCTGTTCGACAGCGTGCAAGTGCAGTCACACACAGAAGCTCGTTTGTTTGCATGATTAAATTAGCATAGTGATTATTATATATAAAAATAAATAAATAGGTAAACATGTTACACAACATGTTACATGTTACACAACTTTATTATGTCGCTCCATTGGCGGCTTTTGAATTTTTGTCGCCATATTAGCGATGGATTTTTTTTTTTTTTTTTTTTTTTTTTTTGTATGAAAAGGGGAAGACTATTTTGCTAATAATTTTATCAGACTCTCTTTTGTTTATACATAAGAATCCTTTATATTCTGCTTATATTTTTAATGGTTTTTAGGTTTAAAATAGTGCTTGTTGAAATAAATTTCCTATCTTTAAAACTGCATTTGTTCTGTAAATTTTGTGCAAAAATAAATCATTTATGTTTTTATATATTTGATGCGCTACTTAGATTAAAATGGCTGTTGCTATATTAAACTTCTTGTCGAAAAACGTTCGGTGTACTTCAGCACCAAAATTTAAAAAATCGCCCAGCAGGATCTGTTAATGAAACTGATAAAATAAAAATATGGTTCATAGAGTTTAAATAACCTATTTAAAAAAACTTTTAAAACCCAAATTATTAATGTATCGTATCACATACATAGATATAGTAATAATATATAGATTGATCATTGGGGAGAAAAAAGTGATTCCTTTTCACTCGGGAAAAGACGGCGATTTTACCAAAATATGGCAGTCTTTCCCCGAGTGAATACACACGAATGTTTTAGCAAATAAAATTCATGAATAATTTATTTACTAAAGGTGAATGAAAAGCTCCAGATATCCGCGATTGTAATGAAATGCTCGCCCTCTGGTGGGCTAAGGGGAAATTACAATAAACATGCTTTAATTTGAATTCCATCAAGCCGCCATTGCTAGCCGATGTTTAGTTTCACATATATTTATTGAATAAAAATGAATAAATCCGGTAAAAAAGATAACACATACTGTTGTGTGCTCCAGTGTAACTCCAAAGGACCAAGAAATCCAGAATAAAGCTTCTATTTATTTCCAAATGACAAATTTAAAATTTCAGTTGCTTCGGCTAATGGAAGTAAAGAATTAATCAGATCATTTGAAACTAATATTTGTTCAGCTTCAGTTAAATATCTACTTCCGATCGAACTTTGAATAAACTGAAATACTTTTTCCAAAAGCAATCAGTTTTCCATGATGTAATGGCGGAGAAATTATAGTGCGAATATTAAGTAGAATAACAAAAAGAACAAAAACAGATACACGTGGCTGTAATATTTACTAACAACAAGAGCTGAAATCGATCATTACAAACACGGATAGTTTCAAATTCATTCTTCTTTTTTTCCTTTTCTCCTTCAATACCACTTAATGGCTGATTCCAATGCTTTTTTATCGGCATCAAAAATCTTTGCACGATAATATGGGGATGATAGATCTATATATATTATTATATCTATGATCACATAAATCTTTTCGAAGATAGAATAAAACGTAATTTGAAAAAAAAAATAATTTTTGTTTATTAACCAAAATAATTGATGAAATTTGAAATGCAAGTTGGTCTTGTGGGGTACAGGCTGTATATTATATTTTTGTGTTCGTGAGAGAAAATTTAAAAGAATTTGAAAACTGCAATTTTTAATCCCACTTAAAAATCATGTGACTTAATGTGTGAAGCAGATTTTTCATTTTTTTTCTCCTAACGGTTTCCATACGATCTTCTGCTGTTGCCACCTAAAATTCATACTTTAGTTAATTTTAAAAAATCTAATCATCCGATTGATAAGCTGTTTAATGCATCGGATTTACAAAAATTTTCCCTTTCATTTGGTATCTTATTTGTAACGATGCGACTGATATTTCTAATTTATTTTCTAATCTTTCTGATTTATTTTCCTCATTTTAAATAAATGTACGTTTTTTTTTAATTATTATTTTGTCGAAAAAAAAAATTGGCAACAATTAAATTATGGATAAAATGTTAATTAATTAAGAAAAAACTAATCAAAAATTCGAAAATCTGACTTCAATGTGCGCAATGACCCTTCGGGGGGCACCTTCGTGTTAAATCTCGTGACTGTCCGAGCTACCGTTTTCGAGAACAGTGAAATATACAAATATTGCTCACTTAATAGTATAAGAATAACAGCTTTTTTAATAATTTGAAAGAAATCTAATTGCAGTCGCATAGTATTAGTATATGAAATAATACTAGTAATAAATAGCTATGAATCACTGGACTTTTAAATTAGGTTTGAGTTTTTTTCCTGTGATCATATTTAAAACTGACCAATTTAGGTAGACCATTTAAAATGAAATCAAGATTTAAAAGCAGGGTTGGGTTTCTTCTGGAAGAAACCAGTTTCTTCTAGGACAGTGGAAGAAGCTGGAAAAAAACTGAAGAAATGGAAGAAACCAACGAGAAGACAAAACAGATGCTCAAAATTGAAATTTATGAACTATATAAACTCAAAGCTTAAATATGATGTCAAATCTAAACTATAATCTAATTAATATTAAAAATATATTTAGAAAAATAAGTTATTTGATAACAAACACTAAATTATATACAGGTGATGGGTTTTTTCTTCTCAATGCTAATATTTTAAGAACTTTTTGCATAGATACTCTCTCATATTATTACATGTTCAAACAGTACAAGTGATAATAACTTGGTTACCAACTGCTCCGACTTTTGCGGAGTTTCTCCGGAAAAATTTAAAAACTCCGCAATTCTGCGAAGTAATGTTTATGCTCCGTAAATTCAGTCTTGACTACCTAATTAAATATTTTTTATTAAATACATAAAATTGAATTGTGGCAGACACTGAAAAAAAAAAAAAAACAATTTTTCTTTTTTCTTTCTTTCTTTATTTATTTTTTTCCTTGCACACATCTAGGCAGAAATCGTTATCCAATCTTTATCAACTTTTGATTTTGCATTTCCAACAGTTGCCGCATAAAACATTATTCTTTGAATTTTATTTTTTATCTATGAAAGCGCTTCAACGTATCTTCAAAATAAAAATAATAAAACTAACTTTTACAATTTAGCTGAAGAACCACACGCTTCATCCTACAATACTCATAAATAATAGTAAAAAAAAAAAAAAAAAAAAAAAAAAAGAATGAAAGAAAGAAAACATTCTAGTGATCGAAATATTGCTCACTCAGAACAGGAACAAGTATTTGTTTACATTAGCTAAGAGTGTGTTTAATTAAAACTACAAGCTGAAAGGGGGAAAGAAAGAAAAAAAAAATTTTATTTTAATTATTTATCGATAAAAATAATGGATTCAAAGCTACTGAACTTTAAGGCCGATTGACAACGCTTTATTTAAGATTTATTTGAAATAATTATGCTTTTATTTTATCATTAAAGCATTAATGATTTATTATTATATCTTCATTTGTATCTGGGATAAAAAATAAGTAAACAAATTATGACCAATAATCTGCAAAATTCTAAAGTTTACAAAACATATGGTCCCGACTCCCAAGCTATGCAGATTAGAGGGAGTTGACTTAGAGATGAGATCATTTACACATTTATATGATTTCGTTTTTAGATTTTTATGTGATAGTATAATTATTTTGACATTCATGAAAATTGTTGGAAATTAATTTTTTTTTCCCTTTGTGCTTCTCTTTCTTTCTTTCTTTCTTTCTTTTTTTTTTTTAATGTAACTGAATAATCTACTTTCATATATTGCCTTTATTTATGTATGGAAAATATGCCATTATGAAAAAAACAAATTACTTTTGGGTTTTAAGCTTATACTCAGACTTAATCATTTCCCATTCTTATCTCTTTTCACTGTTTTGCTAAATATATTTGATTATCAATAAATATTTCTAAATTTCATATGATTATTGTTAATTTATTTTTGTGAGTAGTTTATTTCTTTTCTTTTTCTTTTTTTTAATGTATTTTTAAAATTGCTCCTCAAAGTAGCCAAAATGCTCCTCAAAATTTCTCTGAATACTCCTCAAACTGTTTTTGAAAAGTTGGCAACCCTGTAATAATTACGGAATTTTTAGCCATAATATTTGCACTTTATTTTTTTTTTTAAAGGATGCAATTTTTTGTATAAACTCAAAGCTGGTACCCAATGAACTTTATCAATAAGTAAAGATACCTACTTTTAAACTCTCCTGCAAGTTCTGTAGGATTAAAAAAAAAAAATCCGAAGTTTGTATTTATCTATTTTAAATTGAAAAATAAAGTGCAGTATTGGACTACTAAAAAAACTTTTCATTTGTTTTACAGTGAACTCCCTCTAACTCTTAAAAGTTTTGTCCAGAGGTTGTGCGGATTATAGGAATTCGCAGATTAGAGATCATTTCCTGTGTTTACAGTTTTCTTTTGCGAATACAAAGTCAGTTATTATTAATTCATAAATAGACATCAAAATGGAAAGATGATTTCTAATAAATTTTAGAATAAAGTATTTCTTTAACATTAATACAACTAATCTATCACATTCCTATATGATGGTAAATAATTTAAATATATTCAAATAATAGGTACCTATAAAATGTAAACAAATGTATTTAAACTATACAAAACAAAATATTTTTGAAAGTTCGGAAATAATATTCATTACTGATTAATTTTGTTAAACATTGATTAATAGTGGTGTGTTTTAAGCACTCGTCTGTATTAATTTCAGGATAATAAATACAAGAATAAGAATGTTATCCCCCCCCCCCCAAAAAAAAAATATATATATATATGTTTTAAAGCAAAGATTAAGCTAAAAATTTTATTTAAAAAAAAAGTAAAAATGTGAGAAATATGATTTTTTTAAAAATATGAGATGTAAATTTCTTATACATTAAAAAATCAATTATGGGTTAGAAGGATTTGCAGATTCGAGGGATTTGACTGTACTGTATATAACTATAAGGAAAATACAGTTTTTGATGACATTTTATAATACAGTAATTGAATACTGGTTCTTTTAATTAACTGGATGTTTGTTAAGAGCTGTTTCATGGTTTTATCAGAAAGTATAAGCAAGTGATCCAAACTATTATTTATTACCAATTAAGGAAATAAAATTGTCTAAATTATAAAACTTTGCACTGTTTAAATTGAAATAGATTTTTTTAAAATGGATTTTGAGTATTTTGGAACGTGATCATCAGATACTGAAGATTACTTTGGTAAAAGTCTCATAATTATTAATTAAATTTTAATAGGTATAATTAAAAAAGTTAAAGTACTTTAACTACAACTTTAAAGTTACTTAAAGTTGTTTATAAGTTAAATGCATCCATTGTATCTTATAAATTTGCAATTTATAGGATAAATTTTTAAGAAAAACAGTTTCTTCCATTTCTTCCACTTGGTAGAAAAACATTAAACTTTAAACATTTTCAGGATTATTTCATTAACAGAAAAAAATTCTTTCATATAACTGCAGTTACTTTTATATCCACATAAAACCTTATAAAAATTTCATACCATCAGAAAGACAAATTTTTCAAACATATATAGAATAAAATTTTTATGTATGTACATTAATATATATATATATATATATATAGTATTTAATTATCAGTTTTAAACACATATGAAATCAACTGAGCATTAATTTTCTTAAACTGATTTAGAAAAAATTTTCGTACCTAAAAATCTGTTTTTCAACCCCCTTCCCCCTGTTTACACATTTGGTGTAGATATGAAATATAAATATATAATTTAATTGCGAAAAAATAAATATATTCATCAAGTTATTGAGCACTTCTGTCGCTTTATTGTTTCTAGAATTGATCATTTATCACTATCTAGAAATGGGGAAAGGAGGGGGGGGGGGAATTAAAAAGATAATTACATTAATAAGAAATATTAAATTCTCAATTCTATTTCTAGAATCTAATAAAGCAAGTTTAAAATGAATATTGCCATTTATATTATGGATGAAGAAAGACTGAGAAACAACTGCAGAACATTTGATCGGCGATCGCTAGTTGGAAATAAAAAAAAGGGGGAGAGAGGCAAAAAATAATTACACAAACAAGAAATATTTAACAATTCTATTTCCTTCTAGGTTTTAGAATCTCATAAAGCAAGTTTTAAATAAATATTGACATTTATGTTGTGGATGGAGAAAGACTGGAAATCGGAAGGTGCGATCATCATTGAAATCCTTTTTTTTTTTTTAACGAACGATATCCGCAATTTTTTTAAAAACGGAAGAAATATTTTCGCGAATTCGTGGAAAAAAGTGGCGACCATACGAATTTTCTTTGATCGCCACTTTTTCAAATTAAGTCGCCATGTGGCGAGTGGCGACCGTGAGTCTTGACCTCTATTGGAAGGTAAATATCAAATTAACTTATGTTTTTTTTTAAGTTAATATAATTAATTAATATACATATTGTTAATTGTTGTTGAATATATATTAATGTTGTTTTTATAAATGAATTTTTTTGTTAAGTTTAAATTTTTCTCATGTTTTTACTTGAGTCAACACTTTAAGCTACTAGTCAAGTCATTTAGTTTAAAACTCTAACGTTTTCGTTGCAAGATACTTTGCTTAATGAAAAGTCTAAAAGATTGACCTCATATCAAAGGTCTTTATCAGATATCTTATATCCGGCAAAATCGCTATCCATTTCATCCCTAGTTTTTTTTTTGCCATTCTCTACTGCCCTGTCTTAAGGAATTCGTCTGTTCTAATCTTCAACTCTGTGCATGTTTCAGGTGGCACCAATGGGCCTGACTCCCTCCTAGAAGTAAAATTTGACAAGGACACAGATGGTGCCAAGTTAGGCAATCATGCATACATCATCACCAAAGAGATGACTACACTCCATTTGCAGTTTCGGAATGCCAACGGTGAGTTTCAAACAAAAAGATTTTTTTATTGTAATTCTGATTTCTTTAGATTGCTTTCAAAATTATGCGAATAGTTTCAAATTTGGTTGCAAATTTTTACCAAATTTTTGACAATGGATCCACTTGATTTAGAATGGAATGCTTAATATTTATTTCTATAGCAAATATTATTATTGAACTTATATGGAGAAATTTTTTTAATGAAAATTAAAAAGTATAATTTTGTAATCTATATGTAAAACTGTAAATATGACAATAAATCTGCCTGCATTTTTAGTTTACTATACAGCTTATTAATTACACCATCAGGACCTGCTTTACCACTAGGGAAACCTAGGCAGTCGCCTAGAGCCGCCAAGAAAATTGGAACACAGCACAAAAACTTAAAAAAAAAACAAAAAAAAAAAAAACATGACTTTTATTACACGTATTATATGCACTTTTTGGAGATAATGTTATCAGAAGACATAGAATTGACCTAATGAAATAGACACCTAAAAATTTTCCGGTAAGAGAAAGTTAATTCATGTGTAAAAACATAACAGAGTTTACACAGCAATTTTTTTTTTTTTTTAAGAAACAGAAATGAAAAGAAAATTGTAGAGTTTTTTATTTATTTATTTATTTAAATATCAATTTCCAAGATCTAAAACTGATCTATCAGATCAGGATGACTATTAATTTTCCTGCGATAACCAAGTAAAGCATGAGAAAGGATATCTAAAATGGGTTTATGTAACAATTTTCAAGAAAATCGTTAGAGCCGTTTTTGAGATTCCGACTTTTACCAAAGCTTGGCATGATTAATTGTTGATTAGAAAACAACAATTACATGCTAAAGGATATTTAAAAGAGGGTTAATATGACAAGTTTGAAAAAAATTCATACAGCTGTTTTGAAAGGAACGTGCTTGCAGGACCTAAAATTCAGCTATTTATACAGGATGCCTATCAATTTTTCTGAACTAACCAACTATATCATTCGAAAGGATATCTAATAGAATGTTTATACAGCAATTTTGAAGAAAATCGTTAGAGTCGTTTTTGAGATGTGGACTTACTGTCCACACTTCCGATTTTGGATGTCCCACTTCCGGTAATCCAATTTTTACCAAAAGTTGGAAAATTCATCTGTACACCAGACCTGTTTCAATTATAAAGTTTCGTAGTTCAATCTTTATTAGTTTCTGAGATATAATAGCCAGCAGATTCTCTCTCTCTCTTCCCCCCCCCCCCCCCCCCCACACACACACACACACACTGACCAATTGCTAGGGATGGACTGGATATGGATTTTACCGGATATCCGGCAGTCCCCTTTCCCACTACACATGAAAATTTCAGATTTTTAAGAGCACACAGTAGTTAAAAACAGGTATTTGCATTTGGTTTTTATGCAACTGGATTCCATTCACATACATAAAAATCTGGTGTGAAACAACCACACGACTTCCATTATCCACTATTACACGTATTATATGCATTTTTGAAAGATAATGTGATCAGAAAGCATAAAAGTGACCTAAAAAGAAAATCGTTAGAGCCGTTTTTGGGATACCAACTTTTACAAAAAATCAATTATTGACTGGAAAACAATAATTACATAAAAAAGGATATTTAAAAGTGAGTTAATAGGGCGAGTTTGAAAAAAAATCCGTACAGCCGTTTTCAAAGGAACGCGCTTGCAAGACCTGAAATTGAGCTATTTATACAGGACGCCTATCAATTTTTCTGAACTAACCAACTATATCATTCGAAAGGACATCTAATAGAGTGTTTATATAGAAAATTTGAAGAAAATCGTTTGAGCCGTTTTTGAGATAAGGACTTACGGTCCCACTTCCGGTTTCCGATGTCCTACTTCCGGTTAAACTCAATTATTGACAGGAAAACAATAATTACATACAAAAGCATTACACCAGTGAGTTAAAATGGAGAGTGAATGGAGAGTGAGTTAAAAGTGAGTTAAAATGGAGAGTTTGAAAAAAATCCGTACAACCGTTTTTAAAGGAACGCCTTTGCGAGGCCTGAAATTGAGCTATTTATACAGGACGCCAGTCAATTTTCCTGAACTAACCAACTATATCATTCGAAAGGACATCTAATAAAGTGTTTATATAGCAAGTTTGAAGAAAATCGTTAGAGCCGTTTTTGAGATACGGACTTACGGTCCCACTTCCGGTTTCCGATGACCCACTTCCGGTTTTTCAATTTTCACCAAAATTTGGAAATTTCATCTGTACACAAGACGTATTTCAATTCTAAAGTTTCGTAGCTCTATCTTTATTAGTTTCTGAGCTATAATAGCCAGAAGATTCTCCACATACATACACACACACATACACACATACATACACACTGACCAATTGCCAAAAACCACTTTTTTGGACTCAGGGGACCTTAAAACGTGTAAATCAGGTGAAAACCCAATATAGAATTTTCAGACCGAATACAATACTTCCATTACCTACGGTAGTAGGGTAATGGAAGTAAAAATGTCAATACCATTGGAATAATAAGCCATAAATTAATTTTATTTTATTACTTTCTTCTATATGTAATATAGAGAAAGTATTGGATTCGTAAAAATTTTCGACCTCGGGTTTTTGATGGATTTACACGTTTTGAGAGCTGTAGAACACGATTTGACCATTTTTAGAAAATGTCTGTCTGTCTGTCTGTCTGTCTGTCTGTCTGTCTGTGTGTGTGTGTGTGACAAAATTTTGTGGCAACTGTATCTCAGGAACTACTATACAGAATTTCATACAAATTGGTGTGTAGCTGCACCTTGACATAAATTAGTGCCTATCAATTTTTGGTAAAAATTGTCTTACAGGTTGCGTTGCCATCCCGCTTTTTCTAAATTTTTAACATGGTGATATAGGACAAAATTTTGCATAAATGTGCATAAAGAGAATTATATTTTAGTAATCATTATGAAATTTACAAGAATTATTTATAATAGAGATAGTCAACTGGGAAAAATTTTTTGTATGCGTAGGAGCCTCGCCACCCCCCCTGGGGGGGAAGTCACCCCTCGAGGGGAGTAAATTTTCAAGATGGGTATCTTTCGAAAGGTCTCGTCAATACCTTTAAAACGAATGGTTGAACTATAAATCTGTGATAATTTAAAACAAAGTTATCGATTTTTTTTACTTTTAATGAAAAAAAAAAAAACTTAGAAAAAAAAATCGTTTTTTTTTTAAACGAAATTTAACCAGACTTGGTATTTAGTTGGCCCCTGACATAAACTGTGGCTGATTAGATTTGGGGATCAATCGCTCAACAGGTGGCGCTGTGATCGTATTTTTTCTAAATTTTTAACATGGACAAAAGTAGTACAAAATTTCGTATAAATGTACATAATGAGAGTTATTCTTAACCTGTGATTGTGAAATTAATATGAATTATTGATAATAGTAGTAGTTAATTAGGAAAAAAATTTGGGGCATCGCTTCCCCCCCCCTAGGGGGAAGTACCCCCCGGGGGGGGTAAATTTTCAAGATCGGTATCTTTCGAAAGGTCTCGTCAATACCTTTAAAACGAATGGTTGAACTATAAATATGTGATAATTTAAAACAAAGTTATCGATTTTTTTAACTTTTAACGAAAAAAAACTGGAAAAAAATCATATATATTTTTGTAAAATATTGTTACTGCGTGAATTTGTATAAGAAAATATAGAAGAAAGTCTTGTGGTGGCCACAACATACTAGTTTTTTAATATCAATTCTTATGCTTACGTGTACCTTTTGATAGTTAGGTTAGCAGAACATAATGTGCAATGTTGTCTGAACTATGTGCTTTGTCTGCCTTGCTATGCATATAATTGACAAAACTTACTTAAATAATCTGGTGTGTCACTCACACGACTTTCTTTTATGCTGAATTTTAATATTATAAATAGAGATTGGAGATTAGGGGGTAAGAAAACGAGTACTGTTGTGTAAACCTATGTTAAAACAATTCAAATTAGGCTTCAGAACAGATTTATTTGACAAATAATATGTGAGGGGGGGCCCCTCCCTCAAACCCCCGGTTCGTTGTTATACAATACATTTATATAGATTTCAAGTCTGTTATTAAGTTCAAAAGTTCATTTAAAATTATTCAGACAACTTTCACACGAAACATTTCTTAAAACTTATCAGTTTTGATCAATTTTTTCTACTAACAAACATATTAACTTCAAAATACAGCATTTTAAAAAAATTACTTGCTTATTAAAAATTGTTGTTACTTGTTTATTAAAATTTGTTGTTTAAAAATTACTTGTTTTTAATTTAAGTGACACAGGCAAAGATCAAGCGTTAAAGCTTGACTTTGGTATTTAGGAAGCCTCAAAACATTTAAATATAAAAAAACTAAGTAATGAATATTTAGCTTAAAAAAATACATTATTAACCATATGGTCATGCAGAATTAATTTCAGTTCCTAGGCAGCTTTCCTGGGCATGGTAACAATAACCATAAAAAACTAGTATGTTGTTGCCACCACATGACTTTCTTCTATAATTTCCTATACAAATTCACCCAGTAAAAATAATTTATTAAAATTTTCATTTAAAAACGTTATCTTCCATAATAATGCAGACAATTTCCATATTAGCGAAGTAGTATAACACTAAAAAATATCCAAAAAAAATCAGTTTTATTGTCAATATTACATAAAAAAAAAAAAAAAAAATCGATAACTTTATTTTAAACTATCTGAGATTAATGGTTCAACCATTCGTTTTAATGGTATTGGCGAGCTCTTTTGAAAAATACCCATCATGAAAATTTACTCCTCTCGAGGTAAGACTTCCCCCCCCCCCCCTCAGGGGGGAGGGAGGCGAAGCTCTTACACATACAAAAAAAAAAAAAAAAAAAAATTCCCAGTTGACTATCTCTGTTATAAATAATTCTTGTAAATTTCATAATGATTATTAAAAAATAATTCTCTTTGTGCACATTTATACAAAATTTTGTCCTATACCACCCTGTTAAAAATTCAGAAAAAGCGGGATGACAACACAACCTGTCAGACAATTTTTACCAAAAGTTGATAGGCACTCATTTATGTCAAGGTGCAACTACATGCCAATTTGTATAAAATTCTGTGCAGTAGTTCCTGAGATACAGTAGCCAGAAACATTTGTCACACACACACACACATACTGACAGACAGACAGACAATTTCTAAAAATGGTCAAATCATGTACTACAGCTCTCAAAACGTGTAAATCCATCAAAAACCCGAAGTCGAAAATTTTTACGAATCCAATACTTTCTTCTATTGAATATAGAAGAAAGTAACAATATTATGGTTTAAATATTGGGTGCCCTGTATATCTTCTGAAGATTATATTAATGCCACATGGTGCACATAGATATCCGATATTAATAACAGATGGCACAACCTGAAATACACTTCCATCTATTTTCAAGTATTGTCGTACTATAATCTAGTTCTTTTGTGTAGCTCTGTAAACGAATAGTGAATGATTTCCATACCATATTCAGTATGAAACATGTTTTTATGCATATAAAAAATATAAATTTATTTCATTTGGTTTAGTGCAGTTTATAGTTGTTTAACTCTACTTACCTACAATTTTCTCCATAGATGTAATATATTTGAATTCTCTTGGGTGTCCCTGTACACGAATCATTTGCTTGATCTCCACGAAAAGTTTACTGTAGCATCCCTATATGATACACATTTAGAATACCGAGTTTGAACTTTCTACTATTATTTTTTCTTGAGGTGTGCTAATAGCAGACACACGCACAGACACACAGACCAACCGCTAAAAATATTATTTTTGGAATGAGGGGATTTTTGGGACCTCAAATTGATTAAACATAGCAAAAACTCGATTTCAAAAATTTGACCTAAAAACAATACTTCTCTACCATTTACATGGGTAAGAGAAAGTAAAACTAGGGCCACCAAAAGACTTTCTTCTGTATTTTCTTACATAAATTCACTCAGTTCAAATAAGTTACAAAAACTATTATTTATTAAAATTATCTACCATGATGAATGCAGGTGATTTTTCATGTTGAAATATAGCATTCCCGTTCTCAGGAAAAACTGGACTATAGCAGCACAACCTATTGGTAGATATATATATCCAGATTGAATCGGCATAATGGCTTTCTCACATATCAAGTATATATAAGTATTGTTTGATTATATGTATTAGAACCTGAAATATAATCTGAGGAAATCGCTGTATAGAAACGCCACCTGTTGAGCAATTAGCACCAAATGTTGATTCGCAATAACTTATATCAAGGAGCATCCACATACAAATTTTTATACAATTTTGGGCAGTAGTTCCTGAGATATAACACTCTGAAACCACCTGTTGAGTAATTGACCCTAAAAATTGGTAAGCACTAACAATGTCAATACATCTACATTTATATGCAGATATAGCATTTTCTTAAACTGTGGAAATTGCTGCATAGCAGAGCAACCTATTGTGTGGTTTCCACCTGAAGTTTATCTTATATCATGGTGCATCTATATATGAATTTATATGTATTTTTGTGCAGTAGTTCCTGAGATATAGCCTTACTTTAAATTGTAGAAATCACTGCATAGTAGCCCTACCTATTGAGCTGTTAACACCAAAAGTTGATAGGCATTCTAATTCATATCATGTTTTATCTATATATGGCTTTATATGCAATTTTGTGCAGTAGTTCCTGAGGTATAGCCTTCTCTCAAATTGTGGATATCGCTGCATAGCAGCACCACCTGTTGATTGGTTGACACCAACTGTTGATAGGCACTAATTTAGGTCTAGGTGCATTTACAAATAAAATTATATATAGTTCTGTGCAATAGTTCCTGAGATACAATCGCCACAAAATGTTTGTCATGCACACACAGACACATTTTCTAAAAATGGTCAAATCGAGTTCTGGACCTCTCAAACCCTATAAATTCACCAAAAACCGGAAGTCAAAAATATTTACGTATCCAATACTTTCTTCTATTGATTACAGAAGAAAGTAAATAAGAAAAGTTATGCAAAAGAAAACTGCTGAAAAGTCACTATATATATATATATATTTTTTTTTTTTTTTTTTACTTTCTTCTATATTCAGTTGAAGAAAGTGTTGGATTCGTAAAAATTTTCGACTTCTGGTTTTAGACGGATTTACATGTTTTGAGCGATCTAGAACACGATTTTACCCTTTTTAGAAAATGTCTGTGTGTGTGTGATAAAAATTTTGTGGCAACTGTATCTCCTAAGCTACTGCTCAGAATTGTGTATAAATTTATATGTAGATGCACCTTGACCTAAACTAGTGCCTATCAACTTTTGGTGTCAAATGCTCAACAGGTGGTGCTGCTATACAGCAATTTATGGGGAGGCTATATATATATATATCATGTTCTATTGCGTACAATCGAACAAAATTTGTTATATTAGGTCAGGGCACGAAATTTCCGCTCGCTAGCTCTCCATTGGCGAATGGAATTTTTACTGTGGCGAGTAAAAATTTGGTCTAGTTATAGGTAGAATTCTTACACGGTACAGTGACAGAACCCATTCTTTTTATTGATTTAAATATGGTAAAATCTTGCCATCGTATAACCTCATATTTAATCCCAGTCAGGGAAAGCAAAAATGCTTAGCGCATGCATAAAAGCTTTAATCTCTTCGGTAGTTTCGTTTCGCCCACTGTGATTTCTCCAATCAAAGTGAGAATAGACGAGCAGAGAATCTATCTGTTCATCGCCCACCATCCGAGAAAAGAGAAATGTGAAAGTTTGCCTATGCAATATTAATGCATGAAAATGAACCCAAGCCCCTTTAAAGATACTGCCTATGTTTATTTTATTGATTAATGTTCAAATGACAGTTGACATTTTTCAGTTTTTATGAAATTCCAAGGATTTGCATTTGTAATTATTTGTAAGCATGTAAGCAGTGATTTTATCGAAAAAGTTATTTCGAAATGGCTATTTCAAATGACAACAATGAAGAAGTTATATACATCGACATTCCGTCTAATTACAAAAATAAAGAGGACGAAAAGAACATTTCTGATGTAAAATGTTAAATAAATAGGTAAATAAAGAAAATTAATCTTTCATAATAAAAAGATTTTCACAGGGTATTGTTTAACAAAGAGTTTTTCTTTTCCTTCTTTTTTTATTTAATGACTCTTTGCATTTATGTTATTAGTCATTTTAATTTTTTTCAAATATCAAATACAATACATTATAATGACTTTAGCTTGTTTAAAACGAAGCATAATTTCAATAAATTTAATAAGTTACCTTATTTTTGCTTCATTCCTTGTAAGCAGCTTTCGGCTCGGGGCCCCGAACCTTCATCAGACGTTGCTCGAGTGGCAAGTGGTCGCTTCTCTTGATCTTCCTCTTCACCTGTAATTAGGCGGCGCCACTGTGTGTCTATTCAGATTCTCGATTCATGGTCATTAATCGAATTAGGCGCATTAATGATTTCTACGGTTTCTCGATAGTAAGCATAGGTGGAGTTTTCATAGTTAGCTAATTTTTTAACGTCATCGACGTTAACGTTTAACGTTTTATTATTTATTTAAAATAAATAATAAAACGTTAATTAAAAGTTACCCTCACGATGTTCATACTTTTGTGAAAAGAGTCATATCTAAGGCGTTACGCCACAAAAAGTCGGAATTATACAAAATTTTGGAGAGAATTGAGGAAACCGATTAATACGCGAAAGGTATTTACGATGAGGGTGAATTTGCCGTTTTGAGAAATAAAATCGAAATTTTTAAAAAGGTAGAGAGAAACATTTTGATTAGGAGACATAATAAAAATTTAAATCATGGTTGAAAAAGAAAAATGTAGAAACTAAACCAATTAATGATCAACCGTATTTAAATTTTTCCGATTACCAAATTAAGAGCCACGAAGATGCCTTGTTAAAACTTGGACCTAAATTCATACTAGAACAACCGGTCAACATCGACAGTATTGCTAAAATTGAAATTGCTATTGAAAAAATACCGGCTCAAAATAAAAACATCATTCGTAACATATCCCATAGAGAACTAAATAAAAGCATCAATAATAAAAATGTAAATTGCGCCGATATAAAGGCTTTAAAACAGTTAAAGAAGAACGAACAGATAACTTGTACATTAACGGATAAAACCAGAAAAATTGCAATTTTAAATAAAACAGACTACATAAATAAAATAAACAATACCATTGAGGAAATAGGCCAAAACCACCAAAGTTAAAAAAGATCCAAATAAAAACTAATTGACACGGTTAACCAATTAATTAAGCATGGTAAATGGCCGGATAATCGCCCACCTTTTATTACTAATTTCGCTCCTAACACCCCTCGCCTTTTCGGTCGCTTTAAAGACCACAAGGATCCACCTAAATTTCGCCCAATAGTCAATAAAAGAGAAGGCGTACCCCCTTGAAAAATATAAGACAAATATCTACCGTAATCTACTCCCCCCCCCTCAAATAATAGTTTAAGTTCGACAGAAGATTTTATTAAACGCTTAAGAGAACTAAAAATTACTAATAACGATTGTTTTGTAAGCTTTGATGTAGTAAATTTATTTCCATCAATAGATATTAATGAAATTTCAGATATAATTAATGATACAATTAAAGAAAATTACGAAACAGAAATAGCCAATACCTTAATATCTACTAGTAACTTAATACTTCGCGAAAGTTTCTTTAGATTTAATAATATCATTTATAAACAAAATATGGGAGTGCCTATGGGTTCTCCGATATCCGGAATAATAGCTGAATTTGAATTAAGAAATATGGAAAATAAAATTCTGAAACTCCTAAACGATAAAATATTTTTCTGGGTAAGATACGTAGATGACGTCTTTGCTATAATCTATAAAGTTCAAGATGTTAGTGAAATCCTTAACGAACTTAACAAGTTAGATAAAGACATTAAATTTACCTGTGAACGCGAGATTAAGAATCAGATTAACTATTTAGACGTAAAAATAACACGTGAAAATAACAGTTTAAAAACCATAGTTTACAGAAAACCAACGGCTAGCAACGAAATAATCAATAACCCTAGTAAAACCCCATACCAATATAAAGTAAATGCAATCAGAAGTTATATAAACCATGCAATTTTGATCTGTACTGATAAGTCAGATTTGAAAAAAGAATTAAACTTTATAAAAACGCTAACCACTGAAGCCGGCTATCCAAAGAACATCGTAGAAAAGTTATACAAAAAACGAATTAAACAATTAAATCATATACCCAGTCGTCAGAATTCACCAAAGAAATTTACCCATTCAATTCCATATAACCAAGGAACATCTATTAAAATTAAAAATGCTGCCAAGAAATTAAATGTCAATATCCCAATTAAGCCGAATCAGAATGTTTTTCAAATGATAAGGAATGATAAAGATAATATATCCCCCATAGAAACTGCATGAATTTATAAAATCCCCCTTAAACACAATAATGGCGAAACGGGTTGTTATGTAGGAGTAACAAAAAGAAAAATAAGTACACGGATTAAAGATCACCAGAACGATTTAAAATACAACAGAAATACCACCGCGTTATCAAAAAGTTACCGCGAAAACGAAATAAATATCCAATTCGATGACGTTAAAAAATTAGCTAACTATGAAAACTCCACCTATGCTTACTATCGAGAAACCGTAGTAATCATTAATGCGCCTAATTCGATTAATGACCATGAATTGAGAATCGGAATGGACACACAGTGGTGCCGCCTAATTACAGGTGAAGAGGAAGATCAAAAGAAGTGACCACTTGCCACTCGAGCAACGCCTGATGAAGGTTCGGGGCCCCGAGCCGAAAGCTGCTCACAAGGAATGAAGCAAAAATAAGGTAACTTATTAAATTTATTGACATTATAATGATTTTTAATTATAGATGATTAGGAGACATGATGATAAACGACACACTTTTAAATATATATATATAATGTTAAGCATATTTGTAAAAGCATTTCAAATAGGGAAAAGTAACATTAAAAAGAAAAAAAAGAAAAAAAAAAATGCACAAAAAAGAAAAAATATGACAACTCTTTCTGGCGAGTAAAACCTTTTTTTCTGCGAGTGTAATCTGAGTTGAAATTTCGGGCCCTGTATTAGGTCATTATAAACCGTATGCCGATTCAATTTGAATTGTTATCGGCCGACAGGTGGCGTTGCTAGACAGTGATTTCTGCAATTTAAGGGAAGGCTATACCTCAGGAACTACTACACAGAATTGCATATAAATTTATATGTAGATGCACCTTGACATAAATTAGTACCTGTCAACTTTTAGTTTCAACTGCTCAACAGGTGGCGCTACTACACAACAATTTCTGCAATTTAAGGAAAGACTATATCTCAGGTTTTATTGCATATGATATAATTAAACAAAACTCGATATGTGAGAAGGTCATGATGAGGCATTATGCTAATTCAAGTTGGATGCTTATAAACCAATAGATGGCGCTGCTATACTGGAAATTTTCTCAATTATGGGAATGCTATATCTCAACTTGTAGGGCATATAACTGTACAAAACTTGATATGTGAAATAACCAATTGGATGTGTGAAAAAACGCATTTTTAAAAATGTTATTTTTAGGATATTTAAGATGGCTTTCTTTGGATATTGAGTGTTAGTTTCCTCTAAGATGAAAGAAAATCATTTTCATTCATCATGTTAGGTAATTTTAATAAATAATAGTTTTAATAAATTATTTGTCCTCAGTGAATTTGCATAGGAAAATATAGGAGAAAGTTTTGTGGTGGCCACAATATATTAGTTTTTTAATTGAAAGAAATAAATTGCAGGAATCTACATCTATAAAGGAAGATCTCCTGACTGACTTGCTTGCTCCCTCAGAAATGCCCAGTCTGGAGATACAGATGTGGAATTTTATGAGATTATTTCTTTAGTGACGTGATTTAAAAAGCTATTTTTTTTTTTTTAAGTTTCCCCCCCCCCTCCCCAAACAGAAAGGCAAAAGTTGTTTCTCGCATTTCCCACCCTATCTCAATAAAAGAAAACATGGGGAAAAAAAAATTGATATCTGGCATATTAACCGGATATCCGATGATATTTCGGATATTGAAAAATCAGCCGGATATCCGGTCCATCCCTACTAATTGTCAAAAACCACTTTTTTGGACTCAGGAGACCTTAAAACATGTAAATCAGGTTAAATCTCAATATTGAATTTTTGGACCGAATACAGTAGTACTTCCATTACCTATGGTAGTCGGGTAATGGAAATAAAAAGAAAAAAGAAAAAAAAAAATTCTTGATTTTTTTTTTTTTCTCTTTTAAGTTTTAAGGCATATGTAATTCAATTATAAATCAAAAGTAACCTTTAAGAATTTTAACTTTGTGTAAAAACGTCTTAACCATTTCTGGTAGTGTTCAAGTTACTTGTTTTTCGAAGAGCGCCATGCCCTGTGCTTTTTCGTTTTAGTGCCGATGTACCCTGCTGTTTTTTCAAAGTAAAAAATGTGCCCTGTCCTTTTTTTCAAGTGAAAAATGCACCCTGCCTTAAAAAAAAAAAAAAAAAGTTAAAATAATCTTGTATTTTCCACATCTGCCCTGCAATCCTTTAATTTTTCGTAATATTAAGTTGTTTCTCACTGAAGAACGAATGGAAATAAGTTTTCTTTGATATGAAATTGGACTTCACACACCACTGAACAAACACGATCACAAATTTCCATAGGAAGTCAAAGTTACATTCATGTTTAAGGGTCTTTTTTTTTTTCTTTTTTTTTTTTTCTTCCCGTATGAGCATTTCATTTCACTTCTCTCCCATATAATTTTTGGAAATGTATTATTTCGTTTGCTTGTTGCAACACAGTAATCGCAGATGAATATGATACAAATCGTTTGCTAATATTCTGCATTGACTCCCGCCCGATCGACTTGAATTATCCCGGGATCGTAATTCAGTCGTTTTCCTACAATATGCCTTCTTTGAAAAGAAAAAGAAGGAAACAGAAGATCTACGAAAAAAATATGGATCAAGATTTAAATAATTAGCAGAATGCTTCAAAGTAAGTACTCTTTTTATATATATATATTTTTTTGGAGGTGGGGGGGGGGGATAGAAATTGTCTTTTGAGATAATTTTTGTAGATATCAATGAATTAAATTCTTTTTTTCTTTTTTTTATTGAAAGAGAGGCTCTCATTGCATAAATATTTTATAATTGAAGCTAGAGAAAATAAGAGTTTCGCAAGAACGCCCCTTACTAATGCTAAACCTGTGAAACATTGCACAATCAAAATACTCAAACTCATGAAAAATCACGTGTTAGTTTTATAGTATTAACTCTACTAATAAAAAGCAGAAAATTGAAGAAAAGGGAGGTGGGGGGAAGTAAATAAATAAATATATATCGTTCTGTAATGTTTTGAATATTATTTGAATAGCATTGAAGTTTCCTAATCTCAATGCAAAATAATCGTTCAAACACAAAACTTTCTGTTAAAAAATAATTATCCATGTTAATTATTTATCTAAATAATAATAGAACCACCAACAGAATCTAGTATGTAGCCTGTACTTCGGTAGTCAGCCACAAAATTGCCACTATTTCTGGAATCAGTTTTAAAAATAATGCAATTTTAATTGATTAGTGGCACCTTCAATCAATAAATTAATTTCAATTAAACATAAATTTTGCCAGTTACTCTTGAAATAATCCTGTATTTTGGTATTCCTCAAAAAAAAAAAAAAAATATTATGGTTACTTTGGAATTCACTCTGAAAAAGACGATGTTTATAAGTAAGTGGCGAATTAACTAACAGCCTATAATTTTAATTAAATATAAACTTAAGATATTCCGAGAAATGATTCGGAGTTTCGGTAATCAGCTTCAAAATTAACTGATATTAATGGAATCAGCTTTGAAAAAAAGGCAAATTTTATCGATTAGTGGAAAAATAACATCTCATTGTAATCAAATTTTGTCAATTAGCAACGAAACGATCCCCACAAAAATATCACTTTTTTGAAAATTGGATTTGAAAAGAATATAAATTTTATCGATTAGTAGTGTAATAAGAGCCTATTCTAATAATGATAATGAGTAAATTTTGTCAACTGGTGCCAAAATATTTCCGTATTTGAGCAATCTGTAGCAAAAGTATTGCGCATAATTTGCTCTCTGACCTAAAAGATAAAAAAAAAAAAAAAAAAAAAAAAAACTTGTATGTTGTGGCTACCTCGACTTTCTTCTATATCCTGCAATGCAAATTCACTAAGTGCAAATAATTTATTAAATCTATTATTTATTAAAATTATCTAACATGATGAATGCACATGATTTCCATTTTAGAGAAAACTAACACTAAATATCCAAAGAAAGACAAATAACATCTTAAAAAATATGCTTCCATAATGGTTATCTCACATTTCAACTTTCGTACAGTTGTATGCCATACAAGTTGAGATATAGTTACCGTTACCGAGGAAATTTCCAGTATAACAGCACCATCTATTGGTCTATAAACATCTAACTTGAATCAGCATAATGTCTCGTAAGGGTTTTCTCACACATCAAGTTTTGTTTGATAATACGCAATAGAGCCTGAGATATAGTCCGTCCTTAAATTGCAGAAATCACTGTGTAGCAGCGCCACCTGTTGATCAGTTGACACCAGAAGTTTATAGGTACTAATTTATGTCAAGGTACATTTACATATAAATTTATATGCAATTCTGTGCAGTAGTTCCTGAGATATAGCCTACCCTTAAATTGCGGAAATCACTGTGTAGCAGTGCCATCTGTTGGCTGATAAGCATTCAAATTGAATCAGCATAATGACCTTCTTACATATCAAGTTTTGTTTGATTATACGCAGTAGAACCTGAGTGTATAGCAGCGCCACTTGTTGAGCGGTTGACACCAACAGGTATAGGGTCAAGCATATAGGTCAAGGTGCATCTACATATAAATTTATGCACAGTTCTAAGCAGTAGTTCTGGAGATACAGTTGCCACAAAATTTTTGTCACACACACAGACAGACATTTTCTAAAAATGATAAAATCGTGTTCTAGACCTTGCAAAACGTGTAAATCCGTCAAAAACCGGAAGTCGAAAATTTTTATGATTACAATATTTTCATCTATTGAATATTTAAAAAAAAAAAAGTAAAAAAGAGTAAGAAAAAAAGACATTTTTCATTAATTAGCAGCGATAATACAACATTCTACTGTGTATTAGACTTACAATGGCGTGGTTTAGTTCCACAAAATAATTAATAAAAAAAAATAATAATAAAGATGGATTCCTGTATTCTTACTTCATGAGAATCTTAGAACCTATTATGCCTATTACAATCCCCCATTTTTTCCCCCAATTTATTTATTACTTTCGTATATATTCAATAAAAGAAAGTATTGGATTTGTAAAAATTATCGACTTCCAGTTTTCGTCAGATTTACACATTTTAAGAGGTGTAGAATACGATTCGACCATTTTTTACAAAATGTTTGTTTGTGTGTGTGAGAGAAAAATTTTATGGCAACTGTATATCCGGAACTACTCCTGAGAATTACATATAAATTTATATGTAGATGCACCTTGACCTAAATTAGTGCCTTTCAACTTTTGGTGTCAACTGCTCAACAGGTGATGCTGCTATACAACGATTTCCGCAATTTAAGGGGAGTTTATGTCTCAGGTTCTATTACGTATAATCAAACAAAACTGGACATGTAAGAAAGACATTATAAGACATTATGCTGGGGCAATTTTAATGCTTATCGGCCAACAGGTGGCGCTGCTATACAGCGATATCTGCAATTTAAGAGAGGCTATATCTGTAGAACTACTGCACAGAAATGCATATAATTTTATATGCAGATGCACCTTGACCTAAATTAGTGCCTACCAACTTTTGGTGTCAACCGCTCAATAGGTGGCACTGCTATACAGCGATTTCTGCAATTTAAAGGGAAGGCTATATCTCAGGTATATATATCCTCTGCTAGGGCAAATATTTTGTATAAAATGGGTTTATTTCATATTAAAAAAATAATAATTACTCTTTGATCATTATTTCAACACATATAATTGTGTTTTTACTTTCTTCTATATGTAATAATAGAGAAAGTATTGGATTTATGAAAATTTTGGAATTCTGGTTTTCAATGGATTTACACGTTTTGGGATGTCCTGACCACGATTTGATAGTTTTTAGAAAATGTCTGTCTGTCCATGTGTGTATGTGTATCATTAATTTTGTGGACGCTTTATCTCACGAACCAGTGAATGGAATTGAACCAAACTTAGTATTGAGTTGGACCCTGACATAAACTGTTTGGGGATCCATCGCTCAACAGGTGGAGCTGTCATTGCAGGGCTGCCACTTGGTTACTTTTTCAACTATTTGTCACTTTTTTTTACAACAGGTCACTTCTTGGTTACTTTTTTCACTCTAGGTCACTCAATGTCACTTTTTCAGCAAAATTAAATGAGATTTTTTAGTTTTCTTAGCAGTTTTATTGATGTGTTACTGCCTTTAAAATGTATTTGTCATTGTCACATTGAAGTTTCAGGAAAGAATCGTTACTAATGGTAAGGCATCCGTTTCATTGTGGATGCTAAATGCTCGCTGAAATATTACAACAATTATGAGGATAAACCTGAGTTATTTCCTGTCACAAGTCAACTTTAACCAGATCTGTCCTGAAACATCTTGCAAAATGTATTTGAAAAAGAACTTTTTTTTGGAAGAGGAGAAATTAAAATTGGAAAAAGCTGAAAGAATTAGAAAAAAGGAACTGACAGTTGCCAAGATGGAAAGGAAAAAGAATTGAACCTATAAGGGGACTCTCTACTTATCATCCTTAGAAGCCAAAGTCAACATTATTCTATGGAGAATTTTGTCTCATTATAACTCATTAACTTATACATATTTTTAAATTCCGTTTTCACATTCAGAAAAATCACAACTGTTACACAGATTATCGCTTTCAAAAAATTATTATTATTATTATTATTATTATTTTAATTTTTAATATTTTATTTTGAAGTTGTAAAATGCAAATTGTCACGATGTGAAATTTTTGCATTTTTGAGCTTAAAAAATGAAATCTTAAAAATTAGAAATCAATAACCTGTTTAACAGTTGAGAATTTTCTGAATAGGAAAATGAATTTAAATATATGTATTAGTTAATGAGTTATAATAGGCCAAAATTCTCCATAGAATAATACTGGCTCTGGCTTTCGGAGACAATAAGTAAAGAGTCCTCTTAAACGAAGATGAAGATAATAAACAGAAAATAAATCAGAATTTATTTGATCTCAGACAAAATTGAAAAAAGGCTTTAGAAAAAAAAAACGATTTAGAAGAGACAAAAACTGCTTGGGCTATGCTGGAATGGGTAAAAGTTGTAAATGAAGAAAAGTTTCTTCACAAACAAGTTAAACTCATGCAGGGTTGGGTTTTTGACGTCAAAAAGTGGTTTTTGACATGACAAGGGTTTAAACCATCAAAAACTCGCCATAAACCTATTACCGTCAAAAACCTGTATTTTCAAAATGAAAATCTATAAATGAGCTAGATTCTGGTTAGAAATAGGATTTAGTTGCCATATACAAGAATACAAGTGAATATCTAAATATTATGCTGTTTATAAATTAAAAAAATCTTAAAACAATTTGTAGATAATTTATAAAAATTTAGGTAAATATACTGGTTTATAACCTAAGAAATACATACAAAGTATGCATAGACATATTTTGTATGTTTATGTTTATTTATATTAATATTTATGAAATTCTAAAATTCCAAAGTTACTTATGAATTTTCACATAAGCCATGAAAACAGAAATACTGTATTTTTTTTTTTTTTCTTCAAGTAAAACATAATATATGTAGGCAGTAAATTAATATGAATTTGAAAATAATTATATTTACAATCTATATTTATTACACTTATCATTTATTAATATTTTTTTATCTATTTATTATTATTATTGATTGTATGAATGTTTGTACCTGTTTATAGCTTGGACTATTGGTGTTTTGAGAGTTACGCTGATTGACTACTCTAGGGTCTTAGGCCTAAGAGGGAGTGCCCTCTGTGGGGATCTTAGTAAAGGGCCCTAGCCAGTATTTATACAAGTTTCAGAGAAAACTGCGAAAAACTCTGAACTGCTAGGCTGATGAGTGCACGCTGAGATCGAAACTGACATGTCACATTTACCAGCTTTGAGCGTAGAACCGCTTTGCTGCTGTTGGGCCCTACAGCTTAGACCATAGGTTCCCAACCTTTTTTGAACTGGTGCCCCCTTTTCTAGTGAAGGTTTCAGTACCCCCCCCCCCCCCCCCCACACACACACACACACACACACTTCAGAGAAATAAGAGCAGACATAATTCATGGTGAAAACAAGAATTAAATTTAAAAAAATCTGATGTGGGCACCACATGACTTCCTTATACACTTTTAGAAATATACATAATGTTAAAAAACATTGACATTGGACCCGAAACAGTTGGCTAAAAATATTTTTAAAAAATGAATTATCACCATGTTCTGAGTTTTCTGAAAGTTAGCTAAAAACCGATTGCAAGATTTGTACTGGTAATGCTGACGAAGGCAGCAGGGACCCGAAAAAATTGGCTAAAAGTATTAAAAAAAGGAATTTTACCATGTTCTGAACTATTCTGAAAGTTTCAAATGTCTACCTAGTCGGGAAGTTAGTTAAATAATTTTTTTGTTGGACCATATAAACGCTGCCGAAGGCAGCAGGGACCTGAAACAGTTGGCTAAAAGTATTAAAAAGATGCATATTCACCGTGTTCTGAACTATTCTGAATGTTTCAAATGTCTAGCTAGTCGGGAAGTTAGTTAAATAAATTTTCTGTTGAACCATGTAAATGCTGCCGAAGGCAGCAGTGACCCGAAACAATTGGCCAAAAATATTTTTAAAATGCATTGTCACCGTATTTTGAGCTTTTCCGGAAGTTTTAAATGTCTAGCTATTCGGGAAGTTAGTTACAAATCGATTCCAAGATTTGAACTGGTAACGCTGCCGAAGGCAGCAGGGACCCTATACAGTTGGCTAAATGTATTTAAAAAATGCATTTTCACCGTGTTCTGATCTAATCTGAAAGTTCAAATGTCTAGCTAGTCGGGAAGTTAGTTAAATAAATTTTCTGTTGAATCGCATAATCGCTGCTGAAGGCAGCAGGTATCGGAAACAGTTGGCTAAAAATATTTAAAAAATGCATTGTCAACATGTTCTGAGCTTTTCTGAAAGTTTCAAATGTCTAGCTAATCGGAAAGTCAGTTAAATTGCAAGATTTGTCTAAACCGTTTTTGAGTTATTACCGTTTTTTGATGCATTATGGCCAAATTTTTGTCATTATGAACCTAATTTTCCTAAATATCCCCAAAACGGAAAATCATAGAAAGTCCAAAAAGGGAGGTGCACAACTAGATGTTATAACAAACCTATGTGATATCTATCAATTGTCCTCGCACATAAAAAAATTATTAATTCTATGAATATAAATGCTTATGTTTTATATATATAGTTGTTAACTTACCTTTAAGTTGAATTTAAAGGTTTTCTCTATTTAAACTCGGTCATCCATCTTTTACTTGCATCGCGCCATTACTAACGATGTCTTGTTTACATTGTTGTCGTTGCCAAACTTGCTCTGCTTAATTTTCTTAATTTTTACTGTTGCCACTGTTATTGAAATGTTTATAGTAAATTGTATTTTTGGCTATGACCGTTGAGTGGCAATAGTGATGCATTATTTATATGTAGATTTTTGACTTGGCAGTCGGTATAAATAGATCGCGATGCGAGTGTTAAAGGGCAGTTATCGGCAGTTGTCAGTAATGGGCAGCTAGTCTTCAATTAAAAATGAAGTGGCTGTTTGTGAATAATTGAGCAGCTCTAAGCTGTTGATGGCTAAGTACTGATGTTGGTACAGCTGAGCTAGTTATGTTTTTTTGGCTATTGCTTTTAAAGAAATGATGGCTGCCATTGTTATTGTTAATTTTTTACAAATGTTAACTGTTTAAGTTTGTTGTTAAGTTTGTACCCTGTGAAAAGGGATAAAGTTTGAAGTTTTTCGTTATTCGCGAAAACTAAAAAAAAAATAAAAATTGATAATCGATGTTTTTTTGAAATGAGGTTGTTAAATTTGATAGTTTGGTTGATGTTGACATTGTTTAGCGGTTTTTTTAAACCGCGCTTGTTACGTTTATGAAATTTTTCTACTTAATCAAGTTATAAAGTTGCTAGCATCCAATAGTGAATTAAATTAAATTATAAGTGATTTTTATCAGATTATGGAATTAATGATATGCAAATTGTGATCTTCAACCTTCAGTAAAATAATCAGTGTGGTAGTGATCTTCAGTTTTAAATGATATAATCATGCTTCGTCTCCCGCTGGTCAACGAGGCGACCGCGGCGTATTTTTTTCTTCATCTGTGAAATACATGTGTTCTTTTGAAGATGATGATGTGTCATGATTTTGTCATAGTGAAATTTAGCCTGCTACATATTGTGCAATGAGAAATCACTTGTGAAATGAGGTAACTTTAAATATGTTATACTTTGAAAATCTGTTGAATATACTTTATTTATTAATATATATTTTTTTTGTGTTTCATTGAATAAAATTTGTTTTGTTGTTAAAACTTGTGTATTTGATGTGTTATAACAGTTGAACACTGGTCGGGTTATTTTTATTGAAACCCTTAAAACTTATTAAAGATTAACGTTTCCACTGTATGTGAAACTGCTTAATAAAATTAATTGAAAGATAGACCTTTAGTCTATATTACTATGTACCAATTCGCAACTTTCTACGTCCAACCGTTTTTGAGTTATGCGACATACCCACACACACACACACACACATACAGACGTCACGAAAAATCGTGTAAAATCCCTTATATCTCTAAAACGAGAGCTCGTGTTAAGATGACACTTGCAGGTGTGCAACTAGACATCATGAAAGTCACACGTATAAATTAGCAACATTCAGCTATCATTCGTTTTCGAGCAATGTGAAATACAAAATCCATTTCGCAAATCGGGATTACTATACTTCCTTATACTTTGTATAAGGAAGTAAAAATAACTAATAGATAGTATATTGTTGGAACTGAAACGCTACTGAATTTCTTCTTTATTTAAAAAAGAGGAATAAAAGTTTTAGCTTACCTGTTATAAGGACAGGTAGGTGTTTTGATGTTACGAAGTAATCCATAATAAACTATTGCTTTCTAAATAAATAGACAGTTTCAGAGAACAATCAAAACGCATACTTAATTATATTATTAAAAAATATTTTTATTAAAATTTAAAGACATCGAATTTCTAACTTAACTAATGAGAAGGCTGAATTTGATGCATTTTAAGGAGCTTGTTAATATCAGGCTCGATTTTACTTAAAAACAATCGTAAGTCGCCGCGTTCAGTAACATGGAGCCGATTTCTCTTTTTCGTTACCAATATTGCTGCAGCACTAAATCCACGTTCTGCTAAATATGAAGTTGGTAATGCTATCAGAAATCGTTGAACAATCGACCATAATCCTGAATATAGTTGAGAAATCGACTTCTGCAACCAAAATTCTTGGTAGCTATTCTTGAATTTAATTTTTAATTCCTCATTTGTCGTCAGTTCTATTAGTTCTTCTTCTAACTGAGACGATCTAGTCTTTTTTAGACTATATTTGGTTAATCTTCCAACGCCCCTCCGTGCCATATTAACGCCCCCCAATTTTCTCTGGGTCTTTTACCGCCCCCCTGAAAGCCTCAAACGCCCACAAGGGGGCGTTATCGCCCACGTTGGGAACCTATGGCTTAGACTAATAATTTTTTTTTAAATCTGTACGAGTAAATATTAAATTTATTACAATTTATACATGTCCAGAAAGCATTCATATTTCTTTTGTCTCATGGTAATTATAAAAATTTCAGATGCAATTCTAGCTTGTTTAACATTCTGAATTATTGTTTATTCTTTAAAACTTGCAATATCAACAGTCATAAAAAAAAAAAAAAAAAAAAAAAATGTATATATATATATATATATATTTCTATAAAATATTTAAATACAAAATATTAGGCTATGTATTTCTATTTTACTGGTTACATACATAATACTAAAATCACAATACTAAAAAAATTTAAATGTACAATGTTGTATTGCAAATAAAATGATTTATCAATCAAAATGATCTATCAATGATTTATAAATCATAAATTTTTAGAAGCCTAAAGTTTTGTTTTTATATTAATCAAAATGTTATAATAATGTTTCTCCAAAAACATTAATATGTTTACCTTTTAAAACATACTAACCAGGGCCGAAATTAGGATTTTTTTCACCCGGGGCAAGGAGAGATTTTGGCGCCCCCCCCCCCCCCCCCCAACCAGAAATTAATATTTCAAAGGAAATTTTACAAAGTTTTTATGGCCATTTTATTTTCAACTGCATTCATAAGATGTAAATATTGAATTTAATTAAAATTTTTGATAAATTTACAGATTTTGAAATGTATTATGATTATATTTAACGGATGTGTGTGTGTGTTTCTGTATGGGACACAAATACTGTAGCTAATTTATGAACTGTATGTTCGGAATTCCATGAAACCTAGTGTGCAGTTGAATTCTGGCATAAACTGGTGATGTCTAGTTTTTGATATATATCGCTCGACTTGCAGCACTTTTATGCCACGTTTTCTTATAGCTATATCTCAGCATCTACAGGACGGAATTTAACAAATTTTATACATTATATGCTTGTTATGAAAAACAGAATTTACAAAACAAAACAGAATCGCAACATGTGTTTCGTGTCGAAAAATTTAGCATGACACTTCGCCGGGCGTAAAAATGTACAAGCACAGGCAGAGCTACAACCAGCCGATTTTTATCTTTATAACATTTCTTGAAAAAAAAAAAAAAAAAAAAAAAAAAAATTGAAGTTGTGAATCAAAGCATTATTTTAGGGGGGGGGGGAGGAAAAAAGAAGAAAAGCGTATTATAGAGAAAGCTTTAAATTAAGCTACATTTATTATTTTTATTTATTTATTTTTACTGGTTTAATAATAATTTCTTTTTTTTTCCTCTCTCTTAAATTAATGGTATTTATAAATGACAATTCTAAAACAAGAGAATATAAATTTCATATTCAATTACTTTTAAAACTGAAAATATCACCATTTTGAGTGAATTTAAAATGATATTTTGAATATTATAGTCGTTACACCAACTATACTGCAGAGAAATAAACAGACAAATATTTAAGTTTTAATATAATTAAGAGGCATAAATTAATAGATTTAAACAAGTATCTAAAAACTCATATCCACCAAGTACGAATTAGCCATTAGCTGTCTAAATATACTGCGCTGCAAAAAAAAAAAAAAAAAAAAAAAAAAAAAAAAAAATTCGAGCCCTGATACCATTCCTGCTGATTCTCCGGTAAAATAATCTCCTGAAGCCGAATATGACTCCCCATTTTGCCCAATCACCCACCGTTTTCTCGAGACGCCACCCTTTCTGTTACTGTTTGGTAGTTTTATGGCCATAAATTTGATTTGGAGAATGGAAAAGAATTATTTTAATACTTTAAAATAAAAATATATAATTTATAATAAATAACAGTAATAATTGATTAATAAAATATAAAAAATGTAATTTGTAATTTCAGTGGCAAATCCTCCTCCTCCCCTAAATTTTCTCCTTTCAGCAAATGTTCATGTTTTAGAATTTTTCATTTCTGTAGCCCCTCAAAAGACATTTAACAGTTAAAACAATCCCTTCACCCCTTCAAATGAAATTTATAGCTATAAAAATACCGGAAAATGATAAAAATAGGGAGCGTCCCCAAATAATGGTGGGTGATAGGGCAAAATGGGCGTCATAATCGTATTCAGGGGGTTCTTTTACATAAGAATTTGCAAAAACGGTGTTGGGGTCGATTTTCATGCAGAGCAGTGCCATTTGTAGATAATCTTTTTTAAAATCATTTTCAGGAAATAAAATAGAAAGGCAGGTTCTAGTCTATGAATATTCTCGGAACCAATCCAAGAAGACTATTATTAGAACCACTAACTTCATGGTAATAGGATTATATACACCACAAAATAAGAATACTATTTGTTCAGAAATAATATTCTACAGCTTTTTACAGAATCTCTCATAGGCAAATGTATAGCTTAGAGTTCAACGGAATTCGCTCCTGTGCAGATACGGCAAGGGTGATTGTGACTCAAAGGTAAAAACCCTGAAAATTAGAGCCTCAAATTAGAAAAAACACAAAATATCAAATAATACTCAAACTATTTAGGCCAGAAGCCCTCAATCTTTTCACATTTCATTCACATATCACCTGGATGACAAATGAACAACCAATGAAAACAAAAAATAACTTTATAGGAAATATGAAAATACATATGGTTAGAGTAAAAACCCTGAAATCAGGGGTAAACCCTGAACACAAACACACTTTTGCACTTTTTGACAAACAATTAGCTGCGAGCCCAGTAGCAGAAATTTTTCTGCCAATCTGTGACAACTATTTGGGCATTAGAAAATAATCTGCAGCATAATTTCACAATAAGTTACACAAAAAAAAATTACTAGATTCAGTAAGCATATATTTATCACAAGTTTGCATTTATCTAATGTTATTAATCTGTTAGTTACGTCAAAGCATTGTAGTTATAAAATTTCGATTACATAGAGCTAAGTAAAGAATTGGCATTAGCCACATTATCCTTCATTTTGTATAAAAACTACCTTTGTTTATGACTTTGTCGTACTGACTCTATTAAAATACTTGTAGTAAGAGACTCTAAACATTGAAATTAATGGCGCTTTCTAAAATTTTCTGGTTCCTGTGTAACCAGATGGACGGATATTAAGACGTATAAACTTTCTTTTATCAACAATTACAGCTTGTTTGTCATTGCCATCTGTACACCTTAATTGCATTTTGCTCACCATCTAAATGTCTGAGCCCCAACTTTTACAGAAATCTTCCGATACTGAAATTGAAACTGCAAATTTAAGTAATTTAATAAGCAAACAGGTATTTTCTTTAACAGCTCACTAAAAGACTTTTCGTAAAAAATCTGCGATCCTTTCAGATCCACTTTCTTCTTCTATAGTGCTAGCGATTCATTTACAAAAACACTGGTATTCAAGCAAAAAGGTGTCAAGATCATCAAACTTTGAAACTGATACAAAATCTTGTATATATTCAAAGAAGCAACAACAAAAATTACATGAGTAGTAAGCGATATTGATTCTACCTCTAAACAGGTTCTGCAATTTAATGAAGCAAGTTTAAACTAGTGATGGCACGAAGCACAGTTTGGCCGAATCGCCGAATACCGAAGCTTCGGCCAACTAATCGCCGAAGCTTCGGCCGAAGCTCCGGCATTATTGTGGGATTGTTTTGCAGAAATACCAAACAATCAATTACTCACAGAACACTCTGAAAATTTATTGGCTAAAGAGCTGGAAGTATATATAAACAGTCTGCTTTTAAATAGAACACATTGTCTGTTGGAATTTTTGGAGATGAGAGAGAATAAAAAAATATTTCCCAGATTATCTGATTCGGCCAAACGCTATTTATCTGCTCCAAGTAGCAGTATATATAGTGAAAGGTTATTTTCTGAAGCTGAAAATGTGTATGAGGAAAAAAAGGAATAGAATTCTTATTAAAAATGCAAAAACATTGATTTTTTTGCGTCATAATTTAAAATTGTGTGATAAATGATAAAATGAAGTAAGGTTAATTAACCTTGTATGTAATACGATGAAAATAAATATAAAAAACAATTTACAGTATGTCAGTTATTAACATAGAAAACATTTTATCATGTGATAATAACTAATCTAGAATAAATTTTATAACTTTAATTACCTGGAATAAATATTTAGAATTTAAATCTAGGGTGGATGTGCAAGTAATAGGCACCCCCCCCCCCTCATATTCTGGTTTATAAAAAATAAATAAAAATTCATCTTTTATTTATTTTTCAATAATTCTCTGCATGTTTTATAATCCTAGGTTATTGTTAATCTTGATTATTGACTATATTGTTAATTTTGATCATTGACTATATATGACAATGACTAAGTTTCAAAGCTAGAAATATTTAAAGAATGTTTCATGCAATATTTTAATAGCTTCATTTTAAAGCAACTAAAGCTGTTCATATAATTAAATTGTTAACTAAATATAATGTAATGTAACTTATTTCTTAGCAAAGAATATATTATTAATTGTTGTATGATTTATGGTTCCAAAGGGTCAATGCACATAAACTTTTAAATTAAATATAAATTTCTACTATGTTTTATTATTTGGTACCATTGTGCATAGCTTAAATGACAATATTTTATATAATAATAATTTTTAAAAGAATATTCACAACATAAATTGTTATAGGCCGAATCGGCCGAATCATGCTCATTATTCGGCTAGGCCAAAGCTTCGGTAAGGTGGCCGAAGCTCCGGCCTTGCCGAAGCTTCGTTCCATCTCTAGTTTAAACAGAATATTGGCAGTTAGGCTGCATACTGAGAAAGGTTGAGAATCACAACACTTCTGCAGGAATTTTTATTACCGATCGGTTTTAAATGGTAATGGGGGGGGGGGGCACCAAAATATTACATGAATGAGAAATATTGAACAATTCTACTTTATACATTCTAGAATCTAATAAAGTAAGTTTAAAATGAATATTGACATTTATGCTGTGGATGGAAAACGATTGTAAATCACAATGCTTCTGTGAAGCGTTTGATTGCCGATCGTGTAGTGTGGAGTTGGGGATGGAGGGGAGGGAGTAAAACAAAAATACGAGTGAGAGATATTGAACAATTCTACTTTTTTTTTTTTTTTATGTGTTCTGCAATCTAAGTAAATAAGTTTAAAAAGAACATTGAGATTTATGTTACAGATGGAGAAAGTTTTGAAATCACAAGAATTTCGTGCGGGTGGGGAGGGGGGGGGGTCACAAAAAATTACATGAGTGAGAGATATTGAGCAATTTTACTTTTTATAGGTTCTAGAATATAATAAAGCATGCTTTTAATGAATATTGACATTTATGCTGCGGATGAAGGAATATTAAAAATTACAACGCTTTTGTGAAACGTTGGATCACTGATCGTTATTGGGAGGGGGGGGAGACTAAAACAAATATGAGTGAGATATTGAACAATTCTACTTCTTTATAGGTTCTGGAATCTAATTAAGTAAGTTTAAAAAGAATACTGACATTTATGTTGCTGATGGGGAAAAAATTTGATATCGCAAAGATTCCGCGATGATCTGCTTGATCGCTGATCTTTAACAGGTGTAAGGGGGGGGGGAGGGGTGTCACAAAAAATTACTTGAGTGAGAGATATTAAACAGTTCTACCTCTTTATAGGTTCTAGAATTCAATAAAGCGTGTTTAAAATGAATATTGACAATCATGCTGTGGATGAAAAAAGATTGAAAATCGCTATCTCTGCCAAAATCTAGAGATTTGGGAATTTCTGCATAATGCTGATTTGGAAAATAATCTGCAGACTTAAAAAAAAATCTGCGACGCACGTCGCGCGTCTCGCATTTTCTGCTATGGGGGCTGCGAGAAACAATGCATGATACATAGAAAAAATTAACTCCGATAAAACTGAGAAAGGGCTTGCTGATTTTGGCAATCCTGAACTATTTTCTGTCAAATTTGATCGCTAATCTCGTGATGTCACTAAATTCATCACCAATGACAAAACTTGTCGCAGAGTGAATGCTTTAGTGGCAAAGTTGGCAACCTGGCATTAATTTTGGTGAAAAATAGTGGCTTAATATTGCTGAAATTTGGAAGCTGGCATGATCTACTGTTTTCTTGCGCAGAACTAACTTCATCAAAAGTTCTACAAATCACTAATGAGAATATAAAAAGGAAAGAGTCATTACTATAATTATTGTTGACAAGAGCCTATTTCTTTACGTATTACTTTATACACGGTACTACAGTTAAAAGGGAAATAGATGGCAGATTTCTTCACTTCCACAGACATGGGCATTAGCGGCAAATTTTGCGACTTGACGAAAGATTTGGAAATTTGGCACCCAATTTAGGTGAAAAGTTATAATTTAGGGTAGCCAAAGTTTAGAAGATCTAACTTCAATAGAAACCGATTTGTAAAATTTTCCAGGTTAATTCATTACATAGTTTCTAGAGTAGAACTATCTCGAGAATTCTATAAATCACTTGCAAGACTGGATGAGTTCAGTTTCTGTTTGGACTGCAAGCTGAGTGTACATCTCTAAAAACTTTAAGCATTTGGTCATTGTTCTGAATTAGTAAAATTCCTGTTCTGTGGTGTATGCTTTTCATGAGTACGAAAAACTGGTTTATTCGATTGCTTCAAGAATAATCATTGATTATTGACTTTTATTCAGCTGTTTCCAGAATATTCATTAAATAAAATGCATTCATCTAGAACCTACAAGTCTTTACGAATTACTTTCTACGTGCAAGAATGTCAACAAATTTTATAACTAACAATATTCACGCTAATATTAATTTCTGTTAAAATCTGTATGACGGAAAGTTATGCATAATTGCAAAAAAATTTGTATTTTTGGTATCGTGGATATAATATTCGTGGATATTCCAAAAGGGAAAGGCGCACAGAAACAGCAAAATGAGAGATGCACAACAACTGTTGTAACAAACTTAGATGTGAAATTGCAACATTCTACGTCTAATTGTTTTTGAGTTATACGAGATACACACACACAGACGTCACAAAAAATCGCATAAATTCGTAGATATCACAAAAGCGGGAGTTCATGTCAAGACCAAAATTGATAAATAACAATTCCAAATATAAATTTGCAACTCTCTATGACCATTCGTTTATGAGCTATTCGATACACAAAATCCGTTCCGCAAATTGGCTTCACAATACTTTCTTATGCTTTGAATAAAGAAGTAATAAGTATAGTAAAAGTATAGACATTTTATTTCATCGTAATATTTATAATTATACATGTTAGGAGGTAGGGGTGGCTTTAGTTGTCATAGTACTTTGATAGGGACTTGATGAGCCTTGTGAATGATAGCTCCTAACTCAATTATTAACTAGTTATTTTGCATTCTTTTTGCCCATTTATTTTTAGTGCACTGGATTGTTTTATAACATTATGGCCTTATTTTTACATACTTATTTTAATATTTTAATAGTCGTACTTTTAATAGTCACGACGGCGCCCTGAGCGAATTTTTTTTTTTTTTTTTTGCTTCCTTATGAATCATAATTTCTAAAGAGCCTTCTGAAGTTTAATGAAATATACTATGTATTTTCCAACCATTTACTTTTTAAAAACCTTGGCTGAAAGTCAGGGACCACTTGTAAATGACTCTTCTTCGATTGTGAGAACATTGGATATTTTACCACACTCACTAACCTTTAAAGAATATTGTTAGTCTTGGAGAACACTCTATCCACAATGCTTTTCCTTGTAAATGAATTCTGTTATCTATTAATCTTGTTTCTACTTTTTATTTTCTTTGTTCAAATGCCCTGACTAAAAGAATTTGACTTTTTTATTCTTTTTCTTTACTTCTTCCTTTTTTTTTTTTTTTTTTTAAACTTTGAAAATTTTTTTTTTTTTTTTTTTTAATGTGTAAGTAGGCAACAAACCAGCCTTTTTCGGCGCCCTTCTCCATCTGGCGCCCGGGGCAAATGCCCCGCTCGCCCCCCTCTAGTTTCGGCCCTGATACTAACAATATCTTATTAAAAACAACTATATTTTTAACTTAACTAAGTTTAACATATACTATATTAAGCATAGTTATAAATAAATTTCGTAATAATATATAAAAGTGTCACAGCATATTTTGAATGAACATAGAAATAATTCATAATAAAATTTTTAAAAGCCTAAAGTTTCATTTTTTATATTAATCAAAATGTAGTAACAATATGTTTTTCAAATAACATCAATCTATTTATTTTTCAAAAAATCTTTATAAACTATATTTTGTTAAACTATGTTTTTATATGACAATTAAATTATAAATATAGGTTTTTGACATTTTTGGCATGACTGTTTTAACCATGGTTTAAACCGTCAAAAACTGTCACGTGTCAAAAACCTGCCAACCCTGAACTCATGCAAACTAATTTAAAGAAAAAGTTGAGCGTAATCACGACATTCTTTAAAAAGAAAGACAAAATTAATCTCTTTTTTATAGCATTGTTTATAGACAATAGTTATTTCTAATCAATACAATCTTAAAAATTATTAGTGATTTCAGTGATTGATATCAGGTTTTCAGTGATTGTTAAGAGAAACTGTTCCTTAATGGTAGGGTGGGCTTGATTTTGTTCGATCTAAAAAACCTTGGGGTTTTTTTTCAATAAAACCTATTTGAAAACATCTGGGGGGGGGGGGAGTGGAATTAAAATTGCACTTTTTTATAGCTTATATAAAAACATATTAAGTGCACAACAAATAAAATATACACTGTTATAACATGGATGGGGAATTTTCAAAAATATTGTAGGTGCTCAAATAGCTTTATAGAACCAAAAAAAAAAACCCTCCATAAAAAAATATTTATAGTTATCACATTAAAACATAACAAAAAATTATATGTAAACAAATAAAAGCAAGAAAAAACACGATCATGTGTCAATATAAAGAAAATTGTGAGACCTAACAAATGTAAAATATAAATAAATAAAAATCAAATTTTAGAAATTATCTGAAAATTTTTAACAGTGAAATATTAAATAATAAGTAGGATGATAATAGTTAAAAACTGTTGTTGGAAATCTATTTAATATAGGGGAAAAAAATTAAAAGATAAAAGAAGATATTTCTCAAACACTTCAAAAGAGCTGAAAAAAAAAACAAAAATAAATAAATAAAAATAAAAACTAATAAATTCCAAATAAACCCACAGGGCTGGGCTTTTTCGACAGAGTTTTTTTTTCAACCCTGCCTAATGGAAATTTTGGGATTTATTTTATAACTTACTCATTTTTAGATTTACAAAAACTTTACTATGTATTTTAATGATTATGATTGTAAACGAATTTGCTTGCTAGCGTTTTCTTTTTGTGAATTTCAGGATTTTTAAATGAGTCATAATTAGCCCATTTCATTGCACTTGTATGTTTATACAACTCTGACAGGAATTTGTGAAAATGATTTCTGATGTAATATAAAATTTTCTGACTCCTATTGGAAATGTATACTGAATAAAATTCTCTGTTCTAGACCTCTCCAGATTCCGAAGCATCATTGACGGTTTCAAAAATGGCCGAAATTCTATGTTTTCCATTCGCACAGACGACTCCTCTGCAACACAGTATTTTCAGGTAATTTCACATTTTATGATACATACAGTGTACTTTCACCTCATCTCTTATTAATTAAATGTTTTACAATTCATGCCATATATGTATGTTGACATTCACAAAACTTAAAATTAAATTTGAATGATTGAAGAACATTTTCAGTCAAGTCATTTTAAGTAATTATCTGTCATAGTTCAGCAATAAATAATTACAAGATAAAAACAACTTTTTACGTACCATTTAAAAAAAAATTTCTGTTGAATCATATAAACACTACCGAAGGCAGAGCAAACCTGGAACAATTGGCTAAAAGTATTAAAAAAATTAATTGCTATCGTGTTTTCAGCTATTATAAAAGTTTCAAATGGCTGGGAAGTTAGTTAAAAATTGATTTCAAGCTTTGTACTGGTAACGCTGCCGAAGGCAGCAGGGTCCCGAAGCAGTTGGTTAAAAATATTTAAAAAATACATTTTCACCATGTTCTGAACTATTCTGAAAGTTTCAAATGTCTAGCTAGTCAGGAAGTTAGTTAAATAAATTTTCTGTTGAACCATAAAAATGCTGTCGAAGGCAGTAGGAACCTGAAACAGTTGACTAAAAGTATTAAAAAATGTATTGTCACAGTGTTCTGGGCTATCCTGAAAGTTTCAAATGTCTAGCTAGTCAGGAAGTTAGTGAAAAATCGATTGCAAGCTTTGTACTGGTAACACTGCCGAAGGCAGCAGGAACCCGAAACAGTTGGTTAAAAATATTTTAAAAATGCAATTTCACCATGTTCTGAACTATTCTGAAAGTTTCAAATGTCTAGCTTGTCGGGAAGTTAGTTAAATAAATTTTCTGTCGAATCATATAAACGCTGCCAACGGCAGTAGGGACTTGAAACATTTGACTAAAAGTATTAAAAAAATGTATTGTCACCGTGTTCTGAGCTACTGTGAAAGTTTCAAATGTCTAGCTAGTCGGGCAGTTAGTTAAAAATCGTTTGCAAGATTTGTACTGGACAAACAAACAAGAATTGAAGTTAATAAAAACATGGTAAAATTCACTGAAACCTCTGTAAAAGTCCATCTCTATCAAAGGGGTTACATCTTATGAGGACCAATTTTTTCCCGCTCCAAAAATGTCTCTATTGGATTTAATACTGTTTCACCTCGATTGAAAGCCCATGTGAAAATGCGTAGCTCTCTTAAGGGTCACATTTTGTGAGATTGTTTAACCTTCGATGTAAACTAACCACTTTTCGTTTATAATTCCTTTCAAAGAAACATAACTCTCCATTTGTGAAATTATAGCACATAATTCCTATGAATATGTCGGTAGAGAAGAGAAGTGTTTAATATATACTTGTACAGCATTAACTTTATACCTATTAGAAGGGATTTTGCTATAGTTAGTTATTATTTATTCAATTGACGTGGGTTTACAATAAACAGTTGTGTTTATGCTATTATTATATTGTTTTATTTGAACATCTAAGTAGTTTATTTCATTGTTACTTTCGGGTTTGCATGTGAATTTCATATTATGATCTAGTTGATTTAGTATTTTCAGGATTTCATTAGCGTTTTTGTTTATAATTGACGTATTCGCACAACTGTTTACCGTAAACCCATGTCAATCGAAGAAATAATAAGTAACTACAGCAAAACCCCTTACAGGTATAAAGTTAACACAATACAAGTATATATAATCGTGCAATCCAGGGTTGGCTTTTTGACGTGACATGTGTCAAAAACTGGTTTAAACTGTCAAAAACTGGTTTAAACCGTCGAAAACCATATCTGAAAAATCTAAACTATAATGTTAAATGATTTTATGCATATTTTTAAGTTACAATATACTAAGTACATAAATTAACATTCATTATTTGTATATCTATATCTATATATCCATATATATATATATATATATATATATATATATATATATATAATAGTGTTAATGCCAATTTGAGACAATTTTTTTTTTTTTTTTTTTTTTTTTTTTTTTTTAAATCTTATTGGTCATTGGGGTTTCAGTGATCTTGTATCTGTTGCTTGGCTTCTACTATGCTTAATAGATCATCTTTATTATATATATATATTTTTTTTTTCAAGAAAAAAAAAAAAGGTTAGGAAACATATCAATGCATTATCTTAAGCAGGGTTTAAACTGCCATTAGTTTTTTTAGCATTTTGCTAAAAGATATCATATTTTGCTAAAACAAGTCGGTCAGAATTTCACTAAAAAGCTAAAACTGGATAACTGTATAAAATATCTCTATATTATAGATTTTAGATAGATATTATAGATACGATATTATAGACTTCAGATTTTTTTTTTTTTTTTGTAATATTTGCAGGCAAAAACTACGAAAGGACTGAAATTTTTGGGAATCCTTATTTATATAGTAATTTGGATTTATTTTTAATTTTCAATGATCGAATTTAAATGCAAAAATATTTAAAAGTATGTTAGAATTCAGAATTTGCTTCATAGAAGCATTTTTAGCACTAATATTTCACGATTATCTACCACTACACTTTACTTGATTTTTAAATTGCTTTTTCATTTTACACATATGATATGAATGCCTCTTTTTCTATAGATAAAATCAAAACATAGTTTCCCTGATTCATATTTTTAAAGTCACAAATAAAAAATCATCAATGAACAAAAGGAATAGAAAACAAAACTGAGGATAACAAAGCTAAGTAAAAAAAAATCAATGGTGTCCAAAGAATTAACTTTCGAAAAAGCTAAAATAGTGCTTCCCTATTTTCGCTAAAATGCTAAAGTAATTTTTTTGCCAGGTAAAACCGTGATCTTAAGGAAAGAGTGAACATTATAAATCTTTTTCGTAAATTGTCTTAAAGCTATAAAAATTTCCATATGTAGGTGGTAAATTATAATAATACAATTAAGTATATTAAAAATTCTTTAAAACTAATTTGAATATATATCCCTATATATTAAAAAAAAAGTAACTGTCGCTGGCATCAATTTTTTTTGTCTGCGACAGCAACTTCTCGCGGAGGGCAGGGTTCTCCGCATCATGAGATATATCAGTGTATTCCGACTGCTTTAAGGAAGGCATTTCAGCTGCTTAGAAATTTCTATCATTTTAATTAACTAAGTTATTAAGTAAAAACGCTGGTTTATAAAGGTACTTTATTTGCCACCGGAGGGAAAAGTTTCTCTTATGACGTTTTTTTCTGTGTCTCTGTCGTCACTTTCCTCAGGAAAATTAAAATGTGATCTATGGTGTAAATAAGAAAAATTATATAATTGGCATCTTTGAGATGCTCGAGAGAAGAAAAAAATATTTAGAATAGCAAAACATTTGAAAATAACCAATATTTTTAAAATATTACGTAAAAATTTAATAAAGATGAAACGAAAATTAGTTTATATTTTTATTTTAGCTTATATTATGGTATAACTTCAGTATATCTCCACAGCTGAACGATAATGATGTCGTTCTGGACTGTTTGCGATATAATATGGCAGCCTATATGTTGTTTATTTTGAATTTATGATTTTATGTTTTATGATTTAGATTATAATTTTATCATTTATGATTTAGATTATGATTTTTAGATTTATGATTTAACCATAATCGCCAACAAAAAATCGCCAAATATCGTAGTGGGGATATACTGAAGTTGTTCCTTTATTTTAACGTTAGGCGAAAAAGATTTAGTAATGAATACCATGATTATGTTACAAATTATTAGTATAGAGTTAGAGATTAAGCGCAGACATTTTTAAAATGGAATTTATGAGATAAAAATTTATATTAGTTTATATAAAGATTTAGTTTTTTAACTCAAAACATATTTAATAGGATAGGTCTTTACTATGACCAATTTAGCGATTTTTAAAATTTAGAAATAAAGCTCGTATGTTTTTCGCCAAGGAATTCATTTACGCAACCACAATAGCCATTTAAACTCTAGCCATGCCTTCCTATAGAGATAAATTATAAAATGGTGCAATAATAATGATGATAATAATAAAATCCACAACCTATTTTTGTTTTTTAAGCATTGAAATAAAAATTGGCAGAAAACAGAATTTAATACAACAAGACATTTTTTTAAAAAATATATAAAGGAATGTAGTAATTGCATTGCTAAAATATTGTAGTTACAGCTAATACGTAGTTACAGCTATTGTAGTTACAGCTATATATAAGTTACAGCCTCATTGGCTGATTTTAAATTTTTCATTTATATTGACGATGACTTAAATTATAGCAATTATGCATGTCAAGATTTTCGCGAGAAACGTCTAAGCTACTTCGGTGCCAAATTTAAAATTTCGCCAAGAGTTTAAACTGTACCATTGATTTAGAACGACCTTTTTCAATTTTATTTTAAATATTTTTCAACTTAATTCACGAGGGAAAAAAAGAAGAAAATTTTTTATTTGGTCTAAATGTACAAAATATCTCCAGGTAAAATATCCGTTTTTCGTTCTGTTCATTATTAGAAAGAAAATGGCTGAAGTAGTTTTTTCTGTACCATTGATGTCTTTATAAATTAAATTAAATTAAATTATCCAGTATCATTAAATTTCCTTCTCCACGCTCATTTTTTATTTTATAAATTTAATATTACATAATATATATGTAAAAAAAAATCAAGGTGTAATCAGTACATATCCAGAAGATGCAGCCAACAAATATTCAGACCAAAATCAACACAAGTTCAGGAGATATCACCAACAACTATTAAGATGTCATGATCAATATATATCCAGTAGATATCGCCAACAATAATACTTATTCAGCAAATATCGCCAACAAGTATTCAGGAGCCATCATCAACACTTATTCAGAAAATATTGTCAACAAATATTCAAAAGCCATCCAATTTATAAAAGGTGATGGTCCATCTCGAATACTTGAAACCGGCAATTCGTTTTTACAATACAATCAAGGATGAATTTTTCACTTATCAGTAAATTTCGAAAAATGTGATTTTTTTTTTCCCGATTTGAAGTATTGATATAACTTTAGTATATCCCTACAGCTGAATTTGGCGATTTTTCTTTGGCATCGTTTTGAATGATAACAATGTCGTTCTGGACTGTTTGGGCAGCTTATATGTTGTTTATTTTGGATTTATGATTTTATGTTTTATAATTTATGATTTAGATTATGATTGTATCATTTATGATTTAGCCATAATTGCCAACAAAAAATCGCCAAATATTGTTGTGGGGATATACTAAAGTTGTTCCTTAGTATTTAATTCAGTTTAAGAAATGAAATTGTAAAATCAGAAATTGACAGTTATCTTGGCAAATTCATGGTGTAATACAATAAGTGGCGACAATGCAAAATCACTATCTGAAAGAAATTGTCCTGTCGTACTACTACTAATAATGAAATTTTTAAAATAATTGCAATAATCGCATAAGATATTTATCTTCAACCTGACTAAATCATATTCTAGAAAAAATGCACTTTAAAAAGTTGCATCTTTAGTGTTGGAAACACCATTTTAAACCTTGCTGTACGCTGGAAATAAATGCAGAATATTACATATTGTCCTAAATTAACTAGAAAAATTCAATAGTAAAAAAAAATATAGGCATTAGAAAAAATAAATTCATAATTTCTTTAATCAAGCAATAACACCCACAAAATTCATCGTCAAACTGACAAAAATTTAACAAGTCGATCATATACTAAAGTTGTAACGCTAAATGATTTAGATGTCAAGAATTTCTCTCTGTTCTAAATAATTAGTGCTATGGATCTTTATTTTATGTTCTCTCTCAAAATAATGGCAAATTGTTATTAAATTGTCGAACATTATAACAGATTTTTGACATATTATAAACGATATAATATTAAATATTGTGTATTTCAATGCGATACCAAATATGGTGGATTTCTATAATATTGTTCAACTCTCTTGTGTTATGTATTATTAATATTCCAATTCAATGAAAGGCAAAGTTGCGAACAGTCGGGTAGAATCCCGCAGGGATTAATGAGCAAAGCGAGTCGGGGGGAGGCAAAGCCTTCCTCGGGGGTTGGTGAGTGGAGCGAGCAGGGGGCAGAGCCCCCTAATATTAAAAAAAAAATCAAAATTAAAAATTGTTTAAAATTTTTAAATTTTTCCTGCTAATTATTATTTAATTTTTCCTCTTCGCTTTAGCATTATTATGGTTTTAAAAAATATATTAAATGTATTATTAGGTTATTACTTTGTGAATTCAGTATGTTCATTTTTAAAATTATGTTAAGTGCTGAAATTTCAATGAAAATTTTTAGCATTCAAACATAATATTTAAAAAACAAAAAATAATGCTGACTCTAGAATAAAAGAGCCCCCAGGGGGAATTCAATAAAAAGAGCAAACTATTTTCAAAAAGGGTATTATTTGCATAATTTGCAGTCTTCTATGTTGTGATTTTTGCATGTGACAAAAGTAAATTACTAATTTTACATGCATATATGTAGGCTATATGAATTTGTTCTTCCAAGAATACTGTAAAACTATTGCTAGAAGGTTACATATCAGGAAGAAAAGTATTTAAAGGCTTCTAACATTAAAAATATTAGAAAGATCACTTGGTACTAATATGTTTTTAAAAGGGCCGTAGAGTTAGCACTAAAAAATCTGGAGTGACTTCACTTGAAATTTTAATGTATTTAATATTATATTTCAATGCATATAAATGCAGATTTCCATACCTTTAAGGCAGTAATTTACAAAAGAGATCTGTCCACCATTCCTTTCATTAAAAATAATTAATTTAAAATTGCATTATGTAATTCATATTAAAATTTAGTTCAACTAGTCATGCAATACAGTACCTGAAATTTTTAATCATGCAACATTATAACTCAAAATGAAAGAACATGATGCAATATTTAATAGCACAATAATTTCATTCATTGGAGTAAAATACTTATGTCACCTTTTAATTATCAATCAGCATATATTTAGTAGAGCTTATTTTTTAAAAAACAAGACTGTAAAATTTTTATAACTTAAAATGCAATGAGTAGTTTACCTTAGAATATACAAATTCCTATGTTTGAATTTTTGTTTTTTGTAAAGATATAAATATAAATTTTTTGTACTTAAATAGAAATCATTAGCATTTATAGGAAACAGATAATACACTTCAAAGAACTATTTTTAACCATGAGAGACATATAAATTAAACACTCTTTTGTAAAATTACAATTTTTTATTTCTCTAAATAGGACTACTTCATTGTTAAAATATATCAAGAAGTGTAAAATGTGAGGTTTTTGACATGACAGTTTAAACTGTCATGTGTCAAAAACCTGCCAACCCTCTGCAATACTAATTTGTAACAACCCCACAGATCTAAAAAAGGAAATAAACTACATTAAAAATAATTATAAGATAAAAAAACTTTTTATAAACCATGTTTTTAAATTTTCTGTTGAATCATAGCTATAGAACTGACTACACTAGCACTTTATGAATGCGTATTGTTACGAAATTGTAAATAATTCTATTTATTTTTGTATACATTCTTTTAAAGAGGATTAGTAAATTGATAAAATGTCAATTTTCTGCATTTCCAGCTTTTTTTTCGTGTTAAAATAGCTTAATTTTCCCTTTAAACCGCATTAAAAAGCTCCAATAGGCAAGTAATGGATTTGGCGCCAAATTTGGTGAGTTTTTTTCCCTTGGTGACTTTTGGCAAGAAAATGCTTATTGTCGATATACCAAAGATGGACGCTCTAGTGTGAATGGTTAAGGAGTTATGAGAAATTTCCCGAACACTCTGGGTTCGGCAGAGATGTATAAAAGGAGCTCCAGTGCTGAAATCTTTAAATTGATAATGACTTCGATTGAGATACATAATTTAACTTTTTATGTTTTTTTTAAGGTTCACGTTTAATGAAATGTATATATTTTTATGTCAAAAGGAAATGAACTCGTAATTTTTTTTTTGGCAACAATTAAGTTATAGATAATATTTTAATGGGTATTTTTATTGCTATTAGGAGCTTATTATTTTCATATTTTAATTAAATAAAAGAAAACTATTCGAAAATCTGACTTCGAAGTATCGTGTTGTCACCGGGTTCTGAGCTACTGTGAAAGTTTCAAATCTCTAGCTAGTAGGGAAGTTAGTTAAAAATAGATTGCAAGATTTGCACCGAACAAACTATGTAAAATATAACTATAAAAGCATAAGAACATAAGAACCTTGTCGAAAAACTGTACATCGTCAAACCCCCTCCCAAAAAATTTGTTTTCCATTCCATTTCATCAAGGAGCCTCTATCAAAATAAAAAATGCCACTAAAAACACAAATACTCCCATAAAACCAAACCCTAATATTGCCAAATAATCTAATAAACCAATTAATCCTAAATGACAAAGATTACATCCCCCATCTAGAAACTGCAGGAATTTATCATATACCTTTTAATTATCCAGATAACGAAACAGGTTGTTACATTGGCGTCACTAAAAGAAAAATATCTACTAGAATAAAAGAGTATAATAATGGCATTAAATACGGAAAAATAACCACAGCCCTCACTAAAGTTAATCAAGAAAACAATAATAATATAAATTTTAATAAAACTCGAAAAATCGCTAACTATAATGACCTGGATTATGCCTTTTACCGTGAAACCATAGAAATAATAAAAGACCAATCAGCTTGCTGCAATGGCCACAAGTCGCGCACAGATTTGGATCTATCATGGCGCCACCTTCTAAAAGAACAACAAAGAAGAAAGCTTTAGTTTCAACTGCGCAAACCACATTATTGTCGCCGATAAAAGGGCAGATCTGCCCAGAAAGCTGCTCGACCAAGTAACAACGGATCTTTGTAAGGTACTATATTATATTAGTAAACTTAATAATTAAATATTCATTGCTTGTTTTTTGTATATTTGCATGTTTTTGATGCTTCCTGATTACCAAAGTCAAGTTTTTTAACGTTTGATCTTTGTCTGTGTCTCTTAGAGTAACTTAAAAACGAGTAATTTTAGGAGATCCAAATGTTGTATTTTGAAGTTAATACAAGTTTCTGGTTGGAAAAGTTTGATCAAGATTGATAAGTTTCAAGGAAGGTTGAGTGTGAAAGTTATCTGAATAATTTTAAGTGAACTTTCAATAACAGATTTAAATTCTATATAAATGTAAGTGCAGTAAAGAAACGGGGTGTAGCCCCCCCCCCCCCCCATACAGAACTAATTATCATATAAAACTCTTCCGAAGCCTAATTTGAATTGTTTTAACATACATCAGTACTTGTTATATTACCTCTTAATCTCAAACCTGTATTTATAGTATTAAATTTCATGGTAAGAGAAAGTCATGTGAGTGATGCACCAGATTTTTCAGATATCATTTCATGTATAATTGTTGTTTTCCAGTCAACAATTGAGTTTGCCATGTTCTGGTGAAAGTATCTCAAAAATAGCTCTAATAATTTTCTTGAAAATTGCTATTAAAAATCCCTTTGCTTCAAATTATTGTTAATTTTTCATGGTTATTATCGGAAAATTAACAATCATCCTGATTAGGTAGGACAGTTTTAGATGTCTGAGATTAGTGTCTCAAAAAAGGTTACAGATTTTTTTTTTTTTTTTATCTTGCTATGTAAAGTCTTATGGTTCGTACACTTTTAAAAATCCTTGAAAAGTGCTTGAAAAAAAAAGTTTCATTTTCAAGTGCTTGAAAATTGCTGTAATATCTTAAAAAGTACTTGAATTTCAATTAAAAAAAATAATAAAATAAATAAAAATAAAAAAACCTATTCTACTGCTTTTTTTTCCCCACTGTTCTGTTCAAAAGAGATATTACAGATAGAATTAGGAAACCTTTGTTTAAGGCGATTTGGCATTATTAAACATTTTTTTGAACTCATCTAAAATACTGCTTGAAAAGTCCTTTACTCCTAAGGTCCTAAGTGTCTGTTTTACATGCCTTCTTTACACTTGTATCAGTTTTCTTTTACATGAAAGGCGTCTAATTTCTTAGGTCAATTTTATATCCGCAAGAATTGCTTAAATATATATATGGAAATGATAGATATTTAAATCCATGACCACTGTTTGGTTCGGAGTGTCTACTATTTAATACATTAACCCTTTAACGTTCACTACTTAATTTATTTTAAAAATTACTAAACTCATTTTAAAAATGGTTTTTAGACACATAGCTGATCATAAATATTTAAAAAATAAAAAATTAGCATTGTTCCTTTTTGAGAAATTTTTGGTTTGAAACATCTATAAGTTAACCTTATTAAATTCAAATAATATTTAATTGAATGAATAAAACACTGTGTAAGTAAACATTATCAACTACAAAAACTTGTAAAAGTTGTTTCAGGTGAAATAAGAGTCCAACTTTTCATTACCGTAAAATCCCGATAAAAGCCCCCCGTTTTTCAAAAGCAAAACCAGTAAAAAATAGGGAGGGGCTTATAATCAAGATTATTAGAATTTTTCTATGTTGTGGTGCTGCCATCTATCTCCAGAGAATGAAACTAATGTTTATTATCTAAGCCAGAACTGGATGTAACTTACAGAAATAAATTTTAATATAGGAATTGAAAATTATTTTATTATTAATTTAAATTAATTTTTTCTCGTAGTTTTAATAGTAAAGATGAATAAAAGAAATTAGACTGATTTTGCAGTTGTTATTTAAATCTTCAAGTTCATCAAAAATTAATTAATTTAGAGTATATAAATTAATGAGTATATATTTAGATAAATATGAAATGCATAAAGCTCATTTCATATATTGTTGTTAAACATAACATTTTATAAAAATCTGGTGTGAAACAACCACACGACTTCCATTACCCGCTATTACATGTATTATATGCATTTTTCAGAGATAATGTGATCAGAAAACATAAACGTGACCAAAAAAAAAAAAATCGTTAGAGCCGTTTTTGAGATACCAACTTTCACAAAAAATCAATTATTGACCGGAAAACAATAATTACATACAAAAGCATATTTAAAAGTGAGTTAAAATGGCGAGTTTGAAAAAAATCCGTACAACCGTTTTTAAAGGAACGCCCTTGGGAGGCCTGAAATTGAGCTATTTATACAGGATGCCTATCAATTTTCATGAACTAACCAACTATATCATTCAAAAGGATATCTGATAGAGTGTTTATATAGCAAATTTGAAGAAAATCGTTAGAGCCGTTTTTGAGATACGGACTTACGGTCCCACTTCCGGTTTCCGATGTCCCATTTCCGGTTAAACTCAATTATTGACAGGAAAACAATAATTGCATACAAAAGCATATTTAAAATTGAGCTAAAATGGCGAGTTTGAAAAAAATCCGTACAACCGTTTTTAAAGGAACGCCCTTCGGAGGCCTGAAATTGAGCTATTTATACAGGACGCCTATCAATTTTCTTGAACTAACCAACTATATCATTCGAAAGGACATCTAATAGAGTGTTTATATAGCAAGTTTGAAGAAAATCGTTAGAGCCGTTTTTGAGATACGGACTTACGGTCCAACTTCCGGTTTCCGATGTCCCACTTCCGGTTTTTCAATTTCCCCCAAAATTTGGAAATTTCATCTGTAGGCCACACGTATTTGAATTCTAAAGTTTCGTAGCTCTATCTTTATTAGTTTCTGAGCTATAATAGCCAGAAGATTCTCCACATACATACATACATACACACACACACACACACATACATACACACTGACCAATTGCCAAAAACCACTTTTTTGGACTCAGGGGACCTTAAAACGTGTAAATCAGGTGAAAACCCGATATCGAATTTTCAGACCGAATACAATACTTCCATTACGGTAGTAGGGTAATGGAAGTAAAAATATGACATCAATTTCTTAAGAATTAAAAGTAAAGCTAGTAGTTTTTTAAAAATGCGACCTTTGTTAAATAAATAAAAGAACTCTGTTATTTAGTATATGAAATGTATATAAAGAAAAATTTACTCACATATTCAATTATTATTTTAATGAATACTGAAGAAACCTACAAGTACATTTTCTGAAATTAAGATTGGTGCTGCCATCTATCAGAAAATAGGATTTCAATTTCAAGCTATAATTATTTTATAGTTCTCATTCCCACATCATTGTTATTTTATTAAAACAGAAGAGAGGAATTAGTAATTTTGCCGTAAAAAAATTATTTTAAACAATGAATTTATTTAAAATCATTAAAAATACATAAGATTTCAGAATTTTTTTTTTTTTTTTTCTCAAAATGAAAAATTAGAGGGAGAAGGTTTATTTTTAGGATTATGGAAAAAATCCAAAGTTGCCTAAAAGTAGGGAGGGGGCTTATTTTTAAAGGGGGGCTTATAATCGGGATTTTACGGTAAATGAAAAAAAAAACTAGGCATGAGTGCATCCTCAAACCATTTGCACTCGCACACACGAAGAAACTTCAAGGGACTTACATATTTAGCTTCCTTTGAAGCATTATTTATTAAAATTTGGAATAGTGATGCTATCTACCGAACAGAAAAGAAACAAAAGTTTAAAACCTGGGGGGAAACGTTAAAAAACTGCTGTATAAAAATTGTTAAATGATGTCAAATAAACCAGTGAACATTAAAGGGTTAAAGGCAATTAAATTTAAGTGCCTTTCATGCTGAGTATAGGTACTGTACGGCTGAGATAAGAACAACCCTGGAGCTGACTTAGTCACTGTCCAGTTGCCAGGGTAACTGATCAGTCGACTTAATTTGAGGGATGTTCAGTATTCTTTTCGCTCCAACACTGGAATTTCTCGCCATATTCCTCTCGTTCAGTCGTTCCGTTTTCATTCTATTCTGTATAAGCTCTTTTTCTTAATATATAATATAGTTTAATGGAATTGTATTGAAGTCAGTCAGTATTATTCTTGTTTTCCTAACTATATCAGGTTAAAAGTTTGTGATGCCGCTACTTTATGGCTATAAGAATTTGAAATAGGAGTCTTAAAAATAATGATATCAAATTTTAAGCGACGCTTTGCAATTAGTTAAAATATACATAGATTTTCTTATTTGATCATTTACTTTTTACTTTTATTTATATTTATAACGCAAACGTAATATTTTTAGCTTCAAGATCAGACAGATGTATAAAATACACTCACTGATGCTTTTTCATTCGCATTTCAAATTCAAAATGACAGTTTTAAAAGGAATGATATAAAAATTCCAGTGGCACCCTTTGTTATTTTAAAAGATTTGTTTTTAGATTCCATTAAAATTACTTTTGTTTTGTCTAATAAAAAGTATATTTACACATTGAAACATTGCTTTTAATTTTCAAATATACTGTCAAATAATTATGCTTTCACTGAGTTTGCATTATAAATTAAAATTATTTATTTCAATAAATTGATTTATCTTTTGCATCACGCCATCCAAAACATTGTATCATAGTATCCAACTGACAAGGAGAGGTAACGACATGGAAAATTCAGATCGGGACGAAATTGCGCAGGATTGTAGTATACTATGAGGGTAACAACATATTAAAGCAGTAGGACCCACTATCCACAAAATTTCGAGAAAAGAACATTTAAAGTTTCAGTAATCTTTAAATACAAGTTATTTCGCAAGCGATGCGCGTCAGTGGTGTGATCCTAGAGCGCAAGTCTCTGAACCAGATGACTTGGGTTCGAGGATACCTGCGGGACTACCTTTTTTTTTTTTTCTTCTTCTTTAACTTTTCATGTAATCTTAACTTTTTATTTATTTTACTTTATTTTACAATTCAATACAAAATTCGAAAATTTTAATAAAATATTATTTAATTTTCTGGAGTATAAAATAACTTTTTCTATTTTTAATATTTATAACTTTAAAAATACAATAATTTTATATAACTTAAAAAATTAATTTTATTTTAACTGTAAAATAAGGTAAAACTAAAGAAACTGTTTTTAATTATTTATCTAAATATTTTATTTTATTTTAGGTATATTTAATTTTATTTTTTAAATTACAAAAAAAAAAAAAAAAAAAAAAAAGAGAAATAATGATTTTAATTGCATATATAATTACTATCCAAATTAAATAATTACTTCTCCAATTAATAGTTTCTTAAAAATTATAGTATAGGGTTGCGCCGCTATTAAATTATCACAGGTAAAGAAATGTTATCTTTAAATGTAGATTTTAAATGTCAATGAACATCGTTTCTTTTTCGATAACGACTTCCTTTTTTTTTTTTTTTTTTTTTTTTTTAATCCTTCTGTGCACAAAATAAAATTCCATCTGCCCTTTATTATTAAGAAGCTAGAAGTGTTTACGTAATTTATACACATTCAAACCAAATCAGGAAGCTCAAACCAAGATTTAAGCACACCTGCTAACTATTTTACACTTTGTTTACAGCTTGCTTATTTTTTAATTATTTAAATATTTGTCTGTTTTTCTTTATGTTTCTTATTTAGGGTTTTGTAAAACTAAACTTTATTTTTTAAGTTATAGAAATTTATTGTATTTTTAAGTTACAAATATTAAAAATAGAATAAGTTATGTACTCAAGAAAATTAAATAATTTTTTATTAAAATTTTCAAATGTTGAATTGTAAAATAAAGTAAAATAAATAAAAAGTTAAGATTACATAAAAAGTTAAAGAAGAAGAAAAAAAAAAAAGTAGTCCCGCAGGTAGCCTCGAACCCAAGTCATCTGGTTGGGAGATTCACGCTCTAGGATCACACCACTGAGGCGCTTACTCGCTTGGGAAATAACTTGTATTTAAAGATTACTGAAACTTTAAATGCTTTTTTCTCGAAATTTTGAGGATAGTGGGTCCTACTGCTTTAATATGTTGTTACCCTCATAGTATACTACAATCCTGCGCAATTTCGTCTCGATCTGAATTTTCCATGTCGTGACCTCTCCTTGTGAGTGAAAATTTGTGCAGAGCTAGTGTGATGTAAAGAAAACATTTACAAAAATTTTACAGTAAACAAAAAACCCTCCTTTAATTTTAAATAATTATTTCTACATGTTTCTAAGCAATTAAAAGTTTTTTTTTTTTTTTTAAGAAAAATAAATATTGGATCGCATATGGTTTCAATTTAAAACCATATATGTATGTATATATAATAAAGATCTATTAAGCATAGGTAGAAGCCAAGCAACGGATACAAGATCACTGAAACACCAATGACCAATAAGATTTTAAAAAAATTTAAATGTTTTATATATATATATATATGTATAATTTTTTTTTTCCTTAAAAAAAATAATTATTATTATTTAGATAAGGCAGAAATAGTTATTTACAATTCAAGGAGGATTTTTTACTTTCTTCTATATGTAATATAGAGAAAGTATTGGATTCGCGAAAATTTTCGACCTCCGTTTTTTGACGGATCTACACGTTTTGGGATGTCCTGAACACAAATTGATAGTTTTTAGAAAATGTCTGTCTGTCTGTGTGTCTGTCTGTATCATTTTTTTGTGGACGCTGTATCTCACGAACCAATGAATGAAATTTAACCAAACTTGGTATTTAGTTGCACCCTGACATGAACTGGTGCTGATTAGATTTAGGGATCAATAGCTCAACAGGTGGCGTTGTGATCGCATTTTATGCAAATTTTTAACATGGCAGCATAGGACAAAATTCCGTATAAATGGGCATAATGAGAGTTATTTTAAAGGGGGGGGGGGGTAAATTTTCAAGATGGGTATCTTTCGAAAGATCTCGTCAATACCTTTAAAACGAATGGTTGAACTATAAATCTGTGACAATTTGAAACAAAGTTATCGATTTTTTAGTTCCCCATCATACTATACGTATGGGGAACTTAGGTAATCGTGAAAATTTTCGACCTCTGTTTTTTTTACTTTTCTACATGTTTTCAGGTGTGAGGAATCCGAAAATGACAAAATTTCTATGGTGTCTGTCTGTAGGGTGTCTGTCAGTGTGTCAGTCCGTTAGTGTGTTAGTCTGTTAGTTTGTTAGTCTGTTAACACAATATCTCACGAACAAATGATCGCAGAGAGGTCAGATTAGTTTTAAAATATTACTTTCGATACTGGCAAGAACCCTATTCATTTGCAACATTCGAATTTAAAAACTTCGCAAGTTATTAGAAATTTACGATTTTCTTAACATGGGAGAATAGGACAAAAATTCACTTAAACGTCAATTTTGAGAGATATTTTCATCGTAAAGATGTCAGACTACTTTTGAAATATTATTTAGGACACTGGCATGAATATTAATGACTATGAATTTTAAAATATAAAGATTTCGTAAGTTATTGGAAATTTACGAATTTCTTAACATGGCTGAATAGAGCAAAATTTCACATAAACGTCAATCTTGAGGAATATTTTCATCGCAAAGATGTCAAACCACTTTCGAAATATTATTTAGGATACTGGCATAAATATCATAGACTATGATTTTTCCAATTTAAAAAATTCGTAAGTTATTTGGAATTTACGATTTACTTAACATGTCAGAATAAGGCAAAATTGAGCATAAACTTCCATTTTGAGGATCCTAAATACATTAGACAACTTCAAAATTACGTTTATGATATTTGTTTGAACATGATTGAATACAAATATTCTGATAGGAAAATTTCGTAAATTATTCGTAATTTACGATTTTATCAACATAGCGAAATTGTAAATTTTTCATATAAATATGAATTTTTAGGATTATTGCATTGGAAATAGTAGCATGAAAACTAAATAACGGAATTAACCCCGATAAAATAAATGAATAGATTAGAATAAGATAAATATATCGAAATGAACGGTGGATAGCCTATTAGGCGGGGATTCCATTCTGTCACTGTATCAAGCTTTGGTCAAATTCATTTCTTTTAACATGATTATGATATGTCTCGCACTAGAAATTTCTGAGAACATAAATAGGATGGGAGCAGAGTCCACCTATGCCAACTAGCTCACTTTTAACAAAAAAAAACTTAGAAAAAAAAAATTTTTTTTTTTTTTTTTTTTTTTTTTTTTTAACAAAATTTAACCAAACTTGGTATTTAGTCGGTCCCTGACATAAAGTGCTGCTGATTACATTTGGGGATCAATAGTTCAACAGGTGGCGCTGTGATCGCATTTTTTCTAAATTTTTAACATGGCAGTATAGGACAAAATTTCGTATAAATGTACATAATGAGAATTATTTTTAACTTGTGATTGTAAAATTAATATGAGTTATTGATAATAGTAATAGTTAACTAGGAAAAAATTTCTGTGCATGTGGGGGCATCGCTTCCCCCCTTGGGGTGAAGTACCCCGGGGGGGGGGGGGGTAAATTTTCAAGATGGGTATCTTTCGAAAGATCTCGTCAATACCTTTAAAACGAATGGGTGAACTATAATTCTGTGATAATTTAAAACAAAGTTATCGATTTTTTTTATTTTCAGGGGTGCAGAATATGTCCGAACGTGCGAACGATGTTCGGGGGAAATTCTGGCTGTCTGGGGAAATTTTGAATAATTATTATCTTAGAATAAAATAAAAATGAAAACGGAAGTAAGAAAAAATTACTGAAAAAACAAATTTTCGAATATTAAACTACAAATTAACAGCTGTATTCTTCTTTTACAAGTGTATTCCCTTTAAATACCCGTTACCCCCTCCCCCCCCCCCCCCCCCCCAAAAAAAAAAAAAAAAAAAAAAAAAAACTTTCAGATAATAGGTTGATGCGTTATTTTTGGGGAAATTTCAGAGGTCTGAACATTTTCTGCACCCCTGTTTATTTTTAACAAAAAAAAAAAATATATATATTTTTTTTTATTTTTTATATTGTTACTCACTGGTTGAATATGTATTACTTTTAACAAAAAAAACTTAGAAAAAAATCGTAATTTTTTTTTTTTTTTTTAAATATTGTTATTGATTGAATATGTATATAGGAAAATATAGAAGAAAGTCTTGTGGTGGCCACAACATACTAGTTGTTAATTGTAACTGTAAATATATTTATGAAATAGAATTTTTCATGCAAAAAATAATTAATTAAAAAGAAAGAAAGAGAGAATTATGTTTTTTAAATAAATTATTATGGGTTTCAAAGTAGATGTTATTGATTTATTTTGACGTGTTTTTCAATAATTGCTATTTGACATATTTTTCATGAATTTTAATTCTGTTTTCATGTTTTTTTTTTTTTTTTTTTTTTTTTTTTAATATACAGTGTATTTATCCCCTTTTTCATCCCCTAGCCATTATTACTTTAAATAATAATAAAAAAATTAGTTTGATTATGTTAATATTTAAAATATGTATCATTTTAAAGTCTGAAAAGTAAATATATGAATAAACTCTAACTGTATTTTAAAAAGTGATTTTTAATTTTTAAAAAGAAATATATCAGGGTTCCCACGGTCCTTGAAAGTCCTTAAGAAGTACTTGAATTTCATTTTCTTTTTCTAGGGCCCTTGAAAATACTTGAATTTTGTGCAAAGTCCTTGAAAATCCTTGAATTTTCCACTCAAATAGACGGGCTTAGCGCGAATTCTGTCAAGGCTAAACTATCTCCATCGCCACATACGCACGCCATTGTCTAATATAATGGTTTTTTTTATAAAATTCTTATTTCATTGTCTTGCTTTTTCATGTAGTTTCAACTTATTTATTTTATTATTATTATTATTATTATTTTTTTTTTTTGCCAGTCTCATACCTGTTTGAGGGACTGGTCATTAATTTTGAACAGAAAGTGGCCAGACCAGGACTCAAACCTAAAAACTTTGGAATAATCATAATGATTCCAAATCTTGAACTGATCGTTTTTTGACTCTTGTAAAAGTTAATTTGGTCGATCCATTAAAAATGTATTGTGAAAGCAGGCAAAGTTATTCTAATTATAAAAATATTACTAATGAAAGTAGTTACTAAAGTTTTGTGTATAGGCCTAGCGTTCTGAGATTTTCCCCTAGTCCTTGAAAATTTTCAAATAGGCCTTAAAATGTACTTGAAAAGCCCTTGAATTTTTTTCTTTTTTAAGAGTGGGAACCCTGTATATATATATTTGCGAAAGTGTATGTTTTAAATTAAAAACAAAAGATGGCGCCAAAACTCTATTTGCTGTTTTTTCCCATTCCTGGTGCGGAAGGATACATGAATAGGAATCGCAAATCATTGAACTACTATAAAATCGATGTTTATGAATAATTAAAAATTTTTTGTTTTAAAAAATTGTAAATTCATCATTATTATGATAAAATAGAATATCTAAAATTACAAAATAGTTCCTTATTTAAAATGTTATCTAAATACTTTTTTGATTAAATATGAAATTTTGAAATAAAAAATATCTTTTTCATAACAGAAGAGAAAATATATTTAAGTGAATTTGACTTAGTATATATACAATAAATATATAAAAATGTAATAAAGTATTTTTGTGTTTAAAAAAGGAAAATTTAAATAATTCATTGACTGCATTTATGTTGGTCAACCAACCAATGGGACCAACTAAAGCCTTGCAAGTAAAAACCAAATCACAATGTTTCTACCGAAGAAACGCATGCAATTGGCAGAGTAATATAGTTCCACTTTTAAAACAACTTTTATAAAAACGCGTTTTTATGGAAAAAAAAAAAAAAAAAAAAACGAAAATGTTACTAGATTCAGAAAAATCCCATTAACAACATATATTAATTAAATGAAAATCATTCGTGTCGTTTTAGAGATATTTTTCATGATTGTCCATTACACCATCCATTTTCCCTTTTCGGCTTTAAATTGAGATTCAGGTCTCTTTTTTCAGCGTGGGGTGGGGTGGGTGGGGGGATATTTAATAGAATCTACCTAAAAGAATTAGGAATGACTTTTGCAATATCTTAATATATATATATTATATATATTAAAAAAAATAAAAAAAAATTAAATCCCCCCAATTTCGCACTTTATTTTTTTTTCTCAAAAACTGATCTATAAATTTCAAAACTCATCTCTTTTTATTTAAGTAGGTTCTAGTAAACATCCAATACATAAATATATATGTAAATTAAATTAAATAAAGTTCATTATTAATTATTTGTAGAAGTTTAATCATTTTGAAGTTCATAAATAAAAATGAAAATTGAGAAAACAGAATTTTAAGATTTCAAATCTGTAAAATGTACACCAAAAACCATGAGAACTGTTGTCTGAATATATGTTTTATTGAATAAAACTAACGTAGTTCAATTTATAAATGTTAAATGGAAATAGAAGCTTTTATATGAAACCTAAAAAAAGTTATTTAATAATCAATTCACACTTTTACATATCATCGTCACAATTTAATCTATTTTTTGCAATATACTATGTATATTAAGTGAAATGGCAATATCAAAGAAAAAGTTAGGCCATTTTTAAATAACATCTTGATTAATATTTCAAAAATAAGTGAAGTTTTAAGATAACTGATATTGTTCATTTTAGTAAAAAAAAAAAAAAAAAAAATCTGGAGTGACTCCACTCGACTTTCCGAACATTGAGTAATTAACAGTTTTGTAGATAAAGTAAAGAAAGAGTAGTTGTTAAACAAACAAAAGAGAGAAAACCATAATAGAGTGTTTGAGTATTTTTCTCCATCTATTACACGATGTTTTATTTAACGCTACTGAAGTTTGAGCCCATAGATCATAATGACAAAGAAACTTTCGTTGTGTCCCTGTAAAAACCTATAAATGTTAGATTCACCAAAATGCTTATAGTTAGTGCAACAGTGATTTATAATACTCATATACATTTTCAGCTGAATTCAATAAGGCGTTTAGATGCTATCGTACTTTTAAAAATTTAGTCCCATAGGCCATAATGATAAAGAATTTTTCTTTGTGTCCCTGTAAAAAAACTGTAAGTGCTAGATTCACCAAAATCTATACAGTTAGTTCAACTGTGATCTATAACATGTGTACAATTTTTTTGCTCGGATTAATAAGGCGTTTAGACACTATCACATTTTTAAAAATTTGGCCCCATAGGCATAATGATAAAGAATTTTTCTTTGTGTCCCTGTAAAAAAACTATAAGTGCTAGATTCTCCAAAATCTATACAGATTGAGTATTTGTGATCTATAATATGTGTATAAAATTTTTGCTCAATTGAATAAGGCGTTTAGATGCTATCGCACTTTTAAGATTTTGCTCCCATAGGCCATAATGATAAAGAATTTTTCTTTGTGTCCCTGTAAAAAAACTATAAGTGCTAGATTCACCAAAATCTATAGGGTTCGTACTATGGTGACTTACAATATGCGTACCAACTTTCAGGTTAATCGAACGAAGCGTTTAGACGCTAGCGTGTTCACCCACAGACATACACACATACACACATACACACATACACACACACATACATACATCATCGTAAAAATAGTGAAAACGGACTCAGGGGACCTCAAAACGTATAGAAACATCAAAATCTCGAATTCGGATTTTTGACATGATTACAATACTTTCCTCACTATAGTGTTCGGAAAGTAAAAAAAAAAACTTTGGATTTTCAAGAGAATACTAACTGAATAAATATTTCTAGTTCTTTCTTTTTTTTATTTCTTTCTTTTAAATAACTAATATTTCTGTGTGGAAATGCTGTTATTGGTGTATCTTGTATATATGTGCTAAAAAGAATATGTACAAGATTTTTTAAACAGGGGGAAAAGGGAGAAAAGAACTTTGATAACTGTGCCAAATAGGACAACACGTAAAACTTGTTCTCCCTCTGATAAGTTGTCCCTTCCTTTCTTACAACCATAGCCAGAGTTGTTCTTATGAGAGCCAGACAGATCATTTGAAAAATAATATACTTGAAACCATGGAAAATTTTTACAAACTGGATGATTTTTTAAAAAATAATATTTATCAATTTAAGTATGTGAAAGGGAGCATTAATTTTGTGTGCCTCAGCCCATGAATATATTTTTAATTTTAACAAGCCAGGTATATAACATACCTAAATCATCAGTTTACTCCCTAAAATTTTGAAAGCAAGTGAATTGAAATAAAAATGATCTGTTGAATAATGTGTGGTTGAGGGTTATTTTTGTGTTTAATAATTCTTCCCAAGAGAGGCATTTGAATTTCACTCTCCCCAGTGTCTTCTGCTAAATCACGTCATCTAGAAATGAATTCACCTAAACAAAAGTATTGTGTATTTGTAAGTTTAATAGATTTTTTATTTATTTTCACATGCAAGAATCAATTTTTGTATGTTGTACTATAACTATTACATTAACTTATCTAGTAATAAATAAGTCGTTCTTGTGGAATGTTTATAGGTTATAACTTGAAATTAATTTAAAATGTTTTCACTAAAGTTTAATTGCGTAAAGATGTTACAACAAGTTAATTCAATTAGCTACTGACCAAAAGGGCTTTACGTACGCCATACGATGTTGCACTATTAATGATTTAAGTTCCAAAAATCAGAGTACTTAACGTGCTCTCTGTTCACATTAATAACAAATATAAACTAAATGAGGATAGTAAATGAACATAGCCAAAAAAGATGTATTAAAAAAAACTTCAGAGGCGAAATTCAAAAGAGAGAACCTCTCTAAAAATTCCGAAAAAAAAAAAGAAAGCAGTCGGGAGAAAAAATTCGACGAAAATTTTGATAAAAGACAGGAGGTAACGTGTTTTTACTGCAAAAAACGCGGTCATATTCGTCCGAATTGCCCTGAGCTAGAAAGGAATGAAACTAGCGATGTTATTCATCCTATTGGAGCAAACTCAGGTTTAAGTCATTGTTTCAAACCTTACGTAGATAAGGCGGTGATTAATGGGGTGAAAAGAGAATATTTTAGAGATACGGGGTCAAACATAGTTGGATTAAAAAAGGCTATTTTATCAGAAAAAATGTCTTAATGCGCTCTCCCATTGATGAAGAAAGTAAAAGCTTGCCATTAGCTATAAAAGGAGGTTTCGGGAAAATTGTGACTGTCAGACCTGATGACATAGAAGAAAATTATTATGTTTTAGGCAATAAAACGGCAGAGCTTATTGAAAAACTCAGAAAAAATCCTAAACCTTTTAATTCAGGCTTAAGTTCGAAATCTAAATCAAAATTCGATAGACTTAGCTATTGTAGTTTTAAAGGCGAACTTTACAATTCTTCATCTGAAAAGAATAAGAGGAACCAAAGAAATAGGAAAGATAAAAGTTTCGTTTCGGAGAGTAGGAAAACTAATCCGACTCGCAAACAAAGAATCATCGCTCTATTCCTGTTCAGAGGAAGAAAATATAGCAGATAAAGCTCTTTGTTCGGGAAATCTTGGAATGGAATTTACAACGGTTTGAGGACTACGAATTGTAATAATTCTATTCATAAGTTGCATGTACATAAGTTTAACTTCATAGAAACTACTTTTATTATTTTTATTCAGTTATTTTATATTAGTTTGGATATTTTATTTATTTATTTTTCTTTCTTAATGTATGTTTTTATAACTTGATTGAATATTAGGTTGATGTTACGATCGTAAGGACGACAATAATAATAAAAATAATTAAAATCTATGTATACAATTCGGCGTATGCCTGTGAAATATTAATTCTGGCATTGTGTTTGTTTATGAAAATGACATCATGAAGATTTTAAAATTTAATCGGTCAATTGTTGCGATATGTTGAATTTAAGTTTACTTCATAATCTGAATATTTAATTTGAAGTTTAATGCAACAAGTTATTAAATTTAATGTCCTAACGAGGCAAAGTGTGTACATAGTTGATCATTGAAAAAGCATCCTTCTTAATATTATTATTGTTATTGTCTATATTTGTGTGTTTGTTTTGATTGCATGATAAGAATGTTGTAGAGACTTTTAAATTTAAGACTGTTATGTTCTGTTAAATATATCATTCGGTTAGAGGGATAGTAATCCACTCACTTTTATAGAAAGAATGATGGTAATTAATTCATGTCTTATTCAATGGGCTTTGTGTTTACAAAAATATTACATTTCGACAGAACATAAGCCTGGGGAAAAAAAAAAAAAAAACATTCTAATGCAAGGGTTGAGCAGACTGAATTATACTGTTTGAAAATGCAAATCAATAAAGAGAAATCCTTTGTAAATAAATTTAAGGATTAATAATATTTTTTTTTCTCTTCCTTTTCTCTTCCTTATTTTTATAATTTTTAATTGGAATAAATGTACCTAATATTTATAAATGGATTCATTGAATAGGGTTTAGAGAAAAATAAATTATTTCTTCTTATTTTGCATATTTTTACTTTATTTTATTTTAAGTGAATGTAATGTTAATTCGAATCTCATGAGAATTTTAATAGTGTATTTTAGGTATGTCTCATAGTGTAATTTTTCGCTTAAAACTGAGTGTATGGGTCAAATTTTTGTTTTATTTTTCTCTTAAATGATAAATTTTTAAGGTTATGATATAAATTTTGGGGCTACATGACCTCTCTATGGTGAGTGTAATTGGGGCCCTGTTTCCAGGATGAAATTTCCTTCATATTAAGGAAATTCTTTTAGGGGGGAAGGGCTGTGATGACCCCCCTCTTCCTTCACCGAGTCTTGCTAGAATTCCCATGGACTGGATTGACGACAGCGCCAGGAAGTCTGGACTTTTGGAAAAAGTGGGGGCTAGCGTGGCTGTTTGAATTCTTCCGACACCATTCATCCTGATTTCACGCTTCCCTTTGATTTTTCCGTTGACTCTAGCACATCCCATGGGAGTAGGCGACAGAGCGGCGCCCATCTTACGGACAAGCGTCTGGCGGGTGAATGTTCCTAGGTGTGGTTTGGATCTCGAAGCACCTATGAGGAGCCTGATTGCATCAGGGGGCTGACCCACCTCTCTCAAACCCAGGAGTCGAGGAAGAGATAGAGAGGACCTCGAAAATTATCAGAGTTAGATTGATCTTGGAGTTCTCGAAGGAGGCAGGAGCCTGATGTGGACTATTAATATTTTAATTAGGCATGAGGCCTATAAATGCTAGTTTTTTTTTCTTTAATTGTAAATAATGTAAATTTTTGTAAATATTTCTACATTGAACTAGATCAATTGTCCAAATGGCTTTTCATTCCTGCCCAATCTTGAATTATTTACTTGTTCTTAGCTGTTTTTCTTGCTACGCTGACTACAGTGTTATGCTGTATACAAAATAACAGATTAAATTGGATTGATCAGAAATAATAGAAAATATGTTATTTCGATAATCGATATAGATAAATATAGAAGATTTCATTTGCTCATGCAGTACAATTACCTAATGTGTTGCTAATATTTTCTTGAAAATTCAGGGAACATTCGATTATGAATTCTGAGCAAATAATGTTTCTTCTTAAGAAGTTAATGTGTTATTAAAAGTGAAAAATGTATGCACACACTTTCATCATGGTGGGATTGGAATGTCTCACTCAGTAGGCAGTGTGACATTCCCCCTCCCCCCAAATTCTTATGCACTCACTCTCATCTGCAACGGGAAGTTTGTGAATTTATCATTTGAAATTTCGTTTGAAAGTGAGACCATTAAAAGGGCCAGATGAAATAGTAGTAATGGTCCGATTTTTTTTTTCCAGAATCGGTACCATTAGATAGGGGCAATTTTTCTGAATCCAGGAGTACAATTCACTAATACTTTTTAATTAACTAAACTAACATTTCTAATGACAACAATTGATTTCTCACTGTGTCATCCGAGACAAATGTCCAATACTTTCACCTTAATACAACAAAATTTGCAAAATCATAACTTCAAAAAGATTTATGTGATAGGATAAATGAAGAATTTCGGTTTTAAAAGTTTTTTTAAATAGCTTATTAGGGTTCTGATTGACGTGCAGCCTCTGAGTATAGCATTGTAGCTGAAATTATTTATTTTCAAAAATGATGTTCATAAAACTAGATTGGACACCAGAATATTTAAAAGTGTTTTAAGATATATAATATGCAGTCCCATACTGAAAAAGATTAAATAAGTTGAAAATTTTTAATGTTCTAGTGCTAATACTAATTTTGCATTGTAGTCCCGATACCATCTACAATGACTCAGTGTTTGTAAAAGTACTTTTGACACATTTTTAAAGTTTTCTAAAATGTTCTCTGTGTTAAATAGTTTAATATTATATCACTGCTTTATTATACTATTCAGAGACTTTCCATTTGAAGTATTAAAATGTTCATCTTGATTGTGAAAAAATAATCACTTTTCTTTGGATTTTAGTTTTATGGCTATCTGTCTCAGCAGCAAAACATGATGCAAGACTATGTTCGGACTTCTACTTACCAGAAAGCCATTCTCTCCAATGGAGAAGACTTCAAGAACAAGGTAAACATATCTTAATCAGGGTTGGCAAGTAACTGGTTTTCTTTAAAAATTATCATGCAGTAATAAGATGCATTTTTTATATAAATAACTTAAAGCAAAATTTTTTTTGCCTATAAAAATCTAATTATTAATTATATATACTAATTTTTTTTTATTAAAATCACACAATCAACTGATTGGGAAGAAAATCATATTAATTGAAATTTTATTTTTCCGACTGAGTGAAAATAATGCCTGGACCGGGAGTCGAACCCCGAATCTTTGACTTACAAGGTCAAGACTCTACCCATTGAGCTATCCAGGCTGACAACCGGTCGGCATTACTCACTCAGACAACCTTTAAGCAGAAACATCTGGTCTATTATGTAAATAGCCCGACAGAAATAAGACGCAGGTAATGGAAATGGCCGCAGGTAATAACTTTCCATTACCTGCGGCTTATTTCTGTCGAGCTACCTACATGATAGACCAGATGTTTCTGCTTAAAGGTTGTCTGAGTGAGTAATGCCGACCGGTTGTCGGCCTGGATAGCTCAATGGGTAGAGTCTTGACCTTGTAAGTCAAAGATCTGGGGTTCGACTCCCATTCCAGTCATTATTTTCTCTCAGTCGGAAAAATAAAATTTCAATTAATATATATACTACATAATTAAATTTTATTTATACCTTAAAATTAGTCCATATAACTTTCATATGCATTTCGGTTGCAATCGCAACCTTCCTCAGCTGAACTGTGACATCCATCGCTGCCGGCGTATTTATTGTTTTCTTCCTGGCAGCGATGGATGTCACAGTTTAGCTGAGGAAGGTTGCGATTGCAACCGAAATGCATATGAAAGTTATATGGACTAATTTTAAGGTATAAATAAAATTTAATTATTGAATTTATCGTCCTAAAATGAAATAGAAAGTTATATATATACTACATTAATAATTACATGAGATTTTTAGCCAAGATCAGGTCGCTCTCTAAAATACTCAAAATCCATTAAAGAAATCATTTTCAATTTAATCAGAATGAAGTTTTATAATTTAAACAATTTTATTTCTTTTAACTGGTAGTAAATAGTAAGGATCACTTGCTTACTTTCTAATAAAAGAGCTTTTAATTAACATTCAGTTAATTAAGGGAACGAGTATGCAATAATTAATTGTATCAAAAAATGTCATCAAAAAACTCTTTTTTTTTTTTTTATTGCCATAGATACAGTATAACAAATGAAAAGTTTTTTAGCAGTTCAATACTGCAATCTGTTTCTCAGCTTAGAATAGATGAATAGAAAATATAGAATTTTTTTTTTTTTTTTTTTTTTTTATCCTGGAGAATTTGCAGAGGAGTTTAAAAGTATTTGGACTTATTGATACAATCCATTGGTTAGCAGCTTAGAGGCAATACAATGATTTTTTTTTTTTTTTTAAGTGCATAAATATTTTGTCTAAATTCCATAAGTATTATCACTTGTACTATTTGAACATATAATATATAATAATATAAGATAGTATAGATGCAAAAAATTCTAAAAATGTCAGTCTTAAGTTAGCATTGAAATATAAATGCTAGTACATATAAAAAATAGCTAATCTTTAATTACATTTTTTTTTCTCCACATATAAAATTACACATTTTTATATTTAAAAAAACTTGTAGGGATTTCTTTTTTTCAGAAATGGTAGAAATTGTTAAAGAATACCCTACCGATAAAGTAGTAAGAACACATCATCTGCATATATTTAAAGTTATTTTTCTAAAAATAATATTTTTAATATTAATTGAATTATAGTTTTGATTTGACACTATATTATGCTTTGAGTTAATATACAGTTAATGTGTTTCAATTTTGAACATCTGTTTTGTCTTTTCGTTGGTTTCTTCCATTTCTTCCAGTTTCTTCTGGTTTTTTCCACTTTCTTCCACTGTCCTGAGAGAAACTGGTTTCTTCCAGAAGAAACATAAACCTTAATATTTTAGCATTTAGTAGATACATGTCAATACAGGGTTTCGGACCCACCTACAACCTCCCCCCCCCCCCAAAAAAAAGGGGGGGGAGGTTTTTTTGGGGTTTACCCACTTAAAAAAAAACCCAATAAATTTTATTGGTTTTTTTTTTAATCTAAATAAATTTTTTCACTTTTAAAAAATAATTTATTATTTTTTTACTTATATTTTCTTACTTGACATTATCATATATAATTAATATTACATAGGATAATAATTACATGTATAAGTATAATTATTATATTATATATATATTTATTATAGCTACATAACATAACATTAGTGATATAATATATGCCAGTTTGAAATTATGTAATTATTTTTCAACTTTGTTAGAAAAATTCCTTTCATTTCAACCGTCTATCTACCATATCTCTTTTGAACAGAACAGTTTTAAAGAATGAAAGATGAGAAAAAATGAACAATATTGCAAGCCATTTTTGAATTTGTAAGTCATGATGAAAAAATAAAAATAAAAGTAATACTTTGCCTAAAATTCTAAGGATTTAACAACTAATATTAAGAGCGAACAATACCTAATCTCGCCGGCAGCCTTCGCCCGTGTTATTCTATGGGAAAATTTGTTTACATAATTACTCATTACCTAATGAATATTTTTCAATTCTGTTTTCACATTTAGAAAATTCATAAGCGTTAAATTAGTACTTGTTTTCCAAAAATTGATTTTTTTAAATTTTAGTATTTCATTTTGCGATTAGAAAATGGGAAAAATGCATTTTGTGAAAAATCGCATTTTTGAACTCAGAATTAAAATAAATTAAAAAAAATGAATTTTTCAAAAATGAGTGCTCATTTAACGGTGAATTTTCTGACTGCGAAAATAGAATTAAAAAATATTCATTAGGTAATGTGTAATTGTAGCAACAAATTTCCGCATAGAATAACATGGGCGAAGGCTGCTGGCGAGATTAGGTATTGTCCCCTCTTAAACATAACTAACAAATATAATGACCCTGTAAGGTTTGATACAGGCAAAAAATAGGGTTCTTTTTTTGCCCCTCGATAACTTCAAATTCATTAAAACTGCCTTTTTAAAAGATTGTTTTATAAAAATGACCTTTCTATAAAATTTTTTCGTGTTCCAGAATTATTTTTAATGTTTACCTATAACTTGGTTCATTGAAACGCTGTTAACTGGACAATAAACGTTTATATAGAACGACTAATAAAATGGAAGGTGTACATAATTTTTTTCTTGCGGAAAAAAATTTCGTTTTTCACAAAAATGAGCTTTAAAAATTAAAAGCTGGAGGCACTCCTGACATGTTAGTGTAAAAAGTAGGCAGTGATAATTTTGTTTTGTATTCCTTTATTAAGTTTTCAAATATAAATCAAATGTCAGTTATCAATATTAACAAAAATTAAAAAAATATTTGCTTTTTATTTTACTTTAACCATATAAAAATACATAATTATTTGTAATATGAAAATCATACATGGTAGGTTTAAAATATTTCGCTTTTGTTACTAGTTTTAATTTTACACAAAATAACTTAATAAAAAATTAAATTCAAAATTGTAATAAAATATTGAATAGAATAAAATAAAAATTCGTTTTACAGTTTAGGCCAAACCAATATTAAGAATATGATGGTCATTTAATTTTTAATTAATTACTATTATTTTGTAATAAGTTTTTTTTTTAGTTTAAAACTGTTCTCTTTTGAAATAAACTTAAAATTCAAACCCAACAGTGTTATTCTACATTTAATATAAAAACCCAATTAAACCCAAAAAAGCCCATTAAATCTCAATTAAACCTGTCCGGGCAGGGTTTTTTAAAAAACCCTGAATACCAACACAGCAAAAATAAAACTAATAACACATTGCTAAAACTATCACAAAAAGGTTGCGATACATGTTAAGATCCAATAAGAGACAAAAACAATTTAAATTACTTACACCCACTTGAACAACAACAACAACAAAAAGACCATTAAACATAATGGCGGAGAAAGTAATTAAAGGACTTCAGATTAATAATTGGAAAAAAAAATGCTTAAAAGTAGAAGTATTAACTCATCAGGGGGCAAGTACTTCATAAAGCTGTGAAAGCTGCAATGATCTTGTAAAACAATATAGCTAACAATAGCAAATTTATATTGTTCAGGCCCTAATCGAACAGTAGAAACATTTTGAATGAGAAATGAAATAAAATATTAAATCGAATCATCAAGGAAACAAGTGAGGGGAAAAAAAAAAATCGGAGAAGCCACATAAAAAGCTATCAACCCAACATGGAGAAAAGGAAGTTGCCATCCTATTAATGAAATTAAAAATAAATTCTTTGCAAGCTTCGATTAATTGATAAAGAATTAACAACTGAGCATTTTCATTAACGATAAAATTCACAGTGTAATTGTTGATTTAGTTAAATATAAATTTTTAATTTTAGTTAAATCAATGAACTTTAAAACCTTCATGGAAAAGAAAATGAATGACAGCTAATATTAATTCAGCAGTGAGCAAGCACCATCTATCGTGTAGCTAGATAAACATTAGTAAGTCAGTTAAATTAATTCAGGTTTAAATAAACAATTGCTCTAAGGTGTATTATTTATAGAAGATTTTTAACTCAATGATTTAAGTGATTACGTGGCACCCAAAAATAATTAATTAGTTTTGATGTTAGTAATGATAAACCTAGATTAATCTTGAAGTTATTAATAAGAATTAAATGTTAAGATTTTTTCTTTTAATTAAAATTGTCTTGTAAATCTGTGGGAAAGACACTGCATGGAAGCTCTTCAGCTTTTTTCAGAAACTTGGCATATTTTATGTGCAAAAACATTTTCTTGTACTTTTCTCAAGTGACCAAAACTTTTTTGGTTGACACAAAACTTTGAGTGTTCCTTTTCACTTCTGTTTTCACCAGCCTCAGAGTAGTCTACTTGAAAAAAGCTGCTCGTATATATATATATGTATATCAGGGTGCAAAATATCTGGTAATATTTCCTCACATAGGTTAATGTGGGAATCCACAATCTTCACCAACACGATAAGTCCCTTTAACTGTGGAATCTAATAAAGTGCGAAGATTGGTTGATGCAAAGAGGAAAATCTGAAAAAGGCTTCAAAAGAAAGTTACGTAAATGAAAAGTCTATAACAGCTGTGTACGGCTTAGTAAAATATTTTTGTGAAAAAAACTCCAATTCTAATTGGATATATTTTTTATTATGACTTTTGCTGGACATTTCATCTCCTTCTCAGATATGTTTGGTTTAGTGAATCAACAGGAAGGAGTTTGAAGAAAATTATTGTATTATTATTATTATTATTTTCTTTTTTTATTTGAACTGTTTGTAGGCCAAACTTTGCAGCTTCTGTGGAAAAACATTTTGACTTTGTAGAAGACATAATTTCTGAAATAAAATAGCTATGCTTTTAGAAAAGAAAATGAAAATAGGATGGTTACGACGAAGGTTATGCTTTATTCCAATCCAAAACAATTGTTGCATATTGTTTATTTAACGTTTTTTACTTCTAACTTTTCAACGCCAGTCCTCTGATGCATTTTTATTATTTTTTTACAAGGATCTTAGTTTGTTCTCAAATTCTGATCCTAATAAAAATTCAAATGGATATTTTTTATGCAATAAAAACAAGAAAAATGTAGTCTTCCTATTCATGGGTAAATTGCAGTTCAGCAGCGCCATCTGTTGGTTCATATACATATAAATTAAATCAGTATAGTATTTCATAATGGTTCACTCATATACCAAGTTTTGTGAAAATATGTAAAATAGATTCTGAGATATAGCCTTTTCTATATTATTATCGTTCTCTGGGAAATATGCAGTATAGCAGCATCACCTATTCATTGGCTGATATGCACCAAAATTGAAACAGTATAATGTCTCATAATGGCCTTCTTGCATATCAAGTTTTGTTGATTATACGCAATAGAATCTCAGATATAGCCTTCATTAAAATGCTGAAATCATTAATAGCAGCACCACCTGATAAGCGATTGGCACCAAAAATTGATAGGCACTAATTTGTGTCAAGGTACATCTACATATAAATTTATATGCAATTCTGCGCAGTAGTTCTTAAGGTACAGTTGGCACAACATTTTTGTCTCTCTCTCGCACACAGAGACAGACATTTTCTAAAAATGGTCAAATCGTGTTCTTGAGCTATCAAAACGTATAAATCCATCAAAAACCGGAAGTATGGAATTTTCACGAATCCAATACTTACTTCTATTGAATATAGAAAAAAATAAAAATTGTTAGGGCCATTTTTTAAAACACCTATTTCCGAGATCTATATCTGACCTACCTAATCAGGATGCTTATCAATTTTCTGTAGTAACCAATTAATACATGCGAAAGAATTTCTAAAAAGAGGTTTATGTAGCAAATTTGAAGACAATCGTTAGAGCCGTTTTTGAGGCACCAACTTTCGGTCTCAGTGTTGATTTTCAACAAAACTTAACAAACTTCTCTGTTCACCAGAAACTAACAAACACATGTGAGAGGACATATTAAAAAAAAAAAAAAAAAGACTGATGACTTACAGAAAAGTAACTGCGATACTTATTTCAATTTCACTGAATTGTTTTACAAATGCTTGTGTAACAGAGATATATCAGATTTTTATGAAATTTAAGTTTATATTCTTAACGCTTAATATGTTCAGATATTCAAAAAAATTTTTTTAATTCCTTTACGTGTTTTTTTTTTTCTTTTTCTCCCCTTCAGCTTTTTATCGTTTATGCAGTTTTTATTTTGTGCTGGCTAAGGGGGGGGGGGGGAATAAATATGTAAAATAATAATAAGAAGAAGAAATAAGAAAGTTGTATCGTATTGTTTACACTTGGGACCTAGGACTTTGGGGTGGGGGAATGTTTGCAGGGAAAAACAATTTCGGAGAAAATTTCTGAAAACACAAAACGGCTAGGCCAACGAACGCAGCCTGGATTCAAACCCATCTTCCGTCGTGTAGAACCTCTCAGTGTGTCAAAATAAACAAAATATTAAAAACAATAAATGAAAAATGTTTAATTTTATTGATTCTGTATAGAATAAAATACTGGAAGAATCATTTAATTGAGAACAATAAAAATTCAGTAAACTCTTAGTTAACCAACATTTCCAAAATATTCACCCTATTTTGTTTCATTTCATTCTTGCGGTTGGCTTAATTTGTAATTTAATGTGTGAAATAATTTTGTAGTAAAAGTAAGATGTAATTCTGAATTGAATTGCTTTCATTGTACTGAATATAAAATTTAGCATATTCAGTTGAAAAATGTTTTATGTTCTGAACGAAATTATCACAAAATACCATGGGAAATTTTCAATTTGTTACTCTTTAAAAAATTGAGTGAAAATTACTCTGAAGGAGCAAAATTTAACTCCTTTTCAGAGATAAAAGTGAACAACTCCTTAGGAGTTAATTTTACTCCGTTTTTGGAGCAATTCTATTTTGCTCCATTTTAGAGCATTTTTTGCTAAATTTTGAGCTTTCCTTTTTACCCGATTTTGGAGGATTTTGCTCTATTTTAGAGCACTTTTCACTAAATTTTAATTTTTCTATTTTGCTCCATTTTGCATTTTTTTTTTTTTTTGCTGTATTTTTTAGACCCCTTACCACTACACTTAGTGCTTTCCCTTTTACTTGTTTTCAGAGTGATTTTGCTGTGTTTTAGGGCAATTTTATAATTTATTGTTGTTATTATTAATGTATTGATTAGTTTTTGGTTAGTAGTCTATGGAAGAATTATAGGTGTGATCCGTAATTCTTGAATATATGCATGTTTAACTTAACTGAAGATCCTGATGTTCAAAGAAAATAAACAAATTTCATAAAAATATCCGTATTTGAAGTAGTCAAACATTAGAGGGTATGTACATTTTTTCTTTTCTTTTCAAATTGTATGCGATTTTAAATTTAAATATATGCAATTTTTAAAATTTTTGAAACAATCATATATATATATTTTTTAAATAGAGAATTAATATAATGTAATTTTATGTGCTTAGTTATGTTAAAATAAGTAGAAAATTAGCACATCTAATTGATAGCGTTACACTATATATATATACATATTTACAGTATTTTCTTTTGAAAAGAATTTATCAATTCGGGTTTTGATTAATTCCTAATAATCGAATACGCATATAATGTAATAGTGACATTAACCAAAGTAGTGTCTGTGGGCAATTTTTGCCATAGCAAATCTGTTAAATTTATTGCCACACATTTCTAGTTTTAAAAATTACACGTAAAATATCTATTTATATAGTGATCTTGTATCTGTTGCTTGGCTTCTACTATGCTTAATAGATCATCATCATTATATATATAATAAAGATCTATAAAGCATAGTAGAAGCCAAGCAACAGATACAAGATCACTGAAACACCAACAACCAATAAGATTAAAAAAAAAAAAAAATTATCAGTGGATGAAATACACTAATGTAAAGAAACCAGATCTATTAATTAACAGCCTGCAAAACAAACGAATCAATAAAGTAACACAACAAATCTTAACTTAAAACCATAAACTTATCAAATTTAATGAAAAAACAACCCAAGAACACAAGATAGGAAGAAGGAGGCAGGCGGCAAGACTTGTGACTTGCCTGTGGGGTTAAACTAGTTTCACGCTGGCAACACTCCCCTAGCCTGCCACAACCAGAACAGGAACCATATGGATTTAAAAAAGCAAAATTTCAAAGCAGATGAACAACAATGATACCACGAAGCAACAATGAAATTCACCGATTGATCACATTGTGTTTAACAGTATAATTAGAACATTAAATATAGTTGACAACTCAGAAAGGAAGAAACTGAAATTTTAGTGGAAAAAGAAAGTTTGCATAGTAATACAGTAAAGCAAATGCAACAAGCCTTCTACTTTTTTTTTTTTTTTTAAATTTAATTTCACAAACCCACTCAACCATCCAGCCTTACAACACCACCCCACCTCCGTAATCAAACATCTGCCCACCCAACCGCCACCTTTTTTATTGTCTTTTATTATTTTATACATATAGACCTTAATTTGATGTAGTGTAAATATGCTATATAATCTTTAAACTGATAATGATTAAATATTATGTACATAGCTTCCTATTCATGCTATATTTATTTTTTATTCACCCGATAATTAAATGCTGTACATTTCTTTTCTCTCATTTAAAAATGCCAATTGATAAAAATAAAAAAATGAATCTCTCCTATAGGATGTCACCCTGTAAAGCCACAAATTATTTATTTCAGTTTTTAATATTTATTGAAAAATGGGCAGAGCATTTAATGAAACTTTTATTTCAAATTTCTGTAAACCATATCTGTTTGAAAATAATTTGAATATAAAATCTCGATAAGTATAAAAAATAAATTGACAATAATATATTCCACTTGACAGGCTAAAATTTAACTCTGGTGGAGTTTTTATAAAATCGATTTTATTTTGTTTATTTGTTTATACTTTTGTATAAACTATTTTGTGTATACTTTTGTATGTTTCAAATATTTATTTAGACACCCTGTTTCATTCTCATTTTTATTGTAATTATTTCTTTCCCTAAAAATATTGAATTTCAATTTTACTACTTTTATTATTACCATATATATGTATAAAATGGGAATCTTTCTTGTAGACATTATCTAAACTCTCTAATTTAAGTTTTAATGAATTAATTGCGTAATTAAAATAAATGCTGGGCCATTACAAATCATATTTCTAAATTAAATAAAAATGGATGAAAAACACTGAATATCTAAATTTTCAATAGCTTAATTAACTTTCTGAACTAGAAATTTATAAAGAATATTTATTCAGTGTTGTATAAACAAGAAAATTAATAACATAGGAACGATTTAATAAAATTTTTACCAGGAGTTAACTTTTGGCCTGTCAAGTGGAATACATTTCTGTTTATGAATTTATAGTTATCAAGATTTCATATTCAAATTATTTTCAATTTAATATGGAATACTAAAATTATAAATAAATATTAAAAACAATTATAAAATACCTTACATTAAATCCTTAGAAAATGAGCTTATATATTTCGGTTCCGACTGGAACCATCTTCAGAGCTCGACGACGACAGAATGCTCAGTGGCTCATTCTCTTTCTTCATTGTCTCTGTCCGTCATTTCTTCACTTCTTTTCCTGTTCTTAAGGGGAAATATTTACATGCTAGTAAGTTAACTTATCCGAGAGCGCCCTCTGGATTCTTTCTGCTGTGGGCGGGGATGTTATAGTGACAAATTGTTGTTCCCCTAGGGGTGTCATGTCAGGGAAAGAAAAACACGTTAGGGGACTGTACGATATGTACAAGTAAAAGATAAAATTGCAGATTTGTAGAAATTCACGAAAGTCTGTGAGTTCAGTTTTACGGGGAAAATGCTCAATTTCCTACATTTAATAAACAGAGAATCAAACAAACACGAATATTTTTTGGAAAAATCGCTTCCAAAGTAGTAATTATAAAATAACAATAAAATGAATGCTGATTTCATTTTTTTAAGTTCTTCTCCTGATTTTAAAAAATTAGTTTATTTGTTTATTTATTTATTATTACTACTATTGCGATTTTATTAATACTGTTAAATTAATCAGATCCATTTAAAATTACACTTCGATTTGAAAACATATCGTGTAATACATAATTTATTTGAGGTTGAAGGATTATACATATATATAAATTGATTGATTACCCTCTCATATTCACCATAATGAGAAATACAGGTCTGCAAACAAAAAATTGTTAAGGAATTTTTGTTGTTGTTTTTTATAGATTTTTACCCACTAAAACCAAATCAGCAGAGGAAAAAAAAAAAAAATGCATTGCAAGTATTTTTTTTTTTTTTAAATATATAAATAAACAGAACTTTCTTCTATATTCCACAGAAGAAATTATTGAATTCGTAAAAAATTTTGACTTCTAGCTTTGATGGACTAATACGTTCCGAGAGATCCAGAACACGATTTGAACATTTTTAGAAAATGTCCGTTTATGTGAGTGGGATAAAAAAAAAGTTGTGACGACTGTGTCTCAAGAAGTGCAGCACTGAATTGCATATAAATTTATATGTAGATGAACTTTGATATACACTAGTGCCTATTAACTTTTGGTATGAATATCTAAACAGGTAGTTCTGATATACAGTGATTACTGCAATTTAAGGGAAGGCTATGACTCAGATTTTATAGCGTATAATCAAATAAAACTTGATATATGAGAAGGCCATTATCATGATTCAATTTTATTCATTGCGACCAGTAAGTGGCTCTGCTACATTACAATTTTCTCGGAGAACGGAAAGGCTATATCTTAACTTCTATGATATATAATTATGCGAAACTTGACATATGAGGTAACCGTTATAAAAACACATTTTTTAAGATGCTATTTATAGAGAATAAAACTGTCTTTTTTTTTTTTTTTTTTGTATATTTAGTGTTAGTTTTATCTAAGATGAAAATTGTCTGCATTCATCATGGTAGATAATTTTAATAAATAATAGTTGTAATTAATTACACTGCTCGGCATGAAAATTGCCTCTGACACCACTTAAACCTATTCTTGTGTAAAATTACCTCCTGAATCCGAATAGGACGTCCATTTTGCCATATAACTCACTGATTTTTTAAGAATGGCTCCTATTTTTATCATTTTTCGGTGATTTTACGGATATAAATTTTATTTTTAGGAGAGGGAGGATTATTTAAAAATCCTCTGAGGGACTACAGACAGAGTTGGAAAATTCTAAAGCATGGACATATGCGGCAAGGGATTTTTTGGGGGGGGGGGGGATTTGCCACTGAAATTATGCATTACATATCTTATACATTTTTAATCTGTTATTAATGTTATTTTTTAAACTTTATATATTTTTTATTTTTGGGTGTTGAATTAATTATTTTTCATTTCTTCAAATCAAATTCATGGTCATAAAATTGTCGAACAGGGAAAGAAATTGAGGGAGAGGGTGGTGTATCTAGAAAACAGTAGGTGATTGGGCAAAATGGGAGTCCTATTTGGATTCAGCAGGTCATTTTACATGAGAATCAGCAAGAATAATGTCAGGTCGCGATTTTTTTTTTTTTTTTTTTTTGCAGAGCAGTGTTATTTGCATTTAGGGAATTTGTAAAGAAATATAAAAGAAAGTCTTGTGATGGGCTTAACATACTAGTTACTACTCACATGCATACACACGCACATGCATCACCGTAAAAATACTAAAAATTGACTCAGGTCAATTTAATATACTTAATTTCTCCTACTGCATTACCATTTTATTTTCAATTAAAATAAATAAATATATAATAATAATAATACGAAGAAATTTTCCTTTAAAATGAATGAATTAAGTAAATAAAAATCTGGTGTGAAGCAACCACTCGACTTTCATTACCCACTATTTCACATATTATATGCATTTTTTACTTCCATTATTCAACTACCGTAGGTAATGGAAGTATTATATTCGGTCCAAAAATTCGATGTCGTGTTTTCACCTGATTTACACGTTTTAAAGCCTCCTGAATCCAAAAAAGTAGTTTTCAGCAATTGGCCAGTGTGTATGTATGGAATCTTCTGACTATCATATCTCCGAAACTAATAAAAATAGAACTACGAAACTTCCCACCTGATACAGGTCTGGTGTACAAATGAATTTTCCAAATTTTGGTGAAAATTGGAAAAGCGGAAGTGGGTCATTGGAAACCTGAAATGGGACCGTAAGTCCGTATCGCAAAAACGGCTCTAACAATTTTCTTCAAAGTTGCTGCATAAATATGCACTCTATTAGATGCCCTTCCGAATGATATAGTTGGTTAGTTCTGGAAAATTGATAGGCGTCCTGTATAAATAGCTCAATTTCAGGTCTCGCAAGTGTGTTCCTTTAAAACTTTTTTTCAAATTCACCATATTAACTCCCTTTTAAATATCTTTTGTCTTGAGGTAAATAATTGAGTATACTAAGTTTTAGTAAAAGTTGGTATCTCAAAAATGGCTCTAACGATTTTCTTGAAATTTGTTTCATTAATCCATTTTAGATACCCTTTCTCATTTCTTTATTTGTCTTTATACGTGTATCAAGTTATTGACAGAAAAAAAATAATTACATAGAAAAGGATATTTAAAAGAGAGTTAATGTGGTGAATTGGGGAAAAAAAAAAAAAATCCGTACAGCCGTTTTTAATAAAGTGCACTTGCAAGACCAGAAATTGAGCTATTTATATAAAGCGCCTATCAATTTTCGTAAGATAACCAAATATATCATTCAAAAAGACATCTAATAGAATGTTTATGTAAAAAATTTGAAGAAAATCGTTACAGCCGTTTTTGAGATACGGACTTACTTCCGGCTCCGACTCCACTTCCGGCTTCCATTGTTCCACTTCCGCTTTTCCAGTTTTCTCTGAAATTTGGAAAATTCATCTGTACACCATTTCTGTCTTAATTCTGAAGTTTCATAGATCTATCTTTATTAGTTTCGGAGAAATGATAGTCAGAAGATTCCCCATACACACACACACACTAACCAATTGCCAAAAACTGCTTTTTTGGACTCAGGAGACTTTAAAACTTGCAAATCAGGTAAAAACTCTACTTCAAGGTTTTGGACCAAGTACAGTACTTCCTTTACCTACTGTAGTCAGGTAATGGAAGTAAAAAATAAATAGCGTATTACTCGTTTCTAAGATCAGCAGATAATTGAAATAAATTTTAGAAAAATGAAACATAAAAGGTAATATTTAAAATTGAAAACAAAATAAAATTAAATTAAAAAAAAAAAAAAAAAAAAAAAAAAATCAAATTCGAAATTCGAAAATATTTTGATGAAGTGCGCATCTGCAGGTTCCCAACTACTTCTCTGCCAAGTTTTGTAGCTCTGCGATTAATAATCTGGGAATCAGAGCGCAGACAGACACTCAGATACTTTCTCTAGTGTCAGTGTGTCTATTGTCAGCATATCTCTAGAACAGGAAGTGCAATCTCGGTATTCTATACTAAAATTTTCGTTGTGATCAAGGAAATGGTTCATGTACAAGGACATGAAAAAGAATTCAAATACATTACGTCTATAGTCGAAATTTTTGTTAGGTGCAGTTTAACATCTAAAGGCTGCAATAAATAAAATTAAACTAAGGTATCAATTTTTATACGCATAAAAGCATATTTGGTGTAGAATATGGTATGAAAATCAATCACCATTTTTTTACAGTAGAGTGATGAATAAAAATTTTTACAATTACAGGGGTTGAGGACAGGGTAACTCTCTACAGAATTACATCTCAAATAAAACTGCTCCTAAATTCTAAATTTTTAAAGTCGTTAGAGCCGTTTTTAGATACCAACTTTTACCAAAACTTGGCATGTTGGCATACTCAATTATTGACTGGAAAACAATAATTACACACAAAAGGATATTTAAAAGAGAGTTAATATGGGGAATTTGAAAAAAATCCCATACGGCCGTTTTAAAAAAATTGCACTTCCAAGACCTGAAATTGAGTTATTTATACAGAGCGCCTATCAGTTTTCCTAAACTAACCTACTATATCATTAGAAAAGACGTCGAATAGAGTGTTTATGTGGCAAATTTGAAGAAAATTGTTAGAGCCGTTTTTGAGATATGCACTTACGGTCTCATTTCCGGTATCCATTGTTCCAATTCTGGTTTTCCAATTTTCACCAAAATTTAGAGAAATCATCTGTTCTGTCTTAATTCTGAAGTTTAATAGCTGTATCTTTATTAGTTTCACAGATATGGCAGTCAGAAGATTCCCCCCCCCCCCCCCCCCTCCCTCGCACACACACGCTGACCAATTGCCAAAAGCTACTTTTTTGCCTCAGGAAACCTTAAAACATGTAAATCAGGTGAAAACTCGACATAGAATTTTTAGGCCGAGTACCGTAATTCGTCAGGTAATGGAAACAAAAAATAAATAGTGTATTACCCGTTTCTAAGATACGCAGATGATTGAAATGAAAGAATAAATTTTAGAAAAATGAAACATAAAAGTATTCGGAAATAAAATAAAATAACATAAAGAATCAAATTTGAAATTCGAAAATATTTTGATGAAGTGCGCATCTACAGGTTCCCAACTACTTCTATGTCAAGTTTTGTAGTTCTGCGTTAATAATCTAAGAATCAGAGCGCAGATAGACACACAGATACTTTCTCTATTGCCAGCATATCTCTAAAACAAATAGTAGCAGGTAGTGCAATCTCGATATTCTAAATCTATGTCATATATGGATTCTACACTAAAATTTTCGCTGAGATCAAGGAAATGGTTCGTGTACAAGGACATGAAAAAGAATTCAAATACATTACATTTATAGTGGAAATTTTTGGTAGGTGCAGTTTAACATCTAAAGGCTGCAATAAATAAAATGAAACTAAGGTATTAATTTTTATATGCATAAAAGAATGTTTGGTGTAGAATATTGGTGTAGAATATGGTATGAAAATCAGTCACCATTGGCTTACAGTAGAGTGACGAAATGATGTCCTCGAAATTCGAGGACGTCATTAAAAAATTTTTACAATTACAGGGGTTGAGGACATGGTAACTCTCTACAGAATTACATCTCAAATAAAACTGCTCCTAAATTTTTAAAAGTATATCCATATACACTACTTGTTGCTTGTTGTCTTACCTCTTCTTCTGCAATCTATGTCTATTTCAGGGGCGTAGCGTGAGGGGGGAGAGTCTCCCCCCCCCCCCCCAATGTTTTAAAAAATAGGGCGGCATATTGAAGTTTCAAGGGGCACTGTTTTGCGACTTAAAGTTCATTTGAAAGTGGATCATAATTTTGTTAATTTATCATTAGTTACCGAAATCACTTAAGAATTTTATGTATCACAAGCTGACCAACTGGTTCACCGACCAGCAAAAAAAGTTTGCGTTAAAATGTCTGACTGTAGCAAACTATTGTTTGGTGGCGCCTGCGGCGCCCTCTAAACTAATTAGACGCCTAAAACAGCCTGTTTTCCTACCGTGCAAACTACCCTTGAAAATTCTCATCGTATTCATGACGCTTAAAAAATCTGATCATAACAAATTCCGGTTTGGGGGCGCATACGGCATGATTTCCCGTTTTGTTCACTTACAATAGCCTGTTTGCTTACCGTACAAAAGACTGTTGAAAATTCTAATCGTATTCGGGACCCTTTAAGAATACGTTAGTGGTAAGCTCCAGCTGAGCTGCGCCTTTCCCTGTTCAGGCACCTACAAAGGCATAATGAGGTTTCTGGGGGGGGGTGCTGTTTTGCGTCTTGAAGTTCATTTGAAAGTGGTTTATAATTTTGTTGATTATCATTAGTTACCAAAAACACTTAAGATTTTTATGCATCAGAAGCTGCCTTCGGCGACCAACTGGTTCATCGACCAGCAAAAAAGTTTGCATTAAAATGTCTGACTGTAGCAAACTCCCATTAGGTGACGCCCTCGTAACTAATTAGATGCCTAAAACAGCCTTTTTAAATGTGTATAATAACCTATTTTCCTACTGTGCAAACAATCTTTGAAAATTCTCTTCGCTTTCATAACTCTTAAAAAAATCTGATCATAACAAAGTCCTGTTTGAGGGCGCCTATGGCATAATTTCCCATTTCAAACACTTACTGTTCACTTACCGTGCAAAAGACTGTTGAAAATTTTGATTGTATTCAGGACCCTTTAAGAATAAGTTAGCAGCAAACTCCAGCTGAGCGGCGCCCTTCCCTGTTCAGGCACCTACAGCAGCATGTTTGTTTACCATGCAACGACCCTTGAGAGTTCTGACCTTAGCAAATTCGCGCTCTGTAGCAACTGCGGCGTTCTTCTCCCATTTCACATACTTACAACTGACTCGTAAGTATGCGCAATCGCTTTCTCTCCTCTAAAAACTTAAAATTACGATTTTTCAAGACCTTAGCTCGAAAAAAAAAAGCAGTTTATTGTACGTTATGGCTATTGCATAAAAACAAAATTAGATGAGGTTTGATTTGGTTATAACGATTTCTCACTAACAATTTTTGATTTTGAGTGATCCTTTAAGCAAATTTTTTATTTTAGTTTCATCGCTTACGGGTTTTGAAATATTTATAAGTCTATAGAATTCAACTAGTGTTTCTTCACATGAAATAGCGCGAGGAAGCTGATTTAACGTCGCATTAATAGGCATATATTGGGTAATTAGCGACGGTTTGGGATTAATGCCCCAGTGGCGGTCCGAAGACAAGCCATCACAATTTTTATCTTCTGCGGAAGGGATGGCTCCCCCGCTTCAGTATCCCCAGACGTATTATTTGCACGGAGCATGGAGGATATTGCAGCCACGACAGAGTTTACGTGCACCAGAGGAGACTGACTTTCATGATGGTCTTATATTGGCTCGATTATTGAATCCGCAATCTTTCTGTCAAGCTGGTAGATGTGAGGTGCCGGGTATGATCCCAGGTCTCGCTTGTCGGCCTATCCGTTCAGAATTTTCCATGGTTTTCTCCGAAACTTGCGTAAATACGGGCTAGGAACGCTTAGAAAGACCTCCACAGAAGGCACTCCCCCTCAGGCCTAGGACCCTAGAACAGTCAATTGGCCCTTTTCCCAAACACCGACACCAACACCTAAGATATAAATTTCTGTACAAAAAAGATTTAATTTTGGACAACGGGACTTTTTTTTTAGTTTGTTCTTCCACATAAAGACATGCGGTAATTGTGTCGCATTCCTTAGCAATTGCTACTATATTTCTTAAAACATTTTTCCCACGATATGGGAAAAAAGAAAAACGTTTTTTAATTCGTTTAAATATATAAATTAACAATAATAAATAAACTACTGCTTTTTTTCCCCCCCTTAAGAGTGAATAATACCTAATTTCATAATAAGAAAACACCACAGAACTGGTGTTTGAAAGCAATAATTACAAAACTTTGAATAAACACTATAAAATGCAATAAACTTGCAATAATTGTTTCGGGTCGAAAAAACACATGATCCTTCGTCAGGCGAAAAAAGTTGGCACAAGTGCTGCAGTCAAAGTGGCAACGCACAAAACCGTTTTTGAACAACAAAAATACATACAGATGAATGTAAACATAAATACTGGTGTGAGGAGAATAGTGCTGACTCTAAAATAAAAGGGCGGCCGGGGGGAAATAAAAAGAAAAGGGGCATAATTTGCAGTGTTCTATATTATGATTTTTGTACGTAACAAAAGTAAGTTACTAATTTTCCTTGTATATATATATATAGGCTGTATGCATTTGTTATTCCAGGAATGTTGCAGAATTATTGCTAAGAAAGTTTAAAAGTCAGGGGAAAAAAATCTAAAGGCCTCTAAACATTTAAAATGTTAGAAAAGGCTACTTGGTACCAAAATGTTTTTAAAAGGGCCGCCAGTTGCAAAAATATGTTGAAAAAGGGCTACAGGGTGCTAAAAAATGTTTAAAAGGGCACCCTGCCAAATTAGCCTAGAGTCAGCATTACAGAATTATGAAATAAAAGAAATAAATAAATAAATTAAATTAAAAAAATGTAACAAAATCTAAAAATTTAAAAAATATCAAAATTAACCGAAAATCGAACTTATGTGAGAAATTTCATAGCATCAGACAAGAACGGAGCGGAACAAATATCATTAACAAGATTTTTCGAATTTTTAAATATGTAAAAAACTTCGTGGATATTCAAATGGGAAGAGAAGACAGGAGATGAAATTATGTTAGTTTTAGAAAAATCAAAACTATGGCCATGAACCCAGCAGTGGGAAGCAATGGAAGATTTAGAGATCTCTTCATTACGAGCATTTTGACAGTGCTCATTTATTCTATATTGCAAACGCCTTTTAGTTTGATCAATATAAACTAAATTGTATGACGAACATAGGACTAAATAAATGCCAGAACGGTTTTCAGTAGGAATGGGATCTTTAAGAGAAGATAATTGAATTTTGTTGACGGGTTTCTAAATGACTTTAAAACCAAACGGTGAGAGAATTTTAGAAATTTTAAAAGAAAGTAATAAATAAAAAGGTAAAACAACTGGAATGAGACTGTGATCGTTCAATTTGGTATCAGAACGTTTTAGGATTCTTGAATTTATATAAAGCTTTATTATTAATAGAGGGATTATAGCCTCGAGAAAGAGCAAAAGATTTCAAGAAGTAATTAATTTCTTTCGAAAGACTAGACGGATCAGAACAAATGTGTAAGGCTTATGTTTTTCTTACTCATTTTCCAAAAATTGATAAATTTTTAATATTTCATTTTGCGGTAAAAAAAAAAAAAAAGAAAGAAAGAAAAAAAGAGAAAAATGCACATATTGATTCAGGTTTTTGAACTTAGAATACATTAAAAATAAAAATAAATAAATAAATAAACGATTGTAAATTTTCTTAATGTGAAAACAGAATTTAAATATACATTATGTAATGAGTAATCATGAAATCAAACTTTCCCACAGAGTAACTGTCGGCGAGATTAGGTATTGTCCACTCTAAAAATATAAAGTTGCTTTCCTTAGCAACAGTTACTATTTTCATTTCTTAAAATTTATTTTGAAAGTTTTATGTTTTACCTGAATTATAATGTAATATCTTTTAAATTTGTTGAAAAAGGGGAAAAAAAAATCTTTTTCAATTGTTCTACTTTGTCTCAAACCAATACTCTGGTTGTCCTAAGAAAGATACTTTTGCTTAGTCTCATACGAGAATATATATATGTATATATTTCTGCAAAGCACATTAACTATATTTTTCGAACGATACTACTTGTAAGCACTTCCTTTTATTGAAAGTAGGCTAAAAATGTAAGAGAAATTTCATGTCTGCGTATTAATATATAGATTCGCTGAAAAATTTTAGAATGCTCCAAAGATGTCTAAAAAAAAAAAGCTGCTAAATGGAGGGGGGAAAAAAAGCTTTTTTTTCCTTGGCATATTTTAGGAATATGCCCCGAAGGAGAGGGGGGGGGGGGCACGTATTAACCGACGAGAGGGCCTGTGCCCTCGATCCCAAAGATGGCAACACTCTTGAAAGTATGTGGGTGGCATTTTCAGATGAGGAATACGAAAGGGCGCCAAACGTCGGGTCTCCCCCCCCAATCAATTTTTCACGCTACGCCCCTGTCTATTGTATTAAAAAGCGGGATAAGAAAAAGTCGTGTGAGTGACACACCAGATTATCATTATTATGTTTATGCGTTATCCTTAATTCATTTCCAGATTTTTCTTACCTATCATTAACGGTATAATTAAACATATCGATTTTTTTGTTTTGCAGTTGATTCAAAGTTTAAATTTTAATTTTTAGATATCTGTTTGTTAAAAGAAAATGCAAATGACCTTCAATTCAAACTATATTAGAAATATTTATTCTTCAATGTTTACAGCTTATAGCTTACTATGCTGTTAAATACAAACGGCTAATTATTAAAATGTATGATTACTCCTTATTAATTATTACTTATATGTATTTGTGCGTGTGTATGTATATATATATATATATATTGGTTTTAATTTATACTACTTATCTGCTTGAACTGATTTTAATCAGAGTCCCCCCCTTTAACTTCTGTTGTCATAGCCATGCGTAAAATAGGTACGACTGCAAGTTTTAAAATAAAAACAGTGTTTTAACTTAATAAATTAATTAATTATAATTTTGAAACTTATAATTTCTTACTTCATCTTTTCTTTTAATTGGTTTAGCAAATTTTAGTTTATTGATTTACGAAAATTTTACATATTATGAAGTTTTAGTTTATTGTGACTTTTTTTTTTACCTTTTTTTAACACTTTCCAACAATTCTGTCTGTAAGTCTGTCTGTCCGCGCTCTAACTCCCGTAAATATTTATGGAATTTTTTGAAACTGATATATGTTATTCAAGTTCACTATCGGATGTTTCCTATTGAAAATGGAGTTTATACATCTACTGGTTTGTGTACAGAGACAACCGAAAGTATTTCAAAGCATTGTGTTCTATTAGAGGTATTTCTATAAACCGTATTTTCATACTTTTACTGTATATATGTTTTAATGAAATTGAAATGTGTTATTCAAGTTCACTATTGATGTTTCCTGTTATAAATGGAGTAAATACCACCATTGGTTTATGTACAGGAACACTCAAAAGTATTCCAAAGCATTGCGCTCTATGAGACATATTTCTATAAATAAAATTTTAATAGCTTTATTTCCCACGAAATTTTAGGGAATTGAAACATGTTATTCATATGCACAAAAGAATGCTTCGCATAGAATATAGCATGATTAGCATTAGATTTACAGGGTGACAGAAAAATATTAAGTTATATTAAGAGCTATTAATAAAAATTTAGTGAAATTGCACTTTCATTTACATTAATTTTAACACTTTCTTATAATTTTAGTGGGAATATGATTTCAATTTGTGTATCGGTCTGTCCGATTGTCTACCTTTCTATCTGTTTGTCTCCGGCTCCTAGCGTCCGTAAATATTTTGGGAATTTTTAAAACACGATACAATCAAGTTCACTATGGAATGTTCCCTAAATAAGATTACATTGTTTACAGGGACAACAATAACAAAAAAGAAAAAAATCCAATGCATTAAGTTTTAGGACAGAATCTTTTAAAAGTTATATTTAAAGAACCATAAAAACAATTATATGTATTCATTGTTAATATTCTAAAATAATGTTTTGAATAGAATATGATGTGATTAACTTTCAGATTTACAGGGATACACTAAAATATTCAGAGAGATTAAAAGCTGTAATTATTACCTAACGGCTGCATTTTCTTTTGCATTAAGCCTTTTTTTAACACTTTCCAAAATGCCTAAGAATAATTTTAAAATCAATCACTCTATCTGTATATTTTCAGTGCTTCTGTCTGTTGTGTGATAACCTAGGCAAAGAATATTAAAAGTTATTCGATACGTACAGAATGAAATTTATTAATCAATGCGTACTGCATGCTTTTTCTTTCTTGTTTTTTCTATTGTTTTATCACCATTTTTAAAAAATATTTTATTATAAGTAAATATGTTAACAAATTACTATTTTATTTTTATTTAATTTTATAGAGCTGCAAGGCCAAAAAAAAAAAAAAGCAAAATTATATAGTTATAAATCTGCTACTATAAAATATGTTTCTCTGGTGTAAAATATAAAATAATATTTATATAAAATAAAAATTAATTTTTAATATCTAAATAGTTGAAATTTAAAGCAAATCAAATATATTAAACAGATCTATACACAAACAGGTTTTACTACAATACCTTTAGAGAGTTATTTTCAAAAATATTTTAGTTGAACACAAAAAATATTCCTCTTTTTCTCTGCGACATCTGTATGTTTTCAAATTACTAATTTGACCATAGTCCCCTGCCAAACGACTTCCGCAGCGTGAAGGGAAACCATTATCTCACTCCTCTCGTAGTGTGAAGTGATTTATCAAACTGTCAGATTAGGAGCTTTGTTTTGCTGTGAATATTTCTTTGCCAGTTTTGATACAATTTTAATTTGTACCGATAATCAATTTAATTTCCATTAAAAAAAATTACTGTTTATTTTAATCAAAACTACATACATTAGAGAAAAGGTCCATGTTCTAAAAATTTCTCTATGATAATTTAAACAATATTTACTATACGATTAAAATGGCATATGTTATCAGATAGGCTTTTTTCGACCATTGATTAATAATTAAAAAATTACAATTAACTCTATAAAAATTTTAATAAAAGAAACATCTGAGCCTTGAGTTTACCCATACAATGCAAAAAAAACGAAGCCAAAATATAAATAATTGTACTTGCTAGAAGGTGAAATTTTTTCCCTATAGAATAACATGGGGACGAATAGTTTCGTTTTCAGGTGATAATGTCGCCTTAATAAGCTGTTGCCACTCAGGTGGGATCAAAATGTGTTCAACGTCATTTACTGAGTCACTGGTTGTCAAAATTTCAAGGGCTTCTCTTTCAAGTGCAAATTTATGTGAGTTGAAAGGAGCAACTTTATGAAGTTTAATTGAATCAGTATTAATGGCTTTAGTGATGTTAGTTCTTGAGAAAGCAGTAGATGGTTTGTTGTGTTTAAGGTCAGCAAGGTGTTCAGAAATCCTGTTTTTAATTTTGCGTTTAGTCATACCAATATAGCTAGCTTTATTTTTATCATAGTCTTGAAAATTTATTTTGTATATGCCTGCGGTTTGATTAAAATGAATAGGGTCTTTTTCATTACGGATATGTTGATAGATATTTTTATTTGATCTAATCGGAATGCTACCATTATATTTTTTAGCTTCATTTTTGATTTTGATAGATAATTCTTTTAAACAAATAACGTTTTTAATTTTCTTTAGGATCTATTTAATCTATTTTTTTCTTTGATCTTTTAGTATTTACTTTATACTCCTTTTTGAATCTTTGGGATTTATTTGGTGTTTGTTAGGCCTTTGACTTTTTGCTTCATCCGTCATACTAAACTAAAACTAAAACTAAAAAAAAAAAAAAAAAAAAAAAAAAAAAAACCCCTTTTTTCATTATTAATGGATAAAATTAATGATTACTGTAACTTAAAAAAAATTGCTTTAAAACTGAATCGCGAAAATTACCCTAAGACCTTTCTTGAAGTCTGTCTACAATTTAAACTTACTCCTAACTTCCTTAAAATTAAATCTCCTTTTATTAATCAACACTGTAAACATGAAGCTAATCTCTCCTAAAAAAAATGCATAAAACAGAAATCTATCGATATTTACAGATTAAAACAGCAATACAAAAATCTTCTTTTCAAAATTGAATCCACTTATCCCAAATCTAGTGTTAATATTTTTTAAAATAAAGTTAATCATTTTAGTAAACATTTTTAGTTAACATTTAAAAATACCTTATAAAAATTTTTCATTATAATTTTGGCTGATTAATTTCGGTCACACCGTGACCATCTTCAGAGCCAAGACTAAACGTTGACGTCCTTCTGTTTATCTTGCCGGGGAATGCCTTGGCTGTCACTTCGCTTCACTTCATAATTTCTTAGGATCTGTTGGCAAGCTGCAGGGATGATTGACTGCTCTCTATCGTTTACTGTGTTATCGTTAGTAATAATTTCGAGGGCCTCCCGTTTTAGTGCATAATTATGGTTATTGTATGGTGCTATTTTTTTTTATGTTAATGGAATTAATATTTATGGGGTTATTGTGGGTGGCGGAGAAAGCAGTAGAGGATTTTCCTAATTTAAGGTCTGTGCGGTGCTCTTTTTCTCTTTCGGCGATTTTTCGTTTGGTCATCCCAATATAGCAGGCTTTATTTCCATTAATATGTTCAAAGTCAATTTTATATATTCCGGGGGTTGAGTTTTGTGGAATAGGGTCTTTTTCGTTTTGGATGTGTTGAAAAATGTTTTTGTTTGGTTTTATTGGAATGTTTATGTTGTTATTTTTAGCTTCGTTTTTTATTTTAAGGCTGGCCCCGTTACAAAATGGGATGGCGGTGGTGAAATTGGGTTTGGATTTCTGGGCATTATTGATTTTGTTTAAAGATTTTAGGCGTTTTTTATATAATTTATTTATAAGATTTTTGGAATAGTTTGCTTTAGTGGCGATTTTTTTGATATTGTTAAGTTCTTTGTTTAGTAATTGTTTATTGGAGCAGACTAAAATAGCGCAGTTAATATAGGATTGAATAGCTGATAATTTATAAGGAAGGGGGGGTTTACAATTTTTGTTTATAATTTCAGTGTTAGTAGTGGGTTTTCTGTAAACGGTAGTGTTAATAGTGTTATTAATGACAATGAAGAAAGAGAACGAGCCCCCAAACATTTGTCGTAGTCGAGCTCTGAAGATGGTTCTGGTCGGAACAGAAATATATAAGCTCAATTTTTTTAAAGGATTTAATGTAAGGTATTTTTTAATTGTTTTTAATGAATTTTAATCCTTTTGTAAATAAAAATATGTATAAATAAATAGTTTAATTAGATGCTCTGCTCATCTTTCAATAGATATTAAAAACTGAAATTAATAATTTGTTGCTTTACAAGGTCATATCTTGTATGAGAAATTAATTCTTTATTTCTATCAATTAATATTTTTAAATGAGAGAAAAAATATGTAAAACCTTTACAGCGCTTATTGACAGAATAAAAAATATAGTATGGATAGGTAGATATCTATATAATATTTGTTCACTATCACTTCAAATACTGTATCATACTTGCCAACTCTCCCGATTTTCCGATCGGAAGTTAAAAATTTCCGATTTATCATAAAAGAGAGAAAATTACAAAATAGCTCGTAAGAGAGCAAACAATGTTTATTACAAAAAATATCAGGCATGTATTTTTTTCGCGAATTTGCGGAAATCCGCAGTTTTTTTTTTTTTTTTTCATATTTCATTGAATCCCACGAATTAATTTCTGCTGTGTTTAAAAAAAATCACGGATATCGTTCGTTTATAAAAAAGAAACGTCATTAATGAGCGACGATCAAATGCTCTACGAAAGCCTCCCGATTTTTAATCTTTTTCCATCCACAACATGAATGTCAATATTCATTTTAAAGTTGCTTTATGAGATTCTAGAACCTTTTAAATAAATAGAAATGTTAAATGTTTCTAACACATCTAATTATTTTTTGCCCCCCTTTTTCACATCTCCAAGTAGCGATCGGCAATCAAGTGTTTGGTAGAAGCCTTTTCTTTCCAATCTTTCTCTATCCACAACATAAATGACAATATTCATTTTAAACTTGTTTTGGCAGATTCTAGAAACAGAATTGAAAGTTACTGAAATTTTTTTCCTGCTAATTTCTAATTTTATCCATAGTTAAGTTTCCAAAAATTAAGTATGGAAATATGTGTACTTCGTATTAAAAAAAAAAAAAAATCTCCCTAATTTTGAACATGAATCTTCCTATTTCTCATTTTTTAAGGTTGGTAAGTATGCTGTATTAGCAGATTATACTACATCAAATTAAAGCCCAAATTTCTTTAAATATAATTTTTTAAACTAGAAGTATGTGGAGATAAATTAAATACATTTGTATGGAAATAAACAAGCATATTAAGTTTATTCAGTTAATGAAACTGTTACAATATATGTATTTGGTTTTGTGGAAAAAATTAAACTAGTATGTTGTGGCCACCACAAGACTTTCTTCTATATTTTCCTATGCAAATTCACTCAGTAATAATAATAATAATTAAAAAAAAAAAAAAAAAAAATTTTTTTTTCAAAGTTATTTTTGGTAAAAGTAAAAAAAATCGATAACTTTGTTTTAAATTATCACATATTTATAGTTCAACCATTCGTTTTAAAGGTATTGACGAGACCTTTTGAAAGATACCCATCTTGAAAATCCCTCCCCCCCCCCCGAAGAAGATGTCTGTCTGTCTCTCTGTCTGAGCATCTATACGTTCAGCCCCTACTGAACACAGAAGTACAAAATTTGACATACGGGTGCTCAGAAGCCTTCCCGAGTTGATAGTGAAAACAGAAACAGAATTAAAAAATTTTAATTAGATCCAGAGATATTAATTAAAATGATATGTCTAATCAAAAACGATTCAAAAAGCCAGGCGACCATAATTTTTCCCCCGAACCGCGTTCCTCAAAAGAAAAAGCAGAGAGAGAAAATTTCGCGTTTTTTTGTACAGTGATCACTGCTCAACTAACAGAAATATTGAAAAAACACCTGTACCACGAGAAAAAGCAATTTATTACCGACTCTTATGGTACAAATATTTTGAAAAAATACGGATTTTTTATATTTAAAAAAAAAGTTTTAAAAAGGGTCCAGAATTTCTCTTTTTCTAGGTTGTCTTTTTTTAATCACCCTGTACGAAAGAGTAATTGTCCCACTTCTTAATAATTGATGTATTTGGAAAGGTCATTTAATCCTCTTTCGAACCATATAAAAATTTTAACAAAATACAGATTGGCGATCGATATTTTCAGATTTTACGAAACATCGATTTTTTCACAAAACATTTTGTAACTCAAAATCTTTTAGAAATAAATCATTTCTTTTTTTTTTTTTGTTCATAGACCTCTATTAGACGAATCATTTTTCAAAAGATTGAGAGATTTTTTCAAAAACCGAATCCGTTATAAATTTTTTAATTTTCTGCATGCCTGCAGTTTTTGATGACATTCTGAATCTGCATTTGCGTTCAAACAGTTAGTATTTTGGTTACCATGGAAGTTACCTCTTTTAAGTTCGCAGACGATATTATATTATCGAAAGTGAATTAGAGATTTCACCTTATTTACACGTTTTGAGGTCTCCTGATTAGGTTTTCTTTTGTATCTCAGCTACTAATTAAAATAATTTCATAAGTAATACATCATTTGAAAGCTTTGTTGATTTAGAATCGGACAGTACATTACAGAAATTTCTACCACCAGATGGCGCTGTAATATTTTTAAACTTCAATATTTTGAATTCTAATGAGTGAGGAAAGTGTTGAAAGTTCTAAAACGGGGATAAGGCGCCGCAGGCGCCACCAAGCGGGACTTTACTAAAGTCAGAAATTTGAAAGATCATAACATGGTGAGCGAACAGGCTGTTTAAGATATTGAAACTGGAAGAGGGCGCCGCAGGCGCTACCGAGCGGGAATTTACTGCGATTAAATTTTTCAATAAAGCTATTTTCACTATATTTCAATAAGCTGTTGTAAGACTTGAAACGGGAAAAAGGTGCCACAGGCGCCACTGAGCGGGAGTTTAGTATAGTCAGATTTTTCAAGGATCGCAAACCAGCTGGTCGCCGAAGGCGGCTAGTTATCAATAATTCATATTAATTTTACAATCACAGATTAAGAATAACTCTCAATATGTACATTTATACGAAATTTTGTCCTATACTGCCATGTTAAAAATTTAGAAAAAATACGATCACAGCACCACCTGTTGAGCGATGGATCCCCAAATCTAATCAGCACTAGTTTATGTCAGGGGCCAACTAAATACCAAGTTTGGTTAAATTTCGTTTAAAAAAAAAAAAAAAGATTTTTTCCCCCAAGTTTTTTTTTGTTAAAAGTAAAAAAAAAAAAAAAAAAAAAAAAAAAAAAAAAAAAAAATCGATAACTTTGTTTTAAATTATCACAGATTTATAGTTCAACCATTCGTTTTAAAGGTATTGACGAGACCTTTCGAAAGATACCAATCTGGAAAATTTACTCCCCTCGAGGCCCCCCCCTCCCCGGGGGAAGTGGCGAGGCTCCTGCATATACAAAATTTTTTTCCCTGTTGACTATCTCTATTATAAATAGTTCTTGTAAATTTCATAATGATTACTAAAAAATAATTCTCTTTATGCACATTTATACAAAATTTTGTCCTATATCACCATGTTAAAAATTTAAGAAGAGCGGGGTGGCAACGCAACCTGTAAGACAGTTTTTACCAAAAGTTGATAGGCACTCATTTATGTCGAGGTGCAACTACATACCAATTTGTATGAAATTCTGTGCCGTAGTTCCTGAGATACAGTTGCCACAAAATTTTGTCGCACACACTCAGATGGACAGACAGACAGACATTTTCTAAAAATGGTCAAATCATATTCTACAGCTCTCAAAATGTGTAAATCCATCAAAAACCCGTGGTCGAAAATTTTTACAAATCCAATACTTTCTTCTATTGAATATAGAAGAAAGTAAAAATACTTTTCAAAAGAGAATACTGCAAATATATATAAGTGTAATACTTTCAATTAAAAGTTTTTTAATTTTCTATGTATTTTAACATAACTAAGTATATAGAATTATATTTATTCTCTATTAAAATTCAGAAAATTAATAAATTTGATAAAGTTTCGAAAATTCTAAAAAATGCATATATGTTGTAAATTTAAAATTGCAAAAAATTTGAAAAGAAAAGATAGAATATGTACATACCTTCAAACTTTTGACGGTTTCAAGTGTTAAGTGAAACATCTGTGAACAATGAATGGAGCGTGCCATCTTAAATTTTAAAAATACCAATTTTAAGTCTTAGATATATAAGTATATTGGCCTTGAGGATGTTGAATAAGTACTCGAAATAGTACGAAATACTAGATATAGGATTATTTCATTGATTCATTGTACATATGTGATCCGCATATTGCTTGATGCTATAGAAGATAGGCATAGAGGCACATGAGTGAACGGGCCAATGATATGCTACTAATATTCCAGCATATGGCATTTTACTGTAGTAAAAGAGTTACTTTTGCTTTTGTCCTTTTTACTGGAGGGGCAGGAAAATAGATATCCAGGGCCGTAGCACCCCCCCCCCCCCCCCCCCCCCCCCGGTTGGGGGAAGCCGAGCGAGAATAGGGAGCCTCGGAATTTTGGTATTATCAATTGTTGAGGCAATTTGTAATATTTATTACATTTTTTTTTTTTTGGGGGGGGGGGGGACTTTTATTGTATGCTTATTGAAATTTATTTTAAATATATTCATCCGTTTTAAAAGAGCAATGAACCTTTTTAATACTTTTCAACAAAGTTGAAAGGTGTTCATGACTTCGGTTTGTCTTTGTGTCCGCATTCTAATCACCATAAATATTTTCAGAATTTATTCAAGCTGATATATGTTATTCAAGCTCATTTTGACTTGTTCCCAATTGAAAATTGCTGTAAATAGCACAAATAGTTTGTATACAGGGGCACCTAAAAGAATGTCAATGCATTGTATCGAAATTTGTCATTCATATGTCCCATATCTTAACATGTAAAATTAATATTGCTGCGTACGCAAACATTCGTAAACTGTCTCCGAATGAAAGACGAAACTTGCAGAGGCTTAAAAGTTTATTTACGGAAATTTTCAAAGATTACAGGTCTGTAAACCATGTATCAACTTAAATACCAGCTGACAACATTAAAATCACAGCATAAACCAGCACCAAAGCATTAATGCACAACAGTATGGCTGCATTCACTAGGAGATACTTAGCCAGGCAGAATTCTTTACAGTAAGCTGGTAGGCGAGAAACTCACTGACTTGGCCGGAATGGGTTGCTTTTAATAGCAACCTATAAACCTAGAATTTTCTGGTAACTTCTAAACTAATCAAGTTAGAGCTTAGATATTTGAGATATTGACAATAAGGATGTTCTCTCGAAGGTCGTCGACAAATTTCGGATTTCGCCCAAAGGCCATTCCCTGCTTTGGTGAAGCTTTTTAATGGAATTTTAAAAGGACATAAGCTATTTTAACACAAAAACAAGCTGGAAATGTAGAAAATTAACTTTTTATAATCTGACTAAGCTTCTTTGAATAAATTTACATATAAATAACTATTATTATTCACAAATTCGTAATAATATGTAATTTTTAAGATTTACAAAATAAGTTATCTTGTAAACTAAGGTATAATTAGGGCTTCCACATTGGTTTACAAAGCCCTACAAATCTGTTCTGATTCTTATGAGGTATAAGACGAAATTGTTCAATGTAAATTTTCAGCGCATCATATAGTGCATATGCAATGTTTAAAGACGATATACAGGGCTACATAAAAACAAACTTTTTCATGCTTTCTTTTTAGAAACAAAGCTATAAAGAAACTTTTCTAAGACTTTTATATTTATAAAGAATTAGAGGAAAATAATAAATTAAGAAAAATAACTAAGAAACTCCCCCAAAATAAGCAATATCGTTGCAAGGATAAAAAAGCTGTAAAGTGCTTCTGAAGTAGTGAAAGATAAATATCCGAAATATTGCTATTAATTACACAACATTTCACAAGAAATTAGAACATGAACTGAATGAATAATAAACTGAGGAAATGCAATTAGTACCTAACAGCAATGAGACAAACATGAACATATTTTGATAAATAAAAGTATAGATAGTATGGGATTTTAAAATTTATTATAGCATTAAAATAAATTGAGAAGAATCAATATAATTGATATAGTGATATTTATGCATTGGAAATAATCTGGTGTGTCACTCACACAACTTTCTCTTACCCTGAAATTTAATACTATAAATACAGATTGGAGATTAAGAGGTAAGATAACGAGCACTGTTATATAAACCTACTAGCAGGCTACGCCCGCTTCGCTGGTCACTATTTTTAAATGAATCATTATAATTAATGAATTCTCAAAATTGCATTAATTTTTATCATGTGAAAAAAAAAAAGAAAAAAACTATGATCGGGAAAAATGTCGCACCGGGTCCCCACTGCCTTCGGCAGCGTAGACCCGTGCGCGATGCGCACGCGCGAATGCATATATATGAGCGTCCTAATAATTTTACAAATTCAAAGATATCCGCAATCGATTTGTAAGTATCAAAAACCTCTATGCACCAGTTTTGAACGATCTATCTCTATTTTTATTTTTTTACCCTTCCGCTCCCTCCCCCCTTCCCACCCCTCCCAATAATTTTAAAAATTCAAAAATATCCGCAATCGATTTGTAGGTATCGAAAACCTCGATGTACCAAATTTGAATGATCTAACTCTATGTATATTTTTTTGCCCTTCTGTCCCCCCCCCCTCCCCGGCCCTTCTAATAACTTTACACTTTCAAAAATATCCCCTTTCGATTTGCAGGCCTCTAAAACCTATCTGTACCAATTTTGAATGGCCTAACTGTATTTCTATTTGTTTTTACCCATAGCCCCCCCCTTACCGCCCCTCCTAATAATTTTACAAATTCGAAAATATCCGCAATCGATTTGTATCGAAAACCTCTATATACCAATTTTGAACGATCTAACTGTTTTTTTAATTTTTTTTGCCTCCCCCCTTCTCGCCCCTCCTAATAACTTTACACTTTCGAAAATATCCCCATTCGACTTGCAGGCCTTTAAAACCTGTCTGTACCAGTTTTGAACGGCCTAACTGTATTTCTATTTGTTTTTGCCCATAGCCCCCCTTTACTGCCCCCCCCCTTCTCACCCCTCCTAATAATTTTACAAATTCGAAAATATCCGCAATTGATTTGTAAGTATCGAAAACCTCTATAAACCAATTTTGAACGATCAACTCTATATTTATTTTTTTGCCCCCCTCTCCCCCTTCTCGCCCCTCCTAATAACTTTAAACTTTCGAAAATATCCTCATTCGACTTGCAGGCCTTCAGAAACCTATCTGTACCAATTTTGAACGGCCTAACTGTATTTCTATTTGTTTTTGCCCATAACAGCCCCCCCCCTTACCGCCCCTCCTAATAATTTTACAAATTCGAAAATATCCGCAATCGATTTTTAAGTATCGAAAACCTCTATATACCAATTTTGAACGATCTAAGTGTATTATTATTTTTTTGCCCCCGCTCTCCCCTCCCCCCTTCTCGCCCCTCCTAATAATTTTACAAATTCAGAATCATCCGCAATCGATTTGTAAGTATCGAAAACCTCTACGTACCAATTTTGAACGACCTGACACTATTTTTATTTTTTTGTCCCCCCCTCCCCTCCCTCCCTTCTCGCCCCTCCTAATAACTTTACACAATCAAAAATATCCCCATTCGACTTGTGGCCTCTTAAACTTATCTGTACCAATTTTGAACGGCCTAACTGTATTTCTATTTGTTTTTGCCCCATAGCCCCCCCCCCCCTACCCGCCCCTCCTAATAATTTTACAAATTTAAAAATATCCGTAATCGATTTGTAAGTATCGAAAACCTCTATGTACCAATTTTGAACGATCTGACACTATTATTTTTATTTTGTTGCCCCCCCCCCCTCCCCTCCCCTCCCCCCTTTTGGCCCCTCCTAATAACTTTACACAATCGAAATTATCCCCATTCGACTTGCAGGCCTTTAAAGCCTGTCTGTACCAATTTTGAACGGCCTAACTGTATTTCTATTTGTTTTTGCTCATAGCCCCCCCTTGCTGCTCCACCTGGGGGCTGAATTTCTAAAAATCCAGAAATTGGTTTTTAGATAGTTGCATTAGCTATATTTGAGAGCAAAAATTTCAAGTATATCTATTTATTTTGTTTGGGATATGTAGGATTATGCGAAATCACGCTTTACGCATGTGAAATCACGTTTTGCCCCCCCTTGGGGACCGAATTTCAAAAATTCCAGAAACTGATTTTTAGACATTTATATTAGCTATATTTTAAAGCCCCCCCCTCCCCCCGAATTTTGTAAAATCGCTTGCGGCGTTGTCTTTCTCAGGTCGTAAACATTAACCGTGCCAAATTTGGTCCCGCTCGGTGAAACTGCCTAGGATTCTGTAGCTGCCCCCCCACACACACACAGACACACAGACTCTGCTCTTTTATATATATAGATATTAAAACAATTCAAATTAGGCTTCAAAAGAGTCGTATATGATAATTAGTTCTGTGTGAGAGGGCTACGACCCCCCTCAACCCCCGTTTCATTATTGCACCTATATTTATATAGAATTTAAATCTGTTATTAAAATTGTACAGACAACTACCCTACTACTGTAGGTAATATAAGTATTGTATTTGGTCCAAAAATTCAATATTGAGATTTCACCTGATTTACATGTTTTAAGGTCCCCTGAGTCCAAAAAAGTGTTTTTTGGCAATTGGTCAGTGTGTGTATGTGTGTGTGTGTGTGTGTGTGTGTGTGTGCGCGTGCGTGCGTGCGTGCGTGCATGCAGAATCGTCTGGCTATCATATCTCCGAAACTAATAAAGATAGAACTTCAGAATTGAGACAGGTCTGGTGTACAGACATATTTTGGTGAAACTTGAAAAACCGGAAGTGGGACATCGGATGTGGGACCGTAAATCCGTATCTCAAAAACAACTCTAACGATTTTTTCAAATTTGCTATGTAAACAATCTATTAGATGTCGTTTCGAATGATATAGTTGGTTAGTTCAGGAAAATGGATAGGTGTCCTGCATAAATAGCTGAATTTCAGGTCTCACAAGTGCGTTCCTTTAAAAACGGCTGTACGGAATTTATTCAAACTCGCCCAATTAACTCACTTTTAAATATCCCTTTGTATGTAATTATTGTTTTCCGGTCAATAATTGACTTTTTGTAAAAGCTGTTATCTCAAAAACGGCTCTAACGATTTTCTTGAAAATTGTTATCTTTCTTTCTCGTGTATTATGTGGTTATTAGAGGAAATTTAACAGTCATCCTGCTTAGGTAGGTCATCTTCAGATCTCGGAAATTTGGGTTTCAAAAAATAACTGTAGCATTTTTTCTCTTATTTTTTATCTCGCTATATGTAAGCTTCGTTTTATGTCTTATATGTGTATAAAATTTCTCTTACTGTGCTGTTTCTACTTCTTTAGGTCATTTTTATGTTTTCTGATTACATTATCTCACAAAAATGCATATAATACATGTAATATTGGGTAATAGAAGTCGTGTGGTTGTTTCACTCCATATTTTTTAGTTCCCCATCATACTATAGGTATGGGGAACTTAGGTAATCGTGAAAATTTTCGACCTCGGTTTTTTGACCTTTTTACACATTTTCAGGTGTGAGGAATCCGAAAATGACAAAATTTGTATGGTGTCTGTCTGTAGGGTGTCTGTTAGTTTGTTAGTCTGTGTACACAATATCTCACGAACAAATTGTCGCAGAGAGGTCAGATCAGTTTTAAAATATTACTTTCGACACAGGCAAAAACCTTATTCATTTGCAACATTCAAATTAAAAAACTTTGTAAGTTATTAGAAATTTATGATTTTCTTAACATGGGAGAATAGGACAAAAATTCACTTAAACGTGCATTAAGTGGAAACTTTTTGCTGTAAAAATGTCCAACCAGTTTTAAAATATCAGTTTTGATGCTGGAATGAACATCGGTAACTATAAATATGCTACTTTGAAAATTTCGCAAGTTATTGGAAATTTGCGAGTTTCTTAACATGGCAGGATAGAGCAAAATTTCACATAAACGTCAATCTTGAGGGATGTTTTCATCGTAAAGATGTCAAACCACTTTCGAAATATTATTTAGGATACTGGCATGATCATCATAGACTATGATTTTTCCAATTTAAAAAATTCGTAAGTTATTTGGAATTTATGATTTACTTAACATATCAGAATAAGGCAAAATTGAGCATAAACTTCCATTTTCAGGATCATAAATACATACTTGCCAACTTTTCCGGTTTTCCCGGAAGACTTCCGGTTTTTTAACGTATCTTCCAGTCTTCCGGACAGATGATGAAATCTTCCGTTTTTAAAAAAGTCGCGGATATCGTTCGTGTTAAAAATAAACCCAAATGTTCTACGAAAACTCCTGATTCCCAATCTTTTTCCATCCATAACATAAATGTCAATATTCATTTCAAACTTGCTTTATGAGATTCTAGAACATGTAAAGAAATAGAAAATATTTCTTGCTGATGTAATTATTTTTTGCCCCCCCCCCCCCCTTTATTTATCTCCAACTAGCGATCAGCAATCAAATGTTCTGCAGAAGTCTTTTGTTTCCTAATCTTTATTCATCTGCAACATAAATGATAATATTAATTTTAAAGTTCTTACATTAGATTCTAGAAGTAGAGTTGAAAGAGTTTAAATATTTATTAAAACAACCCCCCCCCCCTCCATCCTTTCCCCGGATTGTGATCAATTCTAGAAACAATAAAGCAATGGAAGTGCTCAATATTTCTCACATATGTAATTATTTTTAGATCTTTATTACTAAATTTAATGAATATGTTTATTTTTCCTCAATTAAATTAAATATTTGCATGTCATATTTATACCAAATGTGTAAATATGGGAAAAAATGAAGAATAATTTTTTCAGGTAGGAAAAATTTTCCCAAATCAATTTAAGAAAATTAATACTGAGTTGGTTTTATGCACGTTTGAAACTGATATAATTAGCTACTGCTACTTTTTTTTATTTATTATTATGTATGATTAATGCTCATACACAAAAATCATAATCTATATTTATTTAAACTAGTATGTTGTGGCCACCACAAGACTTTCTTCTATATTTTCCTATATACATATTCAATCAGTAACAATATTAAAAAAAAAAAAAAAAAATTACGATTTTTTTCTTTTTTTGTTAAAAGTAATACATATTCAACCAGTAACAATATTTAAAAAAAAAAAGATTTTTTTTCTAAGTTTTTTTTTTTTTTTTTTTTTTTTTTTGTTAAAAGTAAAAAAAATCGATAACTTTGTTTTAAATTATCACAGATTTATAGTTCAACCATTCGTTTTAAAGGTATTGACGAGATCTTTCGAAAGATACCCATCTTGAAAATTTACCCCCCCCCCGGGGGGTACTTCCCCCCCAGGGGGGGAACCGGTGCCCCCACATGCACAAAATTTTTTCCGTAGTTAACTACTACTATTATCAATAATTCATATTAATTTTACAATCACAAGTTTAAATTAACGCTCATTATGTACATTTATACGAAATTTTGTCCTATATTGCCATGTTAAAAATTTAGAAAAAATGCGATCACAGCGCCACCTGTTGAGCTATTGATCCCTAAATGTAATCAGCACCAAATTATGTCGGGGACCAACTAAATACCAAGTTTGGCTAAGTTTTGTTATAAAAAGAAAAATAAAATAATAATAATACGATTTTTTTTCTAAGTTTTTTTTTTGTTAAAAGTAAAAAAAAATCGATAACTTTGTTTTAAATTATCACAGATTTATAGTTCAACCATTCGTTTTAAAGGTATTGATGAGACCTTTCGAAAGATACCCATCTTGAAAATTTACTCCCCTCGAGGGGGGACTTCCCCCCCAGGGGGGGTGGCGAGGCTCCTACACGTACAAAAAATTTTTCCCAGTTGACTATCTCTATTATAAATAATTATTGTAAATTTCATAATGATTACTAAAAAATAATTCTCTTTAAGCACATTTATACAAAATTTTGTCCTATATCACCATGTTAAAAATTTAGAAAAAGCGGGATGGCAACGCAACCTGTAAGACAATTTTTACCAAAAGTTGATAGGCACTAATTTATGTCCAGGTGCAACTATATACCAATTTGTATAAAATTCTGTGCAGTAGTTCCTGAGATACAGTTGCCACAAAATTTTGTCACACACACACACACACACACACACACAGACAGACAGACAGACAGACAGACAGACAGACAGACATTTTCTAAAAATAGTCAAATCGTATTCTACAGCTCTCAAAACGTGTAAATCCATCAAAAACCCGAGGTCGAAAATTTTTACGAATCCAATACTTTCTCTATATTACATATAGAAGAAAGTAAAAATTAGTTATACTTTAACATATACTTTAAGTTTTTTTTGTCTATTGTTAAATAAATTTTTTACAGATTCTGTTTAGTAGATATTTATATGTTGAAGAGGAATAACTTCATTTAAAACTTTTATATATTTAGTATAATCAATCTATAGTAAAACGTTTTTATAGATTGCTTCTAAATATTAAAATTGTAAAACTGTATTGTTTAATACATCAAATAGAAAAAAATAAAATCTTCCCTTTTTTTTATTAAAATTGGTTGGTAAGTATGTAAATACATTAGACAACTTCAAAATTACATTTATGATATTTGTTTAAACATGATTGAATACAAATATTCTAATAGGAAATTTTCGTAAATTATTCATAATTTACGCTTTTACCAACATAGCGAAATTGTAAATTTTTCATATAAATATGAATTTTGAGGATTATTGCATTGGAAATAGTAGCATGCAAACTAAACAACGGAATCAACCCTGATAAAATAAATTAATGGATTAGAATAAGATAAATATATGGAAGTGAACGGTGGATAGCGTATTAGGCGGGGATTTCATTCTGTCACAGTATCAAGCTTTGGTCAAATTCATTTCTCTTAACACGATTATAATATGCCTCGCACTAGAATTACTTATATTATAATTACTATATGTAATTGCCAAAATATTTCTGTAACAGATGATGAATTGATTGAAGATGATTATATTTTATACTATTAAGCAAGTAAGATTTGTTTGTATATATAAATTATAAAAAGTTAAATTAGGCATCTCACTAAATTTGACGTCATTATCACTTTAAAAATTTTATACACATTGATAAAGTGCTAATACAGTTTATGATGCTAATATATGTTGTTCTAAAATGTTCCTTTTTTTTTTACAACTATAATTTATATTTTTACTGTCAAGTTGTTATTTAAAGAAAAACTGCACATGACGTCACATTCGACTGCCTAGCGCTTCTTTTTACTACTGTAAACTCTATGAATCACAAATTTATTCTATCAGTTTTATTTATATATCTTCCTGGACTATTTTTTGAACTTTAGCATTGAAGTACACCGAACATTTTTCATCGAGAAGTTTAATTTATCAATAGTCATTTTAATCTAGGCATCGCATCAAAAATACAAATAAATTACAAAATATTACAAAAAATAAATAAATAAATAAATAAATAAATAAACCAAAATAGTAGTAACATAAATGATCTATTTTTATCTGAGTAGATAACTATACACGGGGGAAAAAAAATTGCTGTTTTGTCCAATAAAAGTATTAGCAAAATAGATTTTCTATACTTTAATAAACTTTAAGTACCTTTAACGATCCTTCTACTTTAGCAGCTTTTAAAAGATATATTTCGACGTGCTATCGCAGTCATCTTCAGATGTTGTTTATGCTGCATTACTGAAAGGTGTCTTCATCTTCCTCCACATCAGTCTCCTTCTCGCTTACGTCATTGTTTCGTCGGTGATTTCTTAGTACTTGTTGCCAATCCTTAGCTATTATGCTGTGCTCTCTCTCATTTACTGCCATGTTAGATGTTAGAATTTCTAAAGCTTCGCGTTTCAGAGCGTAGTTATGTGAGTTGTATGGGGCTATTTTGACGGTTTTTAGGGTATTAGTTATTATTGGGTTAGTTTTATGTGTACGTGATAAGGCGGTGGAGCTTCTATTGTATTTTAGATCGTTAATATGTTCTATTTCTCTGTCCTTTATTTTTTGCTTTGTCATTCCGATGTAAGTTGCAGGTTTATTGTTATTTTCTAGATCGAAAGTAATCTTGTATATCCCCGAGGTTTCTTTAGGGTCAATAATATCTTTTTCATTTCGGATTCTTTGAATAATGTTCTTGTTGGGTTTAATGGGTATGTGTATATTGTATTTGGAACCTTCGTTTTTAATTTTGTTTGCTATGCCGTTGCAGAAAGGTATGGAGGTGGTGAACTTGGGTTTTATTTTTTGGGCGTCATTGATTTTGTTATATGTTTTTAAGCGCTTTTTGTAGAGTTTTTGAATCAGAGAATGGCTGTATCCTGCATCTTTAGCAATGTTCTTTATAAATTTTATTTCAGCGTTAAGAAGTTGTTTATTTGAGCAGATTAAGATGGCGCGATCTATGTAGGAGCGTATGGCGGCGGTTTTGTATTGGAACGGGGTTTTACATTTGTTATGAATGATTTCGTTATTGTTTGTTGGTTTTCTATAGACTGTAGTATCCAGGGTATTATCGCGATTTTTAATAATTTTGACGTCTAGGAAATTAATGCTATTGTTAGTTTCAATGTCAAGGGTAAATTTAATATTATCATCAAGGGTGTTTAAGTTAGTTAGAAGGGTATGTGGGTCGATGTTGTTTGGGATGACGGCGAACACGTCATCCACGTAACGTAACCATATTTTACAGTTTTTTATGATATTGTGAGCGGATATTTCGAAATGTCTGAGTTTAATTTCTGCAATAGCTCCTGATATAGGGGACCCCATGGGCACACCTTTCGTTTGTTGATAGATATCGTTATTGAAGGTGAAGAATGAGTTGTTTAGTAAAAGATTATTGGCTGAAATTAAAGTTTCGCTTATTTTATTATTGCCGTAGTTGTTAATTATTTGGTTTTGTATTATATCATTAATTTCGTTTAGGTTTATTGAAGGGTACAGGTCTTTTACATCGAAGCTAACGAGTGTGTTATCATAGTTTATATTTATATTTTGGATGGATTTTATAAATGCTTCTGTTGAGTTTAAACTGTGCGTTGAGGGGGGAAGGAGGGTTTCATAGATATTTTTCATATATACTTCAAGATTGTATGTAGGGCCTTCTGATTTGTTTACTATAGGTCTAAGTGAGGGAGGGGTTTTATGATCTTTATACTTTCCAAAAATACGAGGTATAATGGGGGCGTGATTGTTAAGTTTTGGTGGTTTGTCATTAGGCCAAGAGCCTGTTTTTATTAGAGATTTAGTTTTATCCATTAGCTTTTTGAGTGGGTCTTTAGTAATTAGGTTTACTTCGAGTTTATTGATGGTATCTATTATCATTTTATTATAATCGTTCCTATTAAGTATAGTTATTTTGCCGGTTTTATCAGTCATCAGAATAGTGATATCGCGGTTCTTTTTTAATTCGTTAAGGCATTTTATGTCTTCTTTATCGCTATGTGTATTAACATTGGATTTTTCAATTAGTTTAACAGCGGTGTTTCTGATGTGAGAGCGTTTAGGTGGGGGGACGAGATCTAAAGCAGTTTCGATGTGCGCTATTGTGTCAAGTGGGTTGAAAGTGTCATTAAGTATGAATTTCGGTCCCATTTTCAAAAGAGCATCTTGATGAGTGTTTAATTTATAATCCGAAAGGTTTAAGTATGGGTAGGTATGTGGTGTTTTTTCTAAGAGTACGTTGGGATTTTCGCGTTTTAACCAGATTTTAAGTTTTTTATTGTGACGATTTTGTAATTTAGAGTTATCTATATTTGTGAAGTGGTTAATTTTCTCGATATAGGTTTTAAATGTCTCCGGGTCCGCTGCATGCTCGAGTTTGGTGGAGAGAGCCTTGTTTTGTTCCTTAAGTTTATGGATAAACCTTGATTTTTGTCTAATATATTTCTTTAAAACCGAAATTTCGAAGTGTCTGACCATGCCCTTGAAAAAGAGTCTGATGAATTTATTGCGTGTTTATTGTTTAAACACGCAATAAATTCATCAGACTCTTTTTCAAGGGCATGGTCAGACACTTCGAAATTTCGGTTTTAAAGAAATATATTAGACAAAAATCAAGGTTTATCCATAAACTTAAGGAACAAAACAAGGCTCTCTCCACCAAACTCGAGCATGCAGCGGACCCGGAGACATTTAAAACCTATATCGAGAAAATTAATCACTTCACAAATATAGATAACTCTAAATTACAAAATCGTCACAATAAAAAACTTAAAATCTGGTTAAAACGCGAAAAGCCCAACGTACTCTTAGAAAAAACACCACATACCTACCCATACTTAAACCTTTCGGATTATAAATTAAACACTCATCAAGATGCTCTTTTGAAAATGGGACCGAAATTCATACTTAATGACACTTTCAACCCACTTGACACAATAGCGCACATCGAAACTGCTTTAGATCTTGTCCCCCCACCTAAACGCTCTCACATCAGAAACACCGCTGTTAAACTAATTGAAAAATCCAATGTTAATACACATAGCGATAAAGAAGACATAAAATGCCTTAACGAATTAAAAAAGAACCGCGATATCACTATTCTGATGACTGATAAAACCGGCAAAATAACTATACTTAATAGGAACGATTATAATAAAATGATAATAGATACCATCAATAAACTCGAAGTAAACCTAATTACTAAAGACCCACTCAAAAAGCTAGTGGATAAAACTAAATCTCTAATAAAAACAGGCTCTTGGCCTAATGACAAACCACCAAAACTTAACAATCACGCCCCCATTATACCTCGTATTTTTGGAAAGTATAAAGATCATAAAACCCCTCCCTCACTTAGACCTATAGTAAACAAATCAGAAGGCCCTACATACAATCTTGAAGTATATATGAAAAATATCTATGAAACCCTCCTTCCCCCCTCAACGCACAGTTTAAACTCAACAGAAGCATTTATAAAATCCATCCAAAATATAAATATAAACTATGATGACACACTCGTTAGCTTCGATGTAAAAGACCTGTACCCTTCAATAAACCTAAACGAAATTAATGATATAATACAAAACCAAATAATTAACAACTACGGCAATAATAAAATAAGCGAAACTTTAATTTCAGCCAATAATCTTTTACTAAACAACTCATTCTTCACCTTCAATAACGATATCTATCAACAAACGAAAGGTGTGCCCATGGGGTCCCCTATATCAGGAGCTATTGCAGAAATTAAACTCAGACATTTCGAAATATCCGCTCACAATATCATAAAAAACTGTAAAATATGGTTACGTTACGTGGATGACGTGTTCGCCGTCATCCCAAACAACATCGACCCACATACCCTTCTAACTAACTTACACACCCTTGATGATAATATTAAATTTACCCTTGACATTGAAACTAACAATAGCATTAATTTCCTAGACGTCAAAATTATTAAAAATCGCGATAATACCCTGGATACTACAGTCTATAGAAAACCAACAAACAATAACGAAATCATTCATAACAAATGTAAAACCCCGTTCCAATACAAAACCGCCGCCATACGCTCCTACATAGATCGCGCCATCTTAATCTGCTCAAATAAACAACTTCTTAACGCTGAAATAAAATTTATAAAGAACATTGCTAAATATGCAGGATACAGCCATTCTCTGATTCAAAAACTCTACAAAAAGCGCTTAAAAACATATAACAAAATCAATGACGCCCAAAAAATAAAACCCAAGTTCACCACCTCCATACCTTTCTGCAACGGCATAGCAAACAAAATTAAAAACAAAGGTTCCAAATACAATATACACATACCCATTAAACCCAACAAGAACATTATTCAAAGAATCCGAAATGAAAAAGATATTATTGACCCTAAAGAAACCTCGGGGATATACAAGATTACTTTCGATCTAGAAAATAACAATAAACCTGCAACCTACATCGGAATGACAAAGCAAAAAATAAAGGACAGAGAAATAGAACATATTAACGATCTAAAATACAATAGAAGCTCCACCGCCTTATCACGTACACATAAAACTAACCCAATAATAACTAATACCCTAAAAACCGTCAAAATATACAACTCACATAACTACGCTCTGAAACGCGAAGCTTTAGAAATTCTAACATCTAACATGGCAGTAAATGAGAGAGAGCACAGCATAATAGCTAAGGATTGGCAACAAGTACTAAGAAATCACCGACGAAACAATGACGTAAGCGAGAAGGAGACTGATGTGGAGGAAGATGAAGACACCTTTCAGTAATGCAGCATAAACAACATCTGAAGATGACTGCGATAGCACGTCGAAATATATCTTTTAAAAGCTGCTAAAGTAGAAGGATCGTTAAAGGTACTTAAAGTTTATTAAAGTTAATTCGTCCTTCTAATTATTTAAATATTTATAGATTTTCTATTTTTATACAAGAAATTATACGAAAAACAAAAAAAAAAAAATCCATCGCTAATGGCGACAAAAAATCAAAGCCTTTAAGGGAGAAATATAATAAAGTTTACTTATTTATTTTTTTATATGCCAATCACTTCGCTAATTTAACATACAAATAAATGAGCTGCTGTGTGTAACTGCACTTGCAGGCTGTCGGACAGAAATATTTGATTAATTAAATTAATATTTAAATAAATAAATACAAATATGTTTAATGGAAAATATATAAAACCATATAAACATTAGTTGTCTAAAATACGGCAGAATCAGTGCTCATAGCATATTGTCAAAAGGATTAAGTCTTTTCCCCGCATGAGTTGTACTGTTGCAAGGAAAGTAGTTTTACAGGCAAAGTGAGAATAAAAGGGCAGTTCATTCACTTTCAGTGGGCTCAGCCTTGGCGAGTGGGCGACCAAATTCGGTGAAAAATGACTAGGGTTCCCAAAGTTTCGTAGCTCTCCGACACATGGAAGCATAGATCTCGAGTTTTCCATGGGATTCTCGATGGAATCATCGCCAACCCCCCTCCCCTCACTAAAAGTTATAAATAGGAGTAAGTTGATTTCTGCTAGTGACTATGTAGTCACAGAGGTACAGAGTTATTCACAGACCTATTCTGAGTAACTGTATTTTAGGGAATGACCTCTAAGCGAATGAACATTTTTCGTGAGCTAGCGAAGATTTCTGCTCTGGAGTATTTGATGTTATTTGCTTTACTCCTGTGGAACAAGTAACTGTTTTTTGGACTGTTCCAGAACATTCATCGAATACTGGCTTTTGCTGTACGAGTAACAGTTTAACTGTTTCCAGAATATTCGAAGAATTAACACTATTATTGGACTGTTTTTGAGAATATTCGTTTTAATAATAGTTTTGTTGTACAGATTCGAGAAGTTCAAAAAATATTGCAAAGTATGTCCCATACTAAAGCCGTGTCGAAAATAATCGCCAATTAAAATATATTTATTTAAGCGTTTCAATTACTCAATTAAAATGAAATCATTTAAAAATAGTGACCAGTTAATCAGGCAAACCTGCTGGTACATAATTATCATGGCAACAGTATTATTATAAAAATGAAAACTAGTATGGAAATTGCTATACGATTATTAATTTAAAGTAACAGAAGGGGGCCCCAAAATACGTTCCTACGGCCCTGTAGATACCTCTCTGTCTTAGAACCTATGTAGTAAGCATTGCTCTGTTCAGAGTTAAAGGGAGAATTTTTCAAATAATCCCTTTGCAAAGTAAGGGAATAGCTCCTTTTTTTTTTTTAAGTGTGTAAGAAATTTCAAGCTTTTCAAATGGGGTGGGGAGATATATTTCAATAAGATGAGTCTGTTAATTTTTCACCGAAAAATATTTGATTCTGGAAAATCATGAAAAACGGCAGTTTTTCTAGTGACGCAAGCGCAAAAACAAACGAACGCCACGACACTCAGCGGAAACGGAAAAACGAACGAAAACTGCGACACTTATATATACAGGAATTTTAAGATCAAAGTAACCGCTGAAAGCCGACACTTAATATCTCAGGAAATATGGGAGGTTATGTTCTGATATTTTCAAAATAGACTTTCACCTTCTGTCTGATCCTACCCTGAAATCCCTACATTTCTGCGTGCAATATATTTCGAGGTATGAATTGGCTCATTTAAGTTGTAAATGGACGGCGTATGTAAGGAACAAATTTTTCTCGAATATGGCTCGAGCGAATTTAGTTTAATTGATATATGATATTAATCGCTTTTATCTGATGTGCCTGACATCTCCCTTTTCCCTAGGAAAACTCTTGTTTTTTTTATAACTCAGTTTAAAAATCGAACTATTTTTTACTCCGAAAATACCGTGATGCGGCAGTTTCGCGGACGAATTTCTTCTCTTCCATCTGAAATACTGAATATCAAATAATCGTTTTGGCTCCATCTATCGGGGAGCGTCAAAAATAAACACAAAAAATAAAATAAAAAATATTTTTCTTTTTTTAATATATATATTAAATGAGTTATTTATTTAGGTACTTGTATTTTATATGACATTTGTTTTTCAAAAATATTCTTTGTATTTACATTGTTTTCATGCTGATACGTTGTTAACTTTCAAAATTGGTTCTATTTTAAAAGGTGATTGCAACAACAAAAAATTTTTCCTTTAATTTCATAAAAATGACAAATAATATGATAATCATATGCAAATATTTGTAATTTTTTCAAAATTAGGTGATAAATCACTTAAACTACGGATTGAAAAAATTCTTAAAACAGAATTTGAAAATAATTAATTTGCTCATTAAGTTTCTAGTATATATATAATATATAAATTACAAAATGTTAAGCTATAATAAAATTTTGAATAGATTAAGATTTTTTTTTAAATTAAATTCATAACAAACTATACTACTTAAATATTTACCAGTATAAAATTTTCACTTTTTAAAGATTTTTCTATTATTATTTATTTTTCTCTTTTAAATCAAATCTATACCTAAAACATTATAATAAGAAATAAATATAAATAAGAAATTTTTGTCATTTTTAAAATGTACTATATTATGCCTTTGTAATGTTGCATGTGTCCATCTTTTTTATCACTTTTTATAAAATTTTGAAATTTTATTTAGTTTGTTATTTTGTTCGAGTGTGACCTATAAAACAACACTTTTAATACAGTGTTATTACCATGCTCCTTTAATTTTGCGTTTTGATCATTAACCCCTAAAAAGTAATGATATCAATACAAAAAACCCTTAACGGGTTAAAAGTTTGTGACGCAGCATTGTACTTTATGGCTATAAGAATTAGAAATACGGGTCTTAAAAATAATGATATCAAATTTTCAGTGACGCTTTGATATTAATTAAATTATACATAGATTTTCTTATTTGAATTTGCTTTTTCCTTTTATTTATATTTACAGTGTAAACGTTATTTTCAACATAAAATAATATATAGCATTTACTCATTGATACCTTTCCATTCACATCTCTTATACTATGAAAGCATGTGTTTCAAAAGAAATTATATGAAATTCCAGTAACGCAGTGGTGTTACATTAAGTGATTTGTTTTTAAATTTCTCTGCAATTATTTTGTTTTGCATATTAAAGTATATGTGCACATTGAAATATTGCTTTTAATTTTCAAATACGCTGTCAAATATATCACTTTCATTAAGCTTATATTATGTACTGAAATATATTTATTTCAATGAATTATTCTATCTTTTGCGTCACGCCATCCAAAACTGTAAGTAAAATATATGGAAATGTTTACTTTGTGTCATTTCATCCAAATAAATTGAAAATGCATGCAAATAGATATTGTGATGCAAAGAAAAAAACTGTGAAATTTTTTTCAGTTTTGGATGGCGTGACGCAAAAGATAGAATAATTCATTGAAATAAATATATTTCAGTACATAATATAAGCTTAATGAAAGTGATATATTTGACAGCGTATTTGAAAATTAAAAGCAATATTTCAATGTGCACATATACTTTAATATGCAAAACAAAATAATTGCAGAGAAATTTAAAAACAAATCACTTAATGTAACACCACTGCGTTACTGGAATTTCATATAATTTCTTTTAAAACACATGCTTTCATAGTATAAGAGATGTGAATGGAAAGGTATCAATGAGTAAATGCTATATATTATTTTATGTTGAAAATAACGTTTACACTGTAAATATAAATAAAAGGAAAAAGCAAATTCAAATAAGAAAATCTATGTATAATTTAATTAATATCAAAGCGTCACTGAAAATTTGATATCATTATTTTTAAGACCCGTATTTCTAATTCTTATAGCCATAAAGTACAATGCTGCGTCACAAACTTTTAACCCGTTAAGGGTTTTTTGTATTGATTATATTTACACAGATTTTCTATTATTTGATTAAAGTATGGCATTATTTTAAATATCAGTTTAATTTATATATATATATATAAATGAAACATTATTCAAAGATATATTTATTAGAACTATTATATATATATTTATTAGAACTAAAAAGATATATTTATTAGAACTATTTATATATATATATATATATATACATACACAGGGTGGCCATAATTAAACTGCAAGTGTTCAAGGGGTGCTGGAGAGAAAACTACTGGGAATATTCCAGTGAAATTTGGTATCTACACGTTTCAGAACATGTGCAAATCAAATATGAAACAAAAAAAAATCGCCATTTTTCACCCGATAGGTGGCGCTGTACCGTATTTCAACGCTCACCGGTGGCATATACAACTTCCAAAACCGATAGACAGAGCATAATGACATTCTAAGAGGCATATAAACAATATAAAACATCACTTACAGTTTATAAAAATTTATGGATTGTTTAATTTGTGATCTTAATTTACGTTAACTTTTGATTACATGATACTGTAAAAATTTAGTTACTGAGGCGAATTGTATGGAATTTTGATGAACTGTAAGTGATGTTTTATATTGTTTATATGCCTCTTAGAATGTCATTATGCTCTGTCTATCGGTCTTGGAAGTTGTATATGCCACCGGTGAGCGTTGAAATACGGTACAACGCCATCTATCGGGTGAAAAATGGCGATTTTTTTTTTTTTTTTTTTTCATATTTGATTTGCGCATGTTCTGAAACGTGTAGATACGAAATTTCACTGGAATATTTCCAGTAGTTTTCTCTCCAGCACCCCTTGAACACTTGCAGTTTAATTATGGCCACCCTGTATATATATAGATAGATAGCATATCTTTGAATAATGTTTCATTTAAATAATTGAATAATAGTAAGCATATTCAGAAATGTCTATTTTAATAAAATAAATTAGAATGAGATTATGGTACTACGTCTTTTGTTTTGTCAAATGAATATTTTTATTTTTTGGTAAAAGTCACACCAAGGCTTTGTTTTCCCTTTCACCTTCAATGAGTGCATAAATCAATTAGTTGAGTGGGTAGTGTTAGTCCTTCTATTTATTTTTCTTAAAACGCGAATAATATTTTGCTCTTTGTAAGCCTGAAACATATAAAGTTGAGTGAACGGAAAATTTATTCTTTTACTATGAATCAAAAGTTGAATCTAATTACTGAATGTTTAGATTTTAGATGATGAAAATAAACATTAATTATTTGATGACATCCTATTTATCAGGCCAATAATGATCTCATTCCTATAACAGTTCATTCAGACTTACTAAGTGAAATGAGTTTTCAAAGTAGGATTTCATAAGCACAAGGCGGGTATTTTTTTTTTTTCTGTAACTGAACCTATTTTTATGCTTACACTTTTATTAACAGTCTGTAGAATTACAGAGATTAAACACAGAGCAGAGAAAAAGTTTTCATTTGCAGCACCATTTTTTTTTTTTTTTTCCCAATTTCAGTTAACAATATTAAATCTGATCAAGCGCATGTAAAAATAACAAAGAGCTTCATAACCCTGTTTGTACTTTCTTTGCGTGGTTGGAGATTGTGAAGGGGGGGAGGGGGGTTACTGGTCAAGACCAATTACCTACACTGATGTCCTCTGTGAAGATCTTTGTGAGAAAGGAGGGATTCAACATGCGGTATCTTTTGTGCTTATTTTGCAACACTGCCTGTATGTTTCCGACGATTGCTTCTGTGTGAAAGAAGTGATAAATAATAAAGAAACAGCGATGCGGATATTGACTTGGGCAGTGTGAATATTTTTCAATGAACTATTTTGAAGGCTAATAGGCACATGAAAAATACAAATAAGGGCCGCCAGGCATTACGCCCTGCTAAATCGGCCTAGAGTCAGCACTAATAATTCAATATTACAAAGATGTTTTGCACAATACTTTTACTAATTACTGATAAGCTAAATATTTTCTTTTTTTGCAGGTTTTGAAGAGATATTGCTTGTTTCTGGAATACTTTTTCCAACAAAATATTATTTAACCCATTATAATGTTTATTAAATTTACATAAAATAACAAAATAAATAAGTGTTACTTACCAGAAAAATCCAATTAAATAAAACTTTATGCCATAATGAAGAAGAAAATTCGTTAAACATGTGCAACTGCAGTATTCCACATCTATTTGCATGTGCATGCATGTTTCTCTTCCTCTTGATCGAACTTGGATTGTCAGAGCGAAAAATGATTTAAAATATTCCAAGGTTGCACTTTTCCAGTGCCCAGGCCAGTATTTTCTGCTGGCCAAGGTGTGTTTAAATTACAAGTAAAGACTAAAACTCTGGAGAAAGTGTTTCTTTTCTGTTGATATAACCCCTGTGTTTTAGACAGTTAGGATAAAGGAACTTTTATTTCTTGTTGCAGGTTGTTTTGGATGTGGGTGCAGGATCTGGAATTTTGTCCTTTTTTGCTGTGCAGGCTGGTGCCAAGAGAGTGTATGCAGTTGAAGCAAGTTCCATGGCAAAACATGCTGAGGTGAGCCTCTTATTTCCACTTGAAAACTCTTCCCAATCAGCTCTATTTTTTTTGAAAATTTTTTTTTTTTTGCCATACTCCATCTGTCTTAACCTAATTCATTTTACACTTTCGAAAGTATATGAAATCTATTCTCAAAACACAAAATCAAATTTTCAAGGTTGTATTAGCAACAATTTAAATTTTAGATGTACAGTGTCATCCAAATCATTGTGAAATTTTTTTCATTTTGACGTTTTTTCTATTTTCTAGAAAAATACTGAGCGAAAAAGTCCTTGAACTTTGGGCATGCAAAAAACATTTAAAGCTCATACTTTCTCACTCTCGATTTAGCCAGGAGTGCAATTAGGAGACTGACCACAAATTGAAAAAAAGCACGTAGGTATTTTGGATTATCCTGTGTCCCAAAAAGCTACAGATGATTTGTAACTTTAAAATAGTGTTGTACTTATTAGGTACAGTATTTTGATGCATCTTTGTCGGAATCTCACAATTATTTAGGCATGTGTATATTATTTTATTTTGCCAAGCTTTCTGCTTATAACAAGAATGGATTACAACAAAACATTAGAGAATTGTTATTCTGAAACATGAAATTCACATGTGTAATTGTTGCGAAAAAAATCACTTTCTTATAGTTTTTAGCTTGTCCGTACATGCCATTGTTATGTAATCTTTAATACGTTTATCATTCATTAAGTTTGTTTTTATTAATTTAAATTAAAGCTAAAGCTTCATTAAAACCTTCCTTAATCCCTAATTGAAATAGTTTTTTTTTTTAATGTTTTCAACACTTACTTCATTTAGCAGTTCGTTACTGTTTGTTTACACGCGATTGACTTGTGAGATCATGTTATTATAGAGAGTCTTGTCACTTAGCGGGTACTCTGCGTTTCTCCAGTAAGGTGGCATCTGTCATCCGTGTAGTGTTTTATTCAACCACTCAACCCTCAGAAGACGAGACATTGTTATTTTGATTGGTACTCTTGAGGGGTGTATTTTTTTTTTCTGTCAACCGCGCTGTTTGTAAAAAAATTAGAATAAGTTCTTATTTTCTTATAAAAGCTGCCTGAATAAGAAGTATGTTGCACTTTTCTTTGACTTATGCTGCTGCTGTCAGATGATTTTTGGAAAGGCACTTTTCAGAAGATGTAGTTTAAAGTTATATAAAGTTTGTTTTAACACTGTTATGAGGTGGTGAGATAGTTTTTTTTTTTTTCCCTTTCTCTGCTCCTGTAGACCAGTATACATCTTTTTTGAAATTGGTTAATTAATGTTACTTTTTTTCTGACTCACTAGAAATTTTGAATTTGTTTTTTTCTTTGTTTGTGCCTTGCTTGCAATAATGAAACTTTGTTAAAAGTAATTTTAAAGATATTTTCCTAGTTCCAGTCATCTGTACCAGTTATGAGAAATATATTTCAAAATAGCTCATTGTCTCCAGAATAACTTATCCAGCTGATTCTGCTCCATGTGGCCATAGTTTAAAATTTATTTATCCTGTTAATTTAATATCTTGTTTTTTTTTTTTTTTTTTTTTTTTTTTTAATAAACGTTAGATTTAAACATTTCAATTTTGTATTCAATGTCTCTTACACTAACAATTATCACTTTTAGTTTTTTGTGGATATGTAAAATTAAATATAAATGCAACATCAGCCACATTAAACTGTGTAACTCTATTTTATATATTTTTTATTTAGCCTTTTAATTTCAGAAATTAATTGAAATTTAGATTAGAAGTTTTTCTTAAAAAATATTTTTCTCTTTTTTAACCGACTTCAAAAAAGAAGGAAGGTTCTCAATTCAAACCGTATGTTTTTTTTATGTTTGTTAGCTCATAACTTCTGAACGGATGCTCCGATTTTGATACATTTTGTTTTGTTGAAAAGGTCTTGGTCTACAATAGGTCCCATTGTAATATCTTTACGATCTAAAGAAAATACAGGGCGCCCAAAAAAATCAGTCCCAACTCTTTTAACTGCTAAATGACTGAAGCTATAGTTATAAAAATGGTATGTAAGTATAGCAAAGTGGCCATGCTGTACAAGGTTAAACCGCTTGCAGCGCCACCTGGTGGAAAATAGCAGAGTTAGCGTTCCTATCTCGAAAACGGTTCTAAAGAAAAAGTGAATTACAAAGCTGAAGAGTATCACCGATTTAGTACAAAAAGATAGTTTAGACATTCATGCTGACGTTCCTATCTCGGAAATGGTTCAAGACAGGGGGAAAAAGTAAATTATAAAACTGCAGAGCATCATCGATTTAGTACGAAAAGATAGTTTTGACATTGATGCTAAAATACAAGGCTAAAAACGTGCATTTTTTTGTTCGCAATTTCTTACACTATACATACTTGAGCTACATTGCTCACGTTGTAGCGTAACTGGTGAGACATACGCTATATAGTTCAAAATACGGTTACTTGAAACTTTTTGGTTTGTTGTAGAGATCTTGGTCTGAAGTAGGTCCCATTATAACTTCTTTACAATCTAAAGAAAATAAAGCGCCATCTGGTAAAAAACAGCGGAATTAGCGCTCCTATCCCAAAAACGGTTCAAGATGGGAGAAAAGTTAATTACGAAGTTGTAGAGGATCTTCGATTTACTACGAAAAGACAGTTTTTAGACATTATTGCTAAAAATAGAACGCTTAAAACGTGCAGCTGTTTGTTCGCAATTTCATACATTGTGCACACTTGAACTACGTTGCACACTTTGCAGCGTATTGTTTGTTAGCTCATAACTTCTGAACAGATGATCCGATTTTGATACTTTGTAAAGGTCTTGGTCTGAAATAAATCCCATTGTAAGATCTTTACGATCAAAAGAAAATACAGGTTGCCCAAAAAAGTCAGTTCCGACACTTTTAACTGCTGAACAGCTGCAGATATAGTTATAAAAGTGGTATGTAGGTATAGTAAAGTGGACATGTGCTACGCGATTCAACCGTCTAAAGCGAAACCTGGTGGAAAAGAGTGGAGTTAGCGATCCTATCTCGGAAACGTTTCAAGACAGCGGAAAAAAGTGAATTATAAAATTGCAGAGCATCATCGATGTAGTACGCTAAGATAGTTTAGACATTAATGCTAAAAACAGACCGCTTAAAACGTGCATTTGTTTGTTCACAATTTCCTATTTTGTGCACACTTGAACTACATTGCATATGTTGTAGCGTAGCGGGTGACATTTATGCTACGTAAAATTCAAAGTATGGTTATTGTAAGCGGCCACATCGATTAACGCATGAACGTTTTAAACCGACTTCATAAAGGAAGAGGTTCTCAATGCAAACCATGTTTCTCGTTGTTGTTGTTTAAATTTGTTAGCTTATAACTTCGTAAGAGATGATTTAATTTTAATACTTTTCTTGTTGTCGTAATGATCTTGGCTTGAAATAGGTTTCATTATGATTTAATTAAGATATAAACAAATTACAGGATACTCACAAAAGTCTGTTCTCCCTCTAAATGCTGAATGCATGCAGCTACACTGGTAAAAGCAATATGTAAGTATCGATGTTGAAACTTCTGTCCGTCAGCTGCAATGCATATTTTGCTCTTCGTTTGAATTTTACGCTGCCCATTTACCAGCGCAGCAGCTGATATGTATTCACTGTAAAGTTCAATATATATGCCTAACAGAATTTTCGGTTACGAATACAGCGTATCCGTCCTTTACATTTCTAAAGACTTTTTAATTTAACGTATGTTCGTTCAATAGATAGTTTTATGCTTATATCGGATAAAGGCAAGAAAATTAGCACAACTTAAAAATGCAGCATTTGAGAAAAATCAACTTAAAAATAACTTGACTATAATAAAACTGGCACAAATGTCTCTCGAGTGGATAACTTTCTAGATGGAGATGTAAATTTTTTGTTGACATTGGGTGCATTTCATGTATTTTTCAGTGACTTGAACCATTTTTTGAGTAATGTTATTTTTCGTGGAACTTGTGATTTGTGAAACTTCCGTCCAACGTTTTCTGATGCTCTGCTATATAAATAAGTTTTCTCTGAAAAGAGAAAAATAAAATCTTTTTGTAAAAAAATAGAACCGACTCCAAAAAGGAACTACTATTCAAACAACTGAAAATGAAAGAAAATTGGCAGAAAAAGGAACTGTAAATTGCGCCTAAAAGTATTAAATAATTTCCTTCGCCAAACAACCTATAACACTACAATTAATCATAACTTTTGAAGTCGGCGCAAAATTAAATAAAATTCATACCTTTATTCAATACAAAAATCAAATCCTATTCAAAATACACATCTCACATTGTTACCTGCAAAACGCAACCGAGAACTAATTTGATTCAAGAAAACAAATAAGATTTCGTAAGTAGCAAAAGTTGGCGAAGATGCTGGTATCTGACGTCCTTGGTGAAAGAAAAATTGCAAAATTATCTGGCAAACATTTTTAATTTCTTTGGGATATCATGATTATTTTGATAAGGTATATCAAGACAGAAATCAAGAATATGAAACAACATATCGTACAATATATATAATATCTTGCGTGTATATTTTTGCCTTACGTTTTGATTACTAAATCCAAAAGCCATCAAGGATGATAGTTATCAAAGTTAAACCAAATTTGCAAAGGAAACTCTAACTTCGTAGAAACATACATACCGCATTGTGAAGAATGTTCACTGTTCTATGTAGATGCTACTAATGGACCAATTGCATACAGTGATAAAATAATAAAGGAAACATGAAAATGGATCATTCGAAACAACAGCATTCGTTGCTACCGATCTAAAAACAAACATTTAAAAACTAATTAAATTTTATTTAATTTTGCGCCGACTTCAAAAGTTATGATTAATTGTAGTGTTATAGGTTGTTTGGCGAAGGAAATTATTTAATACTTTTAGGCGCAATTTACAGTTCCTTTTTCTGCCAATTTTCTTTCATTTTCAGTTGTTTGAATAGTAGTTCCTTTTTGGAGTCGGTTCTATTTTTTTACAAAAAGATTTTATTGAAATTGCTATTTTGAGAATCTTTGCAAAGGGGGGAAAAACTAAGTTACATCGTTGCTTTAATATAGCAACGTAACAATTATATATATAATCGACGTTTCTTTAATTCTATTTGCCTTTTATGTATATCAAATCCCACTTTTAAAATTTTTTGGTGGTTGTTGAATAAAAAAGTCGCGCAATCTGTACTAGGTGGAATTTTCTACCGCTCGAACTGTTGCCAAGTTTCTGAGCCACGCGACAGGCATCTAGTTTAGGAGGCTATGGTGTTTGCCAACAACCAAAGCCCATATTATTATTCTACAGGAAAATTTAATAACAGACTTCAAAAAGGAGGAGGTTCTCATTTCAAACCATATGTTTTTTTTTTTTTGTTAGCGCATAACTTCTGAACAGATGCTTGAATTTTGATACTTTTTTTTTGTTGTAAAGGTCTTGGTCTGAAATAGGTCCCATTGTAATATCTTTACGATTTAAAGAAAATACAGGATGCCCACAAAAGTCAGTCCCAACTCTTTTAACTACTGAATGGCTGCAGCTGTACTCATAAAAGTGGTATGTAGGTATAGTAAAAAAGTCATGTACTACAACATTCAACCGCTTACATTGCCACCTGGTGGAAAATAGCAGAATTATTGCTCCTATCTCGAAAATGGTTTAAGATAGGAGAAAAAATGAAATGCAAAGTAGAAGAGCATTAACGGTTTAGTATGAAGAGACTGTTTGTAGACATCGATACTTAAAATGGAATGCTTAAAACGTGCATATGTTTGAACGAAATGTTCTACACTGTACACACTTGAACTATATATGTTGCACACATTGTAACACAACGGCTGATATGTATGCTATATAAAGTTTAAAGTATGGTCACTCTAAGCAGTCCTATCAGTTAGTGCAGGGTCAAAAGGAGGAGGTTCTTAATTCAAACCGTATGTTACTGTAGAGTTTGTCTTTGTTGCTATTTGTTAGCTTATGACTTTGTTACAGATACTCCGATTTTAACATTTTTTTCTTTGTTGTAAAGATCTTGGCCTGAGTTCGTTTTCACGCTTTTAACTGTCTCTACAGTGAATAATTTTTGAGATTTAGATGTAATGTGTTTTGTGCACATTGAGTGACTTCATATATTTTTCAGTGACATAAATTTGAAATTACTGTTTTTTTTTTTTTTTTTTTTTTTTGAGTTGTCACGTTTGCAGGTTGCGATAAATGAAACTGCCATCGAACGTCTTCTTATCTTCTGCTGTATGAATACATTTTTACTGAAAAGAAAAAAAATAAAATCATTTTGTAAAAAAATAGAACCGACTCCAAAAAGCAACTATTATTCAAACAGTTAAAAATAAAAGGAAAATTGACATAAAATGTAATTGCAAAGTTTGCCTAAAAGTATAAAATAAATTCTTTCGCCAAACAACATGAACACTAAAATTATTGAGAATTTTTGAAGTTCGTGCAAAATTAAACAAAATATGATTTTTTTTTGTTCAATACAAAAATCGATCTCACTTTGCCATCTGCAAAACACAGCCGAAAACTACTTTGATTCAAATAAACAATGAAGATTTCGTAAACTGCAAAAGTTTGAAAAGAAAACTTATGCAACTTCGTAGAAACATAAATACCGAATTGTGAAGAGTGTTCACTGTTCTTCTTAGATGTTAATTAATAAATTGTATAGAGTGATAAAATAATGAAGGAAACTATGTAGATGGATCATTTGAGACAACAGTGTTGATCTAAAAACAAATCTGTAAAAAATGAATCAAATTTTATTTAATTTTGCACCAACTTGAAAAATTTATAAATAATTATAGTATTTATGTTGTTCGTCGAAAGAATTTATTTTATACTTTTAGACAAAATTTTTAATTAATTTCATTTTTAATTGTTTGAATAATAGTTGCTTTTTGGAGTCTGTTCTATTTTTTTTACAAAAAAGATTTTATTACTTGTATGATTCATTACCTAATGTATTTCTTAAAATTCTGTTTTCCCATTTAGAAAATTCACAACTGTTATGCAAAAGATGATTCTTTAAATTTTGATATTTCATTCTGGATCTGTAAAGAATTAAGTACATTTTTTAAAATCTTTAAAATGAAATATTCAGAATTTCAAAAAGTCCCTTTTTAGACAAGAAGAAGCATTTGAATGGGAGTCATTCTAGTAACACATTTCCCACATGCTTTGACTGTTGGCAAAGATCAACCTATACTTTTAAGACTAATTCCTTTTATGATTTTCTTCTGTTTGATGTAGACACTGGTGTATCACAACAAGAAGTCAGACAAGGTGATTGTGATTCCGGGCAAGATTGAGGAGATCACCCTCCCTGAGATGGTGGACGTCATCATATCGGAGCCCATGGGTTACATGCTCTTCAACGAGAGAATGCTCGAGACCTACTTACATGCCAAGAAGTGGCTACTTCCTAATGGTAACATCAGCAGACAATTTTTTTTCTCTTCTTCTAGCGATTTTATTTTTAATTTCATCATTACTAAGCACTTCATTCTGGATCTGTCAAAGATTAACAATTATTAAGTTGATTTCTTTCGATCTGTGGTCACATGATTCGACATGAAGACACCCTCCCCCTACTTTATTTTTCTATGTGAAGACTGCTACACTAATTTAACTTTTCACACTCAAGGTCTTTTTTGCTTGGCAAACCAGCAGCTTGAGACGATTTTCCACATAAATTACTTACCATTCACATAGAATGATTTTGCATGCAATTTAATATTTAACACTTTATCTCACCATTTTATGTATAGTAAAGCATCGATAATCCAGCATCTGCCTGAAATAGATGTTGCCAGATTACCAATTTTCTGGATTATAGTTGTTCGGAAAATGTTTAGAAATTGTTGATCAGTCACAGCATCCAAAAGTAATATTTAAAAAAAAAAGTGTACAAACCCCTATCAGAAATGTAAATAATTAAAATAATGTTTGAAATAAGTAAAAAAAAAAAAAAAATAAATAAATTATAAAACAGCAATAATGATCGTTAATTTATGGTTTAAAAAAAAAAATAATAATAATAACAATCAGGCATGAGATTCTTCCCCCTCCCTCCCTTTTTTTTTTTTTTTATCATCTCTAACCGTTGCCGAACAAACATTCTGCAGGAAGCCTTTTATTTTTGAATATTTATCCATCCGCAACAAAAATATCAACATTAATTTTGAACTTACTTTATGATATTCTAGAACCCATAAAGAAGTAGAATTGTGTTTAAATTTCTCACTCATTAATAATCCCCCCCCCCACACTCCCGTTTCCCATTTTCCAAAGGAAGAGTTAAGATTAAAGAGGCCATTGTGCTAACTGTCCTCTCACCATTGCATAGTGCTACCACAGTTAGTTGTACTGGATGCATTAGGTCAGAAGCTCCATTTTTTTCAGTTCAGTAATGAGCCCAGTTACAAGCTCTGGTGACTAGCAAAGATATGTATATCTTTAGGCAAAAAAAAAAAGTGTTGCAGTACATACTGTAACATTACTACTTTGCTTTGGCCTGGTAATAAATAGTTTAGATTTAAATCTGAATGGAAATCTGGTATCTTTAACGCAGTTTAGGGAGCACATATCAAAATTTGGTACGATGAAATTCTTCTTAATACTAAATGAACGTATCCAAAAATTAATTATCTCAATGCCCAGTTGTGCAGTTGTCATGGCCAGGGGTAAGTGTTAATGGCATATGATTTCTACTACGGTTACATTTTTCACAAAAGATATAAGATGAGTGTGCAAAAATTAAACAAGAAAGTTTTGCTTTTTTTCTAAAGCATTTTCTCAAACACTGTTTAAAAAAAAAAAAAAAATGTTTAATTTTTAACACAGAATAACAAGAACAAAAAATCATGCGGTACGCATTGATTATAAGCATTTTCCAATTGTACATACTTGTTGTGTCATTATAACCTTCAGGATAAAGAAGGTGTCATTTATCCATGTTCTTTATCTATGTTATCACACAACGAAAAGGCAGACAGGTAAACTGTATCACTCTTAAACATTTTTAAAAAGTGTGAAAAATGCTTTATACAAATGGGAAATGTAGCCATTAATTTCTGATTGCAGCCCTTAATGTATCTAAATATTTTAGTGTAGTCCTGTAAATCTAAAGATTAAACATGTCATTCTATACAAAACATTATTTTATCATATTAACATAAATGTCAACTTCTTTATGATTTTAGCAATAGATAGTTATTAAAATGGCTATCCTAAAAAGCAATGTATTGGCCTTTTTCAGGGGAGATGTCCCTGTACACAAACCAAGTTGTGCAGGACTTATTAATGCTATTTTTAATAGGGAACATTACATGATGAACTTGAATAACATACATCATTTTTAAGAAATTCTGAAAATATTGACGGACACTGGAGTCGGGCAGATAAACAAACAGACAGCCGGGCGGACAAATACATTATTTCAAATCTTATTTATGCTTAAATTTTTTTTGAAAGTATTAAAAATGCTTGAAGTAAACAAAAATGTAATTCCAGCAAGTTTTCAAAAATAATCCTTAATGCAACTGAATATTTTTATAGTCCTTGTAAATCTTATTACTATTCATGCAACATTCTGTAGAAAACATTCTTTTGTACATATAACATATTTCAATTTCATTAAGATTTCTGCCAAGTGGTAGTGTGTGTCTGTATGGTTTATAGCTAAATACTTCTCATAGAGTGAATGCTTCGTCGTATTTTCAAGTGTTCCTGTGCACAAATCATTGGTGGTATTTTTACTCTATTTTCAATGGGAAACATCTGATAGCAGGGTGTCTACTAGGTCATGAAAGTCATTAAAGTCATGAAAAGGTTATGAAAATCAACAATGGGTCGTGAAAGTCATGAAAAGGTCATGAAATTCAGCAATAGGTCATGGAAGTTAAGAACAGGTCATGAAATTCGACTGTCGGCTAGAGTCACATATTGGTTCAGGTAACCCAATTTCACTGGTTGGGTCGAACAATTTTTTTCCCTACGAATTGGGTCGACTTGAGAATATCTTTCAAAATAATTTCTTTAACGGGCAAAAACATAATTCGGCTATGCATCCTTTGGTGCATGGTTGATTTGCTTGTAGCACTCGTGCCCACTTTGTTCGCCTGATAAATGGTCGTGTTTTTTTCAACCCGAAACAATTGTTGCGAGTTTATTGTATTTTTTGGTGTTTATTCAAAGTTTTGTACTTACTAAACTTGAAGAACATTTTGTACACTTGAAGTACACAGCACACCTAAATGTTTATAAATTATTGTTTATCCATTTTTCAGATTTTAAAACTTTTAACTTGGTGCATTAGTAATTATATTTTAAGTTATTTTTAAATTATTTACCAGTTGTATAGCAATAAAAATCTACTTTATAAGTTAAATAGCAAGATTTTTGGAGGAATTATTAACTTTCATTTTAGGTTTTGAGTCGGGTGTGGGTCATTAAAATTCTCTGTTATGAGTTCATGTTGATTTTCAGGTTACTATTATTTAGTAGCGTAAATATATAAACATGATTATGAACCTAATATTGTCATTTGTATCTTTAAAAAACAAAATTATCTTCTATAAAAATATACAGGCATTCTAACTCTTGTTGCCCCCCCCCCCCCCAAAAAAAAAAAAAAAAAAAAATTGAAATTTTTTTACTTAACATTTAATTTTTTTAAAATATATGTATGCTCAAAATATTTTGTTAATCAAAACAGTATTAATGTGACTGAATGAACTAATTTTTTCTAATTCAGAATGTATTCTGTTTTGAAGTATAGGAAAGACATCGAAATGCAAAGTTTCAGATGTATAGTTATATACTTTTTTTAGTTTAATAATTCTATTCTTCTATTCTTAGTCTTTTTGGTGGAAAAAAAAAAGAAAAATGTTTGTAGATTTGAAAAAAAAAAAAAAAAAATTAATACATATATTCCTCTCCTTAATGCAAGGAAAATAAATGACAGTTTTCAAATCCCCCAAAAAACAAATAGTTACAATATTATAACATTGTACAAATGGTGCACATATCTATGTAGTTATATATGTCTTTTTAGATTGATTTCCATTACTATTTACTTAGATTGCTAATAAAAAAAAGTTTTCAGTTTTTTTTTTTTTTTTTTTAACAATTAATACTGTTGTTAAACAATAATTTTAAAAATAAAGCAAGTTGATATATCGGGGGAAAAAAATGAATGTGTTAATTCAAAAAGAAAGGTTGGCAATGTCGATAAAAAAGGTCATGAAAATTTTTTTGAGGTCATGAATTTTTTTTCTGTCAAGTCAGTAGACACCCTGGATAGTGAACATCAATAACATATTTTAATTTCATTAAGATTTGTGTAAAGTATATTAAAATGAGGTTTATTGTAATACCTTTCATAGAATGCAATGCTTTGGAATACTTTTGAGTGTCCCTGTACACAAACCAGTAGAGGTATTTACTCCATTTTTAATAGGGAATATCGGATAGTGAACTTGAATAACGCATATCAGTTTCAAGAAATTCCATGAGTATTTACTGGAAATAGAATACGGACAGAAAGACAAACTGAAGTCATTAACACTTTTCAATCTTATTGGAAAGTGTTAAAAAACACTGATACATTACATTGTTTTACTAATGTATGATCATTGTATGAAATGATGGGCATATTCTGCATAGTTCTTTTATAGAGAAGTATAAAAGATTTTATTTATATCACATCCTATGGGGACGAATTTTCTTAAAATAATTAAGTTATTTAAATGTGTGAAGTGAAACTAATATATGTTTCAGAATTTTACTACAGAATTACCGAAATTGCATGTTTACCATTTATTTTCTTTTACGGGGATGCCTAAAAATTACAGATATATTACTTATATGTTCATTGGCGAAATATATGAATTTGGGAATGAAAACATGCTGACATCATGTTCACATTTATTTATTTACTGAAATATTCAGTGGTTCAAATTTGTTTAAACACCGAGTAACTATACTAAATGTTCAAAAAGGTCCATGGAAGCCACTTCAGATTTTTATAGAGATGCCATTATAAAATTTAAAACTTAGTTTGGAAAAGAAAAATGTAACATAAAGAGGCATCTATAATAGTATAAGAACAGATATCATAAGCCTAATAGTATTGTAGCATTTTGCTTAAGATTGTTTTTTGATTTTAGCTTTTTCAGTGAAAAAATTATGAACTCAGGTTCAACCCTGTAGTGGCAGCCGATGTTGGTATGATCCTTATTTTCTCTTGCAGCTTTGAATTGCATTATTTATTTGGCTAATATCCAACTTTGTTAGCAACACAGAATGAAGTGGGCTTGTGCCTTTTAATCAAAATGTCTTGATTATTATTTTTTTTTTTCACATCATGAAATGCATTACATGTTTTGTCTGCCATTCGAACTTTTATTTTATAGACATATACTTTTTTCTGTTATTTGCAGCAAGCAGTTCATGATAGTTGCATATAGCATAGTTACTGCAAAACTCAGACTGCACCTGCAGCATATGGTGCAATTTTTTCTTTGTACATCTTTAAGGGGTGAAATTTTTCAGGGGCTACCCCTGAATTCAGGGTTTTTGAAAATTTTGCTGTCTCTGATTTTCATGTTAAATTATTTTGTTTTTATAGAAATTCCTCATTTTGAATGTTTAACCCTTTCAGGGGCACAAAGTAAAAATGATTGAATTTCCTTTTAAATATATATATATCATAAAGTAAACATCCCCTACAAGTCATATTTGATGAAGAAAAAAATTCAGCATGTGGGGATTTTTTTGTGGGCGATGGCTAGACGTTCTAACCACTGCGCACATACGTCATGTACCTTAATTTTCGTATGGAAATAAATATTTATATATTTAAGGAATAAAAATTGAAACTATGCCTTGAAAATGTAATTATAATAATACAATGTAACAATAATTAATTATTACTTAAAGTATAATGCTTCTTTATCCTTTTTTAATGACTTATTATATATATATATATACACACACATATATGGGCTGTTTAAAATTTGTTTAGAAACCTTTATGCATTAGTAATAAGAATAAATTATTCACTTTTTAAGGAATAAAAATTATAGTTATTCAATTATATTGTAAGTACAATAACTTTTGAAATTGATTCAGTACATAAATTAAAAGACATAATTTCTTACCTTCATATTGTAATGAAATAATCAATTCACAAATTGCATACACAGAAATATGAAAACTTAAAAAATATTAATGTTCTTTAAAATTTGTTTGTTCCTGATCCAGATACTGCAGAATCATCATCTGAGGATAGCTCTTCAAACAGAGCAATAGCTTCATCCAAAGATAAGCCTTTTCTAGGCATTATTGTTATAAAAATTAAGTTATATAAATTTAATTTAAGATTATTTATAGAAATTAACTAAATTTAAAAGCTATGGAAATAAAAATTTATTTTTAAAAATCACGATATAAGAGCAATAGAAAAAAGCAGCCTCTCTCTATACTGTAAACAGAAATACTGAGTAGCTTTTTTTGTAAGAACCCTCCCACGCTTGTTTACATCTGTATTTACATTCTGCCAGGGGCGCAGAAAATGTTCAAACCTCGGAAATTTCCCCCAAACACAGTATAAATTTCCCTCAATAATGCAAAAATCTACTTTGCTATACAAAGTCATTTGTTCTATGTAATAAATCTTTTAAGAGAATAAGTATACAGTGTAACATAAAAATATCGCTGTTAGTGTATAAGCACTTCAAAGTAGCAAATTGTTATTTTTTATTTTCTCTTAAAAAAATATTCAAAATTTCCCCCCGAACCTTGTTCGGACATATTCTGCACCCCTGCATTCTGCTATCTCTTACTGTTTATATTTATCACAGTTCACTAACCCCTCTTTGTTTATCTCAAAGGAAAAGAAATTGAGCCCCAGCAGAGCCTGTCTTATGGTATGTCCCCTGACATATGTGTGCGGTGGCACCTAAAAGATGCTCCTAAAAATCAAACTAAAATTAATGATCTAAGACTGTTGTATTTAAAAGGGGCATTACAGTATATTTACACTACCAAATACTTTTGAATAAAAAATTATTTTTCATAAAAATATATAAAATATAGAAACTTCAAGAAGAATATAGAATAGAAAACTTCAAGAAGAATATAGAAATATAGAACTTCAAGATTTTTCCCCGCAACTTGTCCATTTTAAAAAGTCACAGGCACATCCTGCTTAAAGTTACTGTAGTGCTATTTCAATTTTAGAAGTACACATTAACTTTTTATAAAAGTGGATAGAAAAAGTAGCCACTGCACACCTAGAGAAAAATTTCTAAAGTAGGTGGATAGACCCTCTTGCCACCGCCCCTGAAAGGGTTAATTTGTCTTATAATGTATTCTGAAAGCAAACACTACAAATATCACTCAGTATAGGTAACTATATGATATATCATTGATAAGTGTAACTTATCTGCATTGCAGGTAACAGCTTTCTGGGTTTTTGCATGTAATGCAGTTTCACCCCTGATCTTTGTAGATCCCAGTTGAATTTACCCTAGTGTGCAAAAAATGACCTTAGAGCTAAATTCTTTTAATAGTTAGTATGGTTTTGCTTAAGTTGTTTTGTTGTTTACAAAAAATATTTTTGAAGCAACAAACCACACCATTGGCTGAAAGGTTCTCTTCTGAAACCTAGTTGATAGAAAATGCTAGATTCAGATTCGGGTTATTTGAAAATTTGGTTTTCTCTGAAACCCGCATGAATACAGGTTAAAATCCCTTAAACAGATCCCCATGGAGGGCAAAATACTCTAGTCTCCTTCGGTAGGTAATTGACTATTCCTCTTGTTGACCCTCCCACACATTTAGGACGACAAATTTAGAAGACAATAAATTGATGGGAAAATATGCCAAACACAGCTTTAAATGTAAAATCTGAAACTTTTGATTTTGCATCATAAAGAGCAGTAAAAATGAGCGCTCATCATAGAAATTATTGGAGAACCAAGAGCCTCATGGCCCATATAACTCCATGTCTGTATCTTAAGGTATTCAACAAGACCGAAAGAGTATGAATTCTTTTGACACTGGCTGTGTATGTTTTTAAATTATTTGATTTTGGGTATTACGTTTGGCTTATATATGGTAGGGGATCATAAAAGAACGCATATATATGTATATTACTGATATTTAAGCATAAAATAAATAGGTCCCTAAAGTCCCTTTATTTTTGAGAGAGTTGTGCTAAATGCCCTGGAATAATAAATTCAAATTAAAACTGATTTGATGACAAATAACATCAGGAATTTGCAGTGGAATTTCTATTAAATATGTCAGTCAATTTGATTTTCTTCTTTCTTTTTGTTTTTCAGTTTTCATCTGATTGATTTTATCAGTTGATTGTTGCTGATGAAATTATATTTTTTCAAGTCCCTCTAAAAATTGTTTGATTCGATTCTTCACCATCAGTTTCATTTACCTTTTGTACTGATAAAAGTAATTCTTCATCTGTTGTCATGCATAACAGGTATTACTGGGAGAAACAAATTTCTGGCAATCCTATTTATTTTGCCATTCAATATCAGGATCGGGAGCAGGAACAATATCTTTAAGTAACTTTTGGATTTGCGATTGCAAGGAAAAAAAAAATTGTTGCTCATTTCATAATTTTTGCCGACATCTTGATTAATCCATAAAAAAACTCATGTCAATTTGTGAATCAGTAAAATTAAATGAAAATCCATAAACTTTGCTGACGATTCATAAAAGTTGGCAAAAAGGCTGTTCCAAAGTCATCTGGAAGTAACCCGCTGAATATTACGATTTACAGGCAGAAAAGAAAATCATGAAGGGAAAAAAAAAGAAAGGTCATCAGTGCTGATTTATAGGTTTCCAGGTTGTCAATACTTGAGCATAACTTTATACTTGAAAGGAGGACATTTGCTAAACGTTGTTTGCTAAACGCTCTTGTTTCAAGATGGGTATCTTTCGAAAGGTCTCATCAATACTTTTAAAGAAATGGTTGAACTTTAAATCTGTGATAATATAAAACAAAGTTATCAATTTTTTTTTTTTAATATTGTTACTGAGTGAATTTGTATAGGAAAATATAGAAGAAAATCTTGTGGTGGCCACAACATACTAGTTTAATATGTACATTTGAATGTTAATTTTGAGAGACTAATATTTTAAAACTTTTTGTATAGATACCATCATATGTTCAAATAAAATAGTGCAAGTGTTAATAATTAATGTAATTTACAGCCAAAATATTTCACTATTTTTAGGACACAATACTTTGTTTGAGCTCTAAGCTGGGTACACCAATGTTCTATATGAATACATTTTAAACTCCACTACAAGCTATTCACCGTTATTGTTATTTTGTTCATATTTTGCATTCATTTTTTTTAAAGTTGAGAAACCGATTATTACAATATTCAACAGCTACAAAACTTTTTTTTATACTGTGCAATAAAGAAAATGAGGATGATGACATTTTATAATACAGTACTTGTCCCCTGAATTAACTGGTTTTTAGTTAAAAGTTCTTCTGTCCGAAAGTAGGGAAGTTATTCCATAATGTTTAACTACCAGTTAAAAAAATAACATTGGTTAAATAATAAAACTTTACACTGGTTAATGAAATGATTACTTTAGTGGATTTTGAGTATTTTGATGTGTGATCTAATCTTGGCTAAAAATCTCATGTTAATTATAAATTTAGAATATATAATTAATAATTAAATTTTTATAGGTGTAATTAAATTTACTTAAAGTTACTTATTAATTTAAAAAAAAAAAATTGTCATTGTATCTTATAAAGCTTTAACTCATATAATAAATTTTTAATGAAAATCAGTTTCTTCCAGCCCCCCCCCCCCCTGGTTTTTTCCACTTTGGAAGAAACTTGTCAACCCTGATGATCAGCAATAACATGGCATTATACAGTGGAAGTAGAAATATTTTCTCCACTCTTGAGGAGTGTTTCTTGCAATATGTTGCTAATATTCTTCTTTAAATTGTCGGGAAAACTCAAGGAAATTTTTTTCCTATGTTTACCATCTATAATAATGCCTCCTATTTGAAGATTGGCTGATTGCGTTGAATGAATTTGGCCGAGTTTCTGCAATATAAAGCTCAGCTCAAAGGCAGTGTTGGTGTTAAGAAAAGCAGTTATCTAAGATTGGTATAAGGAAAATACTCTTTGAACATATTAATTTTCTTAATGTTTAGTTGTTGTACAGCAGCCACTGAGTATTAGTGGCAGCCGATGTTAATACAGTTCTTATTTTCACTTATGGCATTATTTATTTGGCCAATATCCATCTTTGTTAACATAACAGCACAAAATGAAGCGGACTTGTACCTTTGAGTTTACAACCACCTTATGAAATGAACTCTTTCTATTCGCAGCCTAGTTACTGTTTTCTGTGCAAAACACAGACAGCAGCATAGGATGCCGATGCCCACCTTAGAGCTTTTTATAGTGGCTTTCCTTAAATTGTTCACAAAAATGATTTTTGAAGCAGTGGCTGTAAGGTTCTCTTCTGAAAGCTGATGGATGGAAAAGGCTGAATTTGAATTCCAATCACGCTCCTTGAAAATTTCTGTGCTTTTCTCTGAAACTCGCACGGTTACAGGCTGGAATACAAGGTAAAATAGTCTAGGCTCCTCGAGTACCATGTCCACACAAATTTCAAGGACAATTGATGAATCGATATTCGAATTTTTGTTTTGCATTATAAACTGCAGTAAAAGTGAGCCTATCTTAAATATTATTGGAGGAAACTGAGCTCCTATGCCTATGTCTTAAGGTATTCACAAAACTAAAAGAGTAGGAATTTTTTTGACACTGGCATCATAGGGGATCTTAAAAAAAAGTATATACATATAAATTCCTGATATTTCCATGTAAAATAAATAGGTCCCTTAAGTCCCTTTTTTTTTTCTTTTTTTGTTCCTAAGTCCCTTTATTTTTGAGGGAGATTGTTTAAATCAAACTCCAATTCCAATAATGATCAGTGTTCCAACGCTGCATGAAAGACTTTATTCTGAATCTTTCTCCATCCAAAATATAAATGTCAATATTAATTTTAAACATGCTTTATCAGATTCTATAACATATAAAAGAACAGAATTATTCAATATTTCTCACTCATGTAATTTTTTTTTGTCCTGCTCCCTCCTTCCCTTTTTTTTTCATCTCTCACCATCACCGATCAAAAATTCTGCAGGGGAAGCCTTTTATTTTTGAATATTTATCCATCCATAACAAAAATGTCAGTATTAATTTAAAACTTACTTTATGATATTCTAGAACCCGTAAAGAAGTAGAATTGTGTTTAATATTTCTCACTCATTAATAATTCCCCTCCCCCCTCCTGTTTCCAATTTTCCACCACCAATCAATGATTAAATGTTGATTGCTAGCTGGTTTTTCTTTTTTCTTTTTTTTTTAAACACGTATTATTCTGTTGAGGTGCATTATTCTTTTAGTTTAATTTCTCACTTTTTAAAATAGTTTTTCCCTGTGTGCATTATTTTTCATTTGAAATAAATTTTATGAACATATTTGTATAGTTTTCCCCGCACGCATTGTTTTTCATTTGAAATTAATTTTATGAACTCTTTTTTTAATTTTCTGCACTCTCATGCCTGACAGTAGCATGAGCACGGTTGTCTATGACCATTACACTTTGAAAATTTCATAAGTTATTCAAAATTTACAATTTTCTTAACATGGGAGGATAGCGTAAAATTTTTTGTGAATGTGAAAATTATTTTTAAGATTATTTTTATCTTGAATAAGTTGATCCTGTTTTAAAATATCCTTTATGATATTGCTATAAAATTCATTCCTTATCAACATTCTATTTTAAAAGCTTTTAAGTTAATTATAATACATTTAAAAAAGTTTTTAAAAGGATTGAGTTCAATATACTTATTAAATTAAAAATACCTTATTGAAATCCTTCTAAAATTTGAGCCTTTATATATTTCGGTGCCCAGGCAGCGCCATCATCAGAGCTCAAAATGACAAGAAAATCTCAGCTGGGCGGTTTGTTTACTCGTTTCTTCTTCTTCATTCTCCTCTTCACTTTGCTTTGTTTGCTGATATAGGGGTTGCCACTCAGGTGGAATAATACTTTGCTCGACGTCATTCACTGAATTGTTAGAGGTTAATATTTCAAGTGTTTCTCTTTTAAGGGGCTATTTTTTATAGTTAATTGAATTAGTGTTAATTGGTTTAATATTGTTAATTCTTAAAAATGCTGTAGATTGTTTATTATATTTTAGGTCGGCGAGAAGTTCGGAGATCCGGTCTTTAATTTTTCGTTTTGTCATACCAATGTAGTTAGCGTTATTTTTATCGTGAAACTGGAAATTAATTTTATAAATACCTGCGGTGTGTTTAAAATGGATGGGATCTATTTCATTACGTATGCGTTGATATATATTTTTGTTTGGTTTTATCGGAATATTAATGTTATGTTTTTTGGCTTCATTTAAAATTTTTACAGAGGCACCTTCTCAATAGGGGATCACGGGGGTGAAAGATTGTTTTATTTTTTGAGCATTTGGAATATGATTGAGAGATTTAATACGTTTTTTATAGAAATTAGCCACTATGGTGGGGTTATAATTAGCCTTTTTAGCAATATTTTTATAAATTTTAATTCAGAATTCAAATATTTTTTATTGGAGCAAATGAGAATAGCGCGGTTGGGATAAAAACAAAGAGCGGCGTATTTGTAAGGGAGGGGAGTGCGAAATTTATTGTTAATAATTTCGTTATTGCTAGTAGGTTTTCTAAAAACAGTAGTGTCAATTTTACTTAATAATTCATATTTCTTGTTTGATGGAAGTTACTACCAACAAACTCAGGGCGTCCCCATGGGATCTCCTATTTTGGGGATCGTCGCCGAATTAAAAATGAGGATCTTTGAAAATACCGCCAATAGCATTATCTATTATTGTAAACTCTGGGTTCGTTACGTCGATGATGTTTTTACTATCACACCCCAAAGTATTAAACCTGAAAACCTCCTTGCTGACCTTAATAAAATTGACCCTCTTATTAAATTAACACATGAAACCGAAATCAACAATATTTTAAATTTTCTCGACGTCACCATTTTCAAAAATAAAGATCACTCCATTGACACTACTGTTTTTAGAAAACCTACTAGCAATAACGAAATTATTAACAATAAATTTCGCACCCCCCCATCTTTTACAAATACTTACTTTGTTCTTATGTCAACCGCGCTATTCTCATTTGCTCCAATAAAAAGTATTTGAATTCTGAATTAAAATTTATTAAAAATATTGCTAAAAAGGCTAATTATAACCCCACCATAGTGGATAATTTCTATAAAAAACGTATTAAATCTCTCAATCGTATTCCAAATGCTCAAAAAAAAAAACAATCTTTCACACCCGCGATCCCCTATTGTAAAGGTGCCTCTGTAAAAATTTAAAATGAAGCCAAAAAACATAACATTAATATTCCGATAAAACCAAACAAAAATATATATCAACGCATACGTAATGAAATAGATCCCATCCATTTTAAACACACCGCAGGTATTTATAAAATTAATTTCCAGTTCTACGATAAAAATAAAGCTAACTACATTGGTATGACAAAAAGAAAAATTAAAGACCGGATCTCCGAACATCTCGCCAACCTAAAATATAATAAACAATCGACAGCATTTTCAAGAATTAACAATATTAAACCAATTAACACTAATTCAATTAACTATCAAAAAATACCCCCTTATAACTCTCATTATTATGCCCTTAAAAGAGAAACCTTTGAAATATTAACCACTAACAATTCAGTGAATGACGTCGAGCATAGTATTATTCCACCTGAGTGGCAACCCCTATATTAGCAAACAAAGCGAAGTGAAGAGGAGGGATGAAGAAGAAACGAGTAAACAAACCGCCCAGCAGTGATTTTCTTGTTATTTTGAGCTTTGATGATGGCCACGTTTGGCGCCAAAATATATAAAGGCTCAAATTTTATAAGGATTTTAATAAGGTATTTTCAATTTAATAAGTATATTAATTATAATATTTAAAAAAGGATTATATATAATCTTAACTATTTTTAAATTTACCTTATACTACATCTTTTAAAATTCTTTGCTTATATATTTCGAGTAACATCGTACTCATCTTCAGTGCCAAGTGAAAATTGGTTCTTCTGAGGTTATTATTTCGTGGTGCCGTGGAATTTGTGGCTCGCTTCATTTCGTTTCTTTTTTCTTGAGAATCTGTTGCCACACTGCAGGAATAATGCAGTGCTCCCGGTCGTTAACAGCATGGGTGTTAGTAATTATTTCTATGGCCTCCCGTTTTAGAGCATAGTGGTGATTATTGTACAGAGCTATTTTATCAATATTGATGGAGCTTAAATTAATGGCGTTAGTATTGTGAGTGGATGAGAAAGCGGTGGAAGATTTACCATATTTTAAGTCGATGCGGTGTTCTTTTTTGCGATTGTTTATTCTTCGTTTTGTCATACCTATATAACATGCTTTATTACCATTAGTGTGTTCAAAATTTATTTTATAGATGCCTGTGGTAGATTTGTAGTTAATAGTATCTTTTTCATTTCGGATGTGCTGAAAAATATTTTTATTTGGTTTGATCGGAATATTTACGTTTAGATTTTTAGCTTCTTTTTTTTATTTTGATGCTAGCGCCGTTACAAAATGGGATGGAAGTAGTAAAATTGGATTTAGATCTAAATTCCCCCCCATCAGCTTTCTGTCCCCATCAGCTTTCAGGCTTTTTGAATGTTAGCCATTTTCACCCCTGATTACACGCAAATTTTGCAGACAGATTATGAAATTTTAAAAGCCTGTTGCAGACAGCTTCAAAACTTTCTGCCATTGAGGTCATCACTAAGATTCATCAAAATTTATACACTTTGTTTGTGACGATGTACCTATAGCACACATATAAAGTTTCAGATGATGGATTTAGATACACTTTAAATTATTTCAGCCCATAATGATGAAGAACAAGCAACCAAAAAAAAAAAAAAAAAAAAGCCACATTGGATATTTTCCTTTTTACCTTCTACAACCGCCAGTTTTATCATTTATAAAGCAACTTTTCGAACATATTTTATTATGTTCTCCTCCACATACACTTTAGCATTGAATCCAGTGTTAAAAACAAAATGCAGTTGTCAGAAAAACTGCAATTTTATAATTATTTCAAAAATGGTAAGCATAAGGCAGTTAACGATGCCACAAAAAGTATTATTTTTTGAATGAAAATCAAAAAATATTTTAATACGTGAGATGGCAAATTAATTAAATGTTAAAGAAATATTGATAAAATAGTTTTTAGCAAAATATAAATTTTTTTGGCCATTTAAACTGGAAATTTTACTTTAGTTGGCCACATTGCTCATCAAAGCAAGATAACCGCAAGTTAAAAAGCAAATGTTTAAAAAATCCATTTGTATCATGTTCAGAACTTAATAAAGATTTTTTAAAAAGTTTATCCTGCTATGTAACTCTTCACCTTCTTTTATTATCAAGTCAGGTCAGAAAAGATACAGTACAAAAAAAAAAAAAAAAAAAAACTAATGCCCGGTCAGTCCGGGCAGTTCCGCCGCCCCTGTCTTCCGATATTATAAAAAGCATTATTATCATAGAAATTATGATGTAGACTGTTAGTTAAGAACACAGGCTATCAATCTGAACAAATAAAACTCGAAATATGAGTGAAATTGCTTCAGTACACTCCATCAAAATCGTCTAAAAAATGTGCGAACAGCCTCTGTATATATCAGAGTTGTACCCCAGGTTTATAAAAAGGGCAATGTGCTGCTAATGAAAAGGCATTTTCTAGATTCATGTGGGCAGTTTTGGATTCTTAAGAACTCATTTAATATTTAAAATCCAGACATTTATTTTAAAATTTTGATTTTAAATACAAATAAAAGAAAAAGTTTTAAACTTTAACTTTCTTTACAACTTAATTTTGTTTGTTACTGATATATAAACGACTGTTGATTGTTATGCACAATACATTACATTTATTTATATTTATAACGTACCTTCAGTTTGAAAGTTATTTTCAATAAAAGGCAAGGGTGCAACTTTTTTAGATTAAGGGCAAGAAGGGAGCCATTTTTTCAGTCAAAGGGCAGGCAGGGCACAGCACCCTCCTGAAATTGTGTAGATGAAACATATATACATATGGGTGTGTGTGCAGATAAAATTTGTGAAATAAATTTTCACAAAATAAAAATAACTATGTAAGAAAAAAAATTCACAAAATTAAGAAAAATTCACAAAAATAAGAAAATTTTTCACAAAAATAGGACCCTAGGAAAAAAAAACCTGGACAGACCCCTGGATACTAAATACCATAGAGTAGGAATTTTCTAATTTAAGAAATTCGTAAGTTATTTAGAATTTATGATCCTCTTAAAATGGCAGAAGAATACAAAATTGAGCATAAACGGCCATTTTTCAGGATCATAAAATATATCAGACAACTTCAAAATAATATTTATGATACTTGTTTGAACATGACTGATTACAAATATTCTAATAGGAAAATTTCATCAGCTATTCGTTATTTAAGATTTTATCAACATAACAAAATTGAAAATCTTCCATATAAATATGCATTTTGAGGATTGTTGCATTGGAAATAGCAGTATGAAAACTAAACTACGAAATTTATCCTAATAAAATAAATTAATTAGAATAAGATAACTATATCGAAGTGAACGGTGGATAGCCTGTTAGGCAGGGATTTCATTCTGTCACTCTGTCAAGCGTTTTTTCAAATTCGTTTCTCTTAACATGTTAACTATGTTAAGAGAACGTCCTGTTCTAGAAATTTATGAATATATATATATATGTGTGATGGAGAACTGAGCAGAGTCCACCTATGCCAACTAGTTTATCTCAATTTCTCCCTTACTCCACTGATATTTCCAAAACGATATTTCATCTAAAGCTGAGCATGCGTGGCATGAATAAAAACAATTGAATAATTTATCAAAAAGTTCAGTCTAAAGTGAAAATAATTGATTATCTGAAGTTTGTTGGAAGCAGTGAAATGTATGTGGTTAATCTAAAAGTGAGTTGTCTCTTTCAGGTAAAATGTTCCCTTCTCGTGGTGATTTACACATAACTCCCTTTAGTGATGCTGCCTTATACATGGAACAGCTGAACAAGGCCAATTTCTGGTAAGATCTTTTCTCATGGAAATCATAGGGAAAAAACCCTGTGGCAGAACTTAGGCGACAAGATTTCAGTAGAAAATAGAAACTCTTGTCGTATATTTGAGAAAGTCAATTAATAATATGGATATTTTAATCATTCAATGTACAAATTATGTGTAAATTAGAATTTATGTAAGTATTGTCTTGCAGAAAAGGTTTGCACGAAAAACGCTTGTCACAGAAAGCATAAAAATATTCTGCCACAGGGTGAATAAATTGAATGGATAAAAATGCTCTTAGTGATAAAGTGTTGTAAGATATATGATTAGCACTCAAATAAGGCATTAAGGGTATAATTTTTTCTCACCTTTTACTATTGAACCTCGCTGTAGTGAACACGAGATATAATGGATAAAGTGAACAGAAAAACACCTCATTGCAGGCTTCGTGCTAGAGCGCGGGAATAATTAAAAAAAAAAAATTATATTTTCCCACAGTTATTTTTCTGTGATTTTTTTTTTTTTTTTTACATCTAATTCGCAGAATTTCGCGAATTTATTTTTTTATGTATTTAAAAAAGTTGCGAACATTGTTCGCTTAAAAAAAAAAAAAAATTGCCGATCAAATATTCTACAAAAGCTTCCGATTCCCAACCTTTCTTTATCCACAACATAAATGACAATATCCATTTCAAACTTGCTTTATGAGATTCTAGAACCTGTTGGTATTGTTAAAATATTTCTTGCTCGTGTAATTATTTTTTGCATACCTCTCCCTTTATTTATCTCCATCTAGTGATCAACAATCAAATGTTCTGCAGAAGTCGTGTTTCCCAATCTTTACCCATCTGCAACATAAATTATAAAAATAATGTTCATTTTAAATTTGCTTTATTAGATTCTACAAGTAAAATTGGAAAAATTTAATATTTCTTACTCTATAATTACTTTTTTTTTATCCCCCCCCCCTTTTTCCATCTCTGGATAGTGATCAATGATCCATTCTAGAAACAATAAACCAATAGAAGTGCTTAACATTTTTGACATATGTAATATTTTTAGACCTTTATTTCTGAGCTTAATGAATCCGTTTATTTTTTCTCGATTAAATTAAATCTTTATGCCATATAGATCTATATCAAATTTGTAAACATGGGGGAAATGAAGATTTTTCAGGTATAAAATTTTTTCCAAATCAATTTAAGAAAATTAATACTTATGCACGTTTGAAACTAGTAATTAGCTACTGCTACTTTTATATGAATGACTAATGTGCATAATGCATAAAAATCATATTCTATATTTGTTAGAAAAATTGTTTTTCTTTTGGTGTGAAATTTTAATAAGGTTTTATGTGGATATAAAAGTATTGGAGGTATATTGAAGAATTTTTTTTTCACATTAATAAAAAAATCCTGAAAATGTTTAATGTGGATAAAAACTATAAAAAAAAATGTTTGTCATCAATTTATTGAAAATGACATTATCAATATCAACCAATCATCCAATCAATCATGTTAGAGAAAAAATTTCAGCTAATTTCTTGAAAATAAATTTTTTCTGCAAAATGTAATTACTGACTTAAATTTAAAAAATCTCACTTAAATTTTGAAAATCCCGCTTAATTTTTTTGTTAGGGTGGGAGAATCCCATTCATTTTTTCCCCTTAGTGCGAGCCCTGCCTCATTGTAAAAATATTTAATTTTGAATGCAGCCAGAAAACGAACACAGCTAACAATGAAAGTGTAAGGATTCATTAGAAGTGTGTAGGAAAAGTCAACTCCAGCAGACAATTCTGATATCAATCTCTTATTTGTTTACTTATTTTTGTGTGTGTATGGGTGTGGGGGGGGGGGGGGCTTTTTCTTTTACAATAGCATAAAAAATAAAACTCACATTTCACTTACTCTTAAGCAGAGGGTGCAGAATATGTGGGCGGGATTTTGAACATTTATTTTCTCAGAAATAAATAAAAATGAAAACAGAAGTAAAAAATTTTTTATTTTGAAAAACAAGCCTGCTAATACTAAACAAACTACTAGCTGTATTCTTTTGTTACAACTTGTATTTTTTTTAAATACCTGTTACATAATCCCCTCCACCAACCTCTCCTTCCTTTGCACCCCCCCCCCCCCAAAAAAAAAAAAAAAAAAAAAAAAAAAAAAAGTTGAGTATTTGAAGCTTTATGATAAATATTTAGTAACTAGTATATAACCCGTCAAAAATGACGGAATGTGAACGATAAATCTTCAAAACGATGTTTAGATCATGATGGTTACCACGTGATCATTTAAATGTATTTTCAATTTTTTGTTTATAAATCAAATGTGTTTCGATATTTTGTAATTTTCGTTCTTTGTGAGGTCTAACTGTAATAGAGACAGTGTCCAGAGATGAGAGAAGTCGTGTAGATCCACACGAGATCGTAAAAACGTGAGAAAAATTGCAACTTTGGCCTTTATCATGGTTTTGTGAGGTCTAACTGGAACGTTTCCGGACCTGTATATCTATAAATAAGTGGAGCAGGTAACTAAAAATTTGCACTTTTTCATGCCTCTATATCATCAATCTGTGTACCAAATTTAAAGAAAATCTGAGTCGGTCATGCAACCAACTTTTAATTTTTTAGGTGAGTTGGTATGGAATCACTCTTTAAAATGTACTGTGTTATCTTTTACATTGCGATCTATGTTATCTTTTGTCATGAGCTATCTTTTATGTCATGAACCCTATTTTGTGTCCTGGAATTTTATAAAAATAGACCTGGAAAACCTGGATGATTAAATTGGGTGCATATATGCGGTAGGTGGTGCTGTGATACTGCAATTTTCCCCAAGATCGGGAAGGATGGTAAAAAGTAATCATTCGACATTCAGTGTATGGCCTCTCTAAGATGAAAATCCTCAGTATTAATAATGGATAAAAAGAATAATTTGTACGGTATGAATTTGTATAGGAAAATATAGCAGGGTTCCCCTTAAAGCTTTTGAGATGGTTGCACACAAAATGCACCCTTTATGCCCAAAAATCACACCCTTCTTCCTCTCAAATTTAACCACCATGACCCAAAAGAGTGCATTTTTTTCAAATTTTTTTAAATATTCTTAGTGCTTTATTAATACAAATTTCCCTTCTAAAAGCTTTTTCACTTTTCTGTGTGATCTACTTATTGCAACAGCGAGAGCAGGTGTAACAAGAAACTAAACTATTTATTAGCGTAAACATAGTTGCTGCGGAACTTCTTTAAATGACCCTACCACCTGCCAGCTATAAAGGGTGGGGTGGTAAACTGACAAATAAGTGCCTCCCCATTGTTAGCAAAAAAGAGAAGGGGGAAATATGGAAGATATTGCTCTTTTCTTTTCCAATAATCCTTTAGCAGGGGTCTGTCCAGGTTTGTTTTCCAGGGTCCTATTTTTGTAAAAAATTTTCCTATTTTTGTGAATTTTTCTTATTTTTGTGAAATTTTTTTCTGACATAGTTATTTTTATTTTTGTGAAAATTCATTTCACAAATTCTATCTACATACACATATGTATATGTAAGTTTCATCTAGACAGTTTCAGGAGGGCGCTGTGCCCTGCTTGCCCCTTGACAGAAAAAATGGCAGAATGGCATCCTTCTTGCCTTTAATATAAAAAAGTTGCATCCTTACTTCTACATTTTCAGACAAAGCTGAATTTCCATCCAAATTTTCAGAACTGAAAATGGAACAGCTTTACTATATGGCACCCATTGCTTATTGCCGTTGCCGATGTTTTGATCACGTTGTATGATTGTGTTTTGATTCGGTTTGTGAGTCGGTACTGCGAATAGTTTCACAATGTCGTGAATCGAATCAAAATGTCATGAAACAATACTTTTCATTATTATGAAACATTTTTTTTTATGTTTCACTATGTTTTCTGCTGTTTGCTCGCTTCGCGAGCATTAAAACCAAAAGAAAACATCACTGGACACCCCTAATTCGTGGAGCATGAATCAGTAAAAGCACGAAAATTCATGGAGCTGTGGTCACTATGTTTTCTGCAGTTTGCTCGCTTCGCGAGCATTTAAACCAAAAAAAACATCACTGGACGCCCCTAATTCGTGGAGCATGAATCAGTAAAAGCATAAAAATTCATGGAGCCTCGGTCACTAAGTTTTCTGCTGTTTGCTCACTTCGCGAGCATTAAAACCAAAAAAAAATTCATATGTTTAAAATGCTCTTTTGGTTATATTATTTTATAACAGGAAAATTCTGATTATATTGCCCCTTCACTATCCTGAATGGTGTCGATTTTCTACTTTTTCAAAAAAAAATAAATAAATAAATAAAATAAAAAAATTTTTTAAATTTTTCTGCGAATGTAATACAATCGGAGTTTCAGCCGATTGATTATCTCACGAGCTTCCTTTTCGTCTCTTTCTCCCGAAAGTCGGCCAAAACTCTCATTTTGACATTTTTTTAAAATCAAAATCTAATACTTTTACAGAAAAATGGAAAAAAGCCATACGTTTTTTTAGTATATGAATAAGACTACCTGCCAATTTCCAGTGTTTACTGTTAAAATTGACTTCCGAAAATGTCTGTAAGTGGCGATGTTAGATTTGAGAAAGCCTGAATTCGAGGCGCACAGCGCGTTTACTGCGAAAACGCCGCCGTGCGATCCAAGTTTGCATTGGAATGGGGTATTCTATAAAGAATGGGTAGAAGAATTTTAAGTGTTTACTATTAAAATTGACTTCCGAAATATGTTTGCAAGTGGCGAGGTTAGGTTTTAGAACAGCCTTAATTCTTTGCGCGGCGCGTTTACTGCGAAAAAGCCGCCGCACGATCCAAGTTTGCCTTGAAATGGGGTATATTTTATAAAGAATGGGTAGAAGAGAAGTGGCCACTGCGGTGGCGACCAAAGGCAATTTCTTTAGTCGCCACTTTTAAAAATCTAGTCGCCATGTGGCGAGTGGCGACCGCTAATTTCTAGCTTTAATAAGAACAATACATGTCTGGCCACCTGCCTTACTTTCGTTTTTAGAGTAAAAAGAAACAAATCTATGTGATTATTATACATTTCACATATACTGAAATATGTTTAATTAAACTAAATATATTTCCTTTTCTTTACCTTTTTATAAAATAAAAATTTTGACAATAATTGTACTAATTAAAAATAATTAAACATTTATATTTTACATTAGAGATAACCATAATAAAAAATATATATTTATATCAAAAATATTCCACATCATTCGATAATCGAATAAATTTAATACCTTTTTTTTTTTTTTTAAATCAACTTGCTGCATTAACGATTAAAATTCTGATCGAAGAAAAATATATAGTACTTAAAGTACCTTAGTGTGCGGGTAAAACAAATAACGGAACAAACGACTATACTTGAAAACTATAGATGCAGTCATTCATATATGTCACTGTGCTGAAACACTCAGTTTAAGAGTTCTCACGACAAGGATAAATTTCGTGCAGATGTACAGACGTATGGAGGTATGCAAAAAGAACACTTTAAAACATATAAATGCTGATAGTGTGTGTATACTGCACTCTGTATACACAAGATTTTGTTTCCTTTGTTGTTTTCACTATATGGATCATTCGAAATTTATAAGACGATATTTAAAAATTGTAGACGAACAAGAACACTTTTGATTTAGAACATGTAGGTGCTTTACATCTACACAAAATACTGTTGATACAGTATTATTCACGTTAGGCTCTATGTAGCCCGTTGAATGCTTGAGAATAAAAAAACTTAAGAACAGCACGTAGCAATTCCAATATTTTATTTGGATGACCCGATGACCACTGGCTATTGTGGACCTTCTGCTGTGACCACACGATCATTTTTTGCGTCTCTGTTCACAATCCTTTCTTCTGACACCAGTGTAAATGGACACATCTTGGACGTGAAATTCTGTGTGAGTAGCGAGAGGCAAAAAATGATAAGGTCATAATTAGTCCCAAGTTGTTTATGAAAAATTTCTGTAGTGGGACACGTCACAGATGGATTACATAATTAATTTGATAGTATGTACAATGATAAAAAGTTATTATTCTAGATGACATTTCGTTTCGAAACTACAGCTCTTCATCCATCAACCTCCAGACCTCGTCTCTAGAGGTGTGCTTCTCGTTCAGAGAGCTGGGTTGCCATTCTTATTTGTGGCGGCGCAGGTTTGCCAGATTTGGCGCACCTTACAAGGTGTTACGTTGCTATATTAAAGCAACAATGTAACTTAGTTTTCCCCCATTTTGCAAAGATTCTCAAAATAGCTTCAATTAATTTCTGAAATTAAAAAGGCTAAATAAAATGTCTGTAAAATAGAGCTGCACAGTTTAGCGTGGCTGTTATTGCATTTATATTTAATTTTACATATCCACAAAATAATATAAAAGTGATAATTGCTAGTGTAGGAGACATTGAACACAAAATTAAAGTCTATTTAAAACTAACGTTTATTAAAAAAATATATATATAAAAAAAACAAGATATTAAATTAACAAGAACAATTCTAAAATTTTGCCACATGGAGCAGAAACAGCTGGATAAGTTATTCTGGAAACACTAAACTATTCTGACAATATATTCCTAATGATTAACACAGGTGACTGAAACTAGAAAAATATATCTTTAAGATTACTTTTAACAAAGTTCATTATTACTAGCAAGGCACAAACAAAATTAAAAAAAATCAAATTCAAAATTTCTAGTGAGTCAGAAAAAATAACATGAATTAATCAATTTCAAAAAGATAAATTAAACTCGTGATGTATACAGGAGCAGAGAAAAGGAAAAACAAACATCTAAAAAACTCTCACCACCTTATGACAGAGTTAAAACAAACTTTATAAACTAATAAACAATTAAGATATATAACCTTTTACTTATCTTCACGTTACATCTTGGTATACTAGTTTCATCTGGGGCGCCCCAGCTTGGTCACTACCTTTGCTTTGGTGTTCGAAACTGTGGTCTTCTTGTTTTCTTGTTCTTTTAAAGACTTTTCGCCATTGGCGGTTAAGTCTATTGAAATTTTAGCTAATTCTGACAGTTGTAATGGCAACGAAGGTGCTATCCTTAACCGCCAATGGCGAAAAGTCTTTAAAAGAACAAGAAAACAAGAAGACCACAGTTTCGAACACCAAAGCAAAGGTAGTGACCAAGCTGTGGCGCCCCAGATGAAACTAGTATACCAAGATGTAACGTGAAGATAAGTAAAAGGTTATATATCTTAATTGTTTATTAATTTAATTGCTTCATGGATAAAATGTTTCAAGTAAACTTTATAAACTTTAAACTACATCCTCTTAAAAAAAAATGCCTTTCCAGCAAAAAGTGAACTAACAGCAGCAGCAATGGTCAAAGAAAAAAGCACCCCGCTACTCCTGCAGACAGCTTTTATAAGAAAATAAGAACTTATTTAATTTACTACAAACAGCGCGGTTGACAGAAAAAGCACACACCCCTCAAGAGAACCAATCAAAATAACGATGTCTCGTCTGAGGGTTGAGTGGTTGAATAAAATATTACACAGATGACAGAGGCCACCTTACGGGAGAAACGCGAAGTACACGCTGTGTGACAAGACTCTCTATAACAATATGATCTCTCTAGTCAATCGCGTGTAAACAAAAACAGTAACGAACTGCTGAATGAAGTAAGTATTGAAAACATTTAAAAAAAAACTATTTCAATTAGGAATTAAGGATATAAGCTAATACTTGAGTTATTTTAATGAAGATTTAGCTTTAATTTAAATTAATAAAAACAAACTTAATAAATGATAAACGTATTAAAGATTGCATAACAATGGCATGTACGAACGAGCTAAAAACTATAAGAAAACTATATTTTTCGTAACACAAGGATCCCAGTGGCAGAAACACGGCGACATAGTCGCGGACACAGAAAAGCGGCTTGCGCCCAGTTTTTGTCTGCACCAATAAAAAAATTTGTCCGCAACTTTCGGATAACAATTCACTTATAAAAATTTCTGTATCAAAACTAAAACTTTTATTATTTATAATTACTTATATTGTGTTGCGTCAAACATTGCTATAAAATATTTAATTGAATGAGATGAATTGAATGAATACACACACAATTGTTTATACTATATTGTTCTGTAGTAAAATTGTATTTGTGTATTGTTGCACGAGATCACCGCTGATGTAGAGCTCCCCCAAATCAGCTTTCAGGCTTTTTGAGTGTAAGCCATTTTCTTCTCTGATTACATGCAAATTTTGCAGACAGATTGTGAAATTTTAAAAGCCTGTCGCAGACAGCTACATAACTTTCTGCCACTGGGACAAGGATATTCTATTTATCTGTTATAATAACAAAAGTTCTATTATTTTAATGATAAAAATTATAAATAAATAAAATAAAAACTTCCTGATGTAAAATAATTATTTGATAATGGATTTAAAGCTAATAAACTTCTAACGGTGATGTTCTGGTGTACACATTAAGGCTGGTCAACTATGCAAAAGTCCTAGACCTGGGAGTTATGCCTTCTGTTAAAGACTTTTTAAGATGTTTTAATCCGTATTCACACACATTTCGGAGTCAAAGACAGAAACTCTGAAGTTTCACAGGCCAAGTGTCTACCAATGTAGAAAGAAAAAGAATATTTTCTATGACTTTTATTGGGATAATTGAATATATGATAACCCAGTTTTTAAAGTGTCGGGCCATTCTAAGAAAATTACAGATCTGAAATAGATATTTCACCAAGAATTGGCACAAAAATTTCACTTAAAAACTGACTCTTCACGAAAATCATACAAATTAATTGCACATCTATAATAATAAAAGAAAATGTCTGTCTGTCTGTCTGAGCATCTATACGTTCAGCCCCTACAGAACGCAGAAGTAAAAAATTTGACATACAGGTGCTCAGAAGCCTTCCCGAGGGGATAGTGAAAACAGAATTTAAAAATTTTAATTAGTTCCGGAGATATTAATTAAAATGTAGACCTATGTCTAATCAAAAAGCGATCTCAATGACTGATTGCAATGACTGACTGCTGGTCACCGCGATTGCATAAAAATAGATATTTTAACGGAGTTAAAATCAGAAAAAGTGGAAAATAAATTAGAAATATTAATTCAATCGTTACGAATTTGGTACCAAATGAAAGGGTATTTTTTTCCCGAATCCAAGAGTGCAAGTGGCTTATCTCTACAGCAATTAGATTTTTTAAAATTAACTCTAAAGTATGAAATTTAGTTGGCAGCTGGTAGAACACTTAATTATTTCATTTATCAAAGGTGCTAGACATGCTGGCTGACTATTCTTCCGGTCGGGAAAAATAAAAAAAGCAGTTTTTGAATTTTTTCAATTTAAAATCAATCAAAAGCAGAATTTCGAAATTGCCCGTCATTATGGCTCACCTGTATGCAGTTAAAAAATCTAAAGTATAGCGTTAAAAAATCTAAAGTATAGCTTTAAAAATAATATAAATAGACATATTATATTTATTTAAATTCATTTTTATTTCATCTGTTAATGATACCAAAAGTTACTTTTAACAGAATAATATTGATTTTTTTTTTTTTTTCCCTTTTTTTATGAATTCGGTTGTAAAAAAGCAGTTTTGGAATTCTTAAAATTTAGACTGATTTCAATAGAAATCGTTAATTGCCCTTGATAGATTAGCCATTTTGAGTCTAAAATATATCAAAGATACTCGTTATTGTAATACATAATACATCATTCAAAAGATATTTTAAAGTATTTTTATTGCATTATTTTATTTTAAAATGACATAAGCCGTTCAAATTCTGTACAAAACTTTTAGAGAAAACTACGGAAAAACCAGAAAATTTTTATTCTTTTTTATTTTACAGAGTTTCAAATTCAGATTTTCGCTCACACTTCATACTAATAATTTTTATCGGTATATAGCCCGGAATTAAGCAAGTTTTGGAGAAAACCACAGATAAGTCAGACAACAATCTTAAAAAAAAATTTTTGTATTATCTTTGTATTTCAGCTTCTAATTAGTATAATTTCATTTTTATATTATCGAAAGTGGAATTTGAGATTTCACCTGATTCACACGTTTTAAGGTGTCCTGATTAGGTTTTCTTTTGTATCTCAGCTACTAGTTAAAATAATTTCATAAGTAATACATCATTTGAAAGTTTTGTTGATTTAGAATTGAACAATATATTACAGAAATTTCTACTGCCAGATGGCGCTGTAATATTTTAAAATTTCAATATTTCAAATTCTAATGAGCGAGGAAGGTGTTGTAAGTTCTAAAACGGGGATAAGGCGCCACCGAGCGGGACTTAAGTCAGCAATTTGAAAGATCATAACATGGTGAGCGAACAGGCTGTTTCAGATATTGGAAAGGGAAGAGGGTGCCTAAGGCTGTTATCGCCAATATGGCTAAACTTAAAATATAGCAAAGCATAATATTAAGCTGTGGAAGCAACTCCATTAGTTAGCTCAAAGATTTTAAGTTAATGTGTATAAGGCAGTTCAAAAGATGACAAAGTCATTGTAAGACAAACTAACAATTTTATTGAATAAACTTAACAAGAAAAATTAAAAACTTAACAATTGAAATATTAATAAAAGTTGAAACAATCATTTAAATTCATCTGAGGCAAGTGATAAAAATTAGCGTCCAGCACTAACTCAATTTTAAACTTTATATTCAAAAATAATTAATCTTAAACCTTATATAAATGTTAAAAAAACGATGTCAACTCTTAAAGTTAACAAACAACATTTCAACGAACATGGCAGGCATACGACATTAACACTAAAGGCCAACGAACAACAGACTCAAATACTTGACTCCATGGTTCAAACTTTTATAATGAACGGCAACACCACACGGAGGGAAAACGGGAGAAAATGTAAACAAACGTGTAAAACTAAAGCCACATCGTATTTCAATTACGTGTATCTTAAAATTTCATTTTAAATGAAGGAAAAACAATTTAATAAATTTAACGTTCATGTTTAAAACGTATAACACCTTCATTACGGACAGCAAACAGAGCTATAGCTAATGCAACAAACTAAAAACTGACCACCGAATGCAATGAAGTTAGCTCTTATATACTATCCGAAGGATTCCAACATGCATCCAATGACTAGCGATATCAAGTAACATCACACTTAATTTGCATTTTTCCTTTCGAAAATAATTACAACGCCATCTATCGAACTTTAACTAAACCTATTAGATTAATTTAGCGATCGCTGAAAGAACGCGTGAACAAAAATGCCAATGATAAACATCGTTTAAATTTCCAGGTGTTATACAAAAAAAAAAAAGCATACCTTTCAGAATAAACAGTAAGTGGCACTATTTACATTTACTTTAATTTATATCCATAATTACTTCCATGTAAAAATTACATTAACTTTATTCAAGATAAAAACGTTTTTCTATAATGTAAACAAAACTTATCTGTAAACCTTTTAAAAACTTATCAACTGTCCAACTGAATGCAATTTTACCTAAACGATCTAATAAAAGTCTATTCAATTTATTTTATAGTTTACAGAGAAAACAACATGGAAGCAAGAATAAATTAAATAAATTTCCCAAATTTTGACAACAATGCCCCGCACCATGTTGGTTTTCTTTTAAAAAAAATATCAGTTGCCTGAAATTTTACATATAACAATAAAGAAAAATACACACAGTAAAACTTATACTGAAAAAATAATTTTTAGAAACATTTTGTTGGTCAGCTTCAGTCCATATTGCTCTTCCAAATACAAAGCACTTTTTCACAAACAGTTCTCCATTAATCAATCTACTAGAATATTAAAAAAATAGAAAAACATTAAACACAATTTATATACAAAATTTCCATATCCCCATTGTAAAAATATAACATAAAAACACATTTAGATTATATCAAATCATAAATATGAAAAACATGAAAAATTCAACTTTCACATAATACGAAGATCATTCGCACGGCGCCGTGTCTCACATATTCCAACTAAGGAATAAAAACTAATTGAACTTATATTATACATCACAATTTCAATGGGAACATGAAAACCCTGAATCATGTGCAAAACAGTTTTCAAACAAACTTATGGAAAACACAATTCCATAAAAAAAAATTTATATTTAAACTTTATAGGAGACATAGCTCCAAAAAAACTTCATACAGAAACATAGTTCCCAAAAATTTATATTTACTTTAAGAAAACTTTATTAATAAATTTTGATAAATCAGATTTAGTTAACGGTTTTGTAAAAGGGTCTGCCAAATTTAATTTACTACGGATATATTTAAGACTGAACTGCCCCTCGAAAAGCCATTCCCTAATGAAAAACTATTTAACATTGATATGTTTAGACCTGTTATTTTCAATGGGAGATTTTGTAAAATCTATAGCGGATTGGTTGTCAGCATATAGAACAGGAGAGTTATGTTTACCAGAAATTAAATTAAATTTGTAGCTATCTTCCAGTATATGGTCAAACCACTTTAATTCCTTTACACCCTCACACATGGAGATAAAATCACTCTCCATGGTGGATAAACTTACACCCCTCTCCTTAAACGTCCTTCATGAATAGGACTATCATCCAAAAAAAACTATTTGTCCTCCCATTGACACAAAATCATCACAATTCATTGCAAAATCTGCATCTGAAAAGGCTATTGAATCTGGTTTATTACATTTTAAATTAAGTATATTATATTTAGTATAAGAAACGTATCCTAATAATCTGACCAAACCATTCCAATGAGTTAGACCAGGACAGCTCTGAAATTGGCTAAAAATATTTGTGGCATAAGCAATATCAGGACGTGTACGACCAGCAACGAAAGATAAGCAACCTAGCAAACTCCTATATGGGTACCTGGATGCTTCATCAATTTCAAGTTGGTTTGTCGGCCAGTCCTTTTTTGAATATTTCAAGCCTTTGACAATTGGAAGAGAAGAAACAGGGATATGAAAAGATTTGAATCTTTCGCAAACCTCTTCTATATAGGTACACTGGGACAATTGGACGTCTCCATTATTGTACTCAAATTCCACTCCCAATAGTTTCTTAGTCTTTCCTAAAACTTTCAAATCAAATTTTTGTCCCAATAAACTAATCACATTGTCAATTTGTGATTGAGTTTTACCAAAAACTACAATATCATCTACATAAACAAGTAGAACGATAAAATCTTTAAACCTGTATGTGCAATTGCACCAATTAAATTTTTCAAAACCCAAATCCAAAAGAACACGATTTAACTCATAAAACCATGAACGTTCACTTTGATGTAACCCATATAAAGCCCGGTCAAGTTTACATACAAGATGTTCCTTGCCCTTGACAACATACCCAGGTGGTTGATACATGTATATCTCTTCATCTAAGGGAGCATACAAATAAGCACATTTCACATCACACTGGGAATTAAACCAATTTAAATGGGACACCAAAAGAGAAAAGAAAAATCGAACAACTGAAAAATTAACAACTGGAGAAAATGTTTCATCAAACGTGTCGCCTTTCACCTGATTAAACCCTTGGGCAACCAATCTTGCTTTGAAACGAGCAATGTTTCCATGCTCATCTCGTTTTACTGCAAAAACCCATCTGTTTCCCAATGGGGTTTTGCCTTTTGGTAACTCAACCAGGTGCCAGACTTTGCGACTATGCATGCTGTCTATTTCTTCATCCATAGCTGTTTTCCAGTTTAGATATTGTTCAGATTTTAAGGCTTGATTAAAAGTTTTTGGAACAGTTAAATCTAGTCAGATAAGTTTCTTACATTCAGTCTGAGAAACAGAAGTAACAGGTTCTTGTTTTACCACCCCTTCAAAAAGATTATTACCAGAAAAGTCAAAAAGTTCTGGCACAAAATTTAAATTATGATTTGAACAATACTTTTGGACATCATTCATTGACCTCAGCCTTGTACTTGACCCCTCAGGATAATAGTAAATATCAACACGCTTTCCTGTGGACCTTGGGACAGGTTTACGAACCCATACAACATCTGGTTCAGGATCAACAGGACTTGCTATTGGGTCATCCTCAACAACCTCATCAGATCTGTTCTGGAGGATTACATCAACAGGATCGGATCCAGAACGATCTACTGGATTATCCTCGAACAGATCCAAATCAATTGAAGAGGTGCCCAGCACTGCTCCACTGTTTTTGCTGAAGAGGGAATTACCAAACGTAACATTCAAAGTTTCTATAATTCTATTTTCCTCCTCCAACCAGACTCTGTAACCTTTAGTTCGCAACGCATAACCTACAAGAACACCTTTTTGAGCTTTAGGGTCAAGCTTATGAGACCGCTTCTGTTTAGGGATACCTACATATGTGATCAACCCAAACGGCTTAAGGTGCCTAACTGATGGTTTGTGTCCACTGTACAATTCAAGGGGGGTTTTACTTTGACCTTTGTGAATTACTCTGTTCCATGTATATGCAAAATAAAGTATAGCTTCTGGCCAAAAAGTGAGGGGCAGTCCACTATCTATTAACATGGCCCTGGCACAATTTAAGGCAGTTTGATTTACGCGTTCACACAAACCATTCTGCTCAGGAGAGAAGGTATTGGTTAATTCATGTGAGACACCATTCTTTTCACAATAATTTCGAAAACTGTCATTAACAAACTCAGAACCATTGTCTGTTCTCAAAAACTTAAGCTTCTTTCCTAATTGCCTTTCAGCTCTAGCTATGTGTTTTTCAAAAATTGAAAACACTTGCGATTTCTCAGACATAGGATATAAAGCAGTTTTTCTTGAGAACATGTCTATAATAGATAGAAAAAACCTCTCCCCATTGTTACCAGAAATTTTTATTGGTCCCCAGACATCCATAAAAATTCTCTCTAAAGGAGATTTACATTGAAAGTTCTCATTTAATTTAAAAGAAATCCTTTTCTGCTTGCTTAGACAACAAGGTTCACAAAAAAAAATTCCATGTTTCAACTTTGGTAAACCTTTTACCCTATTACACTTGCTAGTATGAACTATAAGTTCTGGACTAACATGTCCAAAACGGCCATGCCAAAATTCAATACTTTTATTACTAGGTACATTATCAGTTGAAGTAATAGTTGAAACGTGTCCCCCATTATCTTTAAAATCAACATTTTTATAAACTTTAGGGTAAACATTGTAAATACCATTGTCAAGCACAGCAGAAAATATTTTTACGTTATCTCTACCAATAACATCAATTTTTCCTCCCCTACCAGAGAAACTGGCACCATTAATGTTCATTTTTGGACCAGATATTAAATTTTTTCTTAGTCTGGGGGAATATAAAACATTTTGCAAAATACAAGAATTATTATCAAAAATTAGATGAACAGAACCTTTACCAATAATAGGAAAACTAACTCCGTCAAAGGCAACAAATAAACTTTCACCTTCAATAGGATTATATTCAGAAAAATAGTCTAAATTCTTGCAAAAGTGATGAGAGGCTACGGTATCGAAAGCCCAACAGCACTCATCATCAGAATTACTTATGCAAGATTGAGCAATATAAGACATGGGGGAATTTTGTTTAGATTTGTTACGGGTGACAGATATAGCTCTTTTAACATTAGATTTACTATTATTAAATTTAGAGTTCTCAGAAGTATTATAGTCCTGTTTATTTAAGTTAACAAAACAGTTTCTTTTAATGTGTCCTCAACGACCGCAGCGATGGCAGGTGATAGATTTAGGAAATGATTTCTTACCATTTTGCTGATGGTGAGCATTCTGGACTTGAACTCTGTTGGCTCCTCGATCTGTATCCCTGAGTTTCAACCTTGTTTCTTCGGCTACTAATTCCACGACTATTTTCTTGAACTCAAAATTTTCAGTCCATCGGAGGATGCACTGGATCGCAGATTCGAATTTGTCGGGGACATTCCTCAGCAGCTGAAAACACAGATATATATCTTCCATCTCATGTCCAGACTCCTTCAACTCATCAGCAATTTTGGAGATTCTTGATGCCTCACCAGGCTTCATCACACAATGGAACAGTTCATTTACAAGCTGCATATGTTGCGCTCTTGAATCGCTAATAAAATTTTGCTTCAAAATTTTCCATTCCGCAACAGGACACTCGCAATTGTCTATAAGACATCTATATTGTGGAGACACATTTAAGTAAATAGTTGAAAGTGCTATCCTAGCTCTTTGCTTAAAGTCATTTATTTGACCTTTCCCTGTTACCGCTCCGTCCTTCTCCTCTGGTAGTGTTTCACTCCCATTCACTATATTCCAACAATTTTTCTCGATTAACACAAAATGGATATCCTTTTTCCAAGTATGATAGTTGTTTGTTCCCAATTTTTCAATACTAGGTAATATATTGACTGCCATCCTCAAAAATTTTCAAAAAAAATTATAACTGCCAAAAAAATTAACTTTCAAAAAAACACCAACCAATGGGCTGTAATACTATACCAAGTAGCCCATAATCTTTGTTATCGCCAATATGGCTTAATTTAAAATATAGCAAAGCATAATATTAAGCTGTGGAAGCAACTCCATTAGTTAGCTCAAAGATTTTAAGTTAATGTGTATAAGGCAGTTCAAAAGATGACAAAGAGCGTGTTCAGTAGAGCGCCCGAGATGGATCAATTCGACCGGGCGATGACGTCACTGATCCTGGACCGGTCTTGGATCGGGCCAGGAATCTACTGAACGCTTTGGAACAATTTTGACGTGATAGGAGGAGCGCCATCTATCTAATTTGACCTGTATTATTGTATTTCTGTTGTTTATTTTGTCTGGACTTTTAATACGTAATTCCATAAAATGCTAAACTGTATTACGTTTTTTCTTAAAAAAAAAAAAAAAAGAAAGAAAGAAAGATCTTTTATGTAATAACAGTTTTACTTCTTTCTTATTAATGTAGAATTCTGTATTCTGCTAACAAAAAATAAGAAGCTATTAATTGATTGTACTGACAAATTACTAATATACATTACTTTGGTTATGATTTTTCTAAATTCACGTATAAATTTTAATCATGAAAATGTTAAGAATGTTACGTTATATTTATTTTTAAAGGAGAAGAGTAGATTTATCTTAAATAAGCACTTAAAACACCTTTCTTTCTCTCCGAATTTTATTATGAACAGAAATGTACAACAAAAACGTTTTTGAAAAAAAAAAAAAAAAAAAAAATTATGTAAAATATGAAATATTCTGTTCAGTTAATATAATGGATTTATATAAAAAATAATCTTATTTTCTTCTTCGATTTATGAATCAATATAAAGAGCTTTTTCTCTTATTACCGAATGAATATTAAAATAAACTAGCAATGTAAACAACACTGCATAATTTTATAGCTACTTTTTTTACAGTCTGTTTTGTTTATTAAATTTAATAATTGACATCTTAAACTTATTTTTACCTAAATTAAAAATATGTGGAAGGATTTTAATTTATTTACTTATAGTTAACTTATTGTTTTAAAGGTAAAAAATACAATCGTTTACAAACTTTTCTATTTGTAAACAAAAAACAATCGCATGAATGAAAAGCTTTGTCTGAAAAAAAAAAAGAAATATAAATTTTTCCCAGCTTATTTTTATATATTAAATTAACAAAATATGATAGAGTCCGAATTAAAAAAAATATATATTTTTTTGTTTCAATTAAAATTGTGTAAATTTTTGTTTTAATTTTATGTTTGAATGTTACGTTCATCAATAAAAAAAATTACGTATCGAAAATCGTTATTACGTAAAAAATCTTTTTTACACAATAAATAAATAAACATAATATAGTTTAGCATTTTATGGAATTACTTACCTTATTTTCTACAGCACAAACAATGCTTATAAATAGGTACATCTGTATTAATCCTCAGCTAATCAAACAAATAAACAATTATCGTCAAAAACAGATATTCATTGTTCAGGTTTTCACTGCGTAATGTCAATCAGAGCCTGATTTTCAACCTATTGCGCATTTGATCCATCACGTGACCCAATGGATCAAGAAATTTTTCTGGGCTTTCTGATCCACGACCGGTCGAGATCGGTCCATTCTACTGAACGATGTAACTCTGGATCGGTCGACACCACTGAACGCTTTGGCTCGGAATCTTTCGACCGGTCGTGGATCGGGCGCTCTACTGAACACGCCCAAAGTCATTGTAAGACAAACTAACAATTTTATTGAATAAACTTAACAAGAAAAATTAAAAACTTAAAAATTGAAATATTAATAAAACTTGAAACAATCATTTAAATTCATCTCAGGCAAGTGATAAAAATTAGTGTCCAGCACTAACTCAATTTTAAACATTATATTCAAAAATAATTAATCTTAAACCTTATATAAATGTTAAAAAAACGATGTCAACTCTTAAAGTTAACAAACAACATTTCAACGAACATGGCAGGCAATACGACGTTAACCCTAAAGGCCAACGAACAACAGACTCAAATACTTGACTCCATGGTTCAAACTTTTATAATGAACGGCAACACCACACGGAGGGAAAATGGGAGAAAATGTAAACAAACGTGTAAAACTAAAGCCACATCGTATTTCAATTACTTGTATCTTAAAATTTCATTTTAAATGAAGGAAAAACAATTTAATAAATTAACGTTCATGTTTAAAACGTATAACACCTTCATTACGGACAGCAAACAGAGCTGTAGCTAATGCAACAAACTAAAAACTGACCACCGAATCAGAGGCGTCGCCAGAAAATTTTTCAGGAGGGGGCAAACTTAAAATTGCAAAATTTCAGCATATTTTTAAAAATGTAGTTAGATTTAAATGGTTGGCTGGTTGATTGAGGTGATTAAGTCGGCCTGTGTGTAAGCATTTAGTACCACAAATTTTTATGCTAAAAATTATATAGTTTATTCTAAACCAATACTAATTGGAAAAATTTATCGCCGATTTAAAATCTGTTTTTGGGGAAAAGTTCGAGATAACATATAAGTGCAGGCTGTGGCTGGGTCGGTTTGACTCTAATTGTTGGCTGTGTGATATAAATTTTATTTGATCATTTAAATTCTGATGACATTGTTTTAAAGCTTTAATAGTAATTTTTTAATATTTTTTTACTTATTAGAATTTTCCAGGAGGGGGCAAGTGCCCCCCCTTGCCCCTATGTGCCGACGCCCATGCACCGAATGCAATGAAGTTAGCTCTTATATACTATCCGAAGGATTCCAACATGCATCCAATGACTAGCGATATCAAGTAACGTCACACTTAATTAGCATTTTTCCTTTCGGAAATAATTATGACGCCATCTATCGAACTTTAACTAACTGTATTAGATTAATCTAGCGATCGCTGAAAGAACGCGTGAACAAAAATGCCGATGATAAACATCGTTTAAATTTCCAGGTGTTATACAAAAAGAAAAAGCATACCTTTCAGAATAAACAGTAAGTGGCACTATTTACATTTACTTTAATTTATATCCATAATTACTTCCATGCAAAAATTACACTAACTTTATTCAAGATAAAAACGTTTTTCTATAATGTAAACAAAAACCTTTAACCTCTGTAAACCTTTTAAAAACTTATTGACTATGCAACTGAATGCAATTTTACCTAAACGATCTAATAAAAGTCAATTCAATTTATTTTATAGTTTACAGAGAAAACAACATGGAAGCAAGAATAAATTAAATAAATTTCCCAAATTTTGACAACAAAGGCGCTACCGCATGGGAATTAACTGCAATTTCAATAAGCTATTTTCACGATATATCAATAAGCTGTTATTGCGCCACCGAGCGGGAGTTTCATTGAGTCGGATTTTTCAGGTATCGCGAACCAGGTGGTCGCCGAAGGCGGCTAGTTTAGGAATAAACCAAACCAAAACATTAAATTTTTAAGAAATCAGGCGCCAAAAAGCAAAGATAGACTTAAGACTAAATATTTCAGTATTTTTGGAAAATTTTGAAATTAGTGTAAAAATGTTCCCACTTTTCGGTAATTAGTTACAAAACTATTACTATATCACAAATCATTATTAAAAAAAAAAAAAAAAAGAAAGCACTAATTACATTGATTAGCGTAAAATTAAAATCTGCTCCAGTTGTTAAATGATGACGTCACTTTTCTCCCTTTCCTTGCGCATTCTGTCTGATGGAGCATGTGCAAACTGACTAAACAAAATCCGGCATCAGCATAAAGTAAAGTAGATTAGAGTTGCAAAATTAAAAGTAAATAAATGCTCTTTTGAATAAATTTCAAAACACAGTTGGTACCGATTATCTGGAATTCCACAATCCGGAATCATTTCACATTTATTTATTTATTTTTTCCCACGATTTTAAAAACATTTCATATTTAAAGACAGAACTTACTTAACTAAAAAGGAAAAAGAGAATAGAAAGAAAAAAAAAAATGTCTAAATGAACCAAGCCTTTTATTGAGTGTTTCGAAAATCGGAAAATTAAGTAAATTTATTTTTCTCTGGAAATGGTCAAAGGAGTTTTATGGTCTGGAAAATTTACGGAACCCCGTGGTTTTGCAACCAACCACATAAAAGAATTCTACGATTTTATTTGGTGGTCTATTTCAGTGGTTTTTTTTTTTTTTTGTTACAACAGTTTTGCTTTCTAAAAGTAAACAAAAATAAAAACTTTTCTTGTAGTGTTTTGCTCTTATGATCCATTCACCAGTGCATTTAGCGGCACCGATAACGTGGCAGCTATGAGCGATGGCGCTGATGGGATGGCGGCAAAGCCATGCCGCATGCTGGCCCAGGCTAGTTTCTGAAACGAAATCTGCATGAAAGCCCATACAGAGACTGAGGATGATGCACGAGAAGAGGAAATATTCTCCAAACTTCCAAAGATGGGGGAGGGATGGAAATTGCACTTAAATATTAAGGAGGGGGGATTAAAGTGAAACAAAGCTAAAGAATATTTAGTTAAATAACAGGTGCAAAAACATAATTTTTTCTTTACATATGTTCTGTTGTTAGTGAGTTGTGTTTTATAATTCAAAACTAGTATGTTGTGGCCACCACAAGACTTTCTTCTATATTTTCCTATACATATTCAATCAGTAACAATATTTAAAAAAAAAAATATGATTTTTTTCCCAAGGTTTTTTTTTTTTTTTTTTTTTTTTTTGTTAAAAGTAATGCATATTCAATCAGTAACAACATAAAAAAAAAATTGATAACTTTGTTTTAAATTATCACAGATTCATAGTTCAACCATTCATTTTAAAGGTATTGATGAGATCTTTCAAAAGATACCCATCTTCAAACTTTACTCCCCCCCCCCCCCCCCCCCCAAGCGATGCCCCCATATGCACAGAAATTTTTTTCCTAGTTAACTATTACTATTATCAATAACTCATATTAATTTTACAATAAGGATTTTTTTTCTTTTTTTTTTTGTTAAAAGTAAAAAAAATATCGATAACTTTGTTTTAAATTATCACAGATTGATGGTTCAACCATTCGTTATAAAGGTAAGACAGCCTTTCGAAAGATACCCATCTTGAAACTTTGCACCCCAGGGGGGTACTTCCCCCCCCCCCCAACTGGGGGTGTGGGGGAGGGACCGATGCCCCGACATGCACAATTTTTTTTCCTGGTTAACTATTGCTATTATCAACGAGACCTTTCGAATATATTTTTATTTTATTTTATATTATAGTATAACTTCAGTATATCCCCACAGCTGAATTTGGCGATTTTTCTTTGGCTTCGTTTTGAACGATAACGATGTCGTTCTGGACTGTTTGCGATATAATATGGCAGCCTATATGTTGTTTATTTTGGATTTATGATTTTATGATTTAGATTTAGATTATGATTTTATCATTTATGATTTAGATTATGATTTTTAGATTTATGATTTAGCCATAATCGTCAACAAAAAATCGCCAAATATCATTGTGGGGATATACTGAAGTTGTTCCTTTATTTTAACATTAGGCGAAAAAGATTTAGTAATGAATACCATGATTATGTTAAAATTATTTTATTGGTATAGAGTTAGAAGTTAAGCGCAGACATTTTTAAAATTGAATTTATGAGATAAAATTTTATATTAGTTTACATAAAGATTTAGTTTTTTAACTCAAAACATATTTAAAAGGATAGATCTTTACTATAACCAATTTAGCGTTTTTAAATTTAGAAATGAAGCTCGTACGTTTTTCGCTAAGGAATTCATTTACACAACCACAATAGCCATTTTAACTCTAGCCATGCCTTCCTATAGAGATAAATTATAAAATGGTGCAATAATAATGATAATAATAATAAAATCCGCAACCTATTTTTGTTTTTTAAGCATTGATATAAAACTTTGCAAAAAACAGAATTCAATACAACAGGATATATATTTTTTCTATATATGAAGGAATGTAGTAAATGCATTGCTAAAATATTGTAGTTACAGCTAATACAGGACCTCATTGGCTGATTTTAAATTTTTTATTTATTTTGATGATGACTTAAATTATCTATCGCAATTATGCATGTCAAGATTTTCGCGAGAAATGTCTAAGCTACTTCGGTGCCAAATTTAAAATTTCGCCGAGAGTTTAAACTGTACCATTGCTTTAAAACGATTTTTTTTCAATTTTATTTTAAATATTTTTCAACTTAATTCACGAGGTAAAAAAAGAAATTTTTTTATTTGGTCTAAATGTACAAAATATCTCTAGGTAAAATATCCGTTTTTCGTTCTGTTCATTATTAGAAAGAAAAAGGCTGAAGTAGTTTTTCCTGTACCATTGATGTCTTTATAAATTAAATTAAATTATCCAATGTCATTAAACTTCATTCTCCACTCTCATTTTTTATTTTCTAAATTTAATATTACATAATATATATGTAAAAATAATCGAGGTGTAATCAGTACATATCCAGAAGATGTAGCCAACAAATATTCAGACCAAAATCAACACAAGTTCAGGAGACATCGCCAACAACTATTAAGATGTCATGATCAATATATATCCAGTAGATATCACCAACAATAATAATTATTCAGCAGATATCGCTAACAAGTATTCAGGAGCTATCATCAACACTTATTCAGAATATATTGTCAACAAATATTAAAAAGCCATTCAATTTATGAATGGTGATGGTCTATCTCGATTACTTCAAACCAGCAATTCATTTTTACAATACAATCAAGGATGAATTTTTCACTTATCAGTAGATTTCGAAAAATGTGATATTTTTTTTTTTTTCCCGATTTAACTTAGTATTGATATAACTTTAGTGTATCCCTGCAGCTGAATTTGGCGATTTTTCTTTGGCGTCGTTTTGAACGATAACGATGTCATTCTGGACTGTTTGCGATATAATATGGCAGCCTATATGTTGTTTATTTTGGATTTATGATTTTATGTTTTATAATTTATAATCTATGATTTAATCACCACTACCATCAGCAGATTACGGACAGGGCACATGAGAGGTATGAAGATCATGCCCGATGGCTCTAGAATCTACGCAGAATACAGGCACTGCCCAGGAACACAGCTGGATCCGAGGCATCTCTTCACCCTCTTCAACATCGACCTCAACTGCTGCCATGACACCCTTTACACCGAAAAAGTCGGAAATGTGGCCAGGGCTGTGCTCCATGCCTTTGGTCCCATCTGACTTGCCTATACACTTTTTTTTTTCCTGCACTTGTCACACGACAACAACAACAATCTATGATTTAGATTAGGATTTTATTATTTATGATTTAGCCATAATCGCCAACAAAAAATCGCCAAATATCGTTGTGGGGATATACTAAAGTTGTTCCTTAGTATTTAATACAGTTTAAGAAATTAAATGGTAAAATCAGATATTGACAGGCATCTTGGCAAATTCATGGTGTAGTACAATAAGTGTCGACAAATTGTCTTGTCGTACTACTACTACTAGTGAAATTTTTAAAATAATTGCAATAATCGCATAAAATATTTATCTTCAACCTGACTAAATCATATTCTAGAAAAAAATGCACTTTAAAAAGTTGCATCTTTAGTGTTGGAAGGACCATTTTAAACCTTGCTGTACGCTGGAAATAAATGCAGATTATTACATATTGTCTTAAATTAACTAAAAAAATTCAATAGTAAAAAAAAAAATGTAGGCATTAGAAAAAATAAGTTCATAATTTCTGTAATCAAGCAATAACTCCCAAAAAATTCATCGTCAAACAGTGACAAAAATTTAACAAGTCGATCATATACTAAAGTTGTAACGCTAAATGATTTAGATGTCAAGAATTTCTCTCTGTTCTAAATAATTAGTGCTATGGTTTTTTTTTTTTTTTTATGTTCTCTCTCAAAATAATGGCAAATTGTTATTAAATTGTTGAACAGATTTTTGACATATTATAAACGATATAATATTAAATATTGTGTATTTCAATGCGATACCAAATATGGTGGATTTCTATAATATTGTTCAACTCTCTTGTGTTATGTATTATTAATATTCCAATTCAATGAAAGGCAAAGTTGTGAATAGTCGGGTAGAATCCCGCAGGGATTAATGAGCAAAGCGAGTCGGGGGGAGGCGAAGCCTTCCTCGGGGGTTGGTGAGCGGAGCGAGCAGGGGGGGGGAGCCCCCTAGTAATCATTTAAAAAAAAAAAATCCGTAAGGATTCTGGATTTTGAGTCTTCCGGATTTTGGAATTCTGGATAATGGGTCCTATACTGGATTTATTTTTATGTCGAAAGAAAATTAATTCGTAATTTTTTTTTTTTTTTGCAACAAATAAATTATAGCCAATGTTTTAATGACAATTTTTATTGCTATTAGGAGCTTATTATTTTCATATTTTAATTAATTAAAAGAAAACTATTCGAAAATCGGACTTCGAAGTAGTGTGTTGTCACCGGGTTCTGAGCTACTGCATAGCTGCCAAGTACTCCGTTTCTTCCGGAGTTTCTCCTGAAATATCGCTTAACTCCGCGTGTTCCGCAAAAGTGCCGTTTTACTCCGGATATTTTTCAGAATCTCCTTATCTAACCTCAAAACCAGCGATTTAGACTCAGTTGTAGGCGTAGCCCTTACCCTGCGTACGAGACTAGAAGAAAGAAACCAATCAGCGGTTCCTTAAGGGCGTGGCATTTGCTCTGTTTACGAGGCTAGAAAGAAGAAACCAATCGGCGTTTTTTCGTAGGTGTGGTTTGCGCTCTGTTTGCGAGACTTGGGAAGAATCCAATCGGTGTTGGCTGTCTCTGTGTGACAATTGACTGCGTAGTGTATCGCTTTTCGGTTCTATCTTATTGTTATTGTTTGTGTTGTTCCATGTGTTCCATGTTTTCGTTTTCGCCCGCAACGTAATATTAATTTGTTTTGTACTTCCGTTTTTACTGGTGATGTATTATTAGTTTGTGTTTCGATTTGCTGTAAATATTACCTGTGGTGGATGATAAATTATTTCAATAACAGAAAATTAATTTTGTAAAGCATTTTGCTTTTGTTAACTCTTGTTCCGAAAAAACTACGTCATAACAATTTACAGATGTACTTTTGCATTTTTCTACTAAAATTGCTTCTAAAGTTGATATGTTCATGCTGGATCTATATTCTGTTAGATTTTTCTTTACAATAGAAAATACTCTTTCACAACCAGCATTGCCATGTGGTAGGAGAAGTATAGTCTTCATAATTGAAGGTAAATGATTGTATTTTTTTTATCCATTGTGATCTCTTAAATTTTCGATCAGTACCCATGCTCTGTTGCACCATGTCGATGTTAAGATTTCATGATTTAATGGATCAACTTGATAGTAAGAAAATTCTTTTTCTATGTCATCTCTATCCCCTTCAGGAATTGCAAATAGGTTTAGAAAGTATTCAAGTGAAGAGAATTTCATTCTATGTCTATACAAAATATCGGCTATTTCAGCGTGTTTATAGACATCATCAGTGAGTGGAAATTTTCTAATTATATAAGAACTGGCTTCTGAATAGAAATTTCTGATAGAAGCATAGAATTTTTAAAAAATTGCAGTTGATAGGTTTTTATCTTTTATAAGTTGTCTAGTTTTACCCCCAGTAACCACTGTCTTCTTTCTGATTTTTAACTTTTGTAAAATTAATCTCATAAATTGAGCTGCAACAGAGAATAGCTGTGGGTTTTATGAACCTTGATAAAATATTCTCATATAATGAGAACATCTCCCTTTGATATTTATGTATCATGGGTGCCTCTTGCTGCATCATCACATTTGCAGCCTCAAATATTGGAATAACAGACTGCAAAAAGAGGATTCATCAAAAAATGTTATAACAATAGGTAAGTCTAATTCTAGAGCAATTTTTAATAGTTGAAAATTATTATTATTTTTACCTTTAATGTTTACATTTAATTTTTTATTTTAATTAATTATAGCTGAAAATTACTTTATTGTGTAATATTAACTGTTAGTTATGATTGTATAATTGGAATTTATAAATAATTCAATTTTAAACTTAATTTAGTAAATTTTTTTCTTTACTTTCTTTAATTTACATTTTACTCCTGATATGCGTCTCAAAACTCCTGAAATTTACAAATATTTCTCCTGAAGAGTTGTTTACAATGTTGGCAGGTATGCTACTGTGAAAGTTTCAAATGTCTAGCTAGTAGGGAAGTGAGTTAAAAATAGATTGCAAGATTTGTACCGGACAGACAAACAAGAATAGGAGTTAATAAAAACATGGTAAAAATATTAATTTTTGATTTAAAATATTTACTTTAAATAAGAACCCTATGCAATAATTGTGATTAATGAGGCTTGCTCTGATGAGCAACCCATTATCCAGAATAGTCTTGAAAAACCCGTTCCCTTCTGTATATTGATTGGGCTACAAAATCTGTTTTATTTTGTCTGACTCTGCAGTAAAAATAAAAAGAAACTGAACAAGTTTAAAGGTGGCATTATAATATTACAATCATGTAATGTTTTTCAATCTGTAGATATTTTGTAACGTGCATGATTTGTTTTTCAGGTACCACCAGTCATTCCACGGTGTCGATTTAGGTAGTTTACGCGATGCTGCTGTGAAAGAGTACTTCAGACAGCCTATTGTGGTGAGACATTTTTTTCTTTCTTCTTTTGTGTAAAAAATTTCATTTTAAATTAAATACTACAAAACTATCAGAACTGAAATTTCAATTCTTTGTGATCCAGAACACTTAACTTTTGGGGGGAGCTAAGGCTTTTCACGATGTTATTCTAGACCAATAAAAAATTTACAATTGCAATATTCAATTGTGATTGTCAGTTTTTTTTTTTTTTTTTTTGGGGGGGGGGGGGGCTTCAGAACACGAATTATGTCAAGAACATGAATTAATAGTTTTTAGAAAATGTCTGTCTGTCTGTATCATTTTTTTGTGGACGCTGTATCTTACGAACCAATGAATGAAATTTAACCAAACTTGGTATTGAGTTGCACCCTGACATAAACTAGTGCTGAGTAGATTTGGGGATCAATTGCTCAACAGGTGGCACTGTGATCACATTTTATACAAACTTTTAACAGGGCAGTATAGGACAAAATTTCGTATAAATGGGCATAATGAGAGTTATTTTAAACTTGTGATTGTAAAATTAATATGAATTATTGATACTAGTAGTAGTTAAATAGAAAAAAAATTTTGTGCATGTGGGGGCGTCGCTTACCCCCAAAGGACATGGTGTCCTTTACCTCCGGGGTGCAGAAATTTTTTTTTTTATTAAAGAGCAATAATAAAAGGATTATAATCTTTACGAAATAATTGTAAGAAAATTTAAATTAATGGAATAAATAAAATGATTCAATAATTTGTAATGTATTACTAGATAAAAAAACATGAAAAAGTGGTTCGTATTTTAAAGTACTAGCTTACAAAGTTAATGAAACACCCTGACCTTATTTTAATTACTGCTGTAGAAACAAACGGAAAAAATAAGATAAAAAAGTCAAGGTATGAAATGCTTTAATTAATAAAAATAATTTTTAAAGATCTAATCAAATTTTTAGTATTCAAACACAATTTTTTTTTTTTTTTTTTTTTAAACAATAGCTTATCAATGAATCCACAAAGTAAAAGCCAAATGAGGTTTTTACAATAACTATAATAATATAAAATCGAGGGGAAAAAATTAAAAATTAGTTAAAAATGAACATTTAAAGAAAAATAAATTTTGAATTTTACCTTATTAAGGGTCTGCTTCACTCACTGTTGCCAGAATCTGAAGCTAATGTTATGGGAAATTTTCTTTACTTATAACTCAATAAGTAATAAATATTTTTTAATTCTGTTTTCACATTCAAAAATTCTCAACTGTTAAATTGACGCACCTTTTTTAAAAATGTATTTTTTTTATTCTTACTGTTTTATTTTGAAGCTGTAAAATATGAATTTTCAATATGTGAAATTTTCCATTTTGATATTTCAAAATAAAATAGTAAAAATAAAAAAAATATGTTTTTTAAAAAGGTGTGTCAATTTAACAATTGGGAATTTTTTGATTCTGAAAACAGAATTTAAAAATATATATTAGTTAATTAGTTGTAAGTAAAAAAAATTTCGCATAGAATTACATTGGCTCGGTTTTCCGGCGATGGTAAGTGAAGAGGGCCATTAAATTCGGGAACTAAAGTGAACTTTGGTCAGAAAATAATGGGAAAGAAAAATGTTGTGACTGTGGTGGCGAGTAGCTGCGTATTGATGAAGATAATGATGAACTTTTGTAAACATTTAATTAACATTTAGCACCATGCATTACTTTATATACATATCTACAAATTTTAAAGAACATTTTGATGTATTTTGATAGTCGATAATATTGTTCAAGGAAATAGTCAAATCGATGTGAATAGAATAAGTTTTTATAGTTGTTGCCAGATTCCTTTTCGGAAAGTACAAAACTCAGGGGAAATAGAAATAAGTAACCAAGGAGGATACAATAGAAAATAAGAGCTAAATGTTTAAAAATAATCTGGTGTGTCACTCACACGACATTCTCTTACCTTGAAATTTAATACTATAAATAAAGGTTGCACAGATTAAGAGGTAAGATAATGAGTACTGTTATGTAAACCTCTGTTAAATTATTCAAATTAGGCTTAGGAAGAATTTTATATGATAATTAGTTCTGTGTGAGGGGGGCTACCACCCCCTCAACCCCCCGTTTCATTAATGTACGTACATTTATATAGAATTTAATTCGGTTATTAAAAAATAATTTATTAAAATTATTATTAAAAAAAATTATCTTTTATGATAATGCAGACGATTTCCATCTTAGAGAAGTAGTAGAACACTAAATATACATTAAAAAAAAAAATATTTTTTGGTTAAAAATGAAAAAATTCATAACTCTATTTTAAATTATCGCAGATCGATGGTTCAACCATTCGTTTTAAAGGTATTGGCAAGCTCTTTTGAAAGATACCCATCATGAAAATTTACTCCCCTGGAGGGGGGGACTTCCCCCCCAAAATACAACACTTCAAAATACAACATTTGGATAGCCTAAAATTACTTGTTTTTAATTTAATGTAAGTGACACAGACAAAGATCCAGCATTAAAACTTGACTTTGGTATTCAGCCTCAAAGCGTGTAAGTATAATAATAATACGAACAATGAATATTTAGCTTAAAAAAATACATTATTAACTAGTGATGGCACGAAGCGCAGTTTGGCCGAAGCGCCGAATACCGAAGCTTCGGCCAAATAATCGCCGAAGCTTCGGCCGAAGCTCCAGCATCATTGTGGGATTGTTTTGCAGAAGTCATAAACAATGAATTACTCACAGAACACTCTGAAAATTCATCAGCTAAAGAGCTGGAAGTATATATAAACAATCCGCTTTCAAATAGAACACATTGTCTGTTGAAATTGGTGGAGATGGAGAGAGAATAAAAAAAGATGATCAGATTATCTGATTCGGCCAAACGCTATTTATCTGCTCCAAGTAGCAGTATATATAGTGAAAGGTTATTTTCTGAAGCTGAAAATGTGTATGAGGAAAAAAGGAATAGAATTCTTCCTAAAAATGCAAAAACATTGACTTTTTTGCATCATAATTTAAAATTGTGCGATAAATGATAAAATGAAGTAAGGTTAATTAACCTTGTATGTAATTAATATGATGAAAATAAACATAAAAAAACAATTTACAGTATGCCAGTTATTAACTTAGAAAACATTTTATCATACGATATTAAATAATCTAGAATAAATTTTATAACTTTAATTATCTGGAATAAATATTTAGAATTTAGATCTAGGGTGGATGTGCAAGTAATGGGCACCCTCCTCATATTCTGGTTTATAAAAAATAAATAAAGATTCAGCTTTTATTTATTTTTCAACAATTCTCTGCATGTTTTATAATCCTAGGTTATTGTTAATCTTGTTTACTGACTATATTGTTAATTTTGATTATTGACTATACATGACTATGACTAAGTTTCAAAGCTAGAAATATTTAAAGAATGTTTCATGCAATATTTTAATAGCTTCATTTTAAAGCAACTAAAGTTGTTCATATAATTAAATTGTTAACTAAATATAATGTAATGTAACTTATTTCTTAGCAACTTCCTATTTAAATAGAATATATTATTAATTGTTGTATGATTTATGGTTCAAAAGAGTCAATGCACACAAACTTTTAAATTAAACATAAATTTCTACTATGTTTTATTATAAGGTACCATTGTGCATAACTTACATGGCAATATTTTATTTAATAATAATTGTTAAAAGAATATTCACAACATAAATTGTTATAGGCCGAATCGGCCGAATCACGCTCATTATTCGGCCAGGCCAAAGCTTCTATTATAAACTAAAAGTCTATGTTTCAAATAATTTCTATTAAGCAGATTAGATACAGTGGAAACATTAATATTTAAATTTTAAGGGTTTCAATAAAAAATAACCCGACCAGTGTTCAACTATTATAACACATTAAAGACCAAAGTTTTTAACAAATAAAACAACTTTATTCAACAAGGTATAATGATATATTAAGATTTCAAATTTATAACAAGAACAAGATTACCTTTTACAGGTGTTGAGCTAGGCATATAGATAAACACAATGAAAAAGCAGATGACAATATACTTCAAGGAACGTCGCAGAGCCTCCGTGATCGCCTGGTTGATCAACGGGAAAATACGATGAAGAAATATACTTCCGCGATCGCCAGGTTGATCAGCGAAAGTGAAACAAGACGAAATAACACAAAGTTGAAATGAAGACAATTACGTTCATCCACTATACACTTCAATTTAGAAACTTTCATTTAACTTTTAATTAACTTTTAAAAAGATTTCAAACTTGAACAAATGACGCTTAAAAAGCGTCTAAACAAAAGTTAACATCAATTAAACTATTAAATTTAACAAACTCGTCTCAAAAGGACGTCAATTATCATTTTATTCAAAACTTCCATCATCCATGAACGACGGAAAATTTAACCTTTAACAAGGAACAATTTAACAAACAGAAACTTAACATGTGTAAATTATTAACAACTTAACAACGGCAGCCATCATTTCTTAAAAAAAATGCAATAGCCAAAGAGCATTAATAGCTTAGCAGGAACGATACTATAAGCACATACATCGTTACTTGACCATCAAGCTACTTACACAACTCATAAACTACCGCTTCATATCTAATTGAAGACTAGCTGGCCATTGCTAAACACTGTTGACAACTGCCGATAACTGCCCTTTAACACACGCATCGCGATCTTTTTATACTGACTGCCAAGTCAAAAATCTACATATAAACAATGCATTACCATTGCCACTCAACAGTCAAAGTCAAAAATACAATTTATCATAACTATTTTAATAGAAGTGGCAACAGCAAAAATTAAGAAAATTATGCAGAGCAAGTTTGGCAACGGCAACAATGTAAACAAAACATCGTTAGTAATGGCGCGATGTAAGTAGAAGATGGCTGATAGAGTTTAAGTAAAGAAAACTTTTAAATTCAAATAAAAAGGTAAGTTAACAGTTATATAATAAAAGATAAGCATTTATATTCATAAAATTAACTATTTTTGTGTGCGAGGACAATTGATAGATATCAATGCCCCCCACCGCAGCATACATAAAAATTTAATTAACAAAATCCCATCATGAGATTCCTCATAGTCCATAGGAAGTGTCACAAGTGATATAATAAACTAATTACCATGAAGATTACCATTGACAAAAACTTAGATTTTCAAGTGATGAAATACAACTCCTCACCCTGCAGATATACTAAAGGAAAAGGTGATATGAAAAATACATCATATACAATATTATATACAGTTATATTATGCAATTCAATTTTATATACAAGAAATGAATATATACAATATATGAAAAATTATGAAAAAAAATGAATATATATACATAATGAACAAATACGCAAGGCGCCTCACGATTTCACACACACATTCACACCATGATAACATAATATAAAAAATTATGAAAAGTATCTACAGAGCAAAGAAATTTATTCAAACACAAAAGATTTATATAAAGATCACTTTTATAAATTTTAACAAATCACTTTTTGTCAACGGCTTCGTAAACTGGTCGGCAAGATTTAATTTAGAGGAAATATATTGAATATGAAATTTGCCCTCATCAAACCAATCCCTTATAAAAAATAGTTTAATATTAACATGACGCGTATGGAAACTCTCAATCCTGGACTTTGTAAAACGTATTGCAGCCTGATTATCAGCATATAAGGTAGGTATTTCAAAATTATTTTCTATCAGATTTAAATTAGAACATTCACATAAAATATTATAAAACCAGTCCTGCTCACGAACACAATCACACATAGAAACAAATTCTGACTCCATCGTTGATATGGTAATCCCTTTCTGTTTATTAGTACGCCAAGAAACAGCAGCACTATCCAGAAGAATTAACTGGCCACCCATAGAAACATAGTCGTCCCTATTAGCGGCGAAGTCAGCGTCAGAATAAGAAATTAATTTAACCTGTGTGCATTTAAGATGGAGCTTATATTGACTGGTGAATTTTATATATCCAAGAAGTTTAAGTAAACCCTGCCAATGTTTAATACCTGGATTTTGTTGGAACTGTGAGAAAATGTTGGTAGCATATGCGATATCAGGTCTAGTACGATTTGAAATGAAAGAGATACAACCTAAGAGATTTCTGTAAGGTAAATGAGAAGCTTCATCGATGTCTTCTTGAATAACAGGACAATCACTTTTTGAAAATTTGATACCTTTAACAATAGGTAAGGAGGAGATAGGTACACGGTGATTTTGAAACCTCTTACTGACTTCGTCAATATATTGATTTTGGTGGATCAAAACTCCTGTATCTGTATACTCAAACTCCACACCTAATAACTTGCGTGTGATACCCAAAATTTTCAAATCAAACTTTGATTTCAACAAACTTAAAATGTCATTAGCTTGAGATTCAGTCCTGGCAAAAACAACGATGTCGTCAACATAAACCAATAAAACAGAAAAATCATAATATGAATAAGCACAGTTACAATTTTCAAATTTATTAAAACCAAGTTCCAACAATACTTTATTTAATTCATAAAACCATAATCTGCCTGACTGGTGTAGTAATCCGTACAGTGCTCTATCCAGCTTACAGACCCAGTCTTCTTTACCTTTTTCAGTAAAGCCAACTGGTTGCCTCATGTAAATTTCATCCTTTAAGGGAGCGTACAGATAGGCACACTTAACATCACACTGTACATTAAACCAACCGTAACATGAGACTAAAAGAGAGAAAAAAAATCTAACAACAGAAAAGTTTATCACAGGCGAGAAGGTCTCATCGTACGATTCGCCCTGGACCTGGTTGAAACCTTGCACGACCAACCTGGCCTTGTATCTGACAATGTTGCCAGACTCGTCACGCTTTACTGTGTAAACCCAGCGGTTTCCCAACGCAGTCTTGTTCTCAGGGAGTCTTACAAGATGCCAGACACCTCTCGTGGCCATACATTCTAACTCTTCCAACATAGCCTCATGCCACTCTTCAGACTGTGCAGATTTTAAAGCCTGTTTATACGTTCTCGGGACCACCACATCTAGTCAACTAGTCGTGCTGGACACGGAAGGTATAACATTAGGATTAACAACACCAGAAAAATTATTAAACTTAGAAAAATCAAAATCAGCAGGGTTAAAATCAATACTATTTGAATTGCAAAAATTTTCGACATCACTAGGTGACCTGAGACAACACTTTTTACCCTCTCCATCAGGATAATAATAAATATCGACCTTTTTCCCCTTAGGACGAGGTACAACCTTCCGGTACCATATGGGATTGGACATCCAGTTATGAGAAGTAGTATGGGGGGGAACTTGAGGAGCAGGAGTAGCAGGAGAGACGGCTGGGACGACAACTTCAGTCTCGCTGGGCAAGACCCCAGAGGTACCAGGCTCCGGACCAGGAAGAAGGTACCGGTCAACGGGCCGTGGTTGTTCCTCTGGGACAAGCACCAACTCAAAAGAAGAGTCGCCCATCACCGCTCCACTGCGTAGAACATCACCGCTTTCAACAAAAGAAACATTAATGGTTTCCACAACCTTCCTCTCGTCTTCTAACCAGACCCTGTAACCACGGGTACGCAAGGCATAGCCCACAAGGACACCACGTTTTGATTTGGAGTCTAACTTGTGCTTACGTCTAACCTTTGGAACACCCACATATGTCAACGTACCGAATGGTCTTAAATGTCGAACAGAAGGTTTATTTCCTGAATAGAGTTCAAATGGAGTTTTAGAGTTCCCGCCATGACAAATACGATTCCACGTATAATTAAAGTGTAAACATGCTTCAGGCCAAAAATCATCAGATAAACCACTGGACTTTAACATTGCCCGAACACAGTTCATAATTGTTTGGTTGAACCGTTCACAAACTCCATTTTCTTCTGGCGTGTAAAAATTGGTCAGCTCATGATTTATTCCATTTTCTCTACAAAAACCCTTAAAAGAATCATTATCAAACTCTTTGCCATTGTCAGTTCTAATCGACTTCAACTTGGTTCCCAAAAACCTTTCGGCCCTCAAAACATGTCTCTTAAAAACATCAAAACACATGGATTTTTCCTGGATAGGGTAAACGGATGATCTACCAGAAAAATCATCTATTATTGACAGAAAAAAACGTTCACCTTTTTTTCCAGGAATTTTAATTGGACCCCAAGTATCCATAAAAAGTCGATCTAAAGGTTTTTTGGAAAAAGAATGACTTAAGGGTTTGAAAGAAATACGATTTTGCTTACTCACATGACAGGGATCACAAAAAAAATTATCAACTGATTTTAAATTAGGCAGACCTTTTACAGCAGAATTACGGATAGTATTAAAAATTAAGTCAGGACTTAGATGATCAAAACGAAGGTGCCAGGTATCAAAGTCTTTTATATTAACAGGTTTTATTACAGGAAAAGCTGAAATTTCAGTATTATCATTTAAATTTTCATTAGAATTTTGCCCCCCATTCAATTTAACACTGTGCTTATTTTTAATTACTTTTGGAAATGTATAATAAATCCCGTCATGGAGTTTAGCAGAGAAAAGAAAATCACCATACTTGTCGACCACGTTTACTTTGCCGGCCTTACCAATAAATTTAGCACCACCCTGGTCGAATCTAGAACCACTCAAAAGATTTTTCCGCAAGTTCGGCGAATACAAAACGTTCCAAAGTTTAATAACAGTCCCATTAAAATTCAGTTCTACTTCACCTTTACCAGTAATGGGAAATTGACGCCATCAACAGCCACGTGTAACTCATCACCAGAAATTTCAGAAAAATTACAAAAGAAAGATTTATCTTTGCAGAAGTGATGAGAGGCCGCTGTATCATAAGCCCAGCTTCCCTCTCTATCAAAACTACTTAAATTTGCTTCTGCAATAAAATTTTGAGCTTTAGGAGTTTTATCACGTTTTGACTGTTGATTGGAGCCACCCCTCTTAGAAAAATTACTTCTGAGTGGTTTTTCCTTTTCTTTTGCAGCTAGATCATTATTTAACTTAACTTTACAATCTTTAATAACATGGCCTTTTTTCCCGCACCTCCAACAAGTAAAAACAGGCCTGCGTTTAAATTTTACATTTTGGGCCTCAATAGAACATTCCGTTCTACTTTTATCAAAATTTCTAAGTTGAAGGCGCGTTTCCTCGGCACATAACTCAACAATAATATTTTTAAAGTTAAAGTCCTTATCAGGCCAACGAAGAATTTGTTGAACAACCTGATCAAATTTATCAGGTAGGTATCTCAAAACCTGAAAACATAAGTATTCGTCAGCAATAGGTTTATTAATGGATTTTAACTGATCAGCAATTTTAGATATTCTAGCTGCAAAAACACCAATAGATTCGCCAGGTTCTAAAAAACATGTCATAACTTCAGAAAACAATTTCATATGATGACTTCTACTATCTGGCTGGAAGTTAACTTTTAAAATTTTCCACGCCTCTGAGGGGTCAGTACATTCACTTATTAAACTTTTAAACTCACTATCAATATTCAAATATAAAATTGACATGGCAGCATTCTGCCTTCTTTTAAAGTCTTGTACTGCCTCCTCAGACACGGTTTCACTAACTTTAGGCTTAGTTTCGTCACCAGTGACGATATCATAAGCATTTTTCTCCATAAGTAAAAATTTAATATCACACTTCCAACCAGAATAGTTAGTTGCATTTAACTTGGTAATTTGAGGTACAATATTATAAGCCATTTTTAAATAGTTACTTAATTATCAATTATAAAAAAAACAAGAAAAGAACACCTGGTCAAGTTTAAAAATGACACCCTCAAAAAAAAACTAGCCCATAACCAAATATTATAAACTAAAAGTCTATGTTTCAAATAATTTCTATTAAGCAGATTAGATACAGTGGAAACATTAATATTTAAATTTTAAGGGTTTCAATAAAAAATAACCCGACCAGTGTTCAACTATTATAACACATTAAAGACCAAAGTTTTTAACAAATAAAACAACTTTATTCAACAAGGTATAATGATATATTAAGATTTCAAATTTATAACAAGAACAAGATTACCTTTTACAGGTGTTGAGCTAGGCATATAGATAAACACAATGAAAAAGCAGATGACAATATACTTCAAGGAACGTCGCAGAGCCTCCGTGATCGCCTGGTTGATCAACGGGAAAATACGATGAAGAAATATACTTCCGCGATCGCCAGGTTGATCAGCGAAAGTGAAACAAGACGAAATAACACAAAGTTGAAATGAAGACAATTACGTTCATCCACTATACACTTCAATTTAGAAACTTTCATTTAACTTTTAATTAACTTTTAAAAAGATTTCAAACTTGAACAAATGACGCTTAAAAAGCGTCTAAACAAAAGTTAACATCAATTAAACTATTAAATTTAACAAACTCGTCTCAAAAGGACGTCAATTATCATTTTATTCAAAACTTCCATCATCCATGAACGACGGAAAATTTAACCTTTAACAAGGAACAATTTAACAAACAGAAACTTAACATGTGTAAATTATTAACAACTTAACAACGGCAGCCATCATTTCTTAAAAAAAATGCAATAGCCAAAGAGCATTAATAGCTTAGCAGGAACGATACTATAAGCACATACATCGTTACTTGACCATCAAGCTACTTACACAACTCATAAACTACCGCTTCATATCTAATTGAAGACTAGCTGGCCATTGCTAAACACTGCCGACAACTGCCGATAACTGCCCTTTAACACACGCATCGCGATCTTTTTATACTGACTGCCAAGTCAAAAATCTACATATAAACAATGCATTACCATTGCCACTCAACAGTCAAAGTCAAAAATACAATTTATCATAACTATTTTAATAGAAGTGGCAACAGCAAAAATTAAGAAAATTATGCAGAGCAAGTTTGGCAACGGCAACAATGTAAACAAAACATCGTTAGTAATGGCGCGATGTAAGTAGAAGATGGCTGATAGAGTTTAAGTAAAGAAAACTTTTAAATTCAAATAAAAAGGTAAGTTAACAGTTATATAATAAAAGATAAGCATTTATATTCATAAAATTAACTATTTTTGTGTGCGAGGACAATTGATAGATATCAGCTTCGGCAAAGTGGCCGAAGCTTCGGCCTTGCCGAAGCTTCGTTCCATCTCTATTATTAACTATATGGCCATGAAGAATCTATTTCAATTCCTAAGCTTCCACTAACGGCTATTACGCAATTCATTTTTTATTTAATACATTCATTTGAAGGCGATTTTCTTTTCTTTTTATTATTATTATATTTATTGAAAATCAAATGGTAATGCAATAGAAATAAATTGTTACGTTTATGTATAAATTTTATAGTATAGCAACTTTTTATTTTTCATTTTTTTAATTAATTTCTTTAAAAGAAAAATCTTTTTTTTTTCTTATTTATTGGGTGAAAAAAAAATGGTAGTTTATAGTAAAAAAGATTAAACTGATTAATATTTGTTTGTTTTTCATGTATTTATAATTCCTTTTAAAAGAAAATCTACTTTTTTATTTTATTTTATTGCACTGGTCGGAATCAAATCGTAATATTGTGTAAATAATGGGGCTATAAAACGCATGGTTCAAAAACTAAAATATATAATAGATGCTGAGATACAGTCATCTTTAAAATCGTAGTTCTTAAATAATAGAAAATCCACAAGTCGTCGATACATACCCAGATTGAAGTGCCCGGGAAAGACCTTTCTGTAGACAGTGGGAAACTGGACCCGATGCAGTACGGGCAGAAAAAGAGCTGCCTTAGGCAACAGGTACCCGAAGAAGCGAGATCTAAAGCAATTTCAGTGTTGTTGTTTTTTTTTTTGAGTTTTTATTTGTAATGTGATGTAAAAAATAAATACTGATCCAATTCTTTTGAAAATTCATTTAAATATAGTGACCAGTGAAGCCTGCTACAGTTGTGGATTTAAGGGGGGCTAGGGGGCTGAAGCCCCCCCCCCCTCCCCCCCCCAAAAAAAAATAAAATAAATAAATAAATAAAAAAATTGACATTCACAATTGAATATTGCAATTATAAAATTTTTATTGGTCTAGAATAACACTTTGAAAAATCTTAGCCCTCCCTCCCAAAAGTCAAGTTCTGGATCCGCCACTGGCCTGCTAGTATTTAATAAACGTTAGTTGTTTTACGTAAGCTTTTGTCATCGTTGCTTCTCACTGTCAACATAATACTACTACCTTTATTTTCAGTTAGTTTCCATTGCCTTTATCTGTTAAATATAATCGTATTAGTTCAGTTGCTGTAAGGTAGTAAAATTCCTTATTATAATTTAGGGAGTAAACAGCAACAAATTAGCAGAAATAATATAATTTAGGCTATCAACAGGGAATATTGCTGCTGTCATGTACGCACACAGCATTTGGTGTTTTTTGGCTGTTGTTGCATTGCTGTAATGTAATGTAATCCTTTGGTACCTTTCTGCAGAAACGAGCAACCTCTGTAAAAACGAATCTTATACTGCAAAGCAGTTTTAGTGCAAACTTTCTCTCTGAATTTTTTTTTCTTTCAAAATTTTCTGTTCCTAAAAGAAAAACCTTTTTGTACCTCAATGTCGCCGTGTTGCCGCGTTTCTGCCACAAGGTGTCAAACAATTAGTGAAAAATGATACAGAATAAAAACTGAATGAAATTTAAAATAAGTAAATTTTATTTGTAGTCCTTTTTAATAAATACTGAGATTGTTTTAAAACAGTTTAACTTTTGCAGAGTTAAAAAATAATAATTTGGCATAACTCGTATAACTTTATATAAATAAATATTAAACAAAATACCTTATTATTCGACTTCGTGCGTTGCAGAAGAGCTCTTTTCGGACGGGGGGCCCCTTCCGTCTTCAGTGTCGTCCGCACTTCGCGGCTGGCAGTCGTAGGTTTGATGTTTTTCCTTAAGTAGGTGCCACCATATTTCTCCCATCTCTGCCGACTCGTGGTCATTAATTGCGTCACTATGATGCGCGATCTCTATGCTTTCACGGATATACGCGTAGGTGGAGTTGTTATAGTTTGCTATTTTTTCTACATTTTCAAAATCAATTTCTATGTCATCTTCAAAATATTTTCTAGCTAGCGCGGTGGTACGGCGATTAAATTTAATATCGTTTTTATGTTCTTTTACCCTTGTCTTAATCTTCCTTTTGGTGACTCCTATATATTTAAATTCTTTACTTTCTTTATTTTTTACGGGAATTTTATAGATACCTGCAGTTTCGGTGGGGGGGATCGAATCTTTATCGCTTCTTATTAATTGATATATATTGGGATTGGGTTTAATGGGAATATTAACGTTAAATTTATTAGCGGTGTGTTTTATTTTATTTGAGGTGCCTTGATTATAGGGAATAGAAAAGGTGTATTTTGTGGAAGTTTTTTGGGCATCTGGAATATTGTTTAATTGTTTTAATCGTTTTCTGTACAAGTGGTTGACTAATGTTTTGGGGTATCCTGCATCGATTGTTAATTTATTGATGAATTTTAATTCTTTTCTTAATTCTTTTTCATCTGAGCAAATAAGAATGGCACGATTAATATAGCTGCGTATGGTATTAATTTTGTATCTGTAGGGGGTTTTGCTTTTATTACTAATGATTTCGTTACTTGCGGTAGGTTTTCTGTATACTGTGGTTTTGAATTTGTTATTATCTTTAACGATTTGACGTCTAAGTAGTTGATTTTTATTTTTCGTATAACTTTCTTTTATACTGCATTTGAATACTATAAAGACAGTTTAAAAATTAAAGGATAAAATAACTTGTAGCATGTATGAACTTACGTTAAAAACAATTAAACTAGGTTTTATTTGACAAATAATTCAGTTTGAGGGTTGTTATTAAATTTAGAAGTTTATTCCAAATTATCCAGACAATTTTCATCTAGACCACTCCTTGAGATTTATCAGTTTTAATCATTTTTAAGTAGCAATTTCATTATGAACTTTAAGTTACAATATTTGAATTCCCTGCAATTATTTGTTTTTAATTACACTGATAACAGAAGCACGCAAAGATAAACTGTTAAAAACTTGATTTTAGTATTCAGGGAACCTCAAAATGCATAATAACACAAAAGAAAACAAGTAATGAAAATTTTACTTTTAAAAAATTACTTTATTTACTGTAAGGATATAATTTTTAATCCATGAGCTGTTTTCCTAGCCATAGTAAAATATGGAAGAGACACTTCCAACTCATTGCATTTTCAATAGAAAAGAATGTTTTTGCTTTATTATAGGTAGCTCCGTTTGTCATCTATAAATTATGTACAACCTGAAATGCACTTCCAGCAAAGTATAGTCTCACTATATTCTACTTCTTTTCGGCAGTGACGGACTGAGTCAAAGAATATTGGTTGCCAGGAGGACCCATTCACATTACAGTATTCTAGTGACCACAGCAATGGGAAATAAAACAGAAGTTTTCTTCTTCCCTTTTTACTTCCTTATACAAAGTATAAGGAAGTATAGTAATCCCGATTTGTGAAATGGATTTTGTATTTCACATTGTTCAAAAATGAATGATAGCTGAATATTGCCAATTTACACGTGTGACTGTCATGATGTCTAGTTGCACACCTACATACAAGTGTCGTCTTAACGCGAGCTCTCATTTCAGAGATATAAGGGATTTTACTCAATTTTTCGTGACGTCTCTCTGTGTGTGTGTTTGAATGTCGCATAACTCAAAAACAGTTGGGCATAGAAAGTTGCGAATTGGTACATAGGTTTGTTATAACATCTAGTTGTGCACCTCCCTTTTTGGACTTTGTATGATTTTCCGTTTTGGAGATATTTAGGAAAATTAGGTTCATAATGACAAAAATCCGTAGGTTTTGGCCATAATGTATCAAAAAACGGTAATAACTCAAAAACGTTTTAGACAAATCTTGCAATATAACTGACTTCCCGACTAGCTAGACATTTGAAACTTTCAGAAAAGCTCAGAACACGTTGACAATGCATTTTTTAAAATATTTTTAGCCAACTGGTTCCGATACCTGCTGCCTTCAGCAGCATTTATGTGATTCAACAGAAAATTTATTTAACTAACTTCCCGACTAGCTAGGCATTTGAAACTTTCAGACTAGATCAGAACACGGTGAAAATGCATTTTTTAATACTTTTAGCCAACTGTGTAGGGTCCCTGCTGCCTTCGGCAGCATTTATATGGGTCAACAGAAAATTTATTTGACTAACTTGCCGACTAGCTAGACATTTGAAACTTTCGGAATAGTTCAGAACACGGTGAAAATGCCTTTTTTTAATACTTTTAGTCAATTTTTTCGGGTCCATGCTGCCTTCGTCAGCGTTACCAGTACACATCTTGCAATCGGTTTTTAACTAACTTGCAGAAAAGCTCAGAACACGGTGATAATTCATTTTTTTTTAAAATATTTTTAGCCAACTGTTTCGGGTCTAATGTCAATGTTTTTTTTTAAATTATGTATATTTCTAAAAGTATATAAGGAAGTCATGTGGTTCCCACATCAGATTTTTTTATTTTCTCTTTATGGCAGAGAAATTATTGTTTTGGGGTCAAATTTTTGTTATATTTACACGTTTTGAGATTCCCTGAATCCAAATATCCTCAAAAACAAATAATAGGAGAAAGTCCAAACTTATTATTCTAAATGTGTATCATATATCACACACTCGTACTCTCGGCCCTTTTTTCAGGACACTCTCACAGATGAGAAATTTTCAAATTTATTGCTACCACTATTTTTATAAAATAATCTCTAACCCTATACAATCATGACACATTGTTATAAGTATATCACAAGTATTTTTGCATGAATTTAATGGTGGCAAAAAATGGTGGAATTTTCTTACCTCTGAGAATGTCTTGAAAGAAGGGCGAAGAGTATGACCCTTGATATAAGGATGCTATACTGAACTTTTTGCTGTCATGAAGCAAATGCTTTGTGTACAGGGATATCCAAAGGAATTCAAATACATTAAGTCTGTGGAGAAATTTCTGGTAAGTACAGTGTAACATGTATAGGTTGACTTAAACAAAACGGAATGAGCAAAATTTACTGTATGCATAAAAGCATGTTTTGTGTAGATTGTTGTATGGAAATAATTCATTATTCATTTACAGGGTTACCCAAAATATTTGAATATATTGCGGTTGCACTTGTGTTAGATGCTTTTCAACTAAGACTAAATTTAAGTACGTGATATTTTTGTAGTGCATATTGATTATAGACAATATACAAAGGTACCCAAAATTAAGCTAAATCGCTAAACGTTCTTTTCTATTGAATGTTGTGAAGGTGTTCACACACATTAACTTTAAATTTAATTTTAAATAAAACAAAAACTAAATAATAAATTAATGCATTTTTGCATTAAAAAAAAAAAATAATAATTAATTGGATTTTAAGTTGGATATTGTCAAGGCCGTAGGCAAGGGGGGGGGGACGGGCCCAAGCCCCCACCCCCACCCCGAAATAAATGATGAAAGACTGATTTCATGTAGTATGTATCAGGCAAACATGGCTGTCTTGAAAAAAAAAAAAAGTATTTAAAAATAATTTAATAAAACATATTAATTTAATAAAATTTCCCATTACGTTCTTTCTTCTCTATATTTAAGCTCTAGAGTGCCGTAAAACCCATTCAACCTTAATCTCGCTATATTTATTAGCTTAATTTCATCCACCTTCTTGTCAAAGCTATAATGGACTGTCCTACGTCATGAATTCAATCTTTTTACTTTCTTCTGTATTCAATAGAAGAAAGCATTGGATTCGAAAAAAAATTTTGATTTCCGGTTTTCAATGGATTTACATGTTTTGAGAGATCCAGAACACGATTTGACCATTTTTAGAAAATGTCTGTCTGTGTGTGACAAATATTTTGTTCTAATTGTATCTCAGGAACCACTGCACTGCCCAGAATTACATGCACATTTATATGCAGCTGCATCATGACATAAATTAGTGCCTAACACTTTTTGGTGAAAATCGTCCAACAGGTGGCGTTGCCGTCTGAATTTTTCTCAGTTTTTAACTTGGCGGTATAGTACAAAATTTCTTATAAATGTACACAATAAGAATTATGTATCATAGTAATTATCAAGTAGGCAAAAAATTTTGGACACATAGGAGCAACGCTTCTCCCTGGGGATGAAGTCCACCCCCCAGAGGGAGATAGTTATTCGATATGTGTATCTTTTAACACTAGAAATACGGAAGGTGTCATTTTGACCCCAAGCAAACTTTTTTCTTCATTGTTTATTCTATTTTTTCACAAATGTCTTAATCCTTTCTTGACTTTTCCTAAATCATTGTGTTTTTCAAAAAAATAAAATTTCAAAGGAAACCTTAAATAACTTTTAGTCTTAACAAAGGCTTATACCTAGAAATACGGGCAGGTGTCATTTTGACCCCTGTGAGAAAGAAAGGTATCTGAATATTTTTTCTGTGGTAAACTATTTTTTTTTTTCACCTGCTAAACAAAAAACAAATAAAAGAAAAGGAAATGACATGTTTGTGTAATCTCTCACCTGCCAGTCACGTGATTTGAGTTTTCGGAATGCATTCACTTGTGAAATGAGAACAGATAAAAGAGCTTATAAGTTCGAGAAAACGTTTGTAGATTTTGTTAGGCATTTTGTTTGTTACATATAATAACAATTTTTGATAAATTATTTTGTTATATTTGTGTGAGTTTATTATATACTAATGGCTCATAGAAGAGGACTAACACAAGAAGAAACAGTTAAATTGATGCAAGAATTATCTGATTGCGATTCTGGTTCTGAAATGGATAACAATTCTTCAAATAGAGATGAAATTAGAACCTCTAGAGATTCAGAATTTGTTGTAATGAGAGATCATGTGATATCATCTTCTAGCTTATGTGAAAGTGAAAATGAATAAGTTCCCAGTAATTCAAATTCTGACATAACTAAGAATGAAAAAGCAAGAACTAGTACTATATGCTCAAAAGGGAATAATAAACCAGATATTCAGCCAGCTATTTGTCCATACCCTTTAAAATATACTTTAATCATTGTAATTTAGTTTATTTTTATTAGATTTTCAAAAATATATAATGTTATATAGGGGGATATACAGATTTTATTTACAGGGGTCAAAATGACCCCTGCCGTATTTCTAGGTATACGAAGATCGCCGTAATTCTAGTGTTAAAAGAACTCGTCAGTATTTTTAAGACTAACAGTTGAACTATTAATGTACGATAATTTGAATCTAAGTTTTCCTTTTTTTTTTCCCTCATTTTTAATAAAACGAAAAAGGGCAAAAAACATTTTTAAAGATATTGTTAGTGAACATAAAATTGACTTTCTTTGGACAATTAAGTGTTACTATTAGAATGTTCACTATTAGAAACAAATCATCTGTATTCATCATGGAAATTAATTTTAATAAATAAAAGTTTTAATAAAATGATTGGTATTGAGTGAATTTGTATAGGAAAATATAGACGAAAGATTTGTGTGCAAGGCCTGATTAAAGCAGGGGCATGCAAGACATGTGACCTGACCTGAATAGCAGGGGCCATATAACTCACCCTGAAAATACCATTTAGCCTTTTATGCCCTAAAAATGGTATCATATAGGGCAAATTCTGACATATTACTCCCATAAACAGGTATATATGTACCTGTGTTTATTGGTGCACAGTGCGAGGAGAAGGCGGGCTCACGAAACTATGTTCCCTGGGTCTCGCATGAAGTTAATCAGGGTCTCTTTGTGTAGGATCTGATTAACTTCGTGTGAAGCCAGGGGTAAACACACTTTTGTGGGCTCCACCCCCACCATTTGTACTGTGCAGGAATCAGCAAAAGTACATATATATACCTGTATATGAAACTAAATAACAAAAATTTGCATTTTATGATACCACTTTTGACATTTTTAAAGGCAAAAGGGCATTTCCAGGGCCAGTTTTAGGGCTCTTTGCTACTCAGGGCCCGGGGCTCCATCAGGGTTCATACTCCTCAGGGAAAACCTGGAAAACAGGGAATACTCAGGGAATTTGGAATTAGTTAAAAAAAAGTCAGGGAAAACTCAGGGAAAATAAAAATTTTCATTAAAAATCAGGGAAAATCAGTTATAAAACCTGGAAAAACAATTTTTTTTTCTCTCAAGTTATGTTTTTCTTGTTTAGCTTCGTATCAAAATTTAAATGATTAAGTATTGTGAAAATACACATGTAAATAATGATTTCTACTTGAATTTCTATCATGATCGGCAGTAATATGACATCATACAGTGAAAGTAGCTGTATTTTGTCCTGTCTAGAGGAACGTTTCTTGTAATATGTCGCTAATATTTTCTTGAAAATTGTCTAGGAACTCAAGGAAAACTCAGGGAATTTTTTTCCCATATTTGAGTATGAACCCTGTTCATGTGCCTCTGTGTTAATCAGGCCCTTGTTTGCGTGTGCGTATGTTTTTTTCGTTGGGTATGCGTATTATTATATCATATTCAATGACCTTGTATTAGAAATGTGATGGGCCCCTCCCAAAAAGAAATCCTGGCTACGGCCTTGGATATTGTATTATTCAAATAATTTGTTCTCGGGCATTTGAGGAAAGAACTGTTTTTAAATGTCATCAGAAATCAAACAATTTTACTGATACACTCAGCGTACACAATGTCAACATGAAATGTTAACAGACATTATTCATAGACCTAAATTTTATTCATTATGTAACTGAAAATCTAAAATCTATAATAATAAAAGGAAAGGTTTGTCTGTCTGCCTGTCTGTCTGTTCTTTTATACGTTCAGCCCCTATTGAACGCAGAAGTACAAAAATTGACGTACGGATGCTCAGGAGCCTTCCCGAGGGGCTCCTGAAAACATAATTTAAAAATTTTAATTAGTTTCGGAGATATTAATTAAAACGTTGACCCATGTCGATCGAAAAATGACCAAAAATCCTTATTGCTTAAAAAGAGGCATTCTATCAGCAGACTATTTTTACGGCTGTCTCGAACGGAAACAAAACATGTGGAAGTCATTAATGTCACATGATCTTGAACTGGGGTTAAAAATTGCAAATTTCAAAGTGCTTCAAATTTTCTTTTTCGCACACAACACTTAATATACAACCTATTCAACTTCCATTAACCGACTACCGTAGATAATGGAATTAGAGATTTCATGTGATTTACATGTTTTAGAATGTCCTAATCAGTTTTCTTTTGTATGTCAGCTACTAATTAAAATAATTTCATAAGTAACACATTATTTGAAAGCTTTGTTGATTTGGAATTGAACAGTAGATTACAGAAATTTCTACCGCCAGATATTTAAAAATTTCGATATTTCAAATTCTAATAAAATTATTTTTAATACATCATTCGAAAGATATTTTAAAGTTCTTTTAAATTATCGAAAGTTTTCACCAGATTTGCATGTTTTGAGGTGTCCTGATTAGGTTTTCTTTTGTATCTCAGCTACTAATTAAAATAATTTCATAAGTAATACATCATTAGAAAGCTTTTTTGATTTGGAATCGAACAGTGGATTACAGAAATTTCTACCGCCAGATGGTGTTGTAATATTTTAAAATTTCAATATTTCAATTTCTAATTATGATTAAATTATTTTTAATACATCATTCAAAAGATATTTTAAAGTTCTTTTATATTATCAAAAGTTTTCACCAGATTTACACGTTTTGATTTCTCCTGAATTAGTTTTAATTTGTATCTCAGCTACTAATTAAAATAATTTCAAAAGTAATACATCATTAGAAAGATTTTGTATAACACCTGGAAATTTAACTGATGTTTATCATCGGCATTTTTGTTCATGCGTTCTTTCAGCGATCGCTAAATTGATCTAATAGGTTTAGTTAAAGTTCGATAGATGGCGTCGTAATTATTTCCGAAAGGAAAAATGCAAATTAAGTGTGGCGTTACTTGATATCGCTAGTCATTGGATGCATGTTGGAATCCTTCGGATAGTATATAAGAGCTAACTTCATTGCATACGGTTGTCAGTTTTTAGTTTGTTGCATTAGCTATAGCTCGGTTTGCTGTCCGTAATGAAGATGTTACACGTTTTAAACATGAAAGTTAATTTATTAAATTGTTTTCCCTTCATTTTAAAAATGAAATTTTAAGATACAAGTAATTGAAATACAATGTGGCTTTAGTTTTACAAGTTTGTTTACATTTTCTCCCGTTTTCCTTCCGTGTGGTGTTGCCGTTCATCATAAAAGTTTGAACCATGGAGTCAGGTATTTGAGTCTGTTGTTCGTTGACGTCGTATGCCTGCCATGTTCTTTGAAAATGTTGTTTGTTAAGTTTAAGAGTTGACATCGTTTTTTTACATTTATATAAGGTTTAAGATTAATTATTTTTTAATATAAAGTTTAAAATTGAGTTAGTGCTGGACGCTAATTTTTATCACTTGCCTGAGATGAATTTAAATGATTGTTTCAACTTTTATTAATATTTCAATTGTTAAGTTTTTAATTTTTCTTGTTAAGTTTATTCAATAAAATTGTTAGTTTGTCTTACAATGACTTTGTCATCTTTTGAACTGCCTTATACACATTAACTTAAAATCTTTGAGCTAACTAATGGAGTTGCTTCCACAGCTTAATATTATGCTTTGCTATATTTTTAATTAAGCCATATTGGCGATAACAATTTTTCCCCATCAAAAATTTTTTTTTCTCTTTTTTTATCACATGATAAAAATTAATGCAATTTTGAAAATTCATTAATTATTGTGCTTCATTTAAAAATAGTGACCAGCGAAGCGGGCATAGCCTGCTAGTCATAAATAAAAATGCTCATATTATACTTTTGCTAGAATTTAAATACCTTATATAAAACTTTTCCATTATGTTTGACTGATTAATTTCGAACACTCCATGTTCATCCTCAGAGTCGAAACGCTAAACGCCGTCGTTCTTCTTTTGATGTTTACTTTGCCGGTGTATCCAGTGGTTGCCACTTCGCTTCACTTCGTGTTCTTCTAGTAGCTGTTGCCATGCGGTGGGTATGATATAATGCTCTCTGTCATTAACGGTATTATAATTAGTGGTAATCTCGAGTGGTAATGCTCATATTATTTTGAATATAAATGTACGCCCTTTAAAAGATTTTTAAAAAAAGAAAGAAAGAAAATGTAACATAAAATTCTGACATTAAATATAGTTATGAAAAGTGTCCTCAAATATTTCTAAACAAGAAAACTCATTGTCAGAATTAATGTGGTTTTATAGTGGAAGTAATAATTCATTTGAAATTGCACAATAATAATCATTTTCAGATTTGCACCTGCTTTTCAGTCGACACTTAGGCATGTGACAAAAGCCGGCCAAATGCAGAGTTAATGCTTTTTAAACCGTCTTTCAAACATTAGTTTACGCCTGTGAACAAAGAATTGAAATTGGCGAGAAACACTGATAACGGAGGCAGATGATTTCTCTGTCCACGTCCATGAGAGCTTCAGCTGCTGTGAGCGGTATCAACAACCTCTCTCTCTCCATCGCTTCTTGAATTTAGGAATTTATTTCTGAGCTATTGTTTTATTTGTGAACCTGAAATAATCAGCTTCCACGATGTGACGTAAAAAGAAGTTCAATAAAAAAAACTCATTTTCCTTTCAACTTCAACACTTTTGATATTTGTGTTATTGCGACACAATGATTCTATATCTGATGGACATCTATGTTACAGTAACTTGGTGCTGTCAGGATCAAGTTACTGTAACAATTGGATGAAGTTTTATATCAATGCCATTTTAAAATAATAGAAAGATAATTAAAACAGAGTTATTCATATTTTGTTCTAAAATGATGTTTTCTTTACAGAGTTATACATACATTATTATAATTTTATAACGTATCACAAAATTTCAAAATTATTATAACATAAAGAATGTATAAAATTACCAAAACAAAACAAAAGTAAAAGGAATTACATATATTTTTATATTAAACCGACTGAATTACTTTGTATTTCACATATTATCTTTCAAAATAAAGAAATAAACAGTTAGTTGACGTCTAAAGTAACTTACAAGGTAATTATAATTTCAGAACAATTTTAATTATAGATTGTATTTTAGATTATGTAACTTATGAATATGTGTTATAACAGAACAAAATATGTGAATGGTAGATGACCACTTCACAGTATGTCTAATCTTAAGGATCCAATCCAGTCACTAAAGCTAAAAATCTGGAGTGACACAACTCGACTTTATTGGCATTGAATAATTAATGAATGCTTCAATAAGAAAAGTCTAAAATCAGCTGAATCCAATAAGGTGTTGAGCCCACTGGCCATCATGATAAACTATAAGTGCAAAATCTATACATTTGTGCTACAGTTTAACATACAAACTAACTTTCAGCTCATTCAGACGCTGTTGTGTTAAATACACATTTTGGCATCATCCAATCTAGGAGTTTTGTATTTCTCTAGTTTTATCAATGTTCTGATTGCAGGACACTTTTGACATCCACATCTGCATGGCCAAGTCCGTCAAGTACACGGTGGACTTCCAGACTGCTCAAGAGGCTGACCTGCACAAGATTGAGATCCCCCTCACCTTCACCATGAACCAGACAGGAGAGATACACGGCCTGGCGTTCTGGTTCGACGTTGCCTTCTTCGGATCCAGGTACTACTCATTTCTCTGTCTTCTCAACGGAACATTGCTGGTTAGTTTTAGTAACATTGCCGTTTAGGAGATCAAAACCACTTTTAATATTTTTATACTACAAGCTCAATAGATATGCAAATGCAAAAGAACCAAAAAACAACACTGTCTTTTATGAATTTTAATATTCATGAGATACAACACACACACACATTTTCTAAAAATGGTCGAATCGTGTTCTGGACCTCTCAAAACGTGGAAATCCATCGAAAACTGGGAATCGAAAATGTTTATAAATACAATACTTTCTTCTATTGAATATAAAGAAAACTAAAGAACAGTACGTACGTTACTTTAATGCAAAATAATTTTAAATTGAGAAAATAATACAAAGAAGCTTCAGCATAATTTTAGATTAATGACAATTAATGCAAATGTGTGTGTGGTTCGCAATTGCTGAATGCACAATCAAAACTCATAACTGAACCTTCTTTCCTTTCCTGTTTTATCGGTTAAAGTAAACAAATGCATCATTTCTCCCCACCCCCTGTCATTAAACTTCAATTACATATTACTTTTTTTTTTTTTTTTTTAAGTGGAGGGGGTTGGGGAGGGATTAATGTAATAGATATTTAAAAGTAGTACACTTGTAACAGATGAATACAGCTGTTGTTTAATACCAGAAAGTTTGTTTCTTCATTATTATTATTTTTCTTTTTACATCTGTTTTCTTTTTTGTAAGAAAATAAATATTCAAAATTTCCTTCCGAACATCAATCACGCATTCGGACATATTCTGCACCCCTGCCTATAGTACACACAAACAACACATACAGACCAACCACTAAAAATATGATTTTTGGATTCAGGAATCCTCAAAAGTATAAATGTTGCAAAAATTCAATTTCGAAAACTTGATCCGAAAACAATACTTTCTCAACCTTTTATGGATAAGAGAAAATAAATTAGAGAAAGAGAATAATTTTAAGTTAATTAAATTTTAATTACATTTATTACACTGATTTTTATTCTTAAAAAATTAATAAAAATAATACTTCACTTAATTTTGGGTAGCTCTGTATATCTGTATATATATAAAAATTTTGTGTCACGATGTTTGTCTGCGACAAACTCCTAAACTAGTGATCCGATTTTAACAAAATTTTGCACACAGTGTGCAGTTTGGTCCAACTTGAGCGATAGGATAGTTTTTATCTCAGTTTATAGTCACGGTATTTTTTTATTGCAAATTATTTGTTAATTATAGCCCTTTGTTATAGTTGCTCCAGAATATCTGCGAGTTCCATAAATTTTAATTGTTGCCAAAAAGAAAAAAATTAAGAGTTCATTTTCTTTTGACATAAAAATAAATACATTTAATCCAACGTGGACATTAAAAAATTATAAAAAGTTAAAATATGCATCTCACGAAAATTGATGTAATAATCATTTTAAAGATTTTATACGCATTGATAAAGTGCTAATGTAGTTATACACAAGTGAAGTGTGACATCATTGACTGTCTGTGGATGCAAGAAAAAGATTTCCTATGTTAATCGCTCATTGGATTTTTTGTAAAAAGTTATTAAAAATCGAGGAAAATTATTTCCCCATTTTAATCCCCCTATTTTTGTATAGATATGTAGTATTATTTATCATGTGCATGCATTAGATTGAGTTATTTTGCTGTCAAATTGGCAAAATTTTAATTTTAAACTTAGAAACTCTGTCTTCCATGACGTTTCATCGGCTACAACCTTTTCGTCTTTGTTTGTAAATAATAATTTAACTATATTGAATAGTTTGCTACAATATAATTCAACATTTGACTTGGCCACAGGAACCTGTGGCCGGGTCTGCTAGTTGACTATGTAAACACAATAGAGTGTACTTAAATTTAGCACAGAATGAAAAACACAGAACTAGATGTGTGAAATTTCCAGACATTTTGAGGCAGTGAAAAAAAATGTTTATTTTTTTCTCTGGGTTTTTTTTCCCTTGGAAAATTGGAAAAAAAATGAAAAAATTGAATTTTCCCGGATAAAAATAAGGTTTTTTAAAGGTCATCTTAGAAAATATAAAGTGTTAAACACTTAAAAATACATGCAGTCCATATTATTTTTTCTTAACAGAAATATCCAAAAAACTTTTACTATTAAAAAATGAGCCTTTCTGTTTCATAACTGTAGTGTTCAGAGTTTGTGGAATACTCGATAAAGACATTTATTGAAGACATAGACATGACGAAATTATAATAATGTGAATTCCATATTATGCTTGCAAATCACACAGATTGCAGGATTACATGAATACGGCCACATAGGCCTAAGTGCACACAGCTACATTTTCTTTTTATCTGGTGCTCGCTGGACAGTTATTAATAAGGTGATCTGTTTCAAAATGGATTGTTCGTTACTTCCAACACCTTTCCTTATACAAAACACCAAAAATTAGTCAAATCTTCATTCAACCATTAATTTTGCATAGGCATACCTGGTAACATTTCTAATTTATTCCAGAGTAATGTTAGTCCCGCCCTTTTTTCACACCACTATCATTTTAGAGAATTTTTCTTTAATATGTAATTACGATAAAATAGGAAGACAAATGCTTAAAAAATTTCATCAACATGAACCCGATTTCTTTATACTGAAACCTAAAAACTAAATGAAATTTAATCTGAAAGTCATGCAAAAGTTATAAAATAAAATAAATTTTCATTGTCACAAATCATTTAAAAAATAAATAAATACCTTTACTGATATACTAAGTTAAAAAATTAAAAATCTGAAAAATGGATTAATAATTTTTAACCATTTATGTGTGTTGTGTACTTGAAGAATACAAAAATAGACTTTAAGTTTAGTGTCGAACCCCGTTATAACGAACTTCTAGAGACCATAGGTTTTGTTCGCTATATCCAAATCGTTCAGAAGAACGATAAGAGTTATAAATTATTACTTGCTATGTATTTTAAAATTAATTAAAAAGGATCATTAATGTAATAAATTGACTAAAGTAGATCACATTAAATTGGCACAGTACAAATTAAATGAACTAAAAATGAAGACATATGGAAATAAAATTATTTTATCTGTACTCTTTTGATAAAGAAATAATTGGTAAACTTTTGCTGATTTCAAAACTGTACCAATATATTAATTAACTCTAATCATCCTTCTTCCACCGTTTGTGTAGAAGACAAAAACTTATTAATAACCTGGAAAGGTGTATGCACCGATACAGAATTTTCAATTTCAGATAGCTTCATTTTAATTTCTTCTACAGCCATATTTCGAATAATTACATGTCACAATCACAGAATGATGACTATCCACATCGTGATAGGTAAATCTTCAACATTCTTTAGCAGTCTACACGTTTTCTGTTTGTAGAATCAATAACAAGCATTGCATTTTATATTTTTGAGGGGCTTCCCCTCCACAACTGGCTAACTTGGTAATGAAAAAAATATCATTAAAAATATTTATGTACTATAAATAAATTCTTACTGTGAAGTACAAATTCAATAAATTATCTATTTGATCTTTCACTTTCATCCACAGACAATTACTCTTATCCCTTTAGGGCTCACACACACATCTACCAGCCCACCCTACAAGTGAAGCATATGATTTTTGGGAATAGCGGAAGTATCATTATTTTAAAGAGGGGCAGTTTTCTCACTTCATCCTTATCAGTGAAAGGAAATGCTCGGAAATTAGTTCTAAGAGGGAGTGTATAAGATCTTTTTGTTCTATATTTTGCAGAAAACGGTTTCGGTAACAAAATCTCTGCATGACCACCCCCTTGTTGTATATACACTGCACCCTTTTTAAGCGGCCTTGGAGGAAAAAAAGAAGCTTATTTATGGACAACCAGGCACCACGTCTTTCCATAAATAGTGAGAAAAAACACACACACGAAACACAGTGAAATCCTTATTTACAATCAGTTTCACTGCATGCGAAAGACGCACCACATCTCATCCTCTGAAATTCGAATATTGCTGTACACATTAACAAGACTAAGAGGCAGGGTTAATTCTAGACAGGGTTTACGGGGCGCTCAGCCCCGTTTCCCCTTTCGATAAAAAAAAAAAAAAAAAATTATTGCCCTTTTATTGCGATCGCACGCTCCGCTGTCTATAAATGCGCCCCGGAAAAAAATTATCAAAATTTCTGATAAAACGGACGAAAGAATCGAAGAAAACTTTCGATCCTAAAAATGAATTTTCACAAAAATCATCTGCTGATAAGATTAATGAAAATTGTCTGCAGATTAGGAATATAATTAATATTTCTTCTTTATGGCAATATCGACATTCTCTAATTCGCGCGTGATCGTCATCGTCCGAAGAGTCAAGATTTTTTATTAACTTATCTTTTGCGATTCCTTTCCATCTTATTTTAGCTTTAAAAATGCCCTCAAATGACAGATGAAAACGCCTAAATGATCGCAAGCTTTAACATTTGTTTGAAAAAAAGGTAAGTGTGTCTTATATTTTCTGAACATTAATCATAATTTTTATCTTTATATATATATATATAGTAAACTCTGGATTATCCGTGGTCTTTCCTTCCCCTTTATTGCAATGAAAATTACAAGTTTATTAAAAAAAAAATAGGTCCACTATTAAGTATTGCAGAAAAAAATAAAAGAAAGTCAAGTATTCGCATTTATTGAGAGATACTATTTCGCCGGTATTCGGCTGTTTACTGTTATAATAAATTACAAGGCTAATCCGGGCCTAAAACTATTTCTTTTCTAGAAAAACAACAGACAGACGATCAGTCTATTTTCTTTTTTTCTATATTTATTTATCTTTAATGCGCACAATCGATTTATCACTTACTCCTACATCACTACTTTTTAAACTGTACTTTCTTTGGAGAATATCTACCCTAGGCCTGAAGATGGGTGCCTTCCGTGGGGGGTATTTCTAAGGGGTCCCTATTTAGTGAAGTTTCGAAGTAAACCATGGAAAACTCCGAACAGCTAGGTCGGCGAGATCGACCTGTTATCGAACCCGGCACCTTAAGCTTACCAGCTTTGAGTGCAGAACAGCTCGGCCGCTAGTGAGCATATTAATGGGTGGAAAGAATCGGACGTTTGTAAAAGGTGAAAAGTTACAGATGGAAAATTACAATTGCTCTTTTTATTTATTTTCTTTCTCCTTTCCTGAAATAAAACATGGTTTAAAGCATGATAAAGAATCAATTTTATATAAAATTTTGTGGTTAAAACCTTAAAAAGTTTATTAATGAAATAAGAAATTGTAGGTTGGATTGACTTTTTTTTCTTCTCAAATTTTAAGTCCACCTGGCTTTGATGCCACATGCCGTCAATACTAACGACATTAAAATTAAATTGTAAAGATATCCTAAGTATGTGATAACAATATTCAAATATTAAGAAAATACAAAACAAAAAATTCATGCTAAGATTTTATTAAATTTTCTTTACATTTCTCTCTATGTCAATAATAATAATATACTGAATGTTATAAAATAGAACACACAAAATTATTCAAAAGACTTTATGATTAAAGCATAAAAATAAATAAATAAAAGCAGAAAAATCGATTTAGTATTTCTTTCAGCTAGTACTTCTCCTTATCTTATAAAATGTGTAATAAATTTTCAATTTATCGGAATAAGGCCCTTAGACGCTATAGAACTTAAAATAATTTGAGCCCATAGGCTATAATGATAAGTAGTTTTTCAGAATATGTTCGAACACACGAACGAGGTTTGGGGAAAATTTCGAATATTTATTTTCTTAGGAGAAAATGAAAACTGAAATAATAAATTTCCTGAAAATACAAACTTTTTAACATTACACAATGAACTAACAGTTGTATTCTTATGTTAAATGAGTATTTCTTCTTTTAAAATCCAATAATTTTTTTGGGGTTAACATAATCAGTGTTTTAAATAAAATGTGGGATTGCAAAAATCACGAATTTCAGAAATCACGAATAATAATAAATAAAGAAATCTAAGGGGGAAAAAAAAAAAAAAAAAAACTGTGTAGAAATTCTTTTTTTCCACTTCTGAAGAAATTGTGACCGGCAAAATAATTACTTAAGTGATACTGCAAATGTAGAATAGAGCCAGAAATATGAAAAAAAAAAGAAAGAAATGGAATGAAAGTGTTGCCGCTCTGTTTGTTGCACTCGTGCTTACTTTGTTCACCTGATGAAGGGTCGTGTTTTCTTTTGACCCAAAACAATTGTTGCTAGTTTTTCATTTTATGGTATTTATTCAAAGTTTTGTACTTATTGCTTAACGCCAGTTCTGTGGTGCTTTTTTATTATGCAAGTAAAATTATTAAACGGGCGTAGAATTAATCCTATAAATATTTCGTGATTAATACAAGCTAAAGAAATTATCAAAATTCAAATTACTTTTGCTATCTAACTAAAGCACTCCAAAAATCATCACATAATCCACATAAATAAACAAACACTTTAACAGAGCGAGTTATTACATAATCAAAGTTCGCAGATGAGGAAGATATAATAAACGTGTTTGTTTCGTTTGTTTAAACTCTGATGCTGAAAAGGGGGTAAAATAAAAGGAGAAAAAAGATCTTTTTGCAGTGTTTTGATTATTATTATTATTAATTTTTTTTCTCCTATATAAAATACAGCAGTTAGCAACAGAAAAAAAAAGAAAATACAATTTAGAGCGATTAGCTGCTATTAAATAAGTAAAAATGGTTTTATAGTAAAACATGCGCATATTTAAGGGGATCAGCTATAAAAGGAGGAGGGGGGGGGGGGGAGAAAAGTTTTATCAATTAACAGTAATATTATCCTTATTTTGCTAATCCGCTATAATTTTTTTTTTTTTTTTTTTTTTTTAAGTAGTGTTAAATTCTGAGATGGCAGGATGGAGAGTCACTTCTAAATTTCCTTAGTAAAACTTATATTTCGATGTGATAAGATTATTTTATTTCTTAAAATAATTTATAACCTTATCACAATACTCCTTCAATCCCCTCTTTAAAAAAAATAGAGTGAGACAGAAAAAAATTTGAGACTGAATTTTAGTTTTAACTTAACTATTTTAATTTTAACAATCAATTAGTCTTCTATTTACCTAAACTGAATTGCTTTAAATTTGACCAGGTGGTAGAGAAGTACTGGTATTGAATTTTCATATAGTTTTTATGAGAGAAATTTTAAAAGTAATTGTTATAATTTGTGTTCAATCCCAGGTCGCGCTCATCGTTCGGAGTTTTCCGTGGTTTACTCTGGAACTCGCATAAATACAGGTTAGGACTCCTTAGAAAGTCCCCCACGGAGGACATTCCATTTACAGACCTAGGACCCTAGCATAGTCAATCTCGGCCTTAAACCCTACAACCAACCAGCCTTATGCCCGTATTCACCGATAACCTTAACCGCCAGTAGAACTGGTGGTTCAGAAGCTGCCGGTCGGTCCTGAATAACCAGGAGTGATAAATCGGTATTCACCGTTTACTTGGGAAGTAAAGTTGTTGAACCGAGGGTATTTCAACCAGCTTGAAACTATGAACGCTTATTGGCCAAAAGGTTCACGTGATAACCGATGTTTTTAGCTTCTGTTTATATTCATTTTTATCGAAACGATCGAAAATAAGCTTTGAATTTTAACTTGCTTTTTTTTTTTTTTTTTTTTTTTTTTTTTGTTAATTGCACACATCTTACATAAAAATGGATGGAAATAGTTCGTTTGTTTATGAAAATAAATTACTGAATAATTTATTTAAAAAAATAAAATAAAAAATGCATTTTACTTCATAAAAGTTACTTAAAAAAAAGAAATGGAAAAGGAATATTTTGCAGTTCTCAGTGTCAAAATGTTAATTATCTTTGTAATTGCTCTAAAAAGAACTATTTTTGTTGAGAACAAATAAATGTTTTATGTGCTTAGATTTTATTTCAGCATGCGAAACATTTCAGACAGTGATTTGAAAAATAAATAAATAAAACATTGAAGTTTAGAATAGAATTAAATAAATTTCACATTCTGTAATTTCACCACTATAATCCTGAACTTTTTGAAGTTATTTTCAAAGAATAAGAATATTCTCCTCAAAATAATTACAGAATAATAAATTCTTATATAAAGAAATAAAGTAATATCCAAGAGAATATTCTCTTTGATAAATTTATCTATGCATGAAATGTAATTTATTTATTTTTGTATTTTTTATTTATTTTGTATGAACTTATCATAACAGATACATTTTTATATTGGGCATTAATGCGTATGACAGTATTTTCTTTGATGAAATTATTCTCACAGATTAGTGTTAAAAACAGTAAAAACAATCATCCATAATTTGCCTACCTACTGCAAAATAATGTATTTAACTTTTAACAATATTCATTATTACAATAAATTTCTTGTTTTCACTTTAATAAAATTTTATTAATTTTGGTAAAATTGATCATGTTTGCATAAAGGGCAATTTGTTTTCACATCTCGAAATACTTTTTATTTTTGTTAAAATAATTACAAGATAAAAGGAATATTTTATATACCACGTTTTTAAATTTTCTGTTGAATCATATAAACTTGACAATTCTAGGTATTAATAAGTACTTAAAAAAAAAAAAAAAAAAATGTTGAATTATCCCACCAACTTGAAAGAAATTGATCAAATGTGTAATAAAGAAAGCAATAGAAGAAATTTTCAAACATTTATTAATTGAATAAAAGTATTCAAAGAATGCATTGTCATCATGTTCTGAGCTATTCGAAAAGTTTCAAATGTCTAGCTAGTCAAGATGTTAGTTAAAAATTGATTGCAAGATTTATATTTGACAAACAAACAAGAAAGTGTGTTAATAAAAACGTGCTAAAAAAGTTGTCAGCCTCCCTTAATTAGGGAATACATGAGGTGTACAATAATATTGATAACTTTATCACAGAAATGTTTGTAAATGGAATGATTGTATTCATACGTGGACAATTAAAATAATTTTGTAAGTATAGTTTAACTTTAGAAATTTTTTTATTCATTAATTCATCAACCGTGAATATTCATTTTAAATAGGTTGTTGGTATAAAAGGTTGATTAAATTTTTCATAAACCAACTATGTGAAAAATGCCAGAGCCGGGAATCGAACCCGGCCCCTTCCGTTTAATGTGTGGATGCTCTTTCACTGAGCCACCCTGGCTGAAAACTAGCCTAGCATTTCTCAGATAACAACCATTGACAAGGTCACCATGGGGGGGCCTTCTTTCCATGCCCCCCCCCACTTTTTCTTTAAATTTAAAACTATGCTATCAGAATTTTATTTTAAAAAAAAATATTTTTTCAGGTTGTGCCCCCCACCCCCACCCCCCCTGAAATTTTTTCTGGCGACACCACTCAAGGTCACCTTGTCTGCAAACGCAGATGTAACAGGTGAGACAATGTTAATCCTAGCACAACTCCATAGACCACGAAATTTCAATTTAGAAATTTTTTTATTCATGAATTCATCATCTGGGAATATTCATTTTAAATAGGTTGGAGTATAAAGGCTGATTAAATTTTTCATAAACCAACTATGTGAAAAATGCCCGGATTAGATTCCCGGCTCTGGCATTTTTCATATAGTTTCCTATTCAAAAATCTTAAAAAAAAAAAAAAAAAAAAAAAAAAATCACTTAAATTAACATTGAAATCTTCATTACACATGTTTAACACATTGGCGGCTAATCTCGCGCCAGTGCATGATGGGGAATGCTGTTTGAAATGCCCGTCATGTGAGATCAGCAGCAGTGTGTTAAAATTAAAAGGCCTAACTTTGAAGCTTGACAAAGCACAAAATGAAAAATAGAATAAAAGAATAAAAGAAAATAAATCTGATATTAAATTCGATAGAACAACCATTGCACTATCTAATCTTTATAAAAATAAATTAAAATAAATTTTGATAATACAAATAAATTAGCAAATTACAAAAATTGTTTATACCCTACATCACGAAACTTCCAAAAATTTTAAAAATGATACAGTTGCAACAGGGACAAACCATTGCTGAGCATAGACTGTAAGTGGTACCATCTATTGCAACAACAGGACGAGGAAAATGCTTATGTTTACTTTAGAGTGATCTACATAAGCCCACCAGCGGCCGAGGTTCTATCCTCGAAGCTGGTAGATGTGAGGTACCAGGTTTGATTCCAGGTCGTGCGTGTTGGCCTAGCCATTTGGTGTTTTCCATGCTTTTCTTCAAAACTTGCATAAATACGGGCTAGGACATTTTAGAAAGACCCCGCGGAGGGGGATCCGGACATAATATCGCGGGACAAAATCTCGCCGGACAAAATCACGCATCAAAAAATAGTATGATCTATTTGTAAATATGATTTTGTGTCATGTGTAATCTCTGGCGGGGGCCACAAGGCCTTATAAATATTAATTATTTAATTAAAATAAATAAATAAATAATTAAATAAATCATAGAGTTGAATTTCATTATTTTATCTATGTTCCCTGTGGCAGAAATTTATTATGCTTTCTGCGACAAGCTTCATCAACACCAAAATCTTTCTGCAGGAATAGTTTGTGAAGTTAACATTTACGAATTCAAAATAAATTATTTTTAAAAAGTAAATAATATTCAGTATAACACCAATGTATTTAAATTTTAACTAGGCACACAAACACATATATCTGCACTATTGCACAAAAATACTCTCTCTCTCTTTTTTTTTTTTTTTTTTTTTTTTTTAAGAAAGGTGAAAATAAATCTATTGATCTTAATTGCTTCAGATTTTTTGTTGACATTAATATACAATATTGTTTATAAAATATTCAATGAATTCAAACCATAAAAAGCAGTAACACATAAAAAATAATCTGCAAATTTTTTTAAGCCATTTTAATCATGAAATGTCTAAATTAAACAAATGTTACAAATACTTTTAAAATTTCATTACTTGTTTTATATTAAATATATATATTTAAATACACAAATGCACTTATTTCATAAGGTGCAAACCAAACAACATAAAGTATAATACAGAACTCAAAATTAAAGTACAACAAATTAAAAGTAAAAATTAATATAGAATACTGAATATTATAATGAAATATAAATAATTTACAACATTTATAGTTTTTGAGATTATTAGAAAGATGCAAGATAATATTCTAATACGCAAGATTCATTTTTTATATTATATACAAATAGCATAAAGACGTGTATTTGAAATTAAAAAAATGTGATTTAACATTAAAGAATTCAGAATGTATAATTATACCATCATTTAAATACATAAAGTAAAACAGAATACAAGATCTAAGTAACACAATTACAGACAAAGCATAGTCGAAATTTTTTCATAAAGATTGAGGCAAGTTAAATATTTAATTTTTAAGGAAATGTTGAAATGGGAAATGTAACAGATTTCATGGATAAAATCTATTATAGAAAATAAGGATTACAGATGAATGAAAAGTAATATTTGATATTTATATCTATGCGAATAAATAAATTTAAAAAAAAAAGCATTTGCTGTTTAATTAGTATTTATTCAAAACTAGTAGATAAAATTCCATTTGCTTACAAAAAAAATATATATATATACAAAAACCTTTGGTTTGATTTTTATTCAAAATAACTATTAATTTGCAATATTTCAATTAAAAAAAAATAAACATTTTTTAAAAATTCAAATGTTTAAAAAAAGAAATGAACAAGCTGTAGAAACTAATAATAAGAGTATTTTTGTAAAATAAATTAATAATTTTTTAATGACTTCATATGCTTAAACAACAAAATTTAAAGCTAAGAATTTTAATCACAATTAAAATAATTAATGATTAGTAAAGAAAAAAAATAGAAAAGTTACCATTTTTATAATTTAAGATACCCATTAATATTTATTGCCAATATCTTTTACTACATATAAAATGCTAAAAATCAATAAAGTATTTTTAAGATTAATTTCTTAATTTTCTATTTTTGGAAGCAAGGTTTGAAGCTTCATTTTTTATTTTGCGTATAAGTACAGACGTTACAAATTTCTCCATAGTCTTATTTCTGTATATATTTGTGAAATGCATTGCATAGTTTGAACCAAACATTAAAATTAATGCAGCTTTTAAAAATTTACGTGTATTTACTACCACGCACGTATGCATGCTTCGCATACATTAAAGAAAAAAAATGACTAGATGCAACTAATGTGTCGTGCGTAAATCAGAAAATGTATGAAAATCGGTACAGTAACAATCACGCACTTATTTTGTTATGCATGAATCTGAAAATGCATGAAATATGAAATTCGGAAAATGGTCGCAAAGCCATATTCTTTCGAAAAAACATCTTTTTGCAATACAATAAATACACACGACACGAGCGGCAGGCGCGGCGCGAAAACAAAGTTTGGAGACACGAAAATGAAGTTCGATGTGATGCCAATGCCAATGATTCTAATGCCAATATCTGGTTACTTCCAAAAATTGATTTTAGACAATACAGTAGAGGATCGATAAACCGCAGATCCATAAACCGCGAAAATTTTCGTATGTAAACAGTGATTTTTACAGTTAAGCTATCCCAACATTCTGCATTGCAAAAATAACGGCACCGCTTAGTTAATTAACTTTTGAGACTATTTTTCATCATTTACTTACACATTCTGTGCTAAAATAGAAAATATAAAATAAGTAATGCAATAACAATAAATGCACACGCTACACTACACTTTTACTGATGCAAACGTAAATCGCAAACCATGGAGCAAGCGAAATCGTAATGCAAAAACGAAGTTATTGGAAACTGTAATTACGTGGAAATGACTGGCAACCGCAGTTCATGTTTACTCCACTGAGTGTTGTTTACTCATGTATTACTCATTGTTTACTCAAATATGGAAAATAAAACGGATGAATTGTCGAAAGACGTCACTAAAAAACGGTCTATTTTAATTATAGTACAAAAAGTAGAAGTTATCAAAGAACTGGACAAAGGTTCTTCTGCAAAATTGATTTCCAGAAATTTTGGAATTAGTTGCCGTTCTGTATACGATATCCGAAGTAACAGAGAGAAAATACTCCAATATTATGCCAACTCTGATAGCAATAAAGGAATTGGAAAGAGGAAAAGAATGAGAGAAGCGAAATCGGCCAATTTGGATGCAGTACTCTTCGAATGGTTTCGGCAAAGACGTTCAGAAAATGTTCCAATAACCGGACCAGTTCTGTGTCAGAAAGCGAAAGAGCTTCACAAGGAATTAAAAATTGAAGAGTCATGTGAATACTCAAATGGGTGGCTGACAAAGTTTAAAAAACGTCATGGCATCAGATATCTCAAAGCATGTGGTGATAAAGTGTCTGCCAACAAAGTAGCGGCAGAGGAATTCATTGATGAATTTAAAAAAATTGTTCATGATGAAAATCTTTCCCCTGAACAAATATACAACATGGATGAGACTGGTCTATTTTGGTGCAATTTGCCGCGTAAAACGTTTGTTGGTGAACTAGAGACTCAACCATCTGCAGTGAAAGATGACAAAAAACGTGTTACTGTGCTTGTTTGCAGCAATGCAGCAGGTACACATAAGTGCAAAATTCTTATGATTGGAAAAAGTGCCCATCCTCGAGCATTGAAAGGAGTCAAATGTTTACCTGTTATATACAGAAGTAACAAGAGAGCTTGGATCACACAGGAATTGTGTACTGAGTGGTTTAACAGTCATTTTCTGAGTGAAGTTAGAGTCCATTACAGTTCAGTTGGTTTAGCCAAAGATGCTAAAATTTTACTGTTACTAGATAATTGTACTGCACACCCTAAACTTGTGGCACCCAATGTAGTTACTCTATTTCTCCCTCCTAACACAACATCGCTGATCCAGCCTATGGATCAGGGTGTCATAAACAGTTTAAAGTGCAACTACAAAAGTGCTTTTCTGGGTCAACTTCTTAATTTTAAACCAGGGGCTAACATGATTGATGAATTCAAAAAAAAGTTCACAATCAAAGATTGTATGTACATGTTGAGAGATGCATGGGATTCTGTAGCCCAAGAAACACTCATTAATGCATGGCATAAAATATGGCCGGAATCTTTGTTTTTTTGTGCAGATGATGATGAAATAGAATTTAGTGGCTTTAAGCCATCACATGAAAAAATTAAAGCTGCTGAACTCCTACAGTATGCAAAAACAACTTGTGGCAACTTAAGTGAAGAACACATACTAGAATTTTTGACTGGAGATGATGAACCTGAAATTGCACATCATTTCACTGATAATGAGATTATTTCCTCAGTTTTAGGACCAGAAAAAAACTCTTCTGATACAGAGTCAGATACTGAAGAGGCGGTGGAAAAAGTTACTGTTTGTGAAGGTATTTGTATTGGTGAAAAATATTTAAAATTTTTAGAAACTCAAACCTGTATAACAGAGCAAGAAATATTGACTGTTTACAGGATTCAAGAAAAATTTAATGCTCAAAAAAAAAAAATACTTAAGCAAACAAAGATTGATGACTTGTTTAAAAAACAATGTTAAATTTAGTGATATGATTTATTTATTTTTTTTAATATAATTTGAATTGTTTCTATTTCAGAATGTAAATTAATGCAGTTGCCTTCATTTATTCATGTTCATAACTAATGTGCATTTTTTATTTTGTGATAATCTTTTTCTAACAAAAAATTTCAGTACCTGCAGTTTATTTGTAAATAATAAATATTTTGTTATGTGTTCTAGAGTTGCATTAATTTGTGTTTTATATCTAACATGCATTTTTAATTTAGTAATAATTTTTTTTTAAATAAAAAATTTCAGTGCTAGTAATTTAATTATAAATATTAATAGATATTTTCTAGAGTTGCATTAATTTGTGTTTTAAAGTTAAAATATTTTTTTTAAATTAGTTTAATTTGTAAATATATTCATTTATTCCCAGTCTATAATATTTACATGGCCATGTTTATAAGGTGAGTTTAATAATCTGTGATATGATCTATATAACGCAAAAGCTCTGGTCCCAAGGTGTGCGTTATAAAGATCCTCTACTGTATTAAGAAATCTTTTAGTTATTATTATTTTTTTTTTTTACTTTCTTATATATGTAATATAGAGAAAGTATTGGATTCGCGAAAATTTTCGACCTCCGTTTTTTGACGGATCTACACGTTTTGGGATATCCTGAACACGAATTGATAGGTTTTTAAAAAACGTCTGTCTGTGTTAGAGTCCTGCGCGGGTCGGGTTTTACCCGACCCGAACCCGACAGATGGATTTTAAATCAACCCAAAACCCGACCCGAACCCGACAAAAAAAATTTCATCAACCCGAAACCCGACCCGAACCCGACAAAAAAATTTTCATCAACCCGAAAACCGACCCGAACCCGCAACAAAGAATTTTTTGCGACCCGAACCCGACCCGAAACCCGACGTATCTAACCCGAACCCGACCCGAAACCCGAAAAATAAATCAACATTACTTATTCATCTAAAAGTCATGCAAAACAAGGTAAAATGATATAAAATAAAGTAAATTTTCATTGTCACACAGTTGGTAAATTATAAAAAAAACTAGTATGTTGTGGTCACCACAAGACATTCTTCAACATTTTTCTGTCAAATTCACAAAGTGAGAATAATTTATTAAATTTATTATTAAAAAGTTTAACGTGATGAATGCAAATAATTTTCATCTTAGGGAAATCTAACACTAAATATCCAAAGAGAGACAGTTTTATCGTCTATAAATAACTTCTTAAACAATGCGTTTTTATAATGGTTATCTCACATATCATGGTTCGTACAGTTATATGGCATATAGTTATATAGCCATAGTGTTATCGATGAAATTTGCAGTATAACAACGCCACCTATTGGCTGACAAGCATTCAAACTGAGTCAGCATAATGTCTCATAATCTCGCCTTCTCACACATTAAGTTTTGTTTGATGAAACAAAATAGAACATGAGATATAGCTTTCCCTGTAATTGTAGAAATCGCTGTGTTGCAGCGCCATCTGTTCAGCGGTTTACACCAAAAGATGAGAGGCGCTAATATATATTAAATGGCACCTATATACAAATTTATATGAAATTATGTGCAGTAGTTCTTGAGATATAGCTTTTCCTTAAATTGCGGAAATCGCTGTGTAGCAGCGCCACCGGTTAGCTGATAGGCATTCAAATTGAATCAGCATAATATATCATATTGGTTTTCTCACATATAAAGTTTTGTTGGATTATACGCAACAGAACCTGAGATATAGCCTCCACTGAAATTGCAGAAATCGCTGTATAGCAGTGACACCCGTCGAGCGGTTGACACCAAAAGTTGATAGAATCTAATACTTTCTTCTACTAAATATAGAAGAAAGTAAAAAAAAAAAAACTTGTAAACTGCGAAATCTTTTCACATTCCAGAATGCAAATGCGAGGTTATACTGTATTTGTATTTCTTTAATTTATATATTAACAACAGTCGAGAAAGATTTATAATGCTTTTCTAATTTTCATACAATTTCTACAAAAGATACATATTAGTTCCGTTGAAGAAAAGAAAACAGATCCAGATACAAATACGGATTTATTTTTCTGGCGGATAACCGCGGATACGAATAAGGAGCTCCGGTACATGTCTGCCCACTAGCGGCCGAGCGGTTCTGCGCTCGAAGTTGGTTGATGGGAGCTGTCGGAAACGATCCCAGGTCGCGCTCATCGAGGTAGCCGTTCGGAGTTTTCCGTGGTTTCCTCCGAAACACGCGTAAATACTGGCTAGGACACCTTAGAAAGACTCAAACGGAGGGCAATCCCCCCTATAGGCCTAGGGCACATCTGAAGTCAATAGGCCTTAAATCCTCCAACCAACAAACTAACCGATACATGTCTAGTATGCGCAGAATGTTTAAATTAGTTACATAGTTGTAAACATGCCTATAAATTTATGTTTATAATTGTAAAAAATATTTTGAAAGGTGTTCTCAAGTCGACCCGACTTGTTAAAAATCAAACCCGACCCGAACCCGAACCCGATCCGCAAGAAAAAAAATTCAGTCAACCCGACCCGAACCCGACCCGCACGAAAAAAAGATCAGTCAACCCGACCCGAACCCGACCCGCAAGAGAAAAAATTCTGTCAACCCGACCCGAACCCGACCCGCGGGTCGGGTCGGGTTCGGGTAAAATCGGGTTACCCGACCCGATGCAGGACTCTAGTCTGTGTGTCTGTCTGTGGTTTCGTTTTTTCACCGTATCTCACAAACCAATGAATGAAATTCAACCAAACTTGGTATATAGTTGGACCCTGGCGGGGCATTGTGCTGATTAGATTGGATCAGTAGCCCATCAGGTGGTGCTGTGATCGCATTTTATGTAAATTTTTAACAAGGCAGTATAGGACAAATTTTCGTATTTTTCACCTTATCTCACGAACCAATGAATGAAATTCAACCAAACTTGGTATATAGTTGGAACCTGACGGGGCATGGTGCTGATTAGATTTGGGGATCAATCGTCCAGCAGGTGGCGCTGTGATCACAAAATTTCGTATTTTTCACCATATCTCACGAACCGATGAATGAAATTGAACCAAACTTGGTGTATAGTTGGACCCTGACATGGAAAGGGTCTGATTAGATTTTGGGATCAATCGCCCAGCAGATGGCGCTGTGATCGCATTTTATGTAAACTTTTAACATGGCAGTATAGCACTAAATTTCGTATAAATGTACATAATGAGCGTTATTTTAAACTTGTGATTGTAAAATTAATATGAATTTTTGATAATAGTAGTAGTTAACTACGAAAAAAATTTTGTGCATGTGCCAAAAAATAAATATTGCATCATTTTGGTAATTTATAAAATTTGAGTACAGGGAGAAATTCTGAAACAGTAAATCTTAATAGCGAAACCCGTAAATTAAAAATTTTAACCTAAAAGTTAATAGCTAAAATTAATGCAAAATATATAGGAAGAATTTTATATAATAACTTCTTCCAAATGACTGAAATAATATTTTAATTTAGAAATTTATTCATCAACCATGAAAATTCATTTCAGAAAATTTTGGAGTGGAAGGCTGATATTTTATACCAACTGTGTGAAAAATACCAGAGCCAGGAATCGAACCCGGGCCTTCCGCTTTATGTGCGGATGCTCAAACCATTGAGCTATCCTGGCTGATTACCAGCTAGGCATTTCCCACATAACGTTCGTTGGCAAAGTCACCGAGTCTGTAAACACAGCTGTATCAAGTGACATTAAAATTCATGGCACAACTCCAATAGACCACAAAATTTTATTTTAATTTAGAAATTTATCCATCAACGATGAAAATTCATTTCAGAAAATTTTGGAGTGGAAGGCTGATTTTTTCACTTGATATAGCTGTGTTTACAGACTCAGTGACTTTGCCAACGAATGTTATGTGGGAAATGCCTAGCTGGTAATCAGCCAGGGTAGCTCAATGGTTTGAGCATCCGCACGTAAAGCGGAAGGTCCGGGTTTGATTCCCGGCTCTAGTATTTTTCACATAGTTGGTTTAAATATCAGCCTTCCACTCCAAAATTTTCTGAAATGAATTTTCATGTTACTTAATATATATACCTAAAAAATTATCCTTTTAATAATTGCACTTACATAAAAGCATATATATTTTGAGCGCACCCGCACTCAACATCAGTGCGTTGTAGTGATACGGGACAAGTAATTAAGAGGAACAACATATCTGAAGTGAAGAGAGCCGAAAATCGAGAAGTAAGAACCGACCAAGACAGAAGAGATGAAATCACTACAATGCACTGATGATGAGCGCGGGTGCGCTAGAAATATATATGCTTTTATGTAAGTGCAATTATTAAAAGGATAATTTTTTAGGTATATATATTAAGTAATGTGTAAACAATCCTTTTCGGAATTAAAGTTAATGAATTTTCATGATTGATGAATAAATTTCTAAATTAAAATAAAATTTCGTGGTTTATTGGAGTTGTGCCATGAATTTTAATATCACTTGATATAGCTGTGTTTACAGACTCGGTGACTTTGCCAATGAATGTGGGAAATGCCTAGCTGGTAATCAGCCAGGGTAGCTCAATGGTTTGAGCATCCGCACATAAAGTGGAAGGCCCGGGTTCGATTTCCAGCTCTGGTATTTTTGCCATAGTTGGTATAAAATATCAGCCTTCCACTCCAAAATTTTCTGAAATAATATTGTCTTAGTATGGGATAAAATATATAATAAACCATACATAATTAAAATTTAATCCATAATGCATATCAAGAAACAGTTTTGTACATTGTATTTTGTTCAATTTTTGACAGAACACATCGAAACCACAACAGTCTCAGCCAATCAGCGAGCGAAGGAAGGAAACACTAATCAGAGGCTATGATACTAGTGCATGTGTCTGCCAAGGAGGTGAAAGAATACATGAATGATGAATGAATAAAAATTAATCAGAAAAAAATGTGAAATATTTTCTCTTTAGAAAATTATAAATAATTATTAAATAGAATACATATAATTACAAAATAATTCTTTATTTGAAATATTATGTAAATAGTATTCTGGCAAAATGTGAACTTTTAAAATATAATAATTTCCTCCATTACAAAAAAGAAGAAAATATTTAAAACAAGTTTCTTTTTTGCATTTAATAAAAAAAATAAAATAAAAAATAAAAAAAATCTAAATATTTTATTGACTGCATTCAGATTGAACCAACCTAAGAAAACTGAATAACACCTGTTCTGAATTCTGAGAATATGCAGAAGAAATGCATGTATGGCGGAGTAAAAAATAGTTCGATTTTTAAGCTAAATTATTTAAGAAACAAGAGGTTTTTTTAGAAAAACGGGGCTCATCATACTTCTCAGGTGAAAGAAATTATCATATATCAATTTCATAACATTTTTCTGAGCCGTTTTTGAGGGAAAAAAAAAAAAAACTCACACCATTACAACTTTTCCTTTGAAGTCCTAAATTGCAATTCTAGATCTCAAAATATATAGAATGCTGAAGTGTGAAACTTTCAGGATAGCGTCAGGCAGAAGATAAAAGATTATTCTGAAAACATTAGATCAAAATATCTCCTATTTACTGAGATATTAAATGTTGGCTTTCCAAATTCTTTTGATGTTAAATTAGCTGTATATATAGTGTCGCTGCTAAGCTTGGTTTGAGCTTTGCTGCATCACTCAAAAAACTATCATTTTTCATGATAAAAAATATTTATTAATTTGCTTTTGCAGATTGAAAATTTAAATTTCTTTGTAGCAAGTTTGTGAATGGTGAAAATGAAATGTGCAAAAAAATTTAGGATAACTTTTACAATTTTAAAAATTGTATAGCTATTTTTTTTTTTTTTTTTTTTTTTTTTAAACCTTGGCCCCTATTTCTGTAACTCAGTCACTGGATAAGATATTGGGGACATGTAGATCCTGAAACAAAGGAAAAATAAAGTAGAGGAAAATTGGAAAAGCAAACATAAACAATGTGAATTGTGTGTTAATTCTTCTCATGAGCCCTACATCAAAATGTCCTTTGTTCTTTTTGTTGAAATTTTTATTCTAATTTTAGGGGGGGGGGGGATTGAAAAGGTAATTTTATTTATTAATATTTTTTTTTATTAATAAATCTAAGGTAATTGTTTATAGATTTCTTTTCTTTGTATTTAAAACAGATATGGTTTGCTATCTACAATTTCAGTAGAGAATAAAGTGCAATAGTCAAGGGTATGTAGAAAAGTTCAGTTAGTGGCTACTGCCTTGGGTGGTGTGATCATTTCGTGTGATGTGTCTCAAGGATTGTGCTTATTTGCTATAGTTGGTCTTTCACTTGAATTTCTGTGAATGGAACTCAGTTTTAACTCGAAAGAATCTGAAGAAAAAAATAGTGAAATTTGAATTAATTCTAATTTTGGAAGAAGAAAAAAAAAAGTTGAATTTATAGAATAATAACAAGGGGAGAAAAATTTATGCTACTTTGTTTCAGTAATCTCTGCAGCTGCTGAAAAAAAGCTGTAATATTGTGATTGCTATACAAAACTTGTTTTCCGTAACATTTACTGTTATGCCTAAATTGAGTATTTTTTTTTTTTTTCTTTTTAAGGCATTCTGTGTGGCTGTCAACAGCTCCCACGCAGCCTCTGACGCATTGGTATCAAGTGAGATGCCTCATAGAGAATCCATTGTTTGCTCAGCAAGGACAGACAGTCACTGGAAAAGTGGTGCTCAACTCCAACAAAAGGTGAGCGTCATCGCAAGACAAATAAACATGTGCTTTTGATAAGCAAAGATGCTTAGAATTGCAGAATTGCATAAAAAATTAAAAGTGATCCAAAAATTTCGAGGGATTCCTTTACAAGAATTTGACAATTTTGAATTTTAATATAGTACACTCCCAAAAATCTTCACAGCTTGGGAGATTTTAGAATTTTGCGGATTTTAGGTATCTTTTGTTTCCATTACTGAATTAGAACTGTAATGCATTAAAAATAATAATGATATAAATAAGCATGTAAAAAATGTAAAATACTTAAAAAAAAAAAATACATTAAGGCAATTAAAGTAATAAACGTTGTAAAAGATATAAAATTATAGATATTCAATGAACAAATTAAAATTTGCTCCAGAAAGTAAATATATAAAATTTGAGTATATAACTTCTGACTTGTAATTTACAAATTTTATTACAATTTGGAAATATAGATCAAATATATATATATATACTAGCAGACCCGGCCACGCGTTGCTGTGACTAAGTTATACGTTGAATTATACGGCTGTAAACTATTTAGTACAGTTAAATTATTATTTACGAACAAAGACGAAAACGTTGTAGCCGATGTAAAAACCCACAGGGTTGAGATTTGAAACTTAGGTCAAAATTTGGAAGCGATTGATAAAAATTTTCGTAGTGTTGATATTAAGCACAAATTAATTTTATTGTAGGGTCCTATAAATTTTAATGGAGAAGTAATATATATTATTTCTAATGCTACTTTGGATAAAATTGCTAAAATGACTAATATATAAATTAAATTCTATTAAAATAAAAGTATAAAAGAAACAGACGATTTTAAAATCAATTTTTATGGAGGAGTGAAATATAATATATGCTATAATGGATAATTTTACTATTAAATGACCTCATCATTTTAAATATTTTAAAGAGGGCAACAGCTGTAGTTATAAAAGGGAAAACAATAAGGCTAAACCAGAAAAATAAGTAAATTTGATAAATATTTTAAAACTTTAAAATTGGAAATCTTATGAAATATTGGACATTTAAAGTAAATACATGTATCATTTTAAATACAAAAAGATTTTGGAAAAGTTTAGTGTATTTTAACGAAGTGATGAGAAGTTTTTGAGTATGTTAAAATTTTAATAGTAAATTCAAGTCAATAAAGATGGGAAACATTGAGGATTAAGATAAGAATAATTATAAGATTTAAAAAAAAAAAAAAAAAAAACTTTTTATATACCATGCTTTAAAATTTTAATATACTAATAATATACAAATTAAAAGGAAAATGATAAATATTCTATCATAGTTTGAAGTCAAATTTGTTTTCAAATGTCTAAATAAAATATCTGATGTAAGATACTAATATTTTGCAGCGGAATAGATTTCATTTCTGTCATCCTTGGCGAAAAAAAAAGAATATCGCCAAATTATCTGGCGAAAATATTTAATTCCTTTCAAAAATCATGGTTATTTTAACAACTTATATTAAAAGAGTAATGAATAATATGAAACAATATTTCGTACAATACATGTCATACATACGTACAATGAATAATACATATTACATTTCGTACAATGCATACATCTGGCATGTATATTTTCGTGTTACGCTTTTGATCGCCAAATAATAATAATAATAATAATAAAAGCCAAGGGCGACAGAGTTTAAAAATTTAAAATTAAAATTTTGTCAATTTGACAGCAAAATAATTCAATCTAACACCCGCGATAACTAATACATATCTATACCCAAATATAAGGATTAAAATCGGGAAATAAATTTCCTCGATTTTTAATAATTTCTTACAAAAAATCCAGTGGGCAATTAACATAGGAAATCTTTTTCTTGGCTGCACAGACGGTCAGTGAGTCACACTTCGCTTGCGTATAGAACTCATAGATATAGTATAGCATATATAGAATAGAGTGATCATTGGGGAGAAAGAAGTTATTCCTTTTCATTTGGGAAAAGACGACGTTTTTACCAAAATATGGCCGTCTTTCCCCGAGTGAATACACACGGGAATACATACTAATATTTTAGCAAATAAAATTTATGAATAATTTATTTGCTAAAGGGGAATGGAAGACTCCAGATACAGTTTCAAATTCATATTTCTTTCTTTCTTTTCTTTTTCTTTTTTTTTTTTTTTTTTTTTTTTTTTTCAATACCACTTAATGGCTGTTTCCAAAGCTTTTATTTTTTATCTTTTTTCGGCATCAAAAATCTTTCTACGATAACATGGGGATGAGAGATCTATATATATTACTATATCTATGATAGAACTACATTAGCACTTTATCAATGTGTATAAAATCTTTAAATTGATTATGACGTCAATTTTCGTGAGATGCATAATTTAACTTTTTATAATTTTTTAACGTTCACGTTTGATTAAATGTATTTATTTTTATGTCGAAAGAAAATGAACTCGTATTTTTTTTTGGCAACAATTAAATTAATGGAACTCACAGATATTTTGGAGCAACTTTAATAAAGGTCTATAATTAACAAATAATTGCAATAAAACAATATTGTGACAATAAATTGAGATAAAAACTATCCTATCTCTCAAGTTGGATCAAACTGCACACAGTGTGCAAAATTTCATCAAAATCAGTTCCTTAGTTTAGGAGTTTACCCCGGACAAACATCGTGACACGTAATTTATATATATATATACAGATTAAATTATAAAGTTTTGATCAATGAAGCACAAATAAGTAAAAAACAGGATTAATTTCACTGTATTATCTTCATTATAATATGAATTCAATTTACACTTCAGTCTAAGTAACACGTGGCCGGCTATGCTAACACCAAAAATTTAAAAAGTGGAAATAATTGAATTATACGAAATTTATTAATAGGTTAAAAAGTTGAAGATTCTTTGTGTAGATGGCAGCACCAAATATATTTCAGCTTTCATTTCAACCCAGTCGAAAGGTATCGACATCTGTTAGAATCATTTGGAGTTAACAGATAATTGTGACTGTCAAATAATAACAGACAAATAATTAGCAATAAATTAAAATTGCGACTATAATTTGAGATTTAAACTATCCTATCTCTCAAGTTGGATCGAACTGCACATGGTGTGCGAATTTTATTATAATCGGTTAAGTGGTTTAGGAGTCCATTGAGGACAAACATTGTGACACGAGATTTATATATATTAAGATATATATATATATATATATATATTTTTTTTTTTTCTTGCGATCTCTTTCAACAGTTGTTATTTTTTGTTCAAGTACAAATACAGTGCAACCTTGTTAATGTGAATTACTTTTAACATGAACTGTTTTCACATTCTCCATCAAAAATAAAATTAAAAAATAATTATATGTAGAAATAAGTTTATATGTAGATTAGTTACTGATATAGTGCATTTATTGATAACTGGGTTTTTTTAGTTTTACAACTGAAAAGATGAATAAAGATTTCAAAATAATTTTTAATTGTAAGTAATATCAAACAGTAATAATACTATACAAAAATAATATCGCACAATCATGGACTTTGTGATAGAAATTAAAAATGAAAATTTACTGTCCCAAAAGTTTATAGACAACTCATTTTTTTTTTTTTCTTCAACATTCAAAATTTTGAGCCATTTTTCCTAATCATTTCAAAAACTCGATCAGCCATGCTCAAAACAAGAGTTTGAAGAAATTCTGACTTTACATAAAACCATCTTCTTTCAATTTGCAGCTTTACATTTAGAACTATTGCAAATCGACACCCGATGACATATACATCTGTACCTAATATTCCCCAAAAGTTCTCCATTGGGTTGAGGTCAGGCCCAGTCCATTTTGTCAGAATTTGGTAAATACTAATTTATGTCAAGGTGCATGTACATATAAATTTCTATACAATTCTATGCAGTAGTTCATGAGATATATGCCTTCCTTTAAATTGAGGAATGTGCTCTGTAGCAGTGCAATCTGTTGACAGGCACTACATTATGTCAAGATGCATCAACGTATAAATTTATATGCAATTCTGTGCAGTAGTTCCTGAGATATAGCCTTCTCTTAAATTATAGCAGCGCCACCTGTCAGTTGATGATGAGCATTCAAATTGAATCAGCATACTATCTCAAATATGAAGTTTTGTTTGATTATTCACAACAGAACCTGAGATATAGCCTCCTCATAAATTGCGGAAATCGCTGCATAGCAGCCCCACCTGGCGATACTTTTGTCTGTTCTATTTAAGATGATGTTGATTACATTGAAGAGAAATATGTTCTGATGACACTGTCTGAACCCCGAATGGATTGTAGGGGTAATTTACTTTTAAAAATTATCATTTTATAAAAAAATATAATGTAAAATAAAATGTAATAAGTATTTATGATGTGTCTTGATTCTGGAATTTAAATTTATAAATTTAAAAAGTCGAATTATCAGAAGGTGTAATTCCGTCACTTAAAATTAAATTTGTAATTAAAAATATTTAATAATGAGTATATTGTGAACAACATATGTTTCTTAGAGTATAACATGTAGTTAATTAAACCACAAAAAATAAGCACTGAAAGCATGATTAAATTTGCAGGAATTTAAAATTTGTCCCATTTATCTTTGTCTTTTTTCTGTAATTGTGTCATCAAACATTAAAAAAACTTTTCAAAAAATTCTGTATTGTTTTTGAACTATTTCAAATGCAGATTTTGATGTCTATGTGTATACTTATTATATCTGTAAAAAATCAGAAATTAAAAAAAATAACTTAGTCTAATTCTAATAAAAACTTCTAAATTTGCTGCAATTCCGTTACCAAAGAATTGCCCATCTTTAACTATAGTTCTGTTAAACCTAATAAAAGTATTAAAATTGCTTTCTGAAAAATATGTAAAAAGCTCTTGAATATCTTATAAATCTTGAAATGAAAGTAAAGAGCTATAATAAAAATTATCTTTAATAACAAACTTTTTAAGACCTTTTTTAGTGATTATTAAAGAAAAATATTAAACATTCTAATCAAATAGTAGTGATAAAAAGTTCGATTTAATTAATGATTTTTTTTAATAGTTTCCAATTTTTTGGTATTATTGCCAATTTCTAATGTTACAATCGGTTGGTAAATTTACTCACTTTTGTTTGCTGAATTTCAATAATGGCAAATGAAATATTCTTTTGAAATTTGATCTCTAAGAATGTAGCTCCTACAACTATTAGGGATGAAACATGCAAAATCCCTGGAAACTGTAACTTGGCTGAAGAATGAATAATGGTGGAAGACTTATATAGGCTATTATTAAAAGTACTTATTTGTACCTATAATGAGTTCCTCTTAATACATATAAGGCAACACCCAAAATGAGAAATTTCTATATAAACAAAATAACTAGCATAAAAGTCAGAGGTAGCTCCTGAAAATTTTCAACTCTGCATTAGCTTCCACAAACACAAAAAGTTCTTCACAATTCCTTTTTACATTTTGAAACATTGCATTGCATTAATAACTAGTATGTTGTGGCCACCACAAGACTTTCTTCTATATTTTCCTATATACATATTCAATCAGTAACAATATTTTAAAAAAAAAATAATTTTTTTTCTAAGGGTTTTTTTTTTTTTTTTTTTTTTTTTTTTTTTTGTTAAAAGTAATACATATTCAACCAATAACAATATTTAAAAAAATAAATAAATAAATAAAAATACGATCTTTAAGTTTTTTTTTTTAAAGTAAAAAAAAATCGATAACTTTGTTTTAAATTATCATAGATTTATAGTTCAACCATTCGTTTTAAAGGTATTGACGAGATCTTTTGAAAAATACCCATCTTGAAAATTTACCCCCAGGGGGGAAGCGATGCCGCCACATGCACAGAAATTTTTTCCTAGTTAACTATTACTATTATCAATAACTCATATTAATTTTACAATCACAAGTTAAAAATAACGCTCATTATGTACATTTATACACAATTTTGTCCTATACTGCCATGTTAAAAATTTAGAAAAAATTCGATCACAGCGCCACCTGTTGAGCTATTGATCCCCAAATGTAATCAGCTCCAGTTTATGTCGGGGACCAACTAAATACCAAGTTTCGTTAAGTTTCGTTTAAAAAAAAAAAAAAAAAAAAAAAAAATGATTTTTTTCTAAGTTTTTTTTTTTTTTGTTAAAAGTAAAAAAATCGATAACTTTGTTTAAATATTCACAGATTTATAGTTCAACCATTCGTTTTAAAGGTATTGACGAGATCTTCCGAAAGATACCCATCTTGAAAATTTACCCCCCAGGGGGGGGGAACCGGTGCCCCCACATGCACAAAATTTTTTTCGTAGTTAACTACTACTATTATCAAAAATTCATGTTAATTTTACAATCACAAGTTTAAAATAGCACTCATTATGTACATTTATACGAAATTTTGTCCTATACTGCCATGTTAAAAGTTTACATAAAATGCGATCACAGTGCCATCTGCTGGGCGATTGATCCCAAAATCTAATCAGACACTTTCCATGTCAGGGTCCAACTATACACCAAGTTTGATTCAATTTCATTCATCGGTTCGTGAGATACAGTGAAAAATACGAAATGTTGCAATCACAGTGACACCTGCTGGACGATTGATCCCCAAATCTTATCAGCACCATGCCCCGTCAGGTTCCAACTAATTTCAATAACCAATTGAATTTCATTCATTGGTTCATGAGATAAGGTGAAAAATACAAAAATTTGTCCTATACTGCCATGTTAAAAATTTACATAAAATGCGATCACAGCGCCACCTGATGGGCTATTGATCCCCAAATCTAATCAGCACAATGCCCTGCCAGGGTCCAACTATATACCAAGTTTGGTTGAATTTCATTCATTGGTTCGTGAGATACGGTGAAAAAACGAAACCACAGACAGACAGACAGACATTTTTTAAAAACTATCAATTCGTGTTCAGGACATCCCAAAACGTGTAGATCCGTCAAAAAACGGAGGTCGAAAATCTTCGCAAATCCAATACTTTCTCTATATTACATATAGAGAAAGTAAAAAGAAAAAAAAAAAAACCTTATTTTTTGTCATAGGAAATCAGCACTTAACTCTGTTAAACTTGCATTTGATCATGTAGTTACTAAATAAAAACTAGTATGTTGTGGCCACCACAAGACTTTCTTCTATATTTTCCTATACAAATTCACTCAATAAAAAAAAAAAAAAAAAAAAATTCCAAGGGGTTTTTTTTTTTTTTTTTTTTTTTTTTTTGTTAAAAGTAAAAAAAAAAAAAAAAAAAAAAAAAATCGATAACTTTGTTTTAAATTATCACAGATTTATGTTCAAACATTCATTTTAAAGGTATTGACAAGACCTTTCGAAAGATACCCATGTGGAAAATTTATCCCCCCCCCCCACACGGGGGTAAGTGATACCCCCACATGCACAAATTTTTTTTACTAATTAACTACTACTATTATCAATAATTCATGTTAATTTTACAATCACAGGTTAAGAATAACTCTCATTATGTACATTTATACGGAATTTTGTCCTATACTGCCATGTTAAAAATTTAGAAAAAATACGATCACAGCGCCACCTGTTGAACGATTGATCCCCAAATCTAATCAGCACCAGTTTATGTCAGGGGCCAACTAAATACCAAGTTTGGTTAAATTTCGACAAAAAAAAAAGGTTTTTTTTCATTAAAAGTAAAAAATATCGATAACTTTGTTTTAAATTATCACAGATTTATAGTGCAACTATTCGTTTTAAAGGCATTGACGAGACCTTTCGAAAGATACCCATCTTGAAAATTTACTCTCCTCGAGGGAGGACTTCCCCACCAGGGGGGGGGGGGGTGGCGAGGCTCCTACACATACAAAATTTTTTTCCCAGTTGACTATCTCTATTATAAATAATTTTTGTAAATTTCATAATGATTACTAAAAAATAATTCTCTTTATGCACATTTATTCAAAATTTTGTCCTATATCACCATGTTAAAAATTTAGAAAAAGCGGGATGGCAATGCAACCTGTAAGACAATATTTACCAAAAGTTGATAGGCACTAATTTATGTCAAGGTGCAGCTACATACTAACTTGTATGAAATTCTGTGCAGTAGTTCCTGAGATACAGTTGCCACAAAATTTTGTCACACAGACATTTTCTAAAAATGGTCAAATTGTGTTCTACAGCTCTCAAAACGTGTAAATCCATCAAAAACCCGTGGTCGAAAATTTTTACAAATCCAATACTTTCTTCTATTGAATATAGAAGAAAGTAATAATAAAAAGTGCAAAGAAAATTATTTCTGGAAATTGAAAGAAGTTTTTAAAGAAGTATAAAATATGATCATTTTGATGACAGCAAAAGACTTGGAATAAGATGAATAAAAATATTTAAAAAAAGAAAGGAAAGAAAAGAAAAAAGTCTCTTATGAAAGAAACTTACATTTACCAGGTAATTTTCTTCTTAAAGACACTTAATATATATATATATATATATATATATATACAGGGCGCGAAATTTCCACTCGCCAGCTCCCCATTGGCGAGTGGAAAAATTTACTGTGGCGAGTAAAATTTCGGTCTAAATGTAGATAGAATTCTTACAGTATACAGCAATACAAAATAAATAAATAAAATAAAAATGAAAAAACTGCTGATTTTAGGTAAAGTGACCAGATATCATCTTTTTAAGTGTACAAAGTCTTCTTTTTCAACGCTCTGCCTTCTTATACGAAAAAAACATTACAGGACTAAAAAGTCCTCTTTTTTATGTTTTTTGTCCTCTTTCCTCTTTTTCAAATGAAAAGGATTTGTGAAGAATATTCGCAAACATCGCCAAATCGGCGATCGATCACCAAATGTGTTATTGATTTGTGGTTTATGGTAACCCTGTAATTATTATAACCTGTGGTTTTTATGTATGTGTTCTTCTTCTCTTTTTCTGTTTTGTGCCGTCATGTAATAAACGTCTTATTATTATTCCTGTCTATTGTTTTCCACTGTGCTTTGGTCTCTCATGGTTATGGGCCCAGATTAAACGCATTTTTGTGGAATATTATTTTTAAATATGTGACGTTTTAAGGTTCAATTTATTTTCGTCGATTTAATTAAGTTTTTATTTTCATAATGGATGAATCGTCTACAGTTTTGGACTTTCCGAAATTATCTGGATCGCAGAATTTCCATGAATGGAAACTGGATGTAGAAATGCTTCTTAGAGACCGCGGCTTATATGGTTTCGTATCGGGAACGGAGGTCGAACCCAACGCAGAAGCAAAACCCAAAGAAATTAACGATTTCAATCGAAGAAAAGATCGAGCCATTTCTACTATTTATAGAGCTCTTGAATCGTCAATTAAGCGGCTGATCGCGAACGAAAAAGAGCCCGATAAAGCATGGAAAATATTACAAGAAAATTTTGAACCTTCATCTAAAGCCTTGATTGGAAGACTTTTCACGGAATTTTTCTCGGCGAAAATGAAACCAGAAGAATCGATTGCGATTTATCTAGCGCGACTTCAAGATCTCGTGCGGCAATTGAATAATGTAAAATGCCAACTGGATGATAAACATTTAGCCTATAAAATGATTTCAAATCTACCAGAAAAGTACAACTTAATTGTGCAGCAATTATATCAACTGAAAGATGAGGAATTTACTTCAGAACGTGTAAGCCAGGCTTTGTTAGCTGAAGATGGTAGACTTCAAAACGTTGATCGCGTAAACGAAAGTATCTCCGGTGCTTTTTCTGCTGATACTTGTGTTAATTTTTCGAAAAGTATAGTAAGTGCAGATCACGCTCAAAATGCCAATCCTTCAAAAATTATTCATTGTTTTTCGTGTGGTCAAGCCGGCCACGTTCAGCGTTTTTGTCCCCTTTCAAATCGAAACCGAAATAAATTTACAGGTAATCGTGGACCCGGATATCAGTCCCGCGGAAGAGGGAAAACCCAAGGTAAGTCTAATTTTACTAGTTCATGGCATATGCAAATTTCTAATGCAATTTCCAGTGATAAGAAATTTTTTATTTTTGATTCTGGGGCTACAAATCATTTTTCTCATGACAGGAATTTATTTACGACTTTTAAAGAAACTGACAAAAAAGTAAAACAAGGAAAAGGATATTTATTGGCTAAAGGGATAGGAAATATTGAAATAGAGTTAAAGGGGGTAAACAGAAATGTTAAGATAAAATTAGTTGATGCATATTATATTCCTGAGATGAGTAATAATTTAATAAGTTTGGGTTTAATAGAGAAAGCAGGATGGTCATTTGTCGGTAAAAATAACTATTTAAGTATATATGATCCGAACGGAAAGTTATTTCTGAAAACGGCAAATCGAAATTCTATTTATCCTATTCAGGGCGTGAAAACGGAACTAGAAGTAAACAATGTTGAAATAAATTCGAAATCACTTCGATTATGGCATGAACGTTGCGCTCATGTTAATGTTGGGGTAATATATAGGATGGTTAAAACGAAAACGATATTAGGTGTAGATAATCTTAAAAACGAAAAAATTAATTGTCACGAGTGCGCACAAGGAAAACTTAAAAGAGGCCCATTTAAAAGGTTGACGGAAATAAGTAGTAAACAACCTCTTGAATTATTGCATGCTGATCTTTGGGGGCCCGCTCCTGTGTCTAGTTTAGGGGGAAATAAATATTTCTTGGCCATAGTGGATGATTATTCAAGGTGGTTAACAGTTTTTCCGTTAAAGAAAAAAAATGATGCAGCTCGTAGTTTTAAAGAATTTATCACGTGCTCAGAAAGACAACTAAATCGTAAAGTTAAAAATGTTCGCACGGATAACGGACTCGAATTTTGCTGTGAAGAGCTAAATGCGTATTTTTTGAAGTTAGGAATAAAACATCAGAGGAGTAATGTAGCATCACCGGAAATGAATGGTGTTGCAGAAAAGATTATGGGCGATTCCATGAATGCTGTACGTACTTTACTATTATCATCTAAATTGAAACCTAGTTTTTGGGCAGAAGCCTTGCAATGTTATGTACATGTACGAAATAGATTGCCTCATTCAACTGATAAATTAATGACCCCTTATGAAAAATGGTATGGAAGGAAGCCCAATATTTTTTATTTTCGTATTTTTGGAAGTTTATGTTTCTATCATTTGCCTAAAATTTACAGAAGTAAATTAGATCCTGTCGCGCATAAAGGTATTTTTATTGGATATGCTACTTATACTAAGGGATATAGAGTTTTTGATCCTCAAAAGAAACGAGTTATTGAGATAAAACATGTAAAATTTGACGAATCCATTAGAGGCGTAAATGGATCGAAAAATAATTTTCTCCATCATACAAAATTTGACTCAGAGTTTGGCGACCTTGGCGAAGTTTCAGATTCGAGCGCTTCCGAAGAAATAACGGACTCCACCGCCGATACAGCCGACGATCGGATCTCCCCGCGCCCGCGCTTAGGCGAAACCGAAACCACCGCAGTAGATGAACTCGCATCACAAGTCCCGCCTCTCAATTCGGCGCCGGATAGAAGGGATATGGAGAGCTCGCTTTCGTTGAACCGGGAGGAGAAAAATTTACCTACTCCGGCTACTCGAGATGATACAAGGTCACAGCCGCAGCGCATTATTAGGTCAACTGATGAGAATACCGCTCCTAGCGAATGGAGAAGAGTAGAGAAAAAAAGAAAAACGGGACATAGAACAGATGTTTATTATTATAGTCCGGATAATGTTAAGTGTCGATCATTAAACGATATAAAGAAATATGCAGAACAACAAAACATAGAAGTAAATTTAGATCATTTTAATTTTAGACCAATTAAAACTGAAATAAAGACCGAAGAATCGGATAATAACGATGTCGAACCGGTACTTATGGCTTTAAATATACAAATCCCGAGTAATTATAAAGAAGCAATTTCATCCCCTAATCGTGATAATTGGGAAAAAGCAATAAGGGAAGAGTTAGATACAATTTCAAAACGGGATGTATGGGATATTGTCCCGCGTGATGAAACTAAGAAAGTTATTACAAGTAGATGGGTATTTTCAATTAAAACTGATCAGGATGGGACAGTTAAAAAATTCAAAGCACGCTTAGTAGCCCATGGACATAAACAAAAATATATGGAAGATTATGAATTGACATTTTCACCTGTTATAGATTTTGAGATTATTAAAATGTTTTTTGTATTATTGGTAGTTTTAAATGGTTGGCAAAATAGGCATTTTGACGTGAAGTGTGCTTACTTATATGGTAATTTAACTGATGAAATATATATGGAAATTCCTGAAGGTTATGAGAGTGTTGATCAAGACAGTGTTTTGAAACTGAAAAAGGCATTATACGGCCTTAAGCAAAGTGGTCGTAATTGGTATGAACATTTAGCTAAGACTCTAACATCTTTGAACTTTAATCAATCACAATTTAATCCTTGCATATTTTATTTAGAGGATAAATGTATAATTCTTATTTATGTTGATGATTTTGTTATTTTTGCAAAAGATGAAGAAACTTTGGAAAGTGTATTTTTATCATTGTCTGTTCACTATGAAATTACTAATTTAGGTGAAATTTCTAACATTTTAGGTGTTCAATTTCAAAAATGTAATGGTAAAATATATATTCATCAAATGAAGTATATTGAAAAGTTAATTGAAAAATTTAATGTTGATTTAACTGTTAATGTGTATACTCCATTAGATTCTAATTATAATTATGCTTTTTCTGAAACAAATGATGAGTGTGTAGGGATATATCCTTGTCCTTTTAAAGAATTGCTTGGATCTTTATTATTTTTGGCTAATCGGACAAGACCCGATATTTTATTTTCTGTAATTTATGTAGCTCAATTTTCATCTAATCCTAATGTTAATCATTATAATTTGCTTTTGAGAATTTTGAAATATGTCGGTTATACTAAGAGTTATGCTATTGAGTTATCTAGAGCCAGTTCATGTGATTTAACAATATATTCTGATGCCTCATGGGCTTCATCTGTGGATTGTAGAAGATCCATATCTGGTTACATTTGGAGTATTGGAGGAGTTTATTTAGGTTGGAGATCAACTACTCAGAAATGTATTGCTAAAAGTACTATGGAGGCAGAATTCATTGCACTTGATATGGCTGTTACAGAAGTGCATTATTTAGCAAATATAATTAATGAATGTAACAAATCTTTCAATTTTTCGTATATTGTTCCTACAGTTTTTTGCGATAACCAAGCTGCCATTGCTTTTTCAAAGAATGTAATAGTAAATAATAGAACGAAACATATTGATGTTCGTTACTTTTATATTAGAGACTTAATTAAAAGAAATTGTGTAATTATTACTTATGTTCCTTCCAAATCTAATGTAGCAGATATGCTGACTAAAGCATTGCTAAAGTCAAATCTTTTAAAATTTGTTAATTGTGTTTTTGGATGTTTTGCGAATGGGGGGCATATGTGAAGAATATTCGCAAACATCGCCAAATCGGCGATCGATCACCAAATGTGTTATTGATTTGTGGTTTATGGTAACCCTGTAATTATTATAACCTGTGGTTTTTATGTATGTGTTCTTCTTCTCTTTTTCTGTTTTGTGCCGTCATGTAATAAACGTCTTATTATTATTCCTGTCTATTGTTTTCCACTGTGCTTTGGTCTCTCAGGATTTAGTCCTTAATTTCAAAAATTTCTCAAAACAGCGAAGCTAAATCGGCTATTGGCTGTATCGAATGGTGAACACTAACTTTAAAAAAAAAAATCTATACTGTCCAGTGACATCTATAAAAATTAAGGATTTTTCCTCTCGTATCCATATATTATTAACTAGCAGGCTACACCCGCTTCGCTGGTCACTATTTTTAAATGAATCATCATAATTAATGAATTCTTAAAATTGCATTAATTTTTGTCATGTGATAAAAAAAGAAAAAAAAAATTTCTCATCGGGGAAAAATGTCGCACCGGGTCCCCACTGCCTTTGGCAGCATAGACCCGTGCGCTGTGCGCACATACTCCTTCACCATCCTTATGACTTCTCAAAATTCCATGTTATTACTCATAAACTTTCATTCTTAAGAAAAGGAATTAAAAAAATATATCATTTAGCATCAGGTAAAAACCTACACCGGGACTCCCACTGCCTTCGGCAGCGCAGACCCATGCGCGTGCACGTTTGAGGATATATGTGCACTGTACACGCATATTCCTTCTCAACTCAAACTTTTATTATTAAAACAATAAAAAAAAAAAATCATTTACCATCGGGAAAAAACTCGCACCGGGTCCCAAACCCATTCGCACTGCACGCCTATTCCTTCCCCACCCTTCCAGCCCCTCCTAATTAACTTACATATACCAATTTTGAATGGCCTTACTCAATTAGCTGAGATACAAAAGAAAACCTGATCAGGATACCTTAAAATTGTAAATCAGGTGAAATCTCGAATTCCACTTTCGATAATATAAAAGAACTTTAAAATATCTTTCGAATGATGTATTAGAAATAATTTAGTCATAATTAGAATTTAAAATATTGAAATTTAAAAAAATTACAGCGCCATCTGGCAGTAGAAATTTCTGTAATCTGTTGTTCCATTCCAGATCAACAAAGCTTTCAAATGATGTATTACTCATGAAATTATTTTAATTAGTAGATGAGATACAACAGAAAACCTAATCAGGACACCTCAAAACGTGTAAATCGGGTGAAATCTCTAATTCCATTTTCGATAATGTAAAAGTACTTTAAAATGTGTATCAACTAAAATAAGCTTTCAAATGATGTATTACTTATAAACTTTTTTTAATTAATAACAGAGATAAAAAAAAAAAAAAACTGATTCAGGACACCTCAAAACACTTTCTTTCAAAATCTGGTGAAAACTTTCGATAATTTAAAAGAACTTTAAAATATCTTTCGAATGATGTATTAAAAATAATTTAATCATAATTAGAAATTGAAATATTGAAATTTTAAAATATTACAGCACCATCTGGCGGTACAAATTTCTGTATTCCACTGTTCGATTCCAAATCAAAAAAGCTTTCTAATGATGTATTACTTATGAAAATATTTACTTAGTAGCTGAGGTACAAAAGAAAACTGATTCAGGACACCTCAAAACGTGTAAATCTGGTGAAAACTTTCTATAATATAAAAGAACTTTAAAATATCTTTCGAATGATGGATTAAAAATAATTTAATCATAAATAGAAATTGAAATATTGAAATTTGAAAATGTTACAGCGCCATCTGGCGGTAGAAGTTTCTGTAATCCACTGTTCGATTCCAAATCAAAAAAGCTTTCTAATGATGTATTACTTATGAAATTATTTTAATTAGTAGATGAGATACGAAAGAAAATCTAATCAGGACCCCTCAAAACATGTAAATCGGGTGAAATCTCGAATTCCATTTTCGATAATGAAAAAGAACTTTAAAATGTGTATCAACTCAACAAAGCTTTCAAAGGATGTATTACTTATGAAATTTTTTTAATTAATAACTGAGATATAAAAGAAAACTAATTCAGGAGACCTCAAAAAGTGTAAATCTGGTGAAAACTTTCGATAATTTAAAAGAACTTTAAAATATCTTTCGAATGATGTATTAAAAATAATTTTATCATAATTAGAAATTGAAATATTGAAATTTTAAAATATTACAGCGCCATCTGATGGTACAAATTTCTGTATTCCACTGTTAGATTCCAAATCAAAAAAGCTTTCTAATGATGTATTACTTATGAAATAATTTACTTAGTAGCTGAGGTACAAAAGAAAACTGATTCAGGACACCTCAAAACGTGTAAATCTGGTGAAAACTTTCGATAATTTAAAAAACTTTAAAATATCTTTCGAATGATGTATTAAAAATAATTTAATTAGAATTTGAAATATCGAAATTTTAAAATATCTGGCGGTAGAAATTTCTGTAATCTACTGTTCAATTCCAATTCAACAAAGCTTTCAAATAATGTGTTTCTTTTGAAATTATTTTAATTAGTAGCTGAGATACAAAAGAAAACCTAATCAGGACATTCTAAGACATGTAAATCACATGAAGTCTCTAATTCCATTATCTTTGGTAGTCGGTTAATGGAAGTAAAAAGAAAAATAACTAGCAACAAAATTTGCACTTTTATTTTCAAAGCTGAATCTCTCAATACAGAATAATTGTACAGTAAATTTTAGAAATACGGGATTGTTTCACCACTAGTGAAACATTTACGTTTAATGGCTATTATTTATTTGCTAGTCGATAAAGATTGCGATTTTTTAGAAGCTGATGTTCGTAAGTTGGGATATTTTTGTAGCAGATAGTGGAAATGGAAATATGTAATCAATTCTCCACTAATTAACAAAATTTATATTTAATAAGGATTAATTGTTGAAATAGGCTTTATTTCGATGCTAAACAGTGGAATTCTTGTTTTTTTTTTTGTTTTTTTTTTTTTTCAAAGCTGATATGCGACATATGCAACAATTTTGTGGCCATTTACTGAAATACAATTATTTTATTGCTATTTATTAAAAAAAAAAAAAAAAAAAAAAGTTACATAATTGAAATTAATTGCTAAAATAGGTATTATTTTTACTAAAAACATGTAATTACTTAGACCTCATAATTCACCAATATCCTTTTTTTTTTGGGGGGGGGGGGGGAATTGGGTATTTGATTACTGAAATATATCATATTTTTGAGATTGGCTTCAAAATGCAAAATTTTATCGTGCAATTTTCGTGAAGAATTATTTTAAAGCTGCCAATTTTTGTGAAAAACTAGTATTAAGATCCGAAATTTTCTTAGAATCACCCCTGCATTATAAAAACTTAGTTATCAAGTTTTCAATTATCTCAACAAATGTTATAGAAAATATTCTTTTTCTTTCTCCAGTGGTAAATACTTCGTTAAAGTTCAGAGTTCCCGTGATTTTCTCCTAAACTCACATGAAAGCGGACTGAAACATTTCAGTAATTTTCCCACGGAGAACACTTCATTCGTTTAAGTTGTATTTTCTCCAAAACTCATGTAAATACGGACTAAGATACCTTAGAAAGTCTCCCACACAAGACACTGCTCCCAATCCAAGAAAAAAGATTCTTCAGCTATACAACTGAACCTTTAAAAATTTTTTGAAATGAAAATCAAAACACTGCATAATCATAGCATTCGTTTTCTTTCTGCATCACTTTCAGCTTTTGATTCTAATTAAAGTAATTTTGAGTTAATATAACCAAATATTTCTCTCTGCATCCCTGATTCTGTACTTTTTAATTATGCAATGCCTTGCGCATGATTTTTTTTTTTTTTTTTTTTTTTTATTTAGCTATGCATATTGTGCAATGATTTGTGTAGTTTTCAGTTAGATTATAAAACTAATTGATTTTATTAGAAATTATATAACTTATTAGAAATTATATAATTTTTCTAATTTAAAGTTACTAATTGATTTGTTATTTTTTTCTATTTTCAAGAGATGCTGAGGCAATTTTATAGATAAGGAAGAAAAAAAAAATCCAGGAATATGTTTTTTGCGGCATCTATAAGAAAGATAAAATCGAAAGTTCATAATGATCGGACTGCGATATCTTTTTAATTGTGTGAAACTAGGGGGGGGGGAAAAGGGTGAATTATAGGAATGAATATTAGAAATTCCTTCAAATTCAATGACCGACCGCACAGATAGTTTGAAACAGAAGAGAAATCGCATCAGAGCAAGACTGAGCGCGGGCACAGATCTTGTGCGTAGAGGGAATATTGCTGTTGTTTCGTACGCACACAGCGTTCAATTTTTTTTTTTGCCGTTATTGTATTGCTGTAGTAATGTAACCCCTTCTGTACCTTTCTGCAGAATAGTTTTAGCCAAGTTATTGCACTTAATTTTTTTTTTCTTTCAAAATTTTTTGTTCCTAAAAGAAAAACCTTTCTGCAAGAACTCAATGCTGTTCTGCGACATTGTCACTATGTCGCCGCGTTTCTGCCACGGGGCTCAGCTACTAATTAAAATAATTTCATAAGTAATGCATCATTTGAAAGCTTTGTTGATTTGGAATTGAACAGTAAATTACAGAAATTTTTACCACCAGATCGCGTTGTAATATTTTAAAATTTCAATATTTCAAATTCTAATTATGATTAAATTAATCATAATTAGAATTTGAAATACATCATTCGAAAGATATTTTAAAGTTCTTTTATCGAAAGTGGAATTCGAGTTTTTACCCGATTTACACGTTTTAAGGTCTCCTGTTTAGATTTTCTTTTGTATCTCAGCTACTAATTAAAATATTTTTATAAATAATACATCATTTGAAAGATTTATTGATTTAGAATTGAACAGTAGATTACAGAAATATCTACCGCTAGATGGTGCTGTAATATTTTAAATTCTAATGAGTGAGGAAGGTGTTGTATGCTCTGAAACGGGGATAAGGCGCCGCAGGTGCCACCGAGCGGGACTTTGCTAAAGTCAGAAATTTGAAAAATCATAACATGGTGAGCAAACAGACTGTTTCAAATATTGAATGTGGAAGAGGGCACCTCAGGCTACTGAGCGGGAATTTACTGTGATTAAATTTTTCAATAAAGCTATTTTCACTATATATCAATAAGCTGTTGTAAGATCTGAAACGGGAAAAAGCACCGTGCGGGAGTTTCATAAAGTCGGATTTTTCAAGGATCGCGAACCAGCTGGTCGCCAAAGGTGGCTATAACAAAATAAAAGCTAATATTTTAGATGCATTATTTAATATCAATTTTAACTCTATCATTATTCAAGAATAATTTGTATTAAATTTCATACATAAACTTTTTTTTTTTTTAGTAGTAGTAGTAGTTTCTGTTTCTGAAACAGTTCCTGAATCCAATACCTTTTATTTCTATTGAATCTAGCAGAAAATAAGAAAAAGATGCAATAATACATATATATTAACATATACACATTTAATTGAAAATTGTCCATTGTATCATCTAAATATTATTTACGAAAGAAAAGTGCTTTGAAAAATGAGTCCAATTGGGCCTAGAAGCACCAATAAGTGAACAAAAATTTGCATCTTCAGTCCTGCCTTCTCCTTCACCCTTCTCCTATACAACATACACTGGCCATTTGCTTCACTTCAATCCCCCCCCCCTTTTTTTAATATTGAAGCGCAATTTCCACACCTTCCTCATCTTCGGAAGTTTGGAGCATATTTCCTCTTCTCTTGCATCATGCTCAGTCTCTGTATGTGCTTTCATGCAGATTTCGTTTCAGAAACAGAAACTGGTGGCTCGCCGTCATCCCGTCAGCGCCGTGGCTCATAGCTACCGCGTTATTGGTGCCGCTAAATATAATGCTGGTGACTGGATCATAAGAGCAAAACACTAAAAGAAAAGTGTTTATTTTTCTTTACTTTTAGAAAGAAAAACTGTCTTAACAAGAAATTTAAAAACCCTGATTTCTGAACTATAAAGCACTGTTGACCATTACCAGAGAAAAATAAATTTTACTTTATTTTCCGATTTTCAAAATACACAATAAAAGGTTGGTTCATTTGTTTGGACATTTTTCTTTTCTTTTTTTTTTTTTTAAGTGTAGTAAGTTCTGTCTTTAAATATGAAATGGGGGGGAATCGAAATTATTCTGGATTTTTGAATTTCAGTTAATCGGTACTAATTGCATTTTGAAATAATATTTCATATTCTGATGAGATTGATTATGCTAACTAAATAAACAATTCCCCCCCCCCCCCCCCAAAAAAAAAAAAAAAATTTTGCAACTCCAGTTTATTCTCACTTTATGCCGATGCCAGATTTTAGTCACTTTGCACGTGCTTCGTCAGACAGAACACGCAAGAAAAGGGGAAAAAGTAAGGTCGTGGTGGTTAAATTTGGGAGCAAGAAAGGCACAATTTTCATGCATAAAGGGTGCATTTTGTGGGCAAAGGAGGGCACTCATAAAAATTTAAAGGACAGGCAAGGCGTGGCACCCTTCGCAAAGGCTCTAAGGGGAACCTTGCATATTGTGAATCAGCTTTTAAAAAACACAAATTACATTGATTAGCGTCAAATTAAAGCCTATTTTATCAAATTTGATTAAACATAAATTTTGTTAATTAGTACCAAAATGATTGCATATTTCTGCTGTTTGTTACAAAAAATATCTCAAATTTAGAAAATCAGCTTTAGAAAGCACAAATTTTATCGATTAGCAGCAAAATAATGTTGTCCTTTAGCAGTTAGTTGCAGTTAATCGTAAATTTGAGATTCAGCTCTTTTGGCAATAATTGTGAAATGTTACAAGATTTTCAAATTCGGTCAAATAATTGAGTATTTGGAAATTCATCTTTGAAAAGAGCTTAAGTTTTATTGATTACCAGCAAAATAATAGCAAATTACCAGCATATTTTGGTAATAAATGCAGGGGTGGTGCCAGCTAGGGGGCCGGGGGGGCACAGGCCCCCCCGTCGGGGAGTCCGTGACCCCCCATCGGGGCATATTCCTAAAATCTGTCGGGGAAAAAAATACAAAATTTTCAGTTTTTCTCCTTTTAGCAGAATTTTTCTTAGCCTTTTAAAAACTTGTAACATTCCAGTTTTTGCATTCTATATTCAATAGAAGAAAGTATTGGATTCATAAAAACTTTCAGCGTCCGGTTTTCTATGAATATACACGTTTTGAGAGACCCATAACACATTTTGACCATGATATCTTTAGAAAATGTCTGTCTGTTTATGTGTGACAAAAATTTTGTTCTAACTATATCTCAAGAACTACTGCACAGAACTACATATAAATTTATTATTAACTTTTTGTCCAAATCGCCTTATAGGTGGCGTTGCTACACTGCATTTTCTTTCATTTAATGGAAGACTATATCTCAGGTTCTATTTTGCTTACTCGAACAAAACTTGATATGTGAGAGCGCCATTATGAAAAACCAGGTTGATTTAATTTAGGTGCACATTGGCCGATAAGTTGCACTGCTTTGCTGCTATTTTCCCCGAGAAGAGGAAGGCTATATCGTTTTCTATTCTACATTATTTCATATAACTTTGTATATGACAGGTCCATTGTGAAACATTATGTGGAATCAGTGCGCTTCAATTTTTTCCATGAATGGGAAGGCTATATATCAGATTCAATCATATGTAATTACATAAAACTTGGCATATGAGATAGCCATTTTCAAACAATTTACTGAATCAATTAGGAGCATATGAGCTGATAGGTGGCGTTACTATTCTGTAATTACTCCGTGACTAGGAAGAAAACATCTATTGAAAGGTCATCTATCTGGAGAGCCAATTTTCTGTCGCACGATATGTGGCCCCCTTGGGGAAATTCAACTGTATATATACTTGTGATCAACGGATACGAAGATTAAATTTTTCTTAAGAATTTTCCTTCAGGCACTCTGCACATACTTTTTTCTGTAGAAATAAAATATTATACACTCTGAGAATGGCACGATGATCTCCAAAACCACGAAGGAGTACTAACAAATGGAATGGTACAAGTATTAACAGTAATATTATTAACAATATTGCAGTTTTTGATAAATATCCATATAATAAACTCTCTCTATATAGTGCCCCCCTGTCGGGGAGGTAGTGTCCCTCCGTCTGGGAATTTCTGGTGCCACTACTGAATAAATGCTTACATTTTTTTTTTTTTGTTGTTTTTTTTTTTTTAATATTTCACTTAAATTGTGCTATTTATTTTTCTTTTTTTAAACAGCTGCTTTCACTGTTCAGTCAATGAAGTTGATTAATAATTACAAAGATGGGAAAAAACACCATAAAATGCAAAAACTCTCAACAATTGTTTTGGGTCAAAAGAAAACATAACCCTTCGTCAGGCGAACAAAGTAGGCACAAGTACTGCAATCAGAGCAGCAACACAGCACTCATGCAGCACATTGCAGCACTCATATCTACTTTGTTCACCTGATGAAGGGTCGTATTTTCTTTCAACCCAAAACAATTGTTGCAAGTTTATTGCATTTTATGGTGTGTTTTTTTTTTTTTTTTTCCCAAAGTTATTTACTTATTACTTTAAAACACCAGTACTGTGGTGCGGTGCTTTCTTATTGTAATGAAGTTGATTGTCTTAACTTATGGGTGGAAATTTTCTTCCTTTTTAAAATTTTGTCAAGATGAGAGAAAAGACAATCGTTTTTAACTCTGCCTTCACTGCGGGGTTACCATGGTATCGCTAACATCACTCTAATATTCTACCGCAAATTTTTAAAGGTCGAAAGAAAAAAGGAAAACTTTCCATGGGAGAAATAACAGATCTGCCAGCTTTGCTTAAAAGAGAATTTTCGAGGAATTTGATTCCCTTAAAATGCAGTGTTTACCATTTAAATTTTTTAATTTTGCAATTTATGTTTTTAGATAATTTTTTATCAGATTTTATAAACTTTAAAGCTTTTAAACACAGTTTAACACATGGAAAGATAGACAAAAATATGTTAATTATGGAAGACTAACAGAGTCTTTAGAAATTACCGTGAAAAGAGAGAGAGAGAGAGAGAGAGAGAAAATGTCACAACGTTAATTTTAAAACTTCTTGGTTTACGACTAAGAATGATTGTTTCAACTACATTAGGAAAATTACACAATATTGGACAAATTTTTTTATGCTTTTTGCCAAATTTTTGAAGTAAATATTTGAAAATGAAGAAACACCAAATTCTTTTTCATTTATTTATATATTTATTATTATTATTACTTTATTGCTTTTTAAGAATTAGTCAAAGTTTAACAAAATTAATAAGATTCTTAATATTTCTTAAAGTAAATAAATATCTTCCTTCTTTATATTAATGCCGTAGTCTAAAAGGTCTCAAAAAGTTATCAAAAATATTGTTTTTATTCGTATACAAAGTTTTATGAGAATACTTTGCATTTCTTTCTCTTTATATGTATGTACTACCTGATACCGATACCGAATTCAAATATCGCCATATATTTATCATTTGACAAAATTTCAATGCAGAATAGATTGTCGATACAGTTGAATATTGAAAGAAAGAAAAAAATGCAGTTTTAGTATAAAACTCTCTTGGCAACTTTTTATTTATATTTATTTTTTGCCATTTTGCAAATGAATTATAATGGCTATAGCAGAGTCGGATAGAAATAAGTTGGCGAGAAATCTCTAAGGTACTTCGATGCCAAGTTTGCTTGGGGATCTGATACTAAAGCTGTCCCGAAGAAAAAAATAAAAGGAAAAGTAGGACTTTATTTAAAAAAAAAAAAAAAAATTAATTAGGCAACGCTGCCACTCTTTTTTGACGTATTTGGTGATGAATACACGCAGTGTTAAGAAAAGATTGTCTATGTGAGGATTAAGCCATCTGAAATTTTCTTTTCTTGGACAACTCATAAAAAATATGTTTGTAACGAATTATAAATTTAAAAAATAATTACATGCATAAGGTTATTGTAAATAGAGTTTCAATTTATTATTATCTCCTTATATTATTAAAATCTGTACGTGTGTGTGTGTGTCTGTCTGTGAGAAACGGCTTGACGCAGCAAAAGCTCGGCCACTAACGGTCGCACGGACTTCGAACAGGTACCGATAGACAGAGAATTTATCACAGATCTGGGTTATCTAATTTGCTAAACGATGCAACCCTAATTAGCGGAGATATTAATTAAGATGTCGACCATTGTCTAAGGAAAAAACAATTCAAAATGGCACACGTTCATTATTTTCGACCGGGATCGCATACCTGAAAAGAAAAAGCAAAGAGGGGAAATTTTGTGGGTTTTTGTAAAGCGATCGCTGCCGATCTGTTGGAAATATCGAAAATACACTTGTACCACGAGAAAGAGCATTTATTACCGATTCTTACAGTACAATTTTTTTAAAAAAAATACGGATTTTTTATATTTTTAAAAAAAGTTTTAAAAAGGGTCGAAAATTTCTCTTTTTCGCGGTAGTCTTTTTCGAAACACCCTGTACGACTGAGTAACTCTTCCATTTCTTAACATCTGGTAGAAAGGCCATTTAATCCTCTTTCGAACCATATAAACATTTTTACAAAATACGGATTAGCGATCCATATTTTTAGATTTTACGAAACATCGATTTTTTCGCAAAACATTTTATAACTCAAACGCGTTTAGAGATAAATCATTTTTTTTTTTTTTTTTTTTGTATATAGATCTGGCTTTCATAATTTAATTCCCAAAAGATTGAGAGAAAATTTCAAAAACTGAATGAGTTATAAATTTTTTAATTTTAGCAATTGAAGCATTCATTTGAATAAGACGACTTCATTCTACGAGATCGTAAAATGTGTTCGTTGGCGTTTCCACGGTAACCACTTCAACGATGTTTGATGGAAAGCGAAAAAAGAAAAAACTTGAACGGAAAGAGAGACATCTGGTATTTAATGAGGTCACGTGTTTTGCTACTGTGATTAAAAAAAAAAAAAAAAGCAGCGATAAGTCACGTGTTTTGGTTCTGCGATTAAAAAATTGCAATATTCTAATACGCGTATTTCAATTTCTAATTACGATTAATTTATTTTTTATATATCATTCGAAAGATATTTTAAAGTTCTTTTATATTATTCAAAGTTTTCAACAGATTTACACGTTTTGAGGTCTCCTGAATTAATTTTCTTTTGTATCTCAGCTACTAATTAATATAATTTCATAAGTAATACATAATTAGAAAGATTTTTTGAATTGGAATCGAACAGTGGAATACAGAAATTTGTACCGCCAGATGGCGCTGTAAAATTTTTTTATACGTTTTGAGGTGTCCTGATTAGTTTTCTTTTGTATCTCAGCTACTAATTAAAATAATTTCATAAGTAATACATCATTAGAAAGCTTTTTTTAATTGGAATCAAACAGTGGAATACAGAAATTTGTACCGCCAGATGGCGCTGTAATATTTTCAAATTTCAATATTTCAATTTCTAATTATGATTCAATTATTTTTAATACATCATTCGAAAGATATTTTAAAGTTCTTTTAAATTATCGAAAGTTTTCACCAGATTTACACGTTTTGAGGTGTCCTGATTACGTTTTCTTTTGCATCTCAGCCAAAGGAGTTAGATCGTTCAAAATTGGTATACGTAGGTTAATTAAGAGGGCCTGAAAGGGTGGAGAAGAAATAGACGTGCACCGCGTGCATATCCCTGAAGTTGTGTGCGCGCACGGGACTGCGCTGCCGAAGGCTGTTACGTTGCTGTATTAGAGCAACAATGTAACTTAGTTTTCCCCCCTTTTGCAAAGAATCTCAAAATAGCAATTTCAAAAACAACATTTAAGAAAAAAACTTCTAATTTAAATTTCAATTAATTTCCAAAATTAAAAAGGCTAAATAAAATACCTGTAAAATAGAGCTGCACAGTTTAGCGTGGCTGCTATTGCATTTATATTTAATTTTACATATCCACAAAATATAAAAGTGATATTTAAAAAAAATATTCAATACCTTAAATTTATCCTCAATGAGCAACGAATATATTTCAGCTGTTATCACAGCCCTCTTCATCGTTGCAATTGACGAAACTTGCATTGCCGGTGCTTCAAAACAAACAAAACTCCTCTGCTGACGTTTCCTCTTCATTTCATTTCTTGGTTTTCAGAATCTGTTGCCATTCTTCGGGTATTAAACTGTGTTCGCGGTCGTTAATGGAGGAAGGAGTGGTTAGAATCTCAATGGCTTCGTGTTTCAAGCCATATTTTATTTATGATTGTTGTAATGGGCTATTTTTTGAGTTTTAATGGTGTTAAGGTTAATCGGGTTATTGTTATGGGTGGCAGATAGAGCGGTTGAAAATTTATTAAGTTTAAGGTCGGAAAGATGTTCTTTTTCGCGTTCTTTGATGGTTCTTTTGGTCATACCTATATAGCTTGCTTGAGTTTGATCTTCAAAATTAAAATCTATTTTATAAATGCCGGAGGTGTCTTTAGGAGGAATAGTATCTTTTTCATTTCGGAGATGTTGGAATATATTTTTATTTGGTTTGATTGGGATATTAATATTGTGTTTAGTTGCTTCGTATTTGATTTTATTAGCGGCCTCATTACAGAACGGAATAGCGGTGGTAAATTTCATTTTGGTTTTTTGAGCATTAGGAATTATGTTAATATTTTTTAGGCGTTTTTTATTAATTTTCTGTACGAGATTTTTGCTCTAGTTTGCCTTACTAGCGATATCTTTTATGTGATTAATTTCGTTTTTTAGGAGAGTTTGATTTGAGCAAATTAGGATGGCGCGGTCAATGTAAGAACGGATGGCGGCTAGTTTGTATGCGATGGGAGTATTGCATTTATTATTGATAATTTCATTACTGGATGTGGGTTTTCTGTAGACAGTAGTTTCAAAGGTGTTGTCCGGTTTTTTAGTTATGAAAACATCTAGAAAAGGTAAGGAGTTATTATTTTCGGATTCATTAGTGAATTTTAAGTTGGAATCGAGTTTATTAAGATCTTCAAGGAGTGAGGTAGGGTTTATGTGAGTGGGAATAATTGTGAGTATGTCGTCGACATAACGTAACCATAGTTTGCATTGATTAATAATGTTTGATGCTTGATTTTCAAGTAAACGCATTTTTAATTCGGCTATGGGCCCCGATATGGGGGACCCCATGGGGACACCTTGGGTTTGTTTATATATGGATGACAGAGGCCACCTTACGGGAGAAGCGCGAAGTACGCGCTGTGTGACAAGACTCTCTATAACAATATGATCTCTCAAGTCAATCGCGTGTAAACAAAAACAGTAATGAACTGCTGAATGAAGTAAGTGTCGAAAACATAAAAAAAAACTATTTCAATTAGGAATTAAGGATATAAGCTAATTAATACTTAGGAGTTATTTTAATGAAAATTTAGCTTCAATTTAAATTAATAAAAACAAACTTAATGAATGATAAATGTATTAAAGATTACATGACAATGGCATGTACGAACAAGCTAAAAACTATAAGAAAAATATTTTTTTCGCAACATAAGCCCCCCCACATGCCATTGGGAAAACAGTTCAAGATTTCTGACCCACTAGACATAACAGTTAGAAATAACTACAGTAAAAAAAAAAAAAAAATTCAACTTTAAATTCTGTTACTTTTAACAACTTAAAAAAAAAATTAACAATTAAACTCAACAAATTTAGTATATTAATCTAACAATCAGTACATTAATCCAACAAAAAACTGACCACCAGTTTTACCTTATAGGACATCTACAGTTGAAATATAGGCATACATCACATTTCTAGCTATATATAAAAGAAATTTGATAGAAAAATATATATAATCATATCACACACATAATACACTTATATAACTTAAAAACAGATAATATGACATGGGACCATGTACAACACACATCATTCACACACCTTAAAGACAGACATAAAAAAAACATTTCAGAAACACAGTGTATAACCAGATATAAAAGTATCACCCAAAAGTCCTATAAAAATCTGTAAATGCATAATTCCAAAAATATTCTTAAATATAAGCTCAATATGTAAAATTTGTATATATATAACAAAACAATTAGGTATAAGCACAGTAAATCTGAGATAAAAACTAATTACTCTTAATCATTCCCTAATGGAAAATCTTAAGCTTTCAAAAATATTACATTTTTCTAAAACATCTGATAATCTATTTAATTTTAATATATATTCACATTGTGCTATTTCTAAAAAAAAAAAAAAATTTAAATAAATTTTACATCAATGACCTTCTGCTGCATAACCTTTTTTTTTTTTTTTTTTTTTAATTAGAGCGTTGCTTAACTGCACTTTTACCTTTTAATATATGACTAGAAAAACTAGATAATTCCCATTTGGTCAATGACTTGGTGAAAGGAGAAAGGATCTGCCAGATTTTGCTTACTACGAATATATTCAATATTAAGAACATTTTTATGGATTATATCTCTTATAAAAAACAGTTTGACGTCAATATGCTTCGATCGGTGGTTCTCAATTGGAGACTTCACAAAATTTATACATGCCATATTATCTACTTGAAGTAAGGATTTTTCTTTCTTACCACTTAGAAACTGTTTACTGTAGCATTCCTCCAGGATTCGGTCAAACCATAGTACTTCTTTTGTAGTTTCTGTTAAGGCGACAAATTCTGCCTCCATCGTGGACAATGAAACACAGCGTTCCTTGAAACTTCTCCATTCAATTGGGGCTTCACCTAAAATTATAATTTGCCCTCCCATGGATGTTCTGTTGTCCTTATTTGTTGCGAAATCTGCATCTGAATATGCTTTGATTCTAGGCGATGTGCAAGATAACTTTAATTTGAAGTCCTGAGTATATTTGACGTATCCCAAGAGTCTTAGCAGCCCGTCCCAATGTGGTCTTACAGGGTTTGATTGATACTGACTGAATATGTTTACTGCGTAACTTATGTCTGGAGTGTGTTCTTCCAGCAATAAAAGCTAAGCAACCTATTAGGCTTCGATATGGGATCTTTTGCATCTCTTTTATTTCTTCATCTGTTTGAGGACATTGTGATTTTGATAGTACTACACCTTTGCTTATTGGAAGTGTTGATAAAGGGAAATGGTAGCTCTTAAAACGCTCACAAACTTCTGAAATATAAAGAGTTTGGTTGAGAAACAAGCAGTCCTTTTCCTCTTCAAATTCAACTCCAAGCAGACGGCGAGTTTTTCCTAAGACTTTCAAATCAAAATGTCTTTCTAAGAGATTGATGCATTCTTTAATAACTTCATCAGTTTTTCCAAAGAAAACCATATCGTCCACATACAGGATTGCTATTACTTGGTCTTTATAACTATATACACAGTTGCACCATTCAAACTTCTTGAAGTTCAAGGACTCCAACACGCCATGGATCTCGTAAAACCACTCTCGACCTGACTCTAGGAGGCCATAAAGCGCTTTATCCAGTTTGCAGACGAGGTGTTCTTTACTTTTCTCAACATAGCCTGGAGGTTGATGCATGTATACTTCATTAGTTAAAGGTGCATACAAATAGGCCCCAGTTACGTCACACTGGCAATGTGACCACCTCTTCAAAACTACTAGAAGAGAGAAGAAAAATCTGACAAGTGAAAAATTCACCACTGGACTAAAAGTATCTTCATATGATACCCCTTTTACTTGCTTGAAACCTTGTGCAACAAGTCTTGATTTATAGCGTATTACTTCTCCCTTTTCATTTTTCTTGAGGGCGTATACCCAGCGGCAACCCACTGGAGTATGACCTTCTGGTAGCGGAGTGAGATGCCAAACATTTCTTTGCTTAATGGTATTCATCTCTACATCCATTGCTTCCTTCCAATGAACTTTTTGGGGAGAGTTTAACGCTTGTTTGTAAGTTTTCGGGATATTAAAGTCTTCTAGTCATGCAGTTTCAGATGTAGTCACATTGGCAGATGGCGGATTTGAGTCTGGCTGTATAACAATACCTGCATACTTGTTAGAGGCAGAAAAATTAAAAATACTGGGTACATAAGGAATACCATTTTCTTTACAATATTCTTCAATTTTCTTTAAAGAATTTAAACGTTTTGGATCTGCAGGGCCAACTGGACGATAATAAATATCTGTTCTATTTCCATCTTTTCTTGTTACAGGTCTCCGTTCCCATTTGATTACTGACTGAGGCTGCTCTTCTTGTGTGGGCTCAAGATCTATGGCATTTTCATCTTCAAAGTCATCTAGATCATACCTTACATTGGCAGGGTAACTTGTTTCAAGATGGTACCTTAATAGATCATTGCCATTTTCCTCCTCTGTTTGTAACTCAAAGTTAATTGGGCCCATCACTGCTCCATTGCATTCCTCTGCATCTTCAATGAACCTGACATTTATCGTTTCTATTGTTTTTTTGCTGTCTGGAAAGTATATTCGGTATCCCTTTGTCCTAAATGCGTATCCAATCATTATACCTTTTCTTGCCTTTGGATCTAATTTAGAGCTTCTATGCTACCTAGGTATTCCCACATATGCTTGAGAACCAAAAGCTTGAGGTGGTTCACCGACGGCTTACATCCTCCATACAGTTCGTACGGTGTTTTATTCTGCCCTTTATGGCAAACACGATTCCAAACATGAATAAAGGCAAAAATAGCGTCAGGCCAAAACTCATTTCCTAGGTTTGCATCAGCAAGTTGGCATCTTACAGCATCCATGGCAGTCCGATTGAGCCTTTCAGCTACTCCGTTCTGTTCCGGCGTAAAGGTATTGGTCGTTTCATGTTGAACCCCTTGCTCTGCACAGTATTTGGCAAAATTTTCATTTAAAAACTCAGCCCCGTTGTCTGTGCGGATATGCCTTAACTTCCTTCCTATAAACCTTTCCGCTCTTGCTACATGCCTCAGGAAGATAGCAAAAACTTCTGACTTTGCTTTCATAGGGTAAATTGAAGCTTTACGGCTGAAATCGTCGATTATTGACAAGTAAAAACGTTCACCATTCCTTCCCACAGCTTTAACAGGACCCCAGGTATCCATGTAAAATAAATCATTAGGGTTCTTTGACCTGATAAAATTCTTAGCTTTGAAAGAAACTCTCCATTGCTTGTTCAATCGACAGATCTCACAATTTACTCTGAAGTCCTTAATCGCTGGTAAGCCAGTAGTAGCACCTTCCTTCTTAGCAGTTTCATAGACTACAGTTGGACTAAGATGAGCCATTCTTCTGTGCAAGAGTTCAACATTAACTTTCTGAGATGCAGAGGCTTCAAAACTAACTTTTCTTTTATTTTTCTTAGAAAAAGAAGGCTTCAGGATATATAAGCCATTTTGAAGATACGCATTTACAAGAATTTTTCCCATCTCGCAAGATCCTCACCTTACCACCACCTCCTGAGAATTCTAGCCCCATAGCATCTAGTTTTGGACCCGAAATTAGATTATGTTTCAAATCTTTCCTCCTCAAAAACAAGAACCTCATCACCAAAATTTAATTTTACTGTGCCTTTACCTAGTATAGGAAAAAAAATATTATCAATAGCTACTGACATTTCTTCAGATTCAACTGGTTTAAAGTCAATAAATAAATCTTTGTTCCGACAAAAATTGTGCGAAGCCGCAGAATCCAATACCCATGTATCAGTAGATTGCTCCACCCTACTAGTCTTTTTCTTATTTTTCGAATGACTTGGACGTGGACTGGGACTTCTAGTTGGCTCTCTCTGAGATTTTGCACTACAACATGATGAGGGATGATGCTCTTTACTTCTAAATGGGGAATGACTTCTCGAGGTACGGCACTGACACTTAATGTGGCCTTTCTTTCCGCAACCATAACACGTTATTACTTTTGAGGGTCCCTTTCTATAGTTAATGGAATGTGCAGCAACTATATGCTCCTGTCGGTCTATATCTCTCACTTGAAGACGCACCTCTTCGGAAACAAGAGCTGCCAAAATTTCTTTATAGGAAAAAGCTTTATCATCCCATCTAATGATATTTTGTACTATGCTGTCAAACTGAGGTGGCAAGTACCTAAGAAGCTGAAAATTGAGATAGATCTCTGGCATAGGATGTTTAATTCCCTTCAACTGCTCCTGCAACCTACAAATTCTAGCTGAAAATAAACTAATACTCTCATTAGGTTTTATTCTACATGCATGCAATTCACTAACTAATTGCATGTGCCTACTGCGATTATCTGGCTCAAAATATTTCTGTAATGTTTCCCATGCATCTTTAGCATTTGTTAAACCTTCTATTAATTTACGATACTCTGGGGATATATTTAAATAAATAATGGACATTGCTGCAATAGCACGTAATTTATATTCTCTAACATCTCTATGAGTTACCCCTTTAACTGCATGAACAGTGGGTTCACTTTCTGTCCCTGTGACAATGTCCCAACTTCCCCTATCCATAAGAAGGTACTTAACATCAGCACTCCAATTGCCATAATTAGCAGAATGCAAAGGTTCAATACTTTGTGCCATTGCTATAAAGTTAAAGTCCAGATTTTTTTTTTTTTTTTTTTTAATTTAATTTAAACTATTGCCCCCCCTTCACCTTATTTTTAATATTCTAGGAACATGTGGCAAAATAAACTTCAATTGAAATAATTAATAATTACTAACTTGCATCTAATTAATTGCAAGAGGTGGGCCTGGAATACAATTTAGGCCCATAACCATTTAATGTTACGTTGCTATATTAGAGCAACAATGTAACTTAGTTTTCCCCCCTTTTGCAAAGAATCTCAAAATAGCAATTTCAAAAACAACATTTAAGAAAAAAACTTCTAATTTAAATTTCAATTAATTTCCAAAATTAAAAAGGCTAAATAAAATACATGTAAAATAGAGCTGCACAGTTTAGCGTGGCTGCTATTGCATTTATATTTAATTTTACATATCCACAAAATATAAAAGTGATAATTGCTAGTGTAGGAGACATTGAACACAAAATTGAAGTCTATTTAAAACTAACGTTTATTAAAAAAATATTAAAAAAACAAGATATTAAATTAACAGGAACAACTCTAAAATTTTGCCACATGGAGCAGAAACAGCTGAATAAGTTATTCTGGAAACACTAAACTATTTTAAAACTATATTTCTCATGATTAATACAGGTGATTGAAACTAGAAAATATATCCTTAAGATTACTTTTAACAAAGTTCAATTATTGCAAGCAAGGCACAAACAAAATTTAAAAAAAACAAATTGAAAATTTCTAGTGAGTCAGAAAAAAGTAACATTAATTAATCAATCTCAAAAGATAAATTAACTCGCGATGGTATACCGGTCTACAGGAGCAGAGAAAGGGAAGAATAAACATATAAAAAACCTCACCACCTCATGACAGCATTAAAACAAACTTTCTATAACTCTAATCCACATCTTTTAAAGAAGTGCTATTCCAATAATATCGACTAACAGCAGCAGCATAGGTCAAAGAAAAGTGCACCCAGCTACTTCTGCAGACAGCTTTTATAAGAAAATAAGAACTTATTTAAATTACTACAAACAGCGCGGTTGACAGAAAAAACACACACCCCTCAAGAGAACCAATCAAAATAACGATGTCTTGTCTGAGGGTTGAATAAAATATTACACGGATGACAGAGGCCACCTTACGAGAGAAACGCGAAGTACGCGCTGTGTGACAAGACTCTATAACGATATGATCTCTCAAGTCAATTGTGTGTAAACAAAAACAGTAATGAACTGCTGAATGAAGTAAGTGTCGAAAACATAAAAAAAAAACTATTTCAATTAGGAATTAAGGATATAAGCTAATACTTAGGAGTTATTTTAATGAAAATTTAGCTTCAATTTAAATTAATAAAAACAAACTTAATGAATGATAAATGTATTAAAGATTACATAACAATGGCATGTACGAACGAGCTAAAAACTATAAGAAAACTATTTTTTTCGCAACAAAGGCAGTGGGGACCCGGTGCGAGTTTTTACCCGATTAGAAATGATTTTTTTTAGGGGCACGAAGGGTCAGGGAAGGAATACGCGTGCGCAGCGCGTGTATCCCTTAAGTTGTGCACGGGACTGCGCTGCCGAAGGCAGTGGGGACCCGGTGCGAGTTTTTGCCCGATCAGATATGATTTTTTTTTAGGGGGCACGTAGGGTCAGGGAAGGAATACGCGCGCGCAGCGCGTGTATCCCTTGAGTTGTGCGCTTTTTTTTTTAGGGGGCACAAAGGGTCAGGGAAGGAATACGCGTGCGCAGCGCGTGTATCCCTTAAGTTATGCGCGCACGGGACTGCGCTGCCGAAGGCAGTGGGGACCCGGGCCGACTTTTTACCCAATCACAAATGATTTTTTTTTAATTTCTTTTCTTAACACTAAAAGTTACTGTTACTGATTCATTAATTATAGTGATTCATTTGAAAATGCTGACACGCTAGTCCATATTAATAAAATCAGACTTTTGTCTGTAGATTTGTCAGAATCAAAAATCTTTGCGATATCACCCATGGAAACCAAAAATGACTTTAGAAAATTTTGTTTGTCTGTCTGTGTGTGTATGTCTGTAACGCTATTTTTTTTCGGGGTATCACGTAAGAAAGGTAAAACGGAATTCAACAGCGTTCGGCAGGAGGTCCTTACCCAACTTAAAATTCTTGGGAGCCATATTTGTTTAAACTAACTTTTAGTTTTTCATTTATATAAAGTAATGTTAATGGAATACTTTTATATGTTTAATATAATAAGAGTTAACATACTCAATAGTATCTAAAAATATGGCACAGGCCTTGTTTTCACTGTTCTAGAGCAACTGCAAGTGAATTTCAAAATGTAAACAATATAATGTAAAGTGACTAAATCACAGTGATCACTGCTACAGGACTGATCTGTTTTGTGAGAGTGGAGACAACTGGAATGAATTTTTGTAAATGTTTTTTTTTTTTTATTGGCATCAGTCAAAATGTAAATTGTTTACAGGTAAAGACTATAAATGTAGAGTATTCTGAGCAAGTCTCTCTCTTGCCTGTCAACTGGTTGGCACTTTGTTTTGTTTTTTTGTTGTTTAGTTATGTTTCTTTTTACAGCAGAGTTTGCTGGATATGAAGATAGTTTTATTTTAATGTAACTTTAATTATGATTAATTAAAATAAGTTCGTTTTTTAAATCTGTGTTATTTTTTAAGTCTTCCACACACTCAGACCACTGCAATGTTCAAATTGAACTTTATTTTCCAATAAAAATTATATCTAACAACTTTTTCGAATTACACCCCCCCCCCCCCCAAATTCAAAAACACATTTGTAAGCATAACTTGGCTCCAAAGTACTTCACAGTAATTGCAAGCACTTCTACTTTGAAGTACTCCAAAGTACTTCAAAGAAATTGCACATGGAGAAACTAGACATAAGTAAAAATAAACATTATCTGCGATCTGGGAATTTTTGATTTTTAAGGGAAAAAGTGGGAAAATCGATTTTTGGCGGGAAATTTTGCAAATTCTGCATTTTTGAGTAAAACTAGGAAGTAGAAAATTGAAATCCTTCTTTTCACCCTAAATTTGTCTTGGAATCTGCGATCACGAAATTTGGTGTGAAAATTGATTATATGTATCTGACAGTTATTGTAACGGGATTTTACGAAATTCCTCCCCCTGGGGTCGGGTTGCAATAAACATGTTTTCCCGTTTGAATTCGCTTTAAATTTAAATTATCTTATAGTGGGGAATTTTGGTGTGTGGATGTTGATTAAGTGTACACATTATGTACTTTGGTGGGATTTTGCAAAAAGTCGAACTTACCCACTGGGGAAGGGGAAGTAAGAAGCGGGTAAGTTGCTGTCGAAGGCAGTGGGGACCCGGACTCCTCACGTTGCGAGTGGGAAAAAGCTGTACCGAACACAGCGGGAGCCTTAACTTAGGTTATTAATAATGATATGTGATTTTGACATCTCATAATATAGTGTCCAGTGAAGCGGGCAAAGCCAGCTAGTTAAATAATAATAATAATAATAACAGAGACTGTATCTGTTTTTTAAGGTGGTGTACATTTAGCGTAAGTGCCTTTAGCGTAATGTGCCCCTAGAGTAAAGGAGTAGAAGTGAGAATGGTGGAATAGAATAGCCCGTGCCCTTAGCTTAATAAGAAGTATAATAATAAAAGTGCTGATTTTCCACAGTGAGATTATTTATTTATTTTTTTTTTTTTTTTTTTCATATTTTACGACTAATTAATCGGGCAATTGATAGACGGCTCCAGATTTTTTCTAGATTTATGAAATAATTGTAGGCAGAGACATTGCACTAATAATCTTGTGGAAAACTGGCATTTCAGGTTAAACAGTGTATTAAAAATGAAAACATCTCAAATTTATTTGCTAATAAATAAGCTTAAACAAGGAGCAGCGCATACAAACAACATAAGATATGCAGAAATGCATGTTCAATGGACTAAAAGAATATATATATGGGTCATTCTACAGAAAACGTAGGTTTTCAAAATTAGAATTAAAAAAAAAAAAATCTTCAAAAAATTTTTTATTTAATTTGTTTTGTTCTTTTTATACTTATTTCTACCCCCATATAGTTGGACACATTCTTTTTGATTATTTTTAAACTTTTTTTTTGTAACTGAAATTTTGAATGTGAACGGAGGATACATACATGTAATGGAGAATACACCCTTATGATGTATTTCTACAATTTAAACATTTTATGAATGTGTACCTATTGCTTTTGTACATTAAATTAATTACACTGATTGCTCGTGTAAAATGCTTTATTATAAAACATATTAAAGAAACAGTTTCTGCAATTATTAATTTGAACACTTTTCATTTTAAGTTATATGTGCCAAATTTCACTAAGGACATATTGTTCTCTTTTATTCATAGTAGGTTGCATCAGGACTTCACCAACATCACTTAAATATACTTCTGATATATCATCCTTTTCGGGGAAAATAAAAGTGTCATTAGAGCATTTCTGCATGAATTTTACAGTAAATTCATTATAAGACTCTTGTGATATAATTAAAGCTACATAAAATTTGAAGCTTTTCTTGCCAGCTAATTTGATTATCACATAGTTATTTGGCCCTATCTTTGCACTGCGTAAGCCATTTCTCATTACTTCTTCATTAATAACTGAAAAAAAAAAAAAAGAATAAGAACTTAAATGTTACAACCTTAATAATAAAGTAATTTGTTAAATTTATTTATTTTTTAATGATATTCAGGAACTTTTTATTTAAAAAAAAACTATGTTGTATTAAGAACATAATTTAGACTAATTAAAAATTATATATTAGTTTTAAAATTGATTTTCTAAAAAACCTGCATTCTCCTTCAATTTTTTTTATTATTTTGTAATGTGACACAACAAAGAACGTTCTTTCAATTTCTAAATTTACCTTTTTTGCGATAGGTTAATTTTGAAACAGAATAGCCTTTTACTAGGACTGGGTAAAGTGTAAAAGAAACTTGAAGCGTAAATTTTTGTAATTTGTTTATTTTATCTTAATTTATTGCAGATTTACGCTAATAGCATTTATGCTAAATACACACCACCAAGGGATATAAAATTTACACTTCTGACACAAGTTTACAGATTTACGCTAAGGACACTTAAGCGAAGAGCACGGCCTCATTTTTTGGAAATTTACATCAGTAAGATATTATATTACTTTTTACTATGGCAGGATTAGTTCTTTCAAGCTACGTTTTTGTGTTATTGCCATTTATTGTATTTTACCTTATATATGCCAGGATACCAGCAAATATCTAATATTAGCATTTTATTCTATAAAACTATCTTAAAATAATTATTATAAAACAAAACCTTACTTCAGCTTTATTGATGTAACCTTTAATTTGGTGAAGAACTTTCAATCAGCCCCCCCCCCCCTTATCGTCAGTGCCGGTTACTCCATGCTGTGTATCTGTGAAGATTTCTTTCTGATGTTTGACTTTTCTTCTCCCCTTCAGGAGGTGGCACCAGGTAGCATCTATAGCTGTTGTTCATTGGTCTAGGTTGCATGCATTGGGTTGGTCTATTGTTTCACGAAAGAGAGCGTAATTGTAGTTGTTGTAGTTAGCAATTTTTTCTGTGTTTTTAAAATCTATTTCAATGTTTTCATTTCTGTAGGTTTGCGCTAACGCAGTGCTGTATCTTCCAAATTTAATGTTATTAATATGTTCTTTGATGCGTGTATTTATTTTCCTTTTTGTCATTCCTATGTAACAACCATCGCTATTGTTTTGATGTTTAAAGGGAATTTTGTGATTGAAAGTACTTCACCAAATTAAAGGTTACATCAATAAAGCTGAAGTAAGGTTTTGTTTTATAATAATTATATTCGTAGCTTTATATTTTTTAAAATTTTAAAACTATCTCAAAGTATTATGTCAAATCTGGAAAAACTTTCACATTTTTCAAAATCTATTGATCAGTGAAAAATTCATCCTTGATCCATCTGATCCCTTGATCATCTGATACCAAAATCCAATAGCAATTTTGGTATCAGAGACTATCCCCATTTATAAATTGGATGGCTTCTGAATATTCATTGGTAATATCTTCTGAATAAGTGTTGATGGATAAGTGAACGATGGTTTTTGAACGTTTGTTAGCGATAGCTTATTAATAAATAGTGATGTTGGCTTCTGAATAATTGTTGGCGATAGCATCTGGATTGATTATGATTTGATTATGATTTCTTTATATTTATTGCCGATATATATTGTTTATAGTAAGACACACATAAATATCAGAATACAATTCTAAATTGTTTTGTATAATAATGCGTACTTTCATAAATATTAAATATTATAAATTCGAAATTTCATTACATAAGTAATATTGCAGTTGCAATAACGGATTTAAACTACCAATTATATATATCAATGTAAAATGTCCTTAATAGTTTCTTTTTATTTATTTTCATACAAAAATTTACAATTATATCAAAATTTAATTATAAAATACATAAAAGAATATATTATTAGGAAATATCAAAACGACTGCCTTTTAATCATTTTTTTCCCATATTTTAAGATATAGTAATTAATTAATGTAATACTTTACTTCATTATTTGTTTTAGTAACAGAAAAATGTGCGCTTATAAACAACGGAAAGAATCTTTAACAGTCTATGGTTTCTGTTAGGGATAAGCTCCTGTCTACTTGATATGTTTCAGAATGTAAACAAAATGTGAAGTGATGTTTAAAACAAGCTATCAGGCTGGACTTTTAACAAATATTAATTTATTACAATAATGAACAATGAACAAATTAAACAAGTTAATATAAAGATAGATAAATCAATTAAAAGATAAGCTCATCTTAATTCTTATCATAGGCTGACCAGCAGCCATCTTCATGAAACAAATATGGTTGCTGAAGCTTGCATTCTGACTGAAAACAACATGGCAGCCAATTTACTTCATAATAAAACCAACATGGCTGACAGCTTGTTCCACTTTGCCCAACTTGAGCAAAAGACTGATTCAACTTTAATACATGTTGGCACTATCTAAAACAACCAGCTCCAACTCTTCAGCTCGGGAACAGACGGGAGAATGTAACGCACTAACTTCAAACTCCTGCGAGTATGTAAAATAGCCTATTGATATTGAGCCATCTTCCCTATCTTTTAAAATAATATAGACGACGCTGTCGCCATTCTTTGGCAAAATATCATTAAATATTTTGCCATTCATTCACTTAGAATTTGTGTGTTTCATTATAAAAATGAACCAATGAACCATTCAATCTCTATTTTAAAAATTTCGTGTTACTAATTTTCTTTTTCAAAGGTTGGCTGGTCTGTAATATTCATTTTCGCCATTACTTGAAAGTTTGTTCTGGTCAGAATTTTAACCCTCTCGCTGCGTATTTTTTTTATCAAAATAGGTTCAAAAATTGCGTATTTTTTTTATTACATATTTCAAATCTACATATATTTTAGACTTAAAATATACAAAAATTTTTTGTAAAAGAGTTTTTTTTTTTCAATATAGAATTAGATCATAGAAAAAAGTTGTCAGAATATTGAAATTGAAGAATAATGATATAAAAGCAAAATTTTGAAAATCAATTTTGGTTAAAGTATGATTTATTTTATAAAATACAAAGGTAAAAAGTATACACTAATGAAAATATGCAAAATACTTACAAAACATTTATTAGAAATGAAGTTTTGTATGATAAATTTCGAAACAAGGCTCGAGGCAAAGTCCGACCTCGCAATCCTCGAAATTTTCATCAGTTCCGCTATAAATATCATCAATATACTCGGAATCAGAGTCAGAACTACTGTCAGTGTCGGAAATATCGTCAGGAACATAGGTCATATCACTCGCGAAACGCTTCCTGCCAGACATCTTTGAGCTCTGAAAAGCACGCGCAAAATGCTAAAAAAAATTCTTTTTATATTTCGCAGAAACGTGGACAACTAACGCCATCTGTTAGTCGACATCTAAATAAACAATTAAACATTACAGAAAAGCCGAAATGAAACCATGAACGGGGAAAGAGCGGGTTGCACACTTAAATAGACGGCAAAAACACATCCCCGCGATAATCGCGGGTTGCGCAAATTTTGCTACTTCTACGTTGCCCGTGGAAATCGCGGGATGCGCAGCGAGAGGGTTAAAATCCATTTGCAGAAGGAGTGAATAAGCTATTTCAGATCTTGATATTGGAAGAGGGCGCAGGAATTTGCTATGGTCAGAATTTTCAAAGGTGAGCAAATAGTCTGTTGTATGTTCTGAAACTAGAAGGAAGTGTCACCATGTCAGATTTTTGAAGGATTCCAAACCAGCTGTCACTGAAGGCGGCTAATGAATATTGTAACCGTTGCTAAGGAACACAACACAGTACCACTCATATGTCTTTAAATAGAAAAAATACAGTATAAAGCCGAAAATCCGGACAATTTCGGCGGCGTTAATCATCATCATCAACAGTGATTTTTTTTTTTTTTTTTTTTTTTGTAAAAATATATCTAAATAAAGATCCGAAAAAGTAATTTATTATGGTATGTTTTTCTTTTCTATTTTATTTTATTGTAAACTTGTACTGATTTTTGTATGCAAATATTTCAATAAATCTGTTTTGTTTTTCAAGTTTAACAATAAAAAAAATTAAATTAAAAATTAAAGTTAAAAAAAAAAAAAAAAATTACAGAATATATTTAAAAATCATAATGCATGTATATATATATTTTTACTTGAATTTGCATATTATCCAAGTACTTAAACCAAAATATTGTAATTATTAACATGACCAAAAATCTGGAAAATCTGAAAATCCGGAATCGCCGCGGTCCCCACGATTCCGGATTTTCGGCTTTGTACTGTAGTCTATTTTTTTTTTTTTTTTTTTTTTTTTTAAGAAAAAGAAAAAGAGCCCCCTCATTGTAAATTAAATTCTATTTTGTACAGAATTATATATCTGTCATTAAGAAAGAAAAAAAAAAAAAAAAAAAAAAGATTTCATTATTATTATTAATTAATGACTGGTGTTTTACATTTGTAGATATTAAATAATATGTGTTGTTTTAGTAACTTTGATTTTGTATGTTATTAATTGCACCTCAGATTTAACTTGAGACTGCACAATGTATAAATGAGCTTTTAATATCTTCTGCAGACAGAGTTATGATGTAGACATAGAACTGTGTGTGGAGGGCAGCAACATGCATTCCTTCAACACTCTAGACCTCAAGAACCCCTTCTTTCGCTACACAGGACAACCACCTCAGCCGCCTCCTGGCTGTAACGAAACCTCACCCACTGACGGATACTGGCAGTCACTCGAATCACCAGCAGGTGACTAGATTTTATCTCTAATGCAATTGTAAAAAATCTAAACCGTTTTGTGTAATTTCATGTACCTAAAAATAAGGTGAGCATTTTTCTTCACTTTTAAGCAGAAATCCGCTTTTTAAAATGTGTTTTAGGCAGTTTCTGAGATCGATGTAAATCCGTTGAGATATCAGGACTAAAAAATTTGAGGGGGGGGGGGGGTAAGTACAACAAAATCCATTTGTTTTCGAAGCAAACGCAATAAATGATCAAGTCTCGCTGCGAAAGCCGAGAGCCTCGTGGCTGTTAGCCATTTGCGTTCTCCTTCTCGCAGCCATCTGGCACAGGAACAAAGGCGGAGCCTCTTCCACGACGTCAAATGACTATCACACTACATCTACATTTTCAAGAAGGAGAGGAGACATGCATGCGCTCGCGCTGTTCGAAATCCCGTGGTGTGTTTTTAGAAAGAACTTCTACTATTACTGCTGTTTTTCTTGTATTCAGCGTTCGTATTTTCGTTAGCAATTTCCACATGCATTCGTCGGCTGTTACGAAAGCGCTCGTCAGATAATGTGGAATTAAAATTTATCGCATATTTTTGAAAATGAAAAAACATAAATTTTGTATTGTCGTTGTGATCGAAAAATATTAATTTGTTTAGATTTGTAAATGAACAGATCTATTTATAGTGATTTGGTTGGTGGTTAATGATTTGCACTTGCATTCTTTCGTTTTTATGATATCATTTGCCAGATTAAAGGATAACGGAAATACTAAAAGATGAACATAAAGTTCGTGTCATCAATGCAGTTGAAAAAAATAAATTTAGATATGAGTGGATGGAGTGTAGTTATTAAATTGTTAGTGAATGCTAACAATGTTGAAGAAATAAAAGTGAAAGTAGGAGATTGCATTAAAAAAATTGATGTAAGCGGAACTGTGAATTATCAGGTCTGCTCTGATTCTGTTTATTATGGAAAAAGAGGATTGAGTGCAATTTCCGATCCTATAAAAACAAAGAAGCATACATCAAAAATTCAGGCGAAAAGAACAAATTATGTTTTATCTTCTAATTATTTAGGTTTTCCAAAATCAGCTACACCCTGTTCTTCTGCTACTTTGTCTGAGCCCTGTACAAGTAATTCAACTACAACTTCGATTCAAATGTCAGTGAATGTCCCATTATCAGACAGAATTACAAATACTCAATCCTTAGTGTTAGGAGTATTGGCCGAAAACATTTACCCATTACCATGTCTCCAGTATTGATTGAGTTAAGTAAAACTCTTGCTACAGATAAAAAAAGTATTAACCCTTTCAGCGTTAGCCATTTTTCGGTATATCTGTTTAATGATTCATAAAATTAATACTATGCACAGTATAAATATGGAAATTTAATACAATACTCTATACATGTTTATTAATCTTATTTTCTCGAAAAAAGCAACATATATTTCAAAATTTAGCCATACCAGCCTTTTGTGTTGACTATGCTTGATGGAAAAAGACGGGCTTAACGCTTATAGGGTTAAATCACCTCAGTTTGTTATGGACAGCTGCCTCTTACAAAACATTCACTGATGAGACATTAGAGAATTTAAGAAATTCCAAATTCTCATTGAATATTGATGAAGCCACAAGTAACAATTTTAAGAGTTTTGTCAATACTAGATAGTTATTTTTCCCCTGTACAGAATAGAGTTCTCTCCAGTATAAATGGAATTAAAGTTTCTTCTGAAATTCTCTTTAAAGAAATAGCAAAAGTATTTAACGACTCTAACATTCCATGGGATAATTGGATGTCTATTTGAATGGATTCTTGCAATGGGATGCTAGTCTAGAGGCTAGGATGGGAGTCTAGAGGCTAGAATTCGAGAAATAGCACAAGATTTGCTAGATATGGATGCAGATTCCTGTCATCCCATACATGATTCTGCTGAAAAGTTTTGCAAACCATTTAAAGGGTATGTAGAAAAATATTTTTCAGATGTGTTTAATGACTTTAAAGGGTCTAAAAGATATTTTTAACGAAATTCGTTTTATTTTAAGACTGAAATAGACTGTTAGATGGACTGAAATAGACTATTTAGATGGTTATCCTGTTATGATGCTTCTTTATGCCATCTGAGATTTATGGATGCCCTTTCTATTTTTTATTTTCCATTTCTCTCAAAACGAAATAAATCTGTATATTTTTCTAATTTGGCCGCAGTATGCCAAGAAAAAAATTTAAGTTCTGGGGGAAAAGCCGTCTTAACCATTCTCTGACTTAACCATTCTTCCACCACATGCTCTCTCTAACCACACCCCTCAACAGAGAATGTCTGTTTTCTATACTTATGTTTTTCTTGCCTTACACATTTGCAGTGCTGCCAACTCCTCCCGTTTTTACGTTTTAATGTGTACCGTATATTTCCGTGTATAAGCCGAGAATTTTTGGAAATTTTTCGGAAGCTGTATTATAATGGTCGGCTTATATACGGATCTACATTTCTAGCAAAAAACGTACTTCAGAAACGATGATTGAATACATATATTTTAAGCTTAAAAAGTATATATAAAGTAAAAAAATTATATTAAACCTTATTTTTAAATAATTATCACATATAAAACTCTTAAATTAGCAATTTTAAATTTATTTCACGAAACGCTCGATGTAGTCACGTTTGTTTACATTTCTTTTTGACCAGCCGGTAACTGAAGTCATCGGCAGAGTGCACGAACGGAGTAAATTCTCTGTCTGATTCAGAAATAGTATAAGAGAAACTTGAAAAAAACAGGACTCCCGATCATATTTTTAATTTATACAATTAAATTTAAATCATCTCTGTTTAAAATGTTTCTAGGCTTACACTAGCAAAAGCGGCAAAGCTTCGTTTTTTTTATAGAAGTATTTTTATTTTGTTGAAGATTGCCTTGAAGCACTGATAAAAATACTGAAAAGTAGAAATATACAAAATAATTTAGATGTGTCATTAAAAAAAATCGGTGCAATCGGACTTTACACGGCTTATTTATGTAAACATCCAGCGGCGGCATTGCTTCATCGACGTTAGGGTTAGTATTAAACTTTAAGTTTATGGATACTGTTAACTTTTAAAAAATTATGAGTGAAAGAATAAATAGTATATAAAGTGGAATACTTAGAAAATATTGTTGTTTCTATAATACACATTTAGTCATTACTTGAAATCTTCATCTACCTATTAGTAATATAAATTCAATTTTTAAAATACCTTATTTTTGCTGGAAGAATTTTAAGTGAGTACTCCTTAAAAAATGTAAGATAAGTAAATAAACTTTCACTCATCTAAGCAGCCTGAAGCAAATGAAATCTTGGTGTAAAATTGATCATAAGAAAAGTCTTGAAATAAAAACTAAGAATTTACTATAAATTGATTTATTGAGAATTCTACTTGATCCTTATTGTTACAAAAAAAAATATTGTCTTGACAGTAACAAGAGAAAACTTGAAAGTAATTTTCAAACATTAATTTAAATAGTATAAACTCATACCCAATGCCTTTGCAAAGATAAACAAACATTTGGAAATTTTTATTGCTACACCTGCATCCATTCTCTAGTAACTGGCATATCTCCGTCTCCGGATGAGTCTGGTAAGAAAAAAGAAAAAGCGATTTGATAGCAGACGAAGTCTTGTTTTATATCCTGCTGATTGGCAGTTAACAGCGAATTTCACCGTTATGCTGGTTGCGTCAAGTAAAAAAAAGAACAAAACATCCAAGGTAAAATAATTAATGAATTTTTATAAACGAATATTTATTAAATGTCTAGAGAAAAATTAAGTTTTAGTAGCTTTACTAGTAGCTAGTTATTATAATGCAGTTGCGATCGCAACTGTTATTGCTGAATACCAAAACTGGGAGTTTTCTAATAGAGTGGCAACAGCTCATTAAAGTAAGTTTTGTAAACAAAACAACGTCTAGTTAGATAGTTCTTAATAGGAAACTATAAAGAGGTTAAAAAAAAAAAAAATTGTATTGAATATGCATGGGGAAACAACGAATGTAGTATGCACTGCATCTACAGTTAGGTCTCCCGGCCCGGTATTACGGTAGCCATCGTTTTCAGCTGCCGGGACTTGCATTCGCGTCTGTGTTTGCCTCCCTTCTGATAGGGTTGCCAGAGTTAAAACTATCGCCGTTGGTGAACACACTGCGAACGTTTTACGTTATGGCTAAGCAAGGTAAGGAATTCTATTGGATAAGCACACATTTCGCGCAGTTTCATTGGACAGATTATCCTGAAGGTTATATATATTTTCTCCATTTTGGCGATATACTCGAACTTTAAAAAGAGTATTTTTTCAATTCGGCTTATACATGGGTTTGCAATTTTGGACAAATTTCTGCAGGGAAAAATGTACTCTCGGCTTATATACGGATTGGCTTATATTCGGAAATATACGGTATTTCTCCCATTTTTCTAATATTTCCGAAAATTCGAACTGAAAACGCTAATTTTTGATAATTCGTAGGTGCCATCTTTTCAGATTTACGAAAGTCTCAATCTTTTTCCATCTTTTCACAATCGTTTTCCATCCACAACATAAATGTCGACATTCATTTTAAACTTACTTTATGAGATTTTAGAATCTATAAAGAAACATATATGTATTTATATATGTATTTCTTTATATATGTATTTATTTTTAGATTTTGTTAATAAACTTGTTAACTATTTGTTTTTCCTCAATAAGTTTAAAATAAAAATCACCAAACAAAAGATATATTAGGTCTTTTTAGTTAAAAAAAAACTAGTATGTTGTGGCCACCACAAGACTTTCTTCTATATTTTCTTATATACATATTCAATCAGTAACAATATTTAAAAAAAATATATATATATATATATATGATTTTTTTCTTTTTTTTTTTTTTTTTTTTTTTTTTTTGTTAAAAGTAATACATATTCAACCAGTAACAATATTAAAAAAAAAAAAAAAAAAAAAAGTACGATTTTTTTTTTCTGAGTTGTCAAAAAAAGAAAAACTCTCCCTTAGTATTTGGATAGGCAACTACGTAAATTTTATTATCTTTTTAAGCTGCTATTATCCTATACAGACTATCGGTGACATATCATGAATGCATGTTCCATTTGGGTAATTAGAAATGATACATTAAAATGGATCATCTTGTTAACTTGCTTATTTCGAGAAGCAACACAGATAGGGCGACATTTTAACAGTCAAACAGAAGAGGAGCTTTTCATAATGTGCTGCTTCTAGCCACCTGTATGGAGCATACCCAAAAGTTCATTCACGATACGCTATTGCAGATTATGTATCATATATTGTAGTCCTGTAAAAAAATGAAATCTTTGACTGATAAAAATTTTGAAATTCTTACCACTGTTATTATAAAAAAAAAAGAAAACCTCTTTATAAGAAAGTCATAAACTCCTCTCTCTATTCTAAAAATGAATTGAATTTGAATTTTATCAGAGTTAATTGTACTGATAACCCCTTTCAAAAATAGGGAGGTGATATCCCATTTAAAACTAATAATAAAAAATTTAATTTCTCAAAAAAAAAAATAAATAAAATAAAATAAAAACTAGTATGTTGTGGCCACCACAAGACTTTCTTCTATATTTACCTATACATATTCAATCAGTAACAATATTAAAAAAAAAAAAAAAAAAAAAAAAAAAGTACGATTTTTTTTCTAAGTTTTTTTTTTGTTAAAAGTAAAAAAAATCGATAACTTTGTTTTAAATTATCACAGATTTATAGTTCAACCATTCATTTTAAAGGTATTGACGAGATCTTTCGAAAGATACCCATCTTGAAAATTTCCCCCCCCCCCCCCCCCCCCCCCCCCCCCCCCGGGGAACCGGTGCCCCCACATGCACAAAACTTTTTTTGTAGTTAACTACTACTATTATCAATAATTCATATTAATTTTACAATCACAAGTTTAAAATAACGCTCATTATGTACATTTATACGAAATTTTGTCCTATATTGCCATGTTAAAAATTTAGAAAAAATGCGATCAAAGCGCCACCTGCTGAGCTATTGATCCCTAAATGTAATCAGCACCAAATTATGTCGGGGACCAACTAAATACCAAGTTTGGTTAAGTTTCGTTAAAAAAAAAAAAAAAAAAATACGATTTTTTTTCTAAGTTTTTTTTTTTTTGTTAAAAGTAAAAAAATCGATAACTTTGTTTCAAATTGTCACAGATTTATAGTTCAACCATTCGTTTCAAAGGTATTGACGAGATCTTTCGAAAGATACCCATCTTGAAAATTTACCCCCCCAGGGGGGGGGGAACCGGTGCCCCCACATGCACAAAATTTTTTTCGTAGTTAACTACTACTATTATCAATAATTCATATTAATTTTACAATGACAAGTTTAAAATAACGCTCATTATGTACATTTATACGAAATTTTGTCCTATGCTGCCATGTTAAAAGTTTATATAAAATGCGATCACAGCGCCATCTGCTGGGCGATTGATCCCAAAATCTAATCAGACCCTTTCCATGTCAGGGTCCAACTATACACCAAGTTTGGTTCAATTTCATTCATCGGTTCGTGAGATATGGTGAAACATACGAAATTTTGCGATCACAGCGCCACCTGCTGGACGATTGATCCCCAAATCTAATCAGCACCATGCCCCGTCAGGTTCCAACTATATACCAAGTTTGGTTGAATTTCATTCATTGGTTCGTGAGATACGGTGAAAAATACGAAAATTTGTCCTATACTGCCATGTTAAAAATTTACATAAAATGCGATCACTGCGCCACCTGATGGGCTATTGATCCCCAAATCTAATCAGCACAATGCCCCGCCAGGGTCCAACTATATACCAAGTTTGGTTGAATTTCATTCATTGGTTCGTGAGATACGGTGAAAACACTAAACCACAGACAGACACACAGACAGGCATTTTTTAAAAACTATCAATTCGTGTTCAGGACATCCCAAAACGTGTAGATCTGTCAAAAAACGGAGGTCGAAAATTTTCGCGAATCCAATACTTTCTCTATATTACATATAGAAGAAAGTAAAAAAAAGCATCATGTATTGAATAAAATAATTTTATTTTGTTTTTCTCCCCGAAACCATAAATCTCCCTTTTTCTCCCTTGAAAATATGTAAAATCTCCTGTTTTTTATCCCACCAAGGTTGGCAGCTCTGCCATATGGTTAATAATGTATTTTTAAGCTAAATATTCATCTATTGTTTCTTGTATATTTACACGTTTTGAGGCTTCCAAATACTGAAGTCAAGTTTTATAGTTTGATCTTTGCCTGTGTCAAAAAGTAAATAAAAAACAAATAATTTCAGACAATCCAAATGATGTATTTTGAAGTGAATACGTTTGTTACTAGAAAAGTTTGTTCAAGATTGATAAGCTTCAAGGAATGATGCGTGTGAAAGTTACCTAAATAATTTTAAATGAATTTTTGAATTTAAAAATAGATTTGAAATCTCTATAAATGTATGTAACCCCCCTCACATAGAATTATTTGTCAAATAAAGCTGTTCCGAAGCCTAAGTTGAATTGTTTTAATATAGGTTTACATAACAGTACTCGTTATCTTAACCCTTAATCTCCAATCCATACTTATTGTATTATATTTCAGGGTAATAGAAAGTTGTGAGAGTGACACACCAGATTCTTTTAATGTCGTTCGAAGATCAAATAATTATTTCCCAGATCAAATAATTATTAACGCCATAACGTTGTTATAGCATTGCAAATAAGTCTGAACAGTGAAAAATTGGTTACGTTATTTTATGTCCGTTGAAAAATAGTTTTTATTTCGCAATATTCTCACTGAACAATTTCGAATATTTACACAGTAATAAAGAAAACCTATAACAAACGTTATTTTATGGTTGTACTTTTTCTGTTATTTTTTCGACGTTTTAAAATAGGTATTTTATTAGTTTTTGTTTTCCTTTTTGATTCTAATAAAAAATATGTTTTTTCAACGAATTAATAGGTGCTTTTTATAAGTCATTATTTCTGTCAAATGACGTTGAATCTCTTCAACTTGATATCGATACGCGATTGTGAATTGGCGGGATGTGCGTGTTATAATATAATTTTCTTTAGAGTTTTAGAAGATATGGTGAGCTGCGAAAGAACTTCTAACATGATAAGAAGGGACGCTTTCGGCAAATTATATTAACAAGTATAGTAGAATGTTCTTTGGCTTTCGGAAACCGTAGCTAACGAAGGTGTTCTAATGTACGCTTTCTCCCTCCCGTTCTACATGCGAAATCGCCAAGTATATTGTGGCAAACCTTAAAAGCGTCTTACGATACGATGCGTGCCATTTTGAAAGTGAATGTGATGTGAAAGAAGATGAATATCGCTTTCCTGTTAAAATGGTACGAAAGTTTTCTGACATTTTACGTAATTTCCAAACAAGTTGCTAGCTGGTAAATTCCCTTAAAAGCTCAAAGTTATAATATTCTTTGGTTTTGGGTGTGTTTACCTGCTAGCATAATATTAAAAATTACAGAGTTCTCGTCTAATTGTGGATGCTGTATTTATTTAAACAAGATTTTTCAAGTAACGAAGTGAGTGTTTCTTTTTCCTTCTTTAATTTTATGTTTGATTTCTTGTCTTAAATTTTCAGGGGTCGATCTAACTTTAAATATTTAATACTCTTTTTTAAAACTGTACTTTTGTAAAATTTTACTTTTTTCATATTTACTGAAAAAATAATCCATATATAATGTTATTTAACATGCACTAAAGTTTTATACAGCTTCTCAGAATAAAGGTTTTATATACAGAATTTGCAGCAATGTGAATTAACTGATGTTGAGATGTTGAGTTTAAAATTGTTAGCAATATTTTAGAAAAAAACATTCAATGGATATATGGAGATAGCTATTTTTCTTGGATTTCAACGTTTATAAGACATAAGAAAAGCAGTTTAAAACTGATATAAAAAGCACGACAGTATTGCGATTCTGAACAACCATTTTACAACTTTTTTTTTTTTTAGGTTATAAAAAAAACGACAGTATTGCGTTTTCGTACAACCCTTTTACAACGGTTTTTTTTACGTTGTAAAATGTATTAAAACAACCGTTGAAAGATGAGGAAATCAACGAGACATATTTTCAGATTACGGAAAAACTATAATTGAACGGAATGTTTGTTCAACGTTGAAAATACCATACTGTGCTACCTGGGTTTATGTATAATAAATTTTGTTACATAAAAATCTATATTTTGCATTTTATCATTACTTATTTCGTCTGTTAGGTTTAGTTATTAGTGTACTTAATGTTAGTCTATTAAGTCTATATATTTGAGGCAAAAACTTGTTGTGAGGCCTGCTGTTGTTTGGTTTGCGGTAGTTTCTATTTCTTCATTGTTTTCATTTCTTATTATAGTAACATCTAAATAGTTTAACAGAGTTGTTATTTTCAATTTTGTGCATAAACTGAATATTTTGATATATTTCGTTTAATCTTTCAGCTATTTCATTTATTTTTGTTTTTTTTATTTATTACGGAAAAAACGGAACCAATGATTTATTTCATTTTTAAAAGCCTTAAAAATAGTTTGTTCTATTAATCTGAGTTTTAATTCTGCAATTATACCCAATATAGGCGATCCCATAGGGACCCCTTTTACTTGTTTATAAATTTAATTATTAAACTTGAAATAATTTTCTGTTAGGATTAGGTTACTTGTGGCAATTAAAGTTGTACTGATTTTATTTTGACCAAAATGTTTAATAATCCTTTCATTTATAATTTTGCTAATTTCATTTATGTCTATTGAAAGGAAAAGATTTATTACATCAAAACTGGCGATAGGCTGGTCTTGGTTAATTTTGATATTTTTTTGTTTGTGAATGAAATCTTCTGTGGAGATTTATTAGCATAAAGCTTTAAAATATTTGCAGAGTTCAATTTTAAGACACAGTGGAAGCCTCATTTAGTTATCTGAAATAGAGTGTTAAGCTATTGGTGTAAGGGGAGTTTGGCAGTTCAATAAATACAAGTTGTTTAAGAACCAACAATTTTATTTGTTAAAAGAACAAGTGTTAAATTAACAAATTTATTATAATGAGTGAAACTTTAAACATTGACAGCATATACCAGGCAAAAGGCTTAAATTGTAACTTTTAACACTATCAACCTAAACATTAATTAAGTCCAGAAAAAAAACATATAACGCTAACCAGAGGTTGGTGAACATTGTTCACCACAAACCATTAAGAATTCAACCAAAAACAAAACAATATTCATCTTTTAAGCATTACACAGTTAACTACCAGAAACAACTGCCAAAAGACAATGTTTGAAAAAAACCTGTTTTTTTTTTTTTTTTTTTTTTTTTTTAAAGCCCAGCCCACCTGGGCCCACTATCTAAAACCCGGGTTTTATCGGGGTTTTCAGGGAAAACCCGGGTTTTATTGGGGTTTTTTCAGGAAACTTTTTAACAGTGCTGCCAAAAAGATGGCCTTTTTTAAACCAGACCAGCCAGCTTTTATTAAAAAAGACTGGTCTTTTTAAATAAAGCCGGTCTTTATTGGCTTTTTTATTTTATGTCTATTACTATGCATTTAACATAGATATATAATACAGTCGTCCCCACTTAATCGGGTAACAGATAATCGAATGCCCCGCTTATAAGAATATAAAGTTATAAGAACCAATTTTTTTCCCATAGAAGTCATGTTAAATTTCCTCGTTTAAAGAAATATTTTTTACAACGCCACTCCGCTTAATTGCATAAACACTCATAATTTCTTAAATAAAATTCCTCTATTTCTGGGCAAATTTTTCCTCTCATTCTCAAAAAAAAAAAAAAAAAAAAAAAAATCTGTCGTTCTTTTAAAAGCCTTACAAAACTAAGACATGCCCTTTAAACATGAGATGGCATTCCTGACAAGGTGATAAAAATTGTTTTTGCAAAAGCCAAATTTATAAAATCAGCAACTGATGATGAAATTAGAAATTAAAATATAAATTATTTCCAGGAATTAGAAATCACAAATTTTGATAGATGTGGATAAAGTTAGAGAAACAGAAAGAGATGAAGAGTTTAATCTCCCAATAAAACCTTTAAATGAAAGTGATAAAGAAGAGCAAGCGAACGATAAATGAAATTGCAAAATCCTTTGCAATTTCATTATATCATTTGCAATTTCATTCATTTATATTTCATTATATGATATCATCGTCATTTTGAGTCTCATAGAAGCGATTATAATCTATTTATGTGCTTTGTAAAAAGAAATCGAAAAATGTTTAGTTTAGTCTATGTTAAAGTAATCAATCATAACTGATTTTTTTTTAAGTAAAATTGTAAATACACTTTATTTTGTATTTATTCCAGCATTAATTGCATTTATAAATTACTATAATATTTTAGCTTAGTAAAAGTTTTGTTAAATATTTAAATAAGAGAGAGGTATCGATCATTTATCTTTTCGTGTAAGCATAAAACCATTATAGTTATACATGCAATTGCGTTTCTAGTCTTCCCCGCTTAATCGAATTAATATAGTTAGAACGGTAGATATTCGTTTAAGCAGGGCCGACTGTAGTTTATTTCATTTTCTTAGATCATAAACAGGTTACTAACATCATTTTGTTTAAAAAAAAAAAAAAAAAAAAATTATTTCTTTTATGAAATTTAAAATCATATTAAAAGACTTGTTATCATGGCATGTAATAAGTAACGGTTGAGGAGGGGAGGATTACATGATAAATTTATTTCATATATATTTCAATTGGGCACGTGGGCCCTTATCTTTTATTCACTATAGGTCTAAATTTTGGAAGGGTTTTGTGGTCTTTATATCTATCGAACATACATTGAATATTATGATCAGGTGCCGCCACTTGTCAATATCCATTGGCTAATTTTGGTTGTAGCTGCTCATTTTGCTAACTATTTTGATTGCCTCGCGATACTCTGTGTAACAGTAGTTATTAGAATCGATAAAGACCCAATTAACCAGATGAAAACAGCTGGAATTTATCAGATAACATATGAAACAGATGATAATAGAAAAGGGTATCCTATAGGTAGGACAAAAGGAAAAATAAACCCCGAATCAAAGAACATAAAGCAGACATTAAATTCAATAAAACTACTACTGTGTTAACCAAAATTTTTCAGAACTATAGTATAAAAATAGACTGATAATGTTAAAAAATTAGCCAATTACGATAACTACCTTTATGCAGTAAATCATGAGGCAATCGAAATAGTTAGTAATATGAGCAGCTGCAATTAAAATGAGCCAACGTACATCGACAGGTGGTCAGAGAGAAGAGAAAGTGCCAAGCCAAGCGAGGCAGCACACACCTGATGGATCTGCACTAAAGATGGTACGGGCCTGTACCGAGGAATTTATGCAAATTTCCAAGTAGGCCATTTTTCAATGTATTTGTTTTGGAAATTACAAAGTGTTGGAAATAACTTTTTTATGTTTAGCCAGTGCAGCTTAGGAATTTTCCTGCATTTTCTTTATATCATTGGTTTAATTTTCTTGAATCCTATCAAAGCTTGTAAAAAGATAAATGGTTGATCCATTTGAAAAATCAAATGGTAGAAAATGTATATCTATCCAATGTCAACTAGGTGGAAAATTAAGGTCGTCAAACTGACATTTTTATGCAGTTGACGCAAAATGATGACAAGGTTTTACACCTTTTTAGGGTCGTCCAACTAAATTTTTGATGTGCAAAATCAGACCGACGACGGTTAATTTCAAACCCTTCCCCACATTATTAAAGCAGAAATTTAGAAGCTGGAAATATTGACGTCAGCATGACTGAAGAAAACAACTCCTTTATTTATAAAGTAGATAGGTTTAAAATTTTACAGATTGCATACTTTTCATTGTTAATCTTTTTATCTCTGCACATCTGAAAATGCAGAAAACTGACAGTTTAGAGAGTTGGCCTGAAAAATTGAGATTGTTTAGGAAACGCAACAAATTTGTATTATTTTTCTATTTAGTTCCCCCTGAATTCCAGTTTCATAAAAGAGAAGACAAATATGACTACTAAACCTAATTAAAACTAATATTTTTCATAATGAGACAATTAGATCTCCTTGTAGTAAATTATATGTTCTCTACCCGTACAAAAACTCTTTATTTCAGGTATTTTTTCGTGACTCCTGTGTAATAATCATTTATTTTTTACTCAAGTTTTGTTTGCCTTACTAACTATTCATATCACAGGAGAAATCTATCCCATTTATAAAACTTTGTAAATCATTTAATTCCTTTGCAAAAGAAATGAAGGGGGGAAAAAAAAGTCTGGTCTGGTGTAAAGACTGCATATACTGAGAACAGGAAGGTACACAACAGACAATTGAATTATCTGTTTTTCACAATGTTTTGTATTTACGTTATTCACTATATTGATATTCATTTATTTTCCTTTTATTTCGTAACATTCTCCTTTTTAATTTTTTTTTTTTTTTCATGAGCAAAACCTTACTTAAAATAGTCTGTGCATACTAAAATAGATATCAGTTTTAAGAGGAAGTATATCTAAAAATGACTTGTGCAACTAAAAATTCCCATTTATTCCATACAATGTATTGAGATATGTGAATCTTGTTTTCAGTGAACAATGCGAACCTGGTGGTGAACGGCATTACAGCCCTGAATGGGGATTCTGTGATGGAGGCCCATCCCATCCAGCAGCACCTCTCCCAGAATCAGATGGGACATCAGTCAAACTCCACCATTCCCATGGGTAAGATTGGACATATCAGTTTGTTTCTCTTGGGTATGCTCTGTCATTCGTATTGCCTCCCTGCTCTTTCTTGAGTACATTTTTAAACAGCTACAACTAATGGAATTCCCAAATGTAGGCAACAATAAAGCTTCTATAAACATTTGAAAGAACAAAATAATGGTGCTATAATTAGAATTCAAATGACATAAATGTGATTCAATAATGTTTAGTAATTCTTTGAAGTGTGGTATTGATGGAAACATGTGAAACACATATAATAACTTACTACTCATTCTGTTATTTTTAAATAGTTGTGGTGATAATCTAGTTAGTGTGAGCACAAAAACAAAGTGGGCAAGACCATCAAAATATATTGGAAATATTCTGAAAACCATACATATATTACATTAGCTGTGTCCTCTTGCGACAAGTTTAAATGTTCCCAAACATAAGGAATTTTAACTCTTTTTCTCACAATGCTTAATCCACAATGCTTATCAATAAACTATTGTATTGATTTTGAAAAAAAAAAAAAAAAAAAAAAAAGCCACAAGCAGAGGGATACAGTATGCAAATGAGCCAAACGAGCTAGCCCTAGTCTTTAGCGAGCGCCAAAAGTTTTGGATCTGGATAAAGTATGCATGCTCTCCAAAGACCATGGACCATAGTATAAATTCGTGTGCATGAGTGATTTAAACTTTTTTGCTTTAAATATTTTTTATTTTATTATGAATAATGATAAAATAGAATATCTATAGTTAAAAAATACTTCTTTTATTTTAAATATATAATAAATATTTAAAACAAACAATGAAGTTTCTTTTTTGCATTTAATTAAAAAAAAATCTAAATATTTTATTGACTGCATTCAGATTAAACCAACCAATCCCAGCCTAAGAAAACCGAATGACACCTGTTCTGAATTCTGAAAATATGCAGAAGTATGGCGGAATAAAAAATAGTTTGATTTTTAAGCTAAATTATTTAAGAAACAAGAGTTTTTTGGGAAAAACGGGGCACGCCATGCTTCTCAGACAAAAAAAATTAATATATATCAATTTCATAAAATTTCTTCGAGCCGTTTTCGAGAAAAAAAAGTTACATAATAACACATTTTTCCTTTGAAGTCTTAAATTGCAACTCCAGATCTCAAAATATATTCAATGTTGAAGTGTGAAACTTTCAGGATAGCATCAGGCAGAAGATAAAAGATTATTCTGAAAACATCAGATGAAAATATCTCCTATTTACCGAGATATTAAATGTCGGCGTTTCCAAATTCCTTTGATGTTAAATTAGCTGTATATATAGAGTGTCGCTGCTAAGCTTTGTTTGAGCTTTGCTGCGTCACTCAAAAAACTGTCGTTTTTTATGATTTGCACAGAAGATTTTTTTTTTTTTTTATTATAAATTTTTTAAATGTACCTTCGAATCTCATATGCATTCTTAATATACCAAAATTTTTATATTCATATAATAATACTGACAAAGTATAATGAAAGTTAAAAATGTTTATTTAATATACCTTTTGTACTTTGATATGAAAGTGCACTGCCAAAGTAAACAAAATAAGAAAAGGGATAATTTTTTATTATCTTTTTTAACCACTTAAAATTCAGCTTTGAATAAAATTAGAAGTTATTTATTTTGTTAATACTAACTGATTTATGTCGTTTAAGTCTTCAGTTATTGCACATCGCACATTTCCAAGGAATGCTCAATTACCAGATTAACATTTAAAATAAAATTGCAACTTTTGTCATTCATTTCTGGCACACCCAAATGAAATTCCAAAATATTCTGCAATTTTGATATGAAAATACTGATACGAAGTTGCATTTTATTTTATAACTCAACATCCCTTGGCGGTCCCAAGTTGAAACTCACAGTAATTATAGACAATAAATGTAAGTACAACATATAATTTTTTATAGAAAAATAAAATACCACTTTTTGAAATATTAAAGGTAAAGGGTCAGAATATTTGACCTTGAAATGATTTTTTTTTTTTTTTTTAATATGTGCATTTGATATATCATTTGAAAGCCTGTGTTAAATGCAGGGCATTTAGTGTGGTCCCTAAAAGTCCCTTAACTCTTTTCAGGTCCCTAAAAGTCCCTTTTTTTTGGCAAAGTGGTCCCCAAGTCCCTTTTTTTTTTCTCTCCCTCCACTAAAAGTCATAAGAGTTTTAGTTATGCCCAAAAAATTATTCGAATGTGATAAAATTGGGTCGTCACATAACTTAGAATATTAAAATGATTAACTTTTAGCGGCCAATGATCTTATGTGTAACAAGAACACTATTATTCATAGATAATTCAGCGAATGGGCTTTTGGGGCTAAAATTAAAAAGACCATTTTGCTGACTTCCTGACCGTTGCATAGTACTAGAACTATTACAGTTGTACATTATGGCATTTGATCAGGAAACAAGCTGTTTTCAGTAATGATTATAGTTACAAGTTTAACCCTGATGACTACCAAAGACATATCTGTAGACATCCAAGATAATACAGTGGAGCACCTTTTATACGTTTCTCATTTATACGTTTTTCTCATTTATACGTTTTTCGACTTCGGTCCCAAATCATTCCATTGAATTCTAATGTTAAAATATTTCGTTTATACAACACGAGTAAATTCTTAATTTCACTTATACGTTTTTTTTTTTTTTTTTTCCTTGTAGAATCCCAAGTTTGAGTTTTCTTCCAGGATAAAAAAAAAAAAAAAAAGTTGAATGCTCTTTATGTTTTATTCTTATCTTTTTCGATTATTTTTTCTTAGAACTATGGTAACAAAGTGCGACCTGCGTCCATAGCCTGGGGAAAGGGGGGTGTGAGAAATTTTCAGAGAGCAGTTGACGACTGGGTTGAATGGTAACAAGTAGCCAGTGACCACTTGAAGACCTCCCACTTTCTCTTTTAATTGATTCCAGAGATGGGGTATGAAAGGGGGAAAAAAACCATTTTGTAAACTTGAAGATTTATTACTCTGGGTGACTTGTAAGATTTTCTTTTTTTTTTTTTTATCCCGTTTATTTGACATTATGTTTGGAGAAACAATTTTAATTTTAATTTTTTTTTCTTTCCTTCCTTTTAATCGCTTGCAAAAATGTCATTCGTTTAGAGAACGAAACGCTTTGTCTTCGAAGGTTAAAAAGGAAATCTTCAAAAAAAAAAAATCTGAATTTCTATATTTTTAATTAATTTTTATTCTACCTTTTAAAAATATTTTAAATTTAATTAAAAATATATCTTTTTTGAATAAATGTAAAGGAAATCATGAAAGTTGATTATATTTTTATTATTAATATGACACTTTATTGTGTATTAATGTTAAAACGAATTTTCAGTTGTACGTTTTTTTCAGTTATACGTTTTTTAGGAACGGTCCCTTGAAAAACGTATAAACGGTGCTCCACTGTAGTTAGATATTCACTTTACTCAGAATTACCACAATTTTAATTTATTCTGTAACATTATTAGTACCTGCCAATTTTTTTACACCACTTTTTTTGTAAAATAATTTTCTCGAATATGTAGTTACATTTAAATAAGAAAATCAGTTTTCAAAAAAAAAAAAAAAAAAGTGGGGAGGGATGAATAAAAAAGTGAGTACTAACATTGTTATGGTGTAAATAAAAATTTGCCAGCTGTGCTTGACTGTTGTCTGCCGCATGGTCTGACAACTGTGAGTTGTGGTACGGGGTGCAATTTTATTTGATACTGAGACTTGATTGATTTCAGGGGTCTGTCCAGAGGAAAACCTGAGTCGGTTCAAGGACTCTTCACAAAATTGTTTATCCTTCACAAAATTTCCTCCCTTGAAAGGAGACCTTTGATAAATGTGTTTCATTTTGAAAGCTAATCTTCCATGGTGTAATTGGATGTGCTCTGCTGTATTTCCCCTTCAATTTCTAATTTATAAAAGGTTTCCATGCATATATGTGCACTTAGCTCTATAAAAGTGAGCCATCATTATCTAAATGAAATTTTAATTTTATGTTTTTTGTAATGTTGTTTCGTGAAAAATGTAATTTTATTTTGCAAAATTACATTTTTCACGAAAACTTCAAAAGAACTTGATTTTCACATTAGATTTAGATTCACAAAATTACTTGCAGATTTTTCACAAAAACAGGATCCTGTTTGAAAAGTCCCTGTATTTCCATTGATTCATGGATGACACTTTTATAGCTCAGTGCTGAGATTCTGTATTCTATTGTATCATCCTTTTTTTCATAAACCCTGAATTACATTTGGTAAGTGTTACATGTATGAACAATTCTTTGCTGCTTGTGTGATCGTCGAATGTTGCAGTAGCTGATTCTTCTCTTGTTCGATTTCTTGAGCCGATCTCTGGTCAATACTCCTTTTGACCTCCACACAAATGCACTTTGGCTAAAATCTCTTGTTTCATTTGCACATGTAAGATTTTTCAAAGTTGTTTTACATTTTTAAAGTCTACTTTTATATTTTGGTTAGGGCTGTAGTAGCTCTGTTATATTTAATGTCAGTTTCGTGTTCTTTTATCCTATTTTCCTTTTAGCTATGTAATACCTGTTTGTATTTTCCTCTGTTTGATATTTTATTTCATAAATGCCTGCAGTTTCTAAGGGGTTTATGGGGGTTTTGTCATTACTGATATGCTGGAAAATATCGTTAGGTTTAGTGGGGATATTTATGTTTAGTTTTGAAACTCCATTTTTAAATTTATTGGGTGCACCTTTATTAAATAAAATTGCTGTAGTATATTTTTCATATGGTTTCTGTCCATTTTCAATATGAGTTAATTCTATTTTTATATAGTTTACGCTCTAGGTTTTTCTTATAACCAGCTTTTCTCATGTTTTAGTTTATTTATATTTTATTTAGATGTTAGGGTTTATTTTATTTAATTTCTCCTAGTGTTTTTCAAATTTTTACGTTTTTGTCGACGACAGCAAAAACATCATCGGTGTATTTAAACCAACATATAATTTCATCTTTAAAATTTCAAAAATTACTTCTTCTGTTAAACTAAGTTTTAATTCCATGATGAACCTGAATAGTGGGATTCCATTGGGACTACTCCCCCGCCCCTTCTTTTTTTTTTTTTTTTTTTTTTTGACTTTTTTTCATATAAACCTTCTGCCGAATCCAGTTAAAAATGGAAAAAGGGTAAAATAAATTAGAATATCAGACCTATTGTTACAAATTCTGTACCAAATGAGCATAATTATTGCTTTCCATGCAAAACACAGGCTGATGCATGTGTTGCATTTATAAAAAAGTGAATTTTAAGGCAGCAAGCCACACCACTTGTTGAAAGATTCTTTTCTCAAACAAGGGGAAGGAGAAATTCCGGATTCACACTCAGGTCACACTTTCAAATAGCGTAGCTAATTGAAAATTTCTGTGGTTTTCTGAAAAACTCTCATAAATATAGGCTAATGTAAATATAAGCTTTGAAAAGATCTCCTCCTGGAGGATGCACAACACACTTAGAATGGCAAAATTTGAGGACAATAAAAACAGATAAAAAGACAGATAAAAATTCATTCAAACGTAAAATCTGACATTTTTTTCATTTTGCATCACAAAGAACAGTAAAAGTGCTTTAAAATTGCTAGAGATAAAGGGGCCTAAGCTTCATGTTATGGTATATTTTATCTTAAGGTATTCAGCAAAACTAAAAGAGTATGGCATTGACTCTATATATTTTTATATTTTGACATTGACTGTATATATTTTTAAATTATTTGATTTCAGGTATTACTTGGGTTACACATGGTAGGGGAGTATAGAAGAAAAGAAAAAATCAGTATATATATTCCAGAACAATTAAAATAAATAGTCCCTTTTTTTTACATTTTGATCCCTAAAGTCCCTTAATTTATGAGAGAGTTGTGCTAAATGCCCTGTAAATGCTTTCCAATGATACCAAACTTATACCTCTACAACAATTAGGGGACAAGATATGGGCAAATTTGTAATAAACAAGAATTTTGAAAATTTGCACTTTTTACCCATTTTTGCAGCACTGTATACCAAGAACTAAAAGAGACAGAGACTTAATAATTAGTAAATATTCATTTCTCTATAAAACAAACAAATGAGCCCAGTTTCATAAAAATCTGAGGGGGGGGGGTCCGGTTGTGAGCTGTGTTGATTTGACATGGAATGACCCATAAGAATTATTAATGAGTTGCATATGTATAATAAAAATATCTACATATAATCTTAAGACAATTATTATTATTTTTTTTTTTTTTTTTTTTTTTTCAAGTAAAAAGTTTACATAAAGAAAAAATTTTAATGTGTGTACAAAACGTAGACATTATTAAAATAAAATAATAAATGAAAACTGTTTCAGATACTAATGTAATAAATACTTAAAATGATTTTGAATATGGATTTGTTTTTTCAAACACAATTATTAAATAGTCCTTGTAGTATACAGTTCTCTCCTTTTTGGGTTATTTCAAACAGATTTTTGTGTCTATAATTAGTGACTTTTTTTATAAAAAAAATATATAAGATCTTTTTTATTATTATCTTTTTTTTATTTGGTTATTTATTTTAAATTTGTTAGAACATGTTTAGCAGAAAATTTTTAAATAGCTGAACTTTCAGGAATAAATGTAGAACTAAATAATTATTTATCTTCTTAAAACATTCTGTATGTATAACAAACAGTTTTGTGCATTAAAAGATATTTTTAATAAAATTAAAATTAAGTTAAATTGTGAAAAAGCTTCATGCACAAGTAAGTACATATCCGATATAAGAGGCGCGTGAGCAGAGAAGATAGTAACTATGCCTTGTATGGTGTTTCTGTTGTTTAAGTTCGCATCTGGACAGCCACTATTGAATCGCAGGGAGCCATGGTGTATCAAAGCTTATCCGAAATATGAAATTCGAAAAATGGTTGCAAAACCATTCTTTCAAAAAATCAGAAACATTCATATCCAATACGATATAACAATTCAATATGTACACACAAGTGGCCGGTGCAAAAACAAACACCAAGTTCTGAAACGTGAAAACGAAGTTCCAGTATGAAAAAGTTACCAGTTAAAAGTGCCTATTCATTGAATCGCATCACACTACTACGTTCTAAGTTTGTTGAAACAAAACAAAAAAAAAAATGAACGAATGTGATTACAGGAACATGACACGTCTATATTAAGATTCAAGAAACTTTCATTATTAAGTTATTTCGTGGTTAAAGAAGGGGTAGCTTTTGCAGACGTAATATTTCCGTTTTCGGCAAGGGCTTATATCCGGAAAATTCTGATAACTGAAATCAGGTCATAAAATAACTAATTTTCATCTACAATAAGATAAAATTTCAATTTATATCTTTAATATATAAATACATTTATGTGGGGACCCATTTTTTTGAAAAAGGACTCAGATTTTTGGAACTTATGGGTCCCAGGAACCCAGGATTTTGAAAGACTAGCAGCATCACTGAAAACTAATCAATCATATTCATATATGATGGTAAATAATTTAAGCATATTCAAATAATACGTACCAATAAAATGTAAACGTACATTTCTCTATATATTAAAAAAAAGTTTCTGTTGCTGGCGTCATTTTTTTTTTTTTTTTTTGCGACAGCAACTTCTCATGGAGGTCATGAGATATATCAGTGTATTCTGATTACTTCAAGGAAAGCATTTCAGCTGCTTAGAAACTTCTATCATTTTAATTAACGAAATTATTAACTAAAAACGTTGGGTTTATAAAGGCACTCTATTTGCCAACGTATGAAAAGTTTCTCTTATGACATTATTTTTCTGTCATGACATCATTTTTCACGGGCAAATTAAAATGTGATCCATGGTTTCAAAAGTTGGTTGGTTGGGTTTAACGACTCACTGGTACTGCACAATAGGTAATTGACGACATTCTGGGAGCATAATCTTTACATGATTTTGATTACGGAAATGTTTCGGCACTCCTGATTCGCTGTTTCCTTCATTATCTGTTCTGACGTCACACCATACACAAGCAAAATTATCCTTGTCTTAAAGATTTTATATTTTAAAACCAAAATGATAGTCTTTTCAGAAACAAATCTACCATTTTCATTTTCTAATATAGTTGAATGTCATTATTATGTACCGCAATATTAAAATTTAAGAGATTGCAAAACAAATGAGCTAAAGAATTCGGTAAATTAAACAGTACTAAATAAATTAAACATTTTTTAATCCTTCTGTAGAAAATTTTTCTTGCTTGTAACTATTACCATTTAGAATTTGATTGTAATATATTTGAAATTTTTATAATCTAAAAAGGATACTTCAATACGAATCAGAGTAAATTAATATAGTTATTAAATTAAAAATACCTTATTAAAATCCTTATAAAATTTGAGCCTTTATATATTTCGATGCCCAGACGGGGCAATCATCAGAGCTCAAAATTACAAGAAAATCACTGCTGGGCGGTTTATTTACTCTTTTATTCTTCTTCATCCTTCTCTTCACTTTGCTTTCTTTGCTGATATAGGGGTTGCCACTCAGGTGGAATAATACTGTGCTCGACGTCATTCACTGAATTGTTAGAGGTTAATATTTCAAGTGTTTCTCTTTTAAGGGCATAATAATGAGAGTTATAAGGGGCTATTTTTTGATAGTTAATTGAATTAGTGTTAATTGGTTTAATATTGTTAATTCTTGAAAATGCTGTAGATTGTTTATTATATTTTAGGTCGGCGAGATGTTCGGAGATCCGGTTAATTTTTTGTTCTGTCATACCAATGTAGTTAGCGTTATTTTTATCGTGGAACTGGAAATTAATTTTATAAATACCTGCGGTGTGTTTAAAATGGATGGGATCTATTTCATTACGTATGCGTTGATATATATTTTTGTTTGGTTTTATCGGAATATTAATGTTATGTTTTTTGGCATCCTTTTTAATTTTTACAGAGGCACCTTTTACAATAGGGGATCGCAGGGGTGAAAGATTGTTTTATTTTTTGAGCATTTGGGAGATTGAGCGATTGAGAGATTTAATACGTTTTTTATAGAAATTATCCACTATGGTGGGGTTATAATTAGCCTTTTTAGCAATATTTTTTATAAATTTTAATTCAGAATTCAAATATATTTTATTGGAGCAAATGAGAATAGTGCGGTTGACATAAGAACGAAGAGCGGCGTATTTGTAAGGGAGGGGGATGCGACATTTATTGTTAATAATTTCGTTATTGCTAGTAGGTTTTCTAAATCTTTATTTTTGATAATGGTGACGTCGAGAAAATTTATAATATTGTTGGTTTCGGTTTCGTGTGTTAATTTAATAAGAGGGTCAATTTTATTAAGGTCAGCAAGGAGGTTTTCAGGTTTAATACTTTGGGGTGTGACAGTAAAAACATCATCGACGTAACGAACCCAGAGTTTACAATTGTTACCATGTAACTAATTAAACTGAATAAGGCAGCATGAAAAAAGTGCTGGCAAAGCTTATATTCTATACTTAGTAGTTTGATTTCAGTTTATTAGAAAGTTTATTGTGAAAGGAAAAGGGCGTTTTTAAAGAGACGAAACTTAGTAAGGATATGTCCGTCCCCAGCATAAAATTTCTTACCCTTTTCAACTTTTGAAAGCATTTTTTTTTTCAAACCAAAAAGGGGTCCTTAACCTATTTTGACAAAGTAAAAAGGATAATGTACACAGTTCTATTGCAAAAAAAAACAAATCAATAAATTTCAAAATCCATCCGTAATTCTTTTAAGTAGGTTCTATTAAATCCTTTATTAGTTATCTTTAATCACATTTTGAAGATACAAACTGAGAAATTTCAATTTTATTAAGATTTCATATGAAACCTACTTCAGTGGCAACTTTCTTACTTTACAGATTTCAGATAACATAAAGTAACAGAAGTGTATTTTTTGAGCTTCAAAATGGAGTATTAAAAATTGATAAAATGAGATTTTCTGATTGTGAAAATGGAATTTTTAAAAACTGATTAGATAATAAGTAATTCTATAGAATAACAACAATGAGAAAGAGTGAATGCCCTTAACTACGATATCAAAATCAAATAGTTTGAGGAAAGAGAAGTTGAATTATTATTGGGGGTTAGATGAAAAGATATAAAACTAAATTGTTGATCTGATAAAAACCTCATAGGGTTCCTCGTGTGTATTCATATTTTTATACCTACCCATACTGCAATTCATTAAAGATAAGTTGTATATTCAAATTTAAATTTTGTAAATTTATAAAAATAATTATGGACCCAATTTATTCTAATTATCGTAGTTTAATTTGTATGTGTTTAATTCTTTGGGCTTCTTTCTGTTGGTTTTGTTCCATTTTAAGTTTGTCTGAGCTGAAGATATTCTTTTATCATCTAGGGGAAAAAAAAATGAATTGTGATGCATACAACAATGTCTACTTTCGTCAATCATGATTTTATGCATTTATATATGATATAGTAAAAGGCATGGAATTTTTTCAAAAAATCCTTGTAAAGTCATGAAAAAAGTCCATGTTTTCTGTGAATGGATAAATCCATCGGAAACTGGAAACTGAAAAAAAAAAAATTAAGAATTGAATACTTTCTTCTATTAAATATAGAAAAAAGTTAAAAGCTAAAATGCAAAAGAGGGTGTACACTCCATATTATTCTTCCAATTAGCTATACAATGACACTTTTTTTTCCCTTCTAACATTGAGTAGTAAGATTCAATGCTTGCAAATACTTGTAAAATTTTCATCCGTTTTTATTTTAGCTTTGTCATTTTTCTGTTAAAAACTATTTTTTTTTTTTTTTTTTTTTTTACCAGTCAAAAATCTGTTATTTTATAGAGTACTTGTAGTATAGTGTGTCTGTATACAAAAGAATTGAAACATATTATGGCTTATTGAACAAATATAAGACTTAGGGTAATACTATACTTTTGTTTATTTTCAGAAATATTCCCTGATTCAAATGTGGTACTAGGTAATTGTAATTCTTTTCTATATAGACACCCAGTGCTTGAAAAGTCGAGTGAAATTGCTTCCAATCCCACTCAAGTGAAATCTTTTTTCCTTTTAGGTAATTTTTCCAACACAGGCACCAGTCCCAACAGCAGAACAACCTCACGTGTTCAAGCCAGTGTTCCCACCAGCTCCATTGGAGGTGGCATATCTCCTTCTTTATTTACTCAGGTATTCATCCAGATTTGACATTTTTTGCTTTCTCTCTCTCTCTCGAAACACTCATTTTGTTAGATTCCTTACACTTGTGCAGTGAATGGATAACTGGGAGTATGTTTTGTGCAACGAGATAAATAGAGTGCTGATTCATTATGAATCACGTGATATGAAACAATAGATTGGCATTTAAAATTTCAGTTTGGCAAATTATCATTATTATTACGTAACACGAAAGTCTTAGGACCAAAATAAATTGTTTTTAAAATAATGTTTCCCATATTTCCCATTATAATAAATAATAAAATACTTTTCTTTTTTCATTATTTCCCAACAAGGTTTAATAAAGAAAAGTTTAGTTTTTAAAAGAGCTAAATTAAAAAAAAATAATTCTTCAACTATATTTGAATACACTCCTGCTCAAAAGTTTTGCAAGATTTGTAAACAATCCTTTTTTTTTTTTCAATTTAAGAATTTATCTTGTGAAGAAATGTTTTCAAACATTGGGTGGAACGGGTTCTTCTTCGTGTTTTTCAGTGAAGATTGGTTTAAGACAACATTTAGGGGGCCGGTAACAAATTGAGCAAATTCAATAATGTTTGTGATCACCCTGTGAACGAAATGATCTGTAACTTTGGGATAGGATATGTTAATACACTCAGTACAATGTTATACACTCAATACAATTTGTGGATGTTTTGTGTGAGGATAGCATATTAAATAGCAGAGATAGAAGCATTTATTTTAAAACTCCAAAACAAAAAAAAAAAAAAAAAAAAAAATATTTATAATATACAGAGTTCTTAACGAAACTTATTCCCATTTTCAGATAAGTTGGAAAAATACTTTTAAAACAGTATACTGCAATCAGAATACAAATATCGTAAATATCTCATGAAATAGGGGCATTTTTATGAAAAATGTTTTCACTGTGCATGTGCGAAAGATAAAAGATTTTTTATTGTATAAGTTGAAAGCTACATGTAGTAAATTATACGAAAAAACAGCTAGATTTTAGATATTTTCCAAGAGTTGAAATTTCTTAAAGTGTTTTTCCATGCAGCGTAATTAATTTGGAGGTCAAATTATTTCAACCCTGTTCTAAAGTACTTTTTTGTTAAAAAAAAAAAAAAGAGAGAGAGAAAAAACCATATCACCTCACAAATCTTAGTAAATAAACAAAAAAATGTTTAGAGTTACAAGCTTATAAGGGTTTTTAACTCTGTATAATATAAATTTTTATTTTTTCAGTCAGTCAGAGACCAATCCACGTACAGTTGTGTCCATTTACTTTTCATTATTTTGTTGATTTTTCTCCAAAATTCCTGTATGTGAACTTGAGAGGGGAGTCTTGTCTTAGCAAAAATCTACTGCGTTTTTACTTGGGTTCAGAAATACCAGTGGGCAGTGGGGTATTTGTATGATCAGAGATGCTTCAAATTTTCTTTTCAACAGTCTTCTCTACAGCAACCTGTATTAAGGTGAAAAAAGAAAATAAGATTTGAATAAATGAAAACATGTTAGTCAAAAGTAAAATCATCATTAACATCATTTCACAAGTGAGTACAGTCGAACCTCATTCATGTGAATCTCAAATTTCTTCCTCTTATCACAATCTAATGTGTTAGAAATACATCAAACATTCATTTAAATTTACATTATGAATAATTAGTTCTGTTTGATCTGAGGAAAATCAATAAAAATAAATAAATAAAACCTTTTAAATTAAATTTATTCTTGTTTGATAACACACAAAAAAGAAAAATCCATTTTCAGTGTTTGTTTTCTTTTTTACGGCTTTTTCGAAAATTTTCCGTCTTTTTATATCCAATTTACCTGTGATATCAAATGATTTGCTAGAATTTTCTGTGTGCGTCACCAGCAATGGGATGATTTTTAGAGCATTAAACATTTCATTGGATGTTGATTTTATTCATTTTAAAGAACTGTTCTACTCTTCTCTGTTTCTAATGAATAGTGCAAATCAAATTAAATTTTATTAAGAAAGGATTAAATTTATATTTACATAATAAAATACCATAAAAACATCCTTTTAAATGACTTAGAATATTAATTTCGGGCACATCTTCAGTGCTAAGTACGAAAAAACGTCATTCTCCAGTAGATCTTTCATATTTTTTGTGTTGTGGTTTCGATGCTTTTGCTTCATTTCACTTTCGAGTTTGGTTTATTTTCTTGTAGTAAAAAAGCTTGTTACATAGGAATGACGAAACGCAAAATTAATGAACGAGAAAAAGCCGATCCCGCGCCAATCTAAAATATGGGAAAACCTCTACTGCCTTCTCTTCCACCCACAACAATAACCCGATTAACATTAATTCCATTAATATTAAGGGGGAACAACACAGTAAAATTTTCGAAAAATGAAAAAAAATTTTATTGTATTTTTTGATAGCTTATACTTTTAAGATTATAATGCCAAAATATTAAATTGATTTTCGTTAAAATGTAGAAGTTACAGCGTAATATGTAAAGCGCGTCATGCGACTCGTGACGCGCTTCAACATGTACGAGCGAGTGAACTTGTTCGCGCGATTAATTGTTACATTTGCTCACTTTTATCGAAACGTTATAGTAGAGTAACATCATTTTAACTGTTTTACGTTTTAACTAAATTAATTCGTTAATTATTTAAACAATAAAGTGTTGATGTGTTTTAATACATAGTGATGTGTTCATTTGACAGTTCTGATTTTTAAAAAAGGATTTTTTATATAAGTAGTTTGTATATAACTAAATATATAAAAATATATATACAAAAAATATAATTAATCACACATATGGATAGAAAATCAACAAAACATGATTATAAAAGACGAAATAGAGATGGGAAGAAACGGAAACGACCTTTTAATCGCCATGAGCTTTAATAGTTGAAATTGCAACTTATTCAGCTGTAATTGTTTTCAACGAGGGTTGCAAAGGATTATTGAACGTTATGGAACAACTGGAAATAAGTATAGGCCCAATATCCAAAGAATACGCTGACAATGAAGATAATCGCAGAATTTCGGCTGCTACTCTAAAAGCATATGAGGCATCACAGGAGGGTAGAAAATCTAGAAAAATCGCTGAAATAGCACGTGAGACTGCTAAAAATAATGAAGAAGAAACATCTTATGGACCTGGTATAGATGCATTGTAGTATTGTAAGCATTTTATAAATTATAAACGAATGATTTTTCATAAAACTTTAAACGTGTTTTACTCGAAACCAAGTTTTTCAAAACGGCTGTCGCTCTAACTACTGTAATTTTTTACCGATTTGCTTCAAATTTTGACACCGTGTTCACAGTATGTTTAGTTTTCGTTGCACGTAGGGGTTTTTTGATTTGATTTATAGTTTTTCAGTAATCCAAGAATATGTACTCCTTTTTTTGAATATTTTTTGAGTTTTTTTTAAACACTTCGCCATTTTGTGAAAAATTCAAATTTTCAAAAAAACCTACGTGCAACGAAAACTATATTTATATAGTTTAAAAAAATCTAAACAGATTCAGTTTCGCATTCTTTTTACTCAAGTTATGCATACAGCCAATTATCGATAATTGCAAAACACAGTTTCAAAGATTGTGTTATATTAAAAATATCTTTTTTGATTTTTGTAATTTTTACATTTTAAAATGAAGATTAAGGTAAGTAGAATAAGACAAAAAAAATATATAATGTTTTATTTATCTCAATCATTGCAAAATTCATTTTAAAAAAATGTATTTTACAAAGCTTCTACTGTGTTGTTCCCCCTTAATAAAATAGCCCCATATAACAATTATAACTATGCACTAAAACGGGAGGCCATCGAAATAATATCTAACAATCAAGCCATCAACGACCGAAAGCACTACATCATTCCAGCTGGATGGCAACAGTTACTACAAGAAAATAAACCGAACTTGAATGTGAAATGAAACGAAAGCATGGAAACCACAACACCAAAAATATGAAGATCTACTGGAGAACGATGTTTTTTCGTACTCAGCACTGAAGATGGGTACGGCTGTGCCCGAAATTAATGTGCTAAAGTCATTTAAAAGGATGTTTTTAAGGTATTTTATTCTGTAAAAATAGTACAAATCATTTACCGAATGAGTGCCTTTAATTTTATTAACCGTAGCATCCTCTGTAATGAAAACTGATGTCGCGTTCCTCATTCTGGGCTCTTCTGAAGAATTGTCTCTCTGCTTCCATTTAAACTTATGAATGAAATTCCACTGAGCTTTTCAAAAACTGTATTGCAGAATTCTTTCTTTATAGATTGGAGTATGTTAAATATATCCAACAAATTAATGGAAATGGCACGTCTCGGTGGCAGATCCAGAACTTAACTTTTTGGGAGATTTTTCAAGATGTAATTCCAGATCAATGAAAAGTTGTACTATTCAATTGGGAATGTCAGTACTTTTGAGGGGGAGGGCTTCAGACCCCTAGCTCCCCCCTTAAATCAGCCACTGGCACGTCTTTATCAAGGCAAGAAACTTTGAAAAAGATTTGTTATTTCTTTCCTTCTTGTACCGTGATCACATGGCTGTCATTTTGGGAGCGTCCTTTTTCGTAATTGAATTGCTTTACGTTCTCAATTTTAAAATGAACACTGCGGTTATCTAAAACCCAACTAATAATTTGTTATTGCCTTTCAGAGTGGATGTTTATTTGCTTGAGACTGAACAAATCTACGGTAATTCATGTTTTTTTTTTTTTTTTTTCTTGTAAAATTCCTCATTGATATTATTTCTGTTATTTTGAAATAACAGAGAATTTTAGTTTTCCAATGACTAAAGTCATTTGGCTGTTCAGAATTCTATTAATAGCAATAAAAGGGTTCAGCTTTCTTTACTACACATTCCATTGGAAAACTTTTTATGTTTAACATTCTCAAAATGTGCCTTCCAAAATAAAGCGCTTTTATCAGCATCGAAGGTATCTGTTGAAGCATAGTTTTTTTTTTAAATTGAATTCCGATTTATTTATTGTAAAATCTTTTCCTTTTTTTGTCTCTTTATTTACTGCAACCATTTCACCTCAAGTTTTCATGCAAAAAGTTTTCTATTAAAATCTCTGAAGCTGGCCAATTTTTTTTTAGGAGAGAAAATTCATGCATTTTCTACTCTAAAATTGCTCTGGAAATGAGAAAATTGTGACTTTCTGTTTTATTTATCTACTTAATTAATGTTGTTTCTACGTTATTGTTAGTAGCCATTCTCAATCTCTCTTTTGATCGCATATTTAGAAGTTATTTCCCTCATTTAATGTATTGAACATTTTTTGCAAACTCATAGATTGCTGGAATTTTGCACTCAATTTTAACGGCATTATGTAAGTGTATAAAAATATTTAGGGATAAAGAGGAAATGAAATGAGTCACCAAGGTAATTGGGTTTTTTTTTTCCCTATAATACATTTATGATTAAAATTATATTTTTATGAAACTTTGACTCTGAAGGTAACAGAAGTTAAGATAAAATAATTTTTTTGAGGAACTTTAGTTTTCAAATACTCAAAAAGGACTTGTTATGATTTCATTGTTTTTAAGTAAAAAGAAACTTTTCACCCTTTTATAAAAATTTTGTAAGGGACAACAGAAAAAGTTCAGTGATATTTCATGTTAAAAGATGGGGAAAAAAAAAAATCAGTTTGTATTTGTTTTGACAGGGAACTAAAAACAGTTCATGTTAAAAGTAATTCATGCTAAGTGTGCTCATGTTAACAAAGTTCAACTGTAGTAGGAAATATTTAAGCAAATTATAAAGTTGAGTTGAATCTTTTAAACTCAGTGGCATAGTGTGTGTGTGTGTGGGGGGGGCAAAGGGGGGTGCCTGCCCCGGGCGGCAAATTTTGATATCAGTTGAGTTTTTGTCAGCTCAAATTTTAAATTTATAAAATTTTTAATCTTTTTTTTTTTTTTTTTTCCCCAAAATTTGTCAAATTTTTCCACTTGCTCTTGTGTTAACCAGAAAAACAAAGAAAGCATGTGTGTGTGGGGGGGGGGGGGGACTAAAACAATTCACTGAGACAAAAAATTGTAAAGAAACATCGATGGCTGTACAATTAATCTATTGAAGACATCTTTCCTTTCTTTTTTCTTGGTATTATTTAGGGAGGAAAATAATCAATAGGCAGTTCTCCTATCTCCATTCCCCATCCACCCCACCCCATATACACGTGACATAGAAAGCAAAAGACCAGATTATGTATAACAAAGATTTCAAATGTATTTGCAGCTAATGGCTCTCTAAGCCATTTGCAGGTGGTCAGGCGGTCAGGGTCATTCATTAATAACTTAAAGGAGTTGCTTCTCTTTTCATTGACACTGTCTTTCCCAGGACAACGTTACCTGTTGACATTTTTCACACAGACTGTTCTGTTTTGAAATTCAGAATTCTAAAGTAAAAATTTCCTTCAGCAATAGTTTAGGAAGAAAAAAGCTCAAAACGTTTTGAAATATTTTTAATGTAAGTAGAAATAGTCAAAATTAGCCAAAATGGCTAATTTTTTCAACAATGAATGCAAAATGTTCCAAAAAATATATAAAATATGACTTGATTCATTTTTACAGATAAAACAAGTTTTAATTTGAAGAATACATGATGAAATATAACGCACACTTAACACAAAGAAATAAATATTTACAAGAAAGAACTTATTGAATAGGGAATTTGCATGTTTTCCAATTTTATCATTAAATGATAGAACATGTAAAAATAGAAAGGGTAGTACATGTGTTTTTTCATTTTGAATCTTGGTCATTGATTTATGATAACTTAAATAATGCACTATTTACTGTATCCTGAAAACGCAGCAAAATACATATAACGTCACACTTTATGAAGATGAAACGAAATCCTCTCCTCTCTCGTAGCCTCAGCGTGAAAACCAGTGTATCGCTGATTTCGTGCGATGTGTTTTAGCTTTTAAAATATTCTTTTTATTATGACAGCGATTACACAATCTTATTAGAAATACTGTAGCGTGCGAATTTCCCAAATATAAAGGTGACAATTATTACGATTTGTCCATAATTATTACGGTTTTACGGCAATAATTACGACATTACGGACGGCATAAAAAAATTACAGATTATACGCTTTTTAAAAAATCGCGGATATCGATCGTTAAAAAAAAATAATCCCCAAAAATGATCGACGATAAAACACACAACAGAAGCCTTCCAATTCTCAATCTTTCTAAATCCACAACATAAATTTCAATATTCATTTTAAACTTGCTTTATTAGATTCTAGAAACTATAAAGAAATAGAATTATACAATATTTCTCGCTGATGTAATTTTATATTTTGATTCCCCCCCCCCCTTCCCAGCTAGTGATCAAGGCTTACTTCTAGAACCAAAAAAGTGATTAGAAGTGCTCAATCTTTAATGAATCTATTTGTTTTTCTTTAATAAATTTAAAATACATACTGTATCATCAAACAAAAAGTATGCAAGATAATATAGAAAATAACAGTGTTTTAGTATTTAATGCCATAAAAACAGTTGTCTATAAACAAGAATGACCATTAAAAAATAATAAAATAACTTTTTGTAACACCCCCCCCCCCCCCCCAAAAAAAAAAAAAAAAAAAAAAAAAAAAGAGAGATCCAAGTGTTCTTTTTCCCCTCCATAGTAGGTTTTTTGAAAAAATCTTTCATTTTGTAAGGAGGTAAAGAAATACATATTCATTTACCTTTGTTTAGAAATTTTTCTAATTTTTTAATTAATATATTATGAATTTGTTTACAAAAACTGTGCAATTCGTTATTATATGTGAGTGTTTGTGCATAAAAATTATTCCGTGAGGCAGTTCACATTTCATAAATATATCTCTGATTACTGATAGCTCTTATTGAAAATTGGCACCTCTACAAATATAGCATTAATTTTATAAGGGGGGGGAAATGTCTTTAGCTATGGAGAAAGATGATAAAACTACATCCACAAATATTAAAAAAAAAAAAAAAAAACTCTTTGGTGTTGTGAAAACAATTTTTTGGTAAAACAACATTCTTTTTCTGTATAAATATTGGTACTTGAAAACATTTAATAACTTCATGTACAGTTATTTAAAAATAAATAGATAAATAAATTAAAAATGCCTTAAAGGGCTTATTTACGCATTTTTAAAATACTGAAATTAAAGTATCTTCATATTTATATGATGTTGTACAGCCATATGATATCTACAAAGGTTTATAAACAATAAAATTATTTTTCTGTTTGTTATTAAATAGATAAAATGTAAAATCATCCAACGAATGACATGCGCAATGCCACTGCTTTGAATTTAAAATTTATAAAGCTTTATTGAGCAGTCTGTGTAAGTGATTGAAATTATATATATATAGTAGCAAAAAGAAGTATAATAGAAAATTATAAAATGATTAAATCGCCACAAACAACCCACAAAAGTCTAAAAGTTTACTTGTTACCTAAAATAATTTGACCAGTAATATTTTAAATTAAATAGGAAAAGAAGAAGAATATTAACTTTAAAATAATTCTGATGAGAATACAAACCACATATTCATTATTTAAAAGATTATAAACAAGAGTTTTCAATTTGAGATGACATTAACACTCACACTGTCGTATGTGTGCGTTATTGTTAGCATGATGCGCTTAGTTTTGTTTCCATATTTTAATGGTAGCGCATGTTCTATCTATAAATAGTGCAATAGAACATTTTGCTTACCATCACTCAAACATAGATAATTTAAAATTCTTATATATATATATTTATGTGTATATATATATATATATATATAATAAAGATGATCTATTAAGCATAGTAGAAGCCAAGCAACAGATACAAGATCACTGAAACACCAATGACCAATAAGATTAAAAAAAAAAAAAAAAATCATCAGTGGATGAAATACATTAATGTAAAGAAACCAGATCTATTAATTAACAGTCTGCAAAACAAACGAATCAATAAAGTAAAACAACAAATCTTAACTTAAAACCATAACCTTATCAAAATTAATGAAAAAACAACCCAAGAAACACAAGATAGGAAGGAGGCAGGCGGCAAGACTTGTGACTTGCCTGTGGGGTTACACTAGTTTTACGCCGGCAACACTCCCCCAGCCTGCCACAACCAGAACAGGAACCATATGGATTTAAAAATGCAAAATTTCAAAGCAGATGAACAACAATGAAACCACGAAGCCACAATGAAATTCACCGATTGATCACATTGTGTTTAACAGTATAATTAGAACATTAAATATAGTTGACAACTCAAAAAGGAGAAATCTGAAATTTTATTGGAAAATGAAAGTTTGCATAGTAATACAAAGCAAATGCAACAAGCCTTCTACTTTTTTTTTTTTTTTTTTTTAATTTCACAATCCCACCCAACCATCCAGCCTTACAACACCACCCCACCTCCGTAATCAAACATCTGCCCACCCAACCGCCACCTTTTTTATTGTCTTTTATTATTTTATAATTTTTTTGTTGATATACAGCTTTGTTGTACACAGCTTTTTTTTTTTTTTTTTTTTTTTTTTTTTGTACTGACAGAGACATGGTTAAGGATATAAAATAGAAAATACAAAGTTTTTAGGAAAACCCATTTTAGCAGTGGCTGTGATCAGTTTATTAATATTCTTGTTTTTAAACTTTGCAGAGCATAAATTATTAATTCGAAATAAATGGTAATGATGATGTTTCTAAATACCGAAAGATGCAGACATGAATTAAAATGTGTAAATAAGTTGACATTAAAACAAAAATCTTGCCGTTTGTCATAGATATCTGTGTAAAGTTTATTACCATCGATGATTATTTTGAGATCTAAAAAGTTAATTGATTGATTAGTCAGAGTATTTTGAGTTAGCTTTAAATTAGGTGGATAATTGAAGGAAAAGCCATTTTGTGAGTTCTTGTTGAGATAAAATACAAAAGATTTAAAATCCCTGAAACCACATAGATCAATACGAATAAAATTTCATCAAATTAAATTAAACTAAATTTATCTGTGAAGACTTTATTATTAAAACAAATAATCTTACTTTTTGACTTTTGAAACAATAAATTTTATTTATTGATTTTTTTATTTAATTTAATTTAACATCAAACTTTAATATTATTCCTAGATAGTTGCTATTTAAATAATGTTGCCTGTACGTTAAAACGACATGAAAACAAAACAAAAGTTATCAAACAAACAATGAGAGAATAAACAAAACTCTTTCTTTGACAAATTATTTTTCAATTAAGAATAAACATTTTCTCTATTTATGATGAAAGTATTATTTTTGGGTTGAATTTTTGAAACTAGGTTTTTGCTATAATTACACGTTTTGAATTCGCCTGAATTCGAAAAGTAGGTTCTTAGCGATGGGTTTCTGAGCCTGTAATCAGTTAAACCCCAAAACAGGTATTATAGCAGGAAGCTTAAATTGATTTTTCTAAGTTTATATCACATGATGATAGTCATTCTTGAAAGTTTTCAGTGAGATCGGACAAATAATCTATGGTACAGGAACATGCTGAGAAATTCAAATATGTACGTATGTATTCATGTAAGGGCGGAATTTATCCTTGATATATTTTACCAATTAAACTGCATTAATGCACACTATAATTATCTGTACTAAAGATGATGTAATATATATATATATATATATATTAAAATACATTTTCTATATAGAATATTTTATGAAATGAATTCATCTTTCGTTTAAAAGAACAAACAAAGGAATTTGGATACATTAATCCTTATGGTTTGAAATAGCAATATATATATATATATATATATATATATATATATATATATATATATCTACTGTGCAAATTTTAAATACATTGCATGATGTGTGTATAGTTTATAAACAATATGCAGTGCCAACAAAAATTGGTTGAATACATTCTGTTAATAAAAATGTCTTTTAAAATGCGGAGTAAAAGAAGGTAGTGGGAGTGCCAAATTAAATTATTGTTAATAACATAACATATATGTATATATATACTTTTTTTTTCTTTAAGAAATACAAGAATATATATATATATATATATATATACATATATATTCAATGTTTGAAAAGGTTTTCAATATATATATATATATATATATATATATATATTCTTAATGAGATATTTTACTATGATAGAATGGATCTATTTAAAATACTCGTGTAAAATTATTATTTTCACAATTTTAAAGCTTATAGCACTAGCATGGCTTGCACTTAGTTTTGTTTTAATATATTTTAATGGTAGCATACTGCTATCTATAAATAGTGTAATAAAACATTTTATTTACCATCACTCAAACATGAATAATTTAAAATAATTTCCCTTTCTCCACTTCAGGACTGATTTAAATAAATGACCTTGATTAAAATCTAAATAATTCCAGTATCCAGAATATGGTTAAAAAAAAAAGTTTTTTATGTTAATTAAATTTCTGTTTAAGAGGTAATCAGCAGATTAATACTTAGAAAATTTTGAAAAAATAAATAAATAAATGAATAAAAATAAATCAGTGCTTTTAATGGAATATTTTAAGAAGAATTACAGGAAATTAATGTAAAATTGGAGAAAAAGTAACTTAGTTTTATTAGAAAAACAACTTTCTATAACTGTTTTGTCATTCACCTTTAATAAACATTTTTATTACTTTTCGAAAAATATAGTAACATTTTAGTAATCGAAGCAGATTAGGTATTAAATGAAAAAGTTGAACTATTAATTCTTTTCAAAAGATAAACAAAGTCACAGTATCATAAAGATGAAAGTTAAAGAAAAGACTTTTTAGTAGAGAAATCGTCGCTGCTAAACAAAATAGCACTAACATATCATGTACAGTACAATAGATCTCCGGTTGCAATTCTTTCGCTTCGGGAGAGTGGAGAGTCATAAAGTGTGATATCACGTTTTTGGATTAATTTACAAACGATTGATGCAATATTTTGGATTTTTAAAAACATTTTTGGGTCTAAATCTATGAGAAAAAAGTAAATTTGATTAATTTCCCCTAACTGAAACAAAAGTTGTTCTTTTTTTTGAGTTGGATGGGAATTCCCAAAGAGCTTTGAGAAAGTTTGTTTTAATAGAATAAGTTTGTTACAACATCCTGCTTAGTACTTTGTTGGGAATTGTAATATTTTATTCTCTTTTGTAAAATAATAATAATACGAGAATTGTTGCTTTTAGTTCATATACTTTTGGTGAGTAAATTTCTATCTTTTGATGTTAAACACATATTGTATTTATATATATCAATTTCTATAGCTTTTTTAAATACTACTTATGTTTATTTATAAGGAATTATTTAAGCTTATTCAAAATAGTCACAAAGTCCTTTAGTATTTTTTTCAATAAAAGAACACTTCCTGAGTGAATGAGGGCCAGACCAAACCCCTGGACCTAGAAGCATGAAATTTCGTGACAATATTCTTTCTATGACGTAGGCATCCACTAAGAAGCGATTTTACAAAATTCGCCTCCCAAGGGGGGGAGGGGGAGCAAAACGTCATTTCACAAAACCCTTCATATCTCAAACAAAAAAACAGATATCCGTAAAATTTTTTGCTTTAAAATATAGCTAATACAAATGTATAAAACCCAATTTCTGGAATTTTCAAAATTCGGTCCCCAAGGGGGGGCAGGGGGGGAAAAACGTGATTTTACATGCATAAAACGTGATTTCGCATAATCCTATATATCTGAAACAAAAAAATAGATATACGGGAAATTTTTGCTCTAAAATATAGCTAATGCAAATATCTAAAAATCAATTTCTGGAATTTTAGAAATTCAGCCCCCCAGGTGGGGCAGCAGGGGGGGGGCTAGGGGGCAAAAACAAATAGAAATACAGTTAGGGAGTTCAAAATTGATACAGATAGGTTTTAGAGGCCTGCAAGTCAAATAAGGATATTTTCGATTGTGTAAAGTTATTAGGAGGGGAAGGTTGGGGAGAGGGGAGCAAAAAATAAAAATAGAGTTAGATCGTTCAAAATTGGTATATAGAGGTTTTCGATACCTACAAATCGATTGCGGATATTTTCAAAGTTGTAAAATTATTAGGTGGGGCGGGAAGGGGGGTGGAGCGGTAAGGGGGGGCTATGGGCAAAAACAAATAGAAATAGAGTTAGGCCGTTCAAAATTGGTACAGATAAGTTTAAGAGGCCTGCAAGTCGAATGGGGATATTTTTGATTGTGTAAAGTTATTAGGAGGGGCGAGAAGGGGGGGGGGGGGGCAAAAAAATAAAAATAGTGTCAGGTCGTTCAAAAATGGTACATAGATGTTTTCGATACCTACAAATCGATTGCGGATATTTTCGAATTTTTTAAATTATTGGGAGGGGCGGGAAGGGGGGAAACGGAGGGGCCAAAAAATAAAAATAGAGATAGATAGTTCAAAACTGGTGCATAATGGTTTTTGATACCTACAAATCGATTGCGGATATTTTCGAATTTGTAAAATTATTAGGATAGACGGGAGGGGGGGGGCGAAGGGGGAAAATAATAGAAATAAGAGTTAGAGCTTTTTGGGAATTTTTTCCGAAGGCAGTGAGAACCCGGTGCGACATTTTTCCTAATCAGATTTTGTTTCTCTTTTCTTTTCACGTGATAAAAATGAATGCAATTTTGAGAATTCAGTAATTATAGTGATTCATTTAAAAATAGGGACCAGCGAAGCGGGCGTTGCCTGCTAGTTATTAATATTCTAAGTGTCCATTTTAAAAATCAATTTTTTACATAATTGAAAAATATTTATGACTTTGTTCTGTGTGATTTTGAATAAATCTACAAATACACCCAAGCTTTCGGTTAACATTATGATTTTGAAGAAATTTGAGTGAACGAATATTACCCTTTGGAAATCTCAGTTACATCATACATAAATCATTTGGAGAGGAAATTCGGAAAGATTACTATATGAGTTTTTGAATTATTCCGTTGTGTTGTATTAATATCTTTCTAATTCAATGAAATACTAGTGTAACATTAGACCGGTTTACAATTTTTTTCCAATTTACACTACACCTTATTTTTTAAAGGTTTGTTATTTGAAATACGGTTTATATTTTTAAATGGATTTTAATAATTTTTTAATCGCTGTAGAAATTGTTTTAGCTTTTGTTGCTGTTCTATAGTAAAAATGAAATGTATAATTTCTTTTACTGACTGCTTTTACAAATTGGATCTCTCTATATATTTTAATTTTTAATGCATCTTCATCTTCCTGGTTGCGTATTTACAGAACATACGAGGTGTGGCAGAAAAGTAATGAGACTGATTTTTTATTTAACAAAGTTTTTATTTCTTTCAAACATCAATGTTATCCCCTTCAAAGTAGTTCCCTTGGGCAGCTACAGGCCGATGGAGACGTTGTTCCCACTGTTCGTAGCAACGCTGGAAGTCTTCAACCGTTATGGTCTTCAGTGTGTCCGTTACAGTCTTTTGGATGATTTCTAAAGTCCCAAAATGATGGCATTTGAGGACATTTTTCAGTTTAGGAAAAGGGAAGAAGTCACAGGGACTGAGGTCAGGGAAATAAGGGGTATGGGGAACCACAGGAATGCCTTTTGAGGTCAAAAATTCTGTTATGGAGAGGGCAGTGTGACATGGGGCGTTGTCTTGATTGAGCAACCATTTCTCTGCAATGTCTAGTCGCACGTGAATGACCCTTTTTCTGAGCCTTTCAAGGACGGCTTTATAAAAAAAAAATTAACAGTTTGTTAAACGGCGGTCTGATCTCAGAAAAGTTTTCACACGTTCGATGTTTTTGTCGGTTTTCAAAGTTGAAGGCCTCCCTGAACGTTGTTCATTTTCAACATTTTCTCTGCCTTCCAAAAATGCTTTGTGTCAGCGAAAAACTTGAGCTCGGGATAAAGAATGTTCCCCATAGGCCTGTTTTAACTTTTCAAACGTCACACCTGCCGATTCTCCGAGCTTAACACAAAATTTAATGGCACAATGTTGCTCCAAATTCCGCTGTTTTATTTTGCGTGACGCACAACGCAAACACAATTTCACTAATCGAGGTCTCAAAAATCACATAGTTAACGGACGGAGTAGAAACTCGAACTGAGTTATGGGAGGGTTCTGATACACAAGCTCTCTTAAGGACAACAGAGCAGGGTTGCCAGATCGCTTGCAGTATCGTCAGTCTCATTAATTTTCTGCCAGACCTCGTACATTGTTTCGGAACCACCTTGGATTTATTACTGCATATATAAGAAGAAAGTATAAGATTCGGAAAAACTTTTGATTTCCGGTTTTCACTGATTTTACACGTTTTGAGATTTCCTTGCATTTCATTTAACTGAAATTGACTGCTTATTTTTATAAAAGTGAATTTATTACTAGATTCTGCATATATAAGAAAAAAGTAGAAAATACAGAAAAAAATTCCATTTGCAGTTTTCGCCGAATTTACACGTTTTGAGATTTTCTTGCATTTCAGTTAACTGAAATTGACTACTTATTTAAAAAAGAAAAATGGATTTATTATTCCATCTTCTGCCTATATAAGATGAAAGATTTAAAAAAAAAAAATAGTACACGTTTTGAGATTTCCTTGCATTTGAATTAACTGAAATTGACTGCTTATTTACAAAAAAAAAATGGATTTATTATTCTATCTTCTGCCTATGCAAGAAAAAAGTATAAGATTTTTAAAAAAATTTAGATTTCTGGTTTTCGATGAAGTTACACATTTTGAGATTTCCTGAACTCAATTTGACCATTTTTAGAAAATGTCCATCTTTTTGAGTATGAACACTGTACTTCATGAACCAATGAACTTAATTTAACCGAATTTGATATTTGGTTGGACCTTGGTTTGAATTGGCTCCAATTAGCTTTTGGGCTATATCATCTAACAGAAAGCGCTTCCGCGTTGCAATTTCCTCTCATTTCAGGAAAGGCTACAGTGTACCCAAACTTATAGGTATATATTAAATAAATCTCTGCTGATTCAATTTGAGTGGCGCTGTTAAATTGCAATTTAATCCCATTTTAAGGGCGACAATAAGCTTCTATAGTGTACGAAACTTGCTGTAAGAGATGGTTATTAGGTAAAACTATGCTGATTCATTTTGTATGCATATCACACGATTATGGCGCTGCTATTCAGCAATATTTTCCGTTTACGGAAAAGTTATATCTTAGCTTCTATCCTATATAAATTTACCAAACTGGATGTGTAAGTGCAGATTATCAAAAATTATTTTTATTGTTAATGTTTTAATGCGGTTTCTCCTTGCTGTATCTCAGCATCTGTTGTTGAAAATTTCATTGAATTTTATGAGAAAATATAATCATTAATTTTTTTTTCATGTTAATCGGTAGGTGGCGCTGTCATAAATGGTATAGAAGAAAGTATTGTATTTGTGAAAAAAAAATTTCCGGTTTTCAAGGAATTTGCACGTTTTAAGATGTCCCAAATGTGACTTGCTCATTTTTAGAAAATAATTATTTGTCTGTGTGTGTGTGACTAACCAATTGTGTGTTTCCCTAACCAGTTGTGTTAGGGAAAGTTTACATTATCTCATGAAAAGGGAACAAGCGGAATTTAAGCCCGATTAACAATTGGTTAGACCTTGGTTTAAATTGATGCTGAATAACTGTTGGAATATATCACGCAAAAGGTGGTGTGCTATGTTGCGATTCATTCCATTTAAGTTAAGATTATATCTCAACTTCAGTAGTGTATAAACGTACCAAACATGGTATATGATATGGACATTATGTAAAACTATTCTATTTTAATTTGGGTGCATATTAGTTGACAAATGCACTGCTGTGTTGCAATTTAATTCTGCTTATGAGAAGGCAATTATTTTGCTTTGAAAAAAAGTGATAGAGTTTCGACCAATGGGTAATACTAGTTTTGTTTAAATGTCAATTAATATTAACATATTTTTAAAAATATCATTACATGATGTAAAAAAATAACAAGAAACATAGTTATTTATGACATAGTATGTTATCAGTACTAGTTTAGTTCAATGCCCAACTAAATACCAAGTTTAGTTTAATTCCGTTCGTTCGTGAAATACTATTTCTGTAAAATTTTTGATAAATACACAAATTATACAGACTTGATCAAATTGTTTTCAGGGTATCTCAAAATGTGTAAATCCATCGAAACACGGAGTTTGAAAATCTTCTTGTGTATATATAAGGAAGTAAAAAATAAAAAAAATCTTTAAAACATTAGTTATCAGGGGTGGTGCCAGCTAGGGCGCCCCCCCCCCCCCCCCCCCCCCCCCCCCGTCGGGGAGTCTGTGATCCCCCATCGGGTCATACTCCTAAAATCTCCCGGGGAAACAAATACAAAATTTTCAGTTTTTCTACTTTTAGCAGCATTTTTCTTTCCTTTTGCAAATTTGGAGCATTCCAGTTTTTCCATTCCATATTCAATAGAAGAAAGTACTGGATTCGTAAAAATTTTCAGCTTCCAGTTTTCCATGAATATACGCGTTTTGAGAGTCCAGAACACATTTGGACGACGATACTTTTAGAAAATGTCTGTCTGTGACACGATCTCCAAAAGCACGAGAAGTACAAATTAACATATTATACAAAATAACATATACCCCCGTATTTGGGTATAGATATGTATTAGTTATCGTATGCATGTGTTAGATTGAGTTATTTTGCTCTCAAATTGACAAAATTTTAATTTTAAATTTCAAAACTCTGTCTTCCTTGGCATTTTTACTTTCTTCTATATGTAATATAGAGAAAGTATTGGATTCGAGAAAATTTTCGACCTCCGTTTTTTGACGGATTTACACGTTTTGGGATGTCCTGAACACGAATTGATAGTTTTAAAAAAATGTCTGTCTGTGTGTCTGTCTGTCTGTGGTTTAGTGTTTTCACCGTATCTCACGAACCAATGAATGAAATTCAACCAAACTTGGTATATAGTTGGACCCTGGTGGGGCGTTGTGCTGATTAGATTTGGGGATCAATAGCCCATCAGGTGGACTGTGATCGCATTTTATGTAAATTTTTAACATGGCAGTATAGGACAAATTTTCGTATTTTTCACCGTATCTCACGAACCAATGAATGAAATTCAACCAAACTTGGTATATAGTTGGAACCTGACGGGGCATGGAGCTGATTAGATTTGGGGATCAATCGTCCAGCAGGTGGCGCTGTGATCGCAAAATTTCGTATGTTTCACCGTATCTCACGAACTTGTGTAAATTTTCAAGATGGGTATCTTTCGAAAGATCTCGTCAATACCTTTAAAACGAATGGTTGAACTATAAATCTGTGATAATTTAAAACAAAGTTATCGATTTTTTTTTACTTTTAACAAAAAAAAAAAAAAAAAAAAAAAAAATATTTTATTTATTTATTTATTTATTTTTTTTAAATATTGTTACTGGTTGAATATGTATTACTTTTAACAAAAAAAAAAAAAAAAAAAACAGAAAAAATCGTATTTTTTTTTTTTTTTTTTTTGTTACTGATTGAATATGTATATAGGAAAATATAGAAGAAAGTCATGTGGTGGCCACAACATACTAGTTTGTATTTGGCGATCAAAAACATAATACGAAAATATACATGCCAGCTGTATATTTTCGTAATATGTATTGTACAAAATTGTTTCATATTATTCATTACTCTCTTAATATAAGTTGTTGAAATAACCATTATTTTTGAAAGAAATTAAATATGTTCGCCAGATGATATGGCGATATTTTTTTATCCACCAAGGATAACAGAGTTTTGAGATTAAAAATTCAAATTTTGTCAATTTTACAACAAAAACAACTTAATCTGACGCATGCACACTATAACTAATACATATCTATAGCCAAATATGGGGATTAAAATCGGGAAATACTTTTCCTCGATTTTTAATAATTTTTTACAAAAAATCCAATTGGAAATATTTTTCTTGCATCCATGGACGGCCAGTTCGCTTGCGTATTACTGAATATTCGATACTACGATCGTAGCGCAGTCTGCCGGATCCAATGTGAAACATTCTAAAATCAACAACAATTTATAAGTGATAAATTAATTAAATTGGACTGAATTGTAAATCTAAACCATTCTCGAATCCACCTGAAGACACACAAAAAATTTCATTAAACTCGGTCCAGCCGTTTAGGAGGAGTTCAGTGACATACACACGCACAAAAGAAATATATATATAAAGATATATATTTAAGTCATCTGAAATACTCAGGATTTTTTTTTTTTCTTTTTATAAAACATCAGTAAAAATCACTGCTTAATTATTTTATAAAATCATAGCATTAATATTGGATAAAAGAAAAAAAAGGGGCGGAGGGGTTGTAAAACGAAAACTATTTTCTGCTTCAGGAGACTTATTTTAGGAGACTATTTTTCATATGAAAGGCTACTAAAGCAACTATTTTTGGAGTCTTCATTGAGTGGTAGCCCTGTTAATTAAAAATGTCAGGTTAATAACTACTTGCCAACATGCAAATAGTTTCTCTAATTTGTTGTTCTTTCAGTCTTATGATGTCACTATTACCAGGGACATGCCTATTTCATCCATGGTGAAAAAATAAATAAGTCAATGTTGCTAATGATAACAAAGAAATTTGTCATCTGCAAATAAACAAAAAGTGTTATCTTAGATATTTTCAATGAAAAAAATGAATTTACTATTGTAATTTGTTGTCTGTAGATATTTTTTTCTACTTTTAGAAAATTAATTTTCTTACTGGCAATTTCTTATGTTTATATATATATATATATTTTAATGAATAATGAAATTATGTCGTGTCTGTATAATTGACTGCATTTCTTTTTGTCTTTAAAGTATCTTTTTTATTTTAAAACATTTTAAAATACTTCAGATATATTTCGGCATAAAAAAATAGTTGAGTCAAATTCGAACTCATTTATAAATGAGAGCATCTTCTAATTTCGCATTAATATATTTTTTAACATTACAGAATTAGACATTTCTGTTTCTAATTATGGCAAGAAAAAATTCATCACCTGAAACTCTTATAGAGAATTGAGTACATTTTGTTCTTCATTATTTTAAGAAGCAGATAGGAAAGAATTAAAAATTGAAACTGTAGGGGATATTTCCAAATTAATAATAATAAAACTTTTTTTCTTTCAGATATTTTCAAATGCATAAAAATATTAACTAGCTGCACATTAGAAATATATATAGACTATAGAGTATTATATGTTGCTTTAAATTAACTAAAGAATTTAATTGTAAAAAGTGTACACATTAGAAAAAGATGCTAGTTTTTTTTTTTTTTTTTTTTTTTTTTTCTCCTTAAACAAGCAATTATACCAAAAAATTCATTGTCAAATAGTGACAAAATTTCAAAAGTCACCAAGGGGTTCATATACTAAAGCTGTAATGCAAAATAGTCTAATAGCATAATAAATAATTTGTAATAGCATAACAAATTTCTTTCTGGTTTGAAAAAAAAAAAAAAAAAAAATTACTGATTTTTAGCATAATATTTCACTAAAAATAATGTGTTGTTAAATATTATGTATCCCAATTTGGCATTGAATTTGGGGATTTCTATAACATTTTTCTGCTTTTTGCAGGGGTCTGTCCAGTTTTTTTTTTCCAAGGTCCTATTTTTGTGAAAAATTTTTTCTGACATAGTTATTTTTATTTTTGTGAAAATTCATTTCACAAATTTTATCTGCACACACACCCATATGTATATATGTTTCATCTAGACAATTTCAGGAGGGTGCTGTGCCCTGCCTGCCCTTTGACTGAAAAAATGGCACCCTTCTTGCCCTTAATCTAAAAAAGTTGCGTCCTTGCCTTTTATTGAAAATAACTTTCAAACTGAAGATACATTATAAATATAAATAAATGTAATGTATTGTGCATAACAATCAACAGTCGTTCATATATCAGTAAAAAACAAAATTAAGTTGTAAAGAAAGTTAAAGTTTAAAAGTTTTTCTTTTATTTGCACTTAAAATCGAAATTTTAAAACAAATGTCTGGATTTTAAATATTAAATGAGCCCTTAAGAATCCAAAACTGCTCACATGAATCTAGAAAATGCGTTTTCATTAGCAGCACATTGCCCTTTTTATAAACGTGGGGGACAACTCTGGTATATATTCTTATGCTTTTAATGGATGATTACAGCTCATAGGTAAAACCCCCCAAAAACTAGTGTTTCAAAAAAAAAAAAATTTCAAATGATACTCAAATCATTTAGACTGAAGCCCTAATCTTTCTGTATCTTGATATCAGTCAATCAATAAAAGAGTAGCAACGTAATTTGAACATTTTTTTTAACGCCATAGTCTGAATTACGGGAATTTCCTCAAGTAACTGGCCGGTCTCACTTCATCTTTTCTAAATGGAAGCGATCAAATTACTGACGAAAATACAAAATCACACATCTATAGCTATGCTACTCTACAAACCACATACTAAAGAATTACAAAATAAACACAACGCAACAAAAAGATGTTGCCGAAATATTTATGTAATTTTCCACAGAAAAATTTTGTCACATCAAGGAAAGGTACACCACACCCATTATCGTGTTTGACGTCATTCCCTTACTAATCAACATGGACTCTGCGAAAAATGGAGGCGTGTGGTTTTATTGTCATGTAGTAGCGGTAATGACTAGTACCCGTATGAGAACATAAGAGAAAATTGATGGGATGCAATATTTATATATTGCTGAGCAGATGTTTTTGCTCGGTATTATTTTATAAATGCTTTTTTCCAAAAAAATTTAGGAAAATTTTTTTTTATCTCCGAACTGAATTTTGTGAAGGGTCCGTTTTTTTTTTAGCCTGGAATTTTGTGAAAGGGTCCATAAACGGACCCAGTTTTCCCTCTAGATAGACCCCTGTTTTGTCTTGTGTTATGTATTATTAATGTTCCTATTGAGTGAAGGGCAAAGCAGCAAATAGGTGGACAGAGCCCAGCAGGGGTTAAGCCCTGGTTTTTAAGAACACAAGAAGCAAACGTTAACGTTTCCGATGCCGCGACGCTCCAATCAGAGTCTCCTTGATATCAGCGCTGGCAGAACAGAGTGTCTTGACGCATGCGCAAATTGAAAATCTCGACGTCAAATACATTGACGTTCGCTTTTTGTGTTCTTAAAAACCAAGGCCTAAGGCTTGAGGGAAGAAACAAGTTGCTTCCCTCAGTGGTTGGTGAGCATAGTGAGTCCCATAGTATTATAAAAAAGAACAATGTTTTAGTATGTCTACAAAAAAGCTGACTATTAAAGAAAGATATAATAAAATAAAAGTAAATAAAGTGTAAATAAAAAAAAAGTTTTTTTTTTTTTTTTTTTTCCCCAATAATAGTTATTTTAATAAATCATTTGTTTTCTAAGTTAATTTGTAAATGTCAACTTTTCTTGATTTTTTTTTTTTTCCTGTGTATATATATATTTTTTTAATATTTTTTTTTAAGCTAAAAAATGCAAAATTTCCCGTGATTTTTTTCACTGCTTGTAAGAAATTAACAAATTATGATATTGAAAGGCTCAAAACTTTTAACAAGGCGATAAAAATTTATAAATAATCAGGCTTACTGTTAATTCATAAGAAAAGAGTTTAATTTTAAATGTGTATTAATAACATATGGGCAAAGTATAAATTTTTGCTAAAAAATTTGCATTTTTTCATGAAACTCAACCCTAGAAGGATTCTCAAACTAGAGGAAGTAATTACTATTGATTAATGATCTTTGGGTTAGGGGTTCTTTCAAAAGAGAGAGAATTCTTAGAGGAAACTGGTTTGTATCACAAAACAGCGAAAATTAATTTACAGAGAAAACAACATGGAAGCAAAAAAATAAATTAATTTCCCAAATTTTGACAACACATCTGGCGGTAGAAATTTCTGTATTGTATTGTTCAATTCCAAATCAACAAAGCTTTCAAATGATGTATTACTTATGAAATTATTTTAATTAGTAGCTGAGATACAAAAGAAAACCTAATCAGGACACCTTAAATCATGTAAATCAGGTGAAATCTCGAATTCCACTTTCGATAATATAAAAGTGAATGATGTATTAAAAATAATTTAATCATAATTAGAATTTTAAACATTGAAATTTTAAAACATTACAGCGCCATCTGGCTGTAGAAAAGTCTGTAATCTACTTTTCAATTCCAAATCAACAAAGCTTTCAAATAATGTATTACTTATGAAATTATTTTAATTAGCAGCTGAGATACAAAAGAAAACCTAATCAGGACACCTTAAAACGTGTAAATCAGGTGAAATCTCTAATTCCACTTTCGATAATATAAAAGTACTTTAAAATATCTTTCGAATGATGTATTAGAAAGAATTTAATCATTATTGTAAAATAAAAAGTAAATATTTAACTTTTTTTTTCCCCCAATTTTTGCCCCTTTTTCCCCTGCTTCAAGCTTTCCTAATAATTCTGCTCTTGCAAAAAGATTCACCATCGAATTACCAGGCATTAAAACCAAATACTACGAAATTTCAACAGCAGATCTCAATTTAAAATACTGCAAAATATAATCTTTTCCCAATAAAAATGTTTTTTTTTTTTTTTTTTTTTTTTTTAATTCAGATATTTTCATAAAAATTTAACAGTAGCTTTATAGTATGCTGTCTAGGCCAAATATTAATTTAAATGTAACGTGAATGAAAATTTGAAAAAGTTTGAAAATTGCAATTTTTATCACAGACAGTTGTCTCTCATGTGTTTTGTTTCCGATCGAGACAGCTTAGAAAATCGTCTGCTGATAGAATGTTTCTTTTTAAGCAATTATCTGTAGTTTCTCCGGCATTTTTCGATCGACATGGGTCAACATTTTAATTAATGTCTCCGAAACTAATTAGAATTTTTAAATTCTGTTTTCACTATCCCCTCGGGAAGGCTTCTGAGCACCCATGTGTCAAATTTTATACTTCTGCGTTCAGAAGGGGCTGAACGTATAGATGCTCAGACAGACAGACATCTTCTTTTATTATTATAGACTAGCCGCCTTCGGCGACCAGCTGGTTCGCGATCCCTGAAAAATCCGACTTTACGAAATTCCCGCTCGGTGGCACCTGCGGCGCCTTTTTCCCGTATCAGGTCTAATAACAGCTTATTGATATATCGTGAAAATAGCTTATCTAAATCGCAGTAAACTCCCGTGCGATAGCGCCTTCGGCGCTGATATTTCAAATTTCTAACTTTAGCTAAGTCCCGCTCGGTGGCGTCTGCGGCGCCTTATCCCCGTTTTAGAACTTACAACACCTTCCTCGCTCATTGGAACTATTGAAGGTGTCATTTAAATCGGCTCATTTGAACTATTGAAATCAGGGTGGCGACAATCAGGGAAAACATGGAAATCATGGAAAAATCAGGGTACTTTATCAATCTGGAAATATCAGGGGAAAATCAGGGAATTTTGTAAAAACACCCAAAAATCATGGAAATTTTCATTTTTGTCCAGCAAGCGTGACTGAAAGATCGCCAAACAGGTGTTATCTTAACTATGATTGCACAAGATTGGCTGCTTTCTAGTTGAATCTCACCAAGTTAACATAAAAAAAGAAATTAAATATTTTTAGTGCAACAACTTGAGGAATAATTTTATGTCTTGATGTTAATATGTTGTGCAATTAAAATGCGTCATATTTTTATAATTTTGTTAATTTCTCCAAAATTTTGAATTTTTCATTTTATTTTCCTTTTTTAAAGTGAACAAAGAAAAAAATAAAATGATTGGGATATTTTTGCCTATCAGTATAGTTTTTTGAATTGCAATGGTTTAGCGAGCATGTCACACAAGAGTGTGACATACACAAAATTTAAAATGTATATAATAGGTAACGGAAATCATGGAAATTTATCAAAATTAGTCATGGAAATCATGGAAAAATCAGGGAACTTTTTTTCAAAATTTCTGTAGCCACCCTGGAAATTTTAAAATATAGCAGCGCCATCTGGCGGTAGAAATTTCTGTAATATATTGTTCAATTCCAAATCAACAAAGCTTTCAAATGATGTATTACTTATGAAAATATTTTAATTAGTAGCTGAGATACAAAAGAAAACCTAAAAAGGAAACCTTAAAACGTGTAAATCGGGTAAAATCTCGAATAATACTTTCGATAATATAAAAGAACTAAAAGAAAACCAAATACCTTGCCTGCGCTGCAACTCTTTTTTTTTTTTTTTTTTTTTTGTTTTTTTTTTTGCCTTTTTTCCCTGTTCCTCAAGCCTCCCTAATAATCGTACTCTTTCAAAAATATTCACAATCGAATTATCGGGCATTAAAACTACATACTACGAAATTTCGACTACTGCAAATACTGCAAAAAAATAAAAGAAGACAATCTTTTTCCAATAAATATGTCATTTTTTTAATTATTCATATATTTTCATGAAAATTGAACAGTAGCTTTATAATATGCTGTCTAGGCCGAATATTAATTCAAATGTAACGTGAATGAAAATTTGAAAAAAATTGAAAATTGCAATTTTTCCCCCCAGTATAAAACACATGATATCTTAATTGATTACAACCATTTCCGTTTTCATCACAGACATCACAGACAGTTGTCTCGTATGTGTTTTGTTTCCGATCGAGACCGCTTAGAAAATCGTCTGCCTGTTGGAATTCTGAGTCATTGAGATTGCTTTTTGATTAAGACATAGGTCTGCATTTTAATTAATATCTCCGCAACTAATTAAAATTTTTAAATTCTGTTTTGACTATCCCCTCGGGCAGGCTTCTGAGCACCCGTATGTCAAATTTTGTAGTTCTGCGTTCAGTAGGGGCTGAACGTATAGATGCTCAGACAGACAGACATCTTCTTTTATTATTATAGACTAGCCGCCTTCGGCGACCAGCTGGTTTGCTACCCTTGAAAAGTCCGACTTTACGAAACTCTCGCTTGGTGGCGCCTTTTTCCCATTTCAGGTCCTACAACAGCTCATGATAAATGTGAAAATAACTTTATTGAAAAATTTAATCGCAGTAAATTCTCGCTCGGTAGTGCCTACGGCGCCCTCTTCTCGTTTCAATATCTGAGACATCCTGTTCGCTGACCGTGTTACGATCTTTTAAAATTCTGACTTTAGAAAAGTCCAGCTCAGTGGTGCCTGTGGCGCCTTATCCCCGTTTTAGAACTTACAACAGCTTCCACGCTCATACCGCAAATAGATTTGAAAATTTTAACTGTAGCAAATTTTTGCTTTGTGGCGACTAAGGCGCCACTTTATGTTTCAGAATTTGAAATAGCCTGTCCGCTCACCATGTAAAGGACCTTTGAAAATTCTGATCGTGGCAAATCCGCAACCCGGTGGGGCCTACGGTCTCCCAATCTTCTCCCTATAAGTAATTTACTAATAATCAGAATTGGAGATATAGAATTATTAAAATGTCAAAGCGCCCTATGGCGACAGAGATTTGCAATATGTACTCCTCAATTTCAGTTTAAAAGACTTTTAAAATGATATTTTACCCATGAAATTATGTTAATTAGAAGCTGAGATACAAAGGTAATATTAGCATTGTTATAACAAATTTGTGTCTGATTTTTTGTCATGGTTTTTCTTTGAAACTTGCATGTTAAAAATCCTTAATACGAAATGTGAACAGAGTATCGGAATTCGAAAGCCTGCATCACAATTAGAATTGGAGATATTGTAATAAAGGTGTTCTGGCTTTTCTGTGGTTTTCTCTGAAACTCCCGTATGGAATTTAATGGCTTATATCAGTTTAAAAGTCCGTAATATTTCAAATGATGTGTTATAAGTAGAATTCTAGATATTAAATTATTAAAATATCAAAGCACCGTCTGGCGACAGAGATTTGCAACATATACTCTTCTATTCCAATTCAAATAACTTTTTAAATGATATATTACTTATAAAATTATGTTAATTAGAAGCTGAGATACAAAGCTAATATAAACATTTTTATAAAAAGATTTGTGTTCGACTTATCCATGGTTTTCTCCGGAACTTGCATAATTCTGGGCTATATAATGTTAAAAATCCTTAGTACGATATGTGAGCAGAAATTTTAATTCAAAACTCTGCAAAATATTAAAGAATAAAGGTGTTCTGGGTTTTCTCCGAAACTACCATTCCTTTTCTACACCTTTGTCCCCCCCCCCCCCCCCTTCCTTCCCGTTCCTACTATTTTACACTCGAAAATATCCGCAATCTATTTAACTTGCTTTAAAACCTAAATATACCAATTTCAAACGCTGTAACTATATATTTTTTTTTTTTTTTTTGCCCCTTTCCCCCCTCCCTAGTAATTCTATTCTTTCAAAAATATTCACAATCGAATTATCAGGCATTAAAACCAAATACTACGAAATTTCAACTGCATATCTCAATTCAGAGTACTGAAAACTTAATTTTTTCCCAATAAAAATGTAATTTTTTTGTTTATTAATATATTTTCATGAAAATTGAACAGTAGCTTTATAATATGCTGTGTAATCCGAATATTAATTTAAATGTAACATAAATGAAAATTTGAAGAATTTTGAAATTTGCAATTTTTAATCCCACTTCAAGAACATGTGATATTAATGATTTCCAGATGTTTTGTTTCCATTCCAGACAGCGAAAAAAATTGTCTGCTGATAGAATATATTTTTTTTTTTTTTTTTTTTTTAAGCAATTAGATATTGAATCCTGGTCATTTTTCGACGTTTTATCTAACTAATAAAATATGTAATTAATATGTAACTAATTAAAATTTCAACTAATTAAAATTATTAATATTCAACTAATTAGAATTTTTAAATTCTGTTTTCACTGTCCCCTCGGGAAGGCTTCTGAGCACCCGTATGTCAAATTTTATACTTCTGCGTTCAGTAGGGGCTGAACGTATAGATGCTCTGACAGAGAGACAGACATCTTCTTTTATTATTATAAAGTTATTTTTTGTTTTTATTGGTTGTTCATTTGTCATCCAAGTGATATGTGAATGAAATGTAAAAAGATTGAGGGCTTCTGACCTAAATAATTTGAGTATTATTTGATATTTTGGGCTTTTTCTAATTTGAGGCTCTAATTTTCAGGTTTTTTCTTTTGAGTCACAATCGCTCCTGAAGACACTCTATAGAGAGAGAGAGAGAAAGAAACTCTCTCTCTCTTTATATATATATTGAGGGCTATCACAGATATATATATATATATCACAGATATATATATATATATATATATATATGTGTGTGTGTGTGTGTGTAATTAAAATAATATATGAACGCTAATGTCTTTAAAAAATAAAATAAATAGAAAAGGCTTACGTTTAATTAAAAATGTTGATGTGGGCACTACATGACTTTCTTATGCTTAAATATGTGTACTTCATCCCCTGATGAAAATTTTTTTTTCATTTTTCTGAACTTCTCCTACATAAAGAAATTTTTAATCTTATTGGTCATTGGTGTTTCAGGGGTCTTGTCTTCTACTATGCTTAATAGATCATTATTATATATATATATATATATTATATATACATGGGGTTATATATATATATATAACCCCACTCTCAGTGTAATGGTGAAAAATTATAAAACCGATTTGATGAAGTTAGATTTAAACTGGCGTTGATGCAACATCCAGTCCTACAACCTGCGCCCTTTCTGCATTTTAATTTTACTTGCAAAGTAAATTAAATTTTAATATACCCATTTTAATTAATTAAACAAGTAAAATTAGAATGTGTATATCAAGTGTAATCCATTCCCAAACCTAAAAGCCAAACAACACAACAAAAAAAGGTCTTTCTGAGGTAATTGGAGACAGACATGATTTTTTGTCCTCATGCCCCAAAAGGGAGAAGTTTGCAATTTCCATGTGTGTGTGAACCCACACACAAAAAATCCATTTCCTGGGATAATTAGGCTTGGAAATGTATTTTTTGCCTCCACTCACTCTCGCCACTAAAGAGGTGGAGGGAGGGGGGTTATAAAACCGCATATTCAAATGCAACACTGTTTTAAAATTTGAAAGCAGTTAGTGAAATACTTTCAGATTTAAGATTTTGAACAGACAGCCATAAGATTTTAATTTATATTATGTGTGTCATTATAAAATTGTGTTTTTCTCCAAATTGAATACCATGAAATGTAAGAAAAATTCCAGATACTAATGCTAAATTGTCCTTGTCATTTTCTGTGTATTGATGTTTGTTTCTCTTCCCCAGCAAGCGCAGCATGTTGTCCTTGGTAACACGTCTCACTTCCCTGTCAGCAACAGCCTCATGATTGGAGACTATGCGACTCCGGGAAACATTGTCATGCCTGGACAGATGGACCTGGTGAATGCATTCAAGCACTCTTAGGACGTTCTGAATGGAGTTTAAAAAAGTAGCTATGTTTACAAATGGAGTAGTTGAAATTCAATCAAAAATCGCTTTGATTCTAATTATTGTGTCGACGAAACCTCATTGAGAAACAATTTCTTTTTAAATGTCCGAAACACTTTCTCCTCTCTGAATATGAAAGAGGTACTTAATGTGTGCGGCCTTTCAGGAATCACTCCAAAGTAATGTCATTGTTCTGTATATACTAGTAGTTTTCACTCTTGTTACATAATTTGATTTCATCCTTTGTTAGTGTGCGTTCCGAGTCGTAGCATTTTTTTTTTTTTTTGTCTTCTCTCAGCATCGTAATGTGTGTAGCTTTGTGTGCAGAAGTAAGTGCCAGTGAAGAGGAAACCTTATGCACAAATTATTTTTTCTTAAGCCAAGGTTTCTTGAAAGAAGCCTTGATTGATTTGTATTGTCTCGTTGTATGAGACATTTTATAATATTCGATTGTGTGTAAGGAGCTGACTGTTCTTCCATTCAAACAATAAATAAAAAAGAAACAAAGCATCTCTCTCTCATTTCTTCTTAATGAAACTAAACAATGGATTGTTTTGATGTTTCAGTTTTAAAATGTGTTCCTTAGTAATGATTACTGAGAGATATAGCTTCCTATTTTACAATGTTAGTCAAATTATTAGATTTTTTTTTGACATTTTCTCTGCTTTAAAAAAAAAAAAAAATTAATAATGATTGAAATAACCTAGAACTTGAGACATGCAAAGCACTCACAAATGCCATTGAAGAAAAACACGATTACCTTGTCATAAAATGCTACAAATGACTTGTAACTAACACATACTATGGCCAATATTTGTATGCTTTTTTGTAAAAATTGCACAATTATTTTGCATATAATTCCGGAATGTAAAATACAAATATGTAATTTTCACTGAGATATGAATATTTGTATTAAATATATATATATATATATTTTTTTTTTTTTTACCATGCATGCACAGAAGATAGAATGTTTTTCGTTACATAGCTTGAAAGCTGCATCTATTGGGCAGCTTATGTCAAAAGTTCACATGAACAGAGTAAAAATTAAGAAATTATCTACTAAAGAATGAGCAAGATTTTAGATGTTTTCCAGAATTGAAAGTTCATAAGTGGTTTTTCATATATTTGATTTGAAGATCCAATTATTTCACCCAAGTTGCAAAAGTTCTTATTTGTGAAAAACCCCTTATGAACTCAGAAATCTTAGTTAATAAATAAAATTATATTTGAGTTACATGCTCATAAGGGGGTTCTTACCCCCCCCCCCCTCCCAAAAAAAAAAGTTTTGAAATGTGGTTTTTAAAAATTAGATCACTAAATTAAATATGTGGCATATCCAAAACACTTTATGAAATTTCAACTCTATAAAATATTTAAAATCTAGTTCATTCTTTTAAGCAGCATTTTACATAGTTACATCAATAATTTGCTTTTTTTTTTTTTTACCCTATTTAGGCAACTTTTGACATAAGTTACCCAATATATTAAGCTTTCAAACTATATAATGAATAAACTTCTATTTTTCATGCATAAATAATATATTTACTACAAATACAAACCTCAGCAAAAATGACGCATTATATGTTTTGGAATGATTTGTCTTAGTTAGTTATACACAAAAAAATTATCTGTAATTCCAACAAAAAGAATATTCACATAGCACACAGTATGTGAAATTATGTATTAAAGTTACAAGTTATTCATTTGTGGCTTTTTATGGTAGAGGGTAATCTAAAATATTTGTGTTTTTCTTCTAATTGCACTCATGACTAAATCAATATGTTTGCAAATCTTTTTCATTTCAGATAATTTGGAGTGGAAGGCTGATTTTTTATAACAACTGTGGGAAAAATACCAGAGCCGGGAATCGAACCCGGGCCTTCCGCTTCAGGCACGGATGCTCAAACCATTGAGCTATCCTGGTTGAGCTAGGCATTTCTCATATAACATTCGTTGGCAGGCCCTTTGGGGGCCCTCGGCTAAATATCTAAAAGGGGCCCCTTACCGAGGAATTTAGAGTGAACTGGATATTAAAATACGTAAATTTTGAAAATTAGGCTTACATGTTTAAAAACCACCTTCATCCCATTTTTTTTTACACTCATGTCCATAAATTAAGGATAATGCTAGCTGAGGCAAATAAAGGTTCAGAAGCAAAACGAACATGATTTATTCATAAAGTCCATTTATTAAACAAAAGATCAAGAACAAAAAAAGGTGGTTTATGTAGGATACCATTTATAAAAACTACGATTTTTGCTCCCTGAAGCAATTGCAAAAAATATCTCCCTTACAAAAACTTAACATTACATGGTTGGTATGATGGTTAATGCATTGTATGTCTCTCAGATGATGAAATACAGTCCTTACAACACCTAGGAATGTTGAGTATTAAATTATTGATCTGATCTTGGGGAAGATTACTCTATTCAGTAAGCAATGCTCTCCGAAGTTCCGGTACACGTATAGGAGGTGGTTGACGGACTACAGCTCGTCGTAAAAGCATGTTCTACACACGCTCTATCGGATTCTAGTCAAGTGAGAATGCTGGCCATTCCATGCGGGTGATTGCTTCAGATTGTAGGCATCCGTTTACAATGTTTGCACGGTGAGGATACGCATTGTCATCCATAAACACAAATTCTAGGCTCATGTCACCCCTAAACAAACGTACATGTTGCTCCCGAATGATGCCCCGATAAATCTGGCCTATCATTCTTCCGATTTGAACATGCAGATCTGTGCTGGTGCCCAATATGACCCCCTCCCCCCCAAACAAGCACTCCTGCCCCACAGGAACGCGTTCAATGATGTTGTTTTGGTTGTAACGGCTACCTGACATTCTACATATGAAAGTTTGGCGTGAATCACACTGCAAGCTAAACCTAGACTCGTCAGAAAACATCACACAAGGTTACTGTGCCGCTGTCCACGTTACATGTTCTCTACTCCAAGCTAACCGCTGGCACAGTGCATTGCCGTGAGTGGAACACATCTAACAGGCCTGCGAGGATATATTCCAATATCTCCCAAACGTTCATACACGATTTGTCTTGAAACTGTGGCAATCGTGGCTGAAGACAGCTGACGAGACAGGTCTGATGCTGTGCTTTGTCTGCTTATTTTGGCAGTTACTGCCAAATACAGGTGGTCATTCAGCATTGTAACTCGGGGCCGACCAGTACTGTAACGTCGACTAGCATTTCCGTAATTTTGGAATCGTTGCCAAAGCCTAGAGATGACACTTTTAGAGGTGCCAAGTTTCAATCAGAGTTATCAGTAATCAGAGTTATATATTTATGAAATGTGAACCACCCCATGGAATAATTTTTACGCACAAACTCACATATAACGAAATGCACAGTTTTTGTAAACAAATATATAATAATTAAAAAATTAGAAAAATTTCTAAATAAAAGTAAATAAATTTGTATATCTTTACTTTCTTACAAAATGATTTTTTTTTTAAACCAGCTTTGGAGGGGGGTGGGGGGCACATTCAGATCTCTCTCTCTCTTTTTTTTTGGGGGGGGGGGATGTCTTACAAAAATTCATTATATTTTATTTTATTTATGGCATTAAATACTAAAACACTGTTCTTTTCTTTATGTATCTTGCATATTTTTTATTTGATGATACTGTATGTATTTTAAATTTATTAAGAAAAAACAGATTCATCAAGTTCAGTAATAAAGACTAAAAATAATTGCATATGTGAGAAATATTGAGTACTTCTATCACTTTTTTGGTTCTAGAAGTAAGCCTTGATAACTGGCTGGGAAGGGGGGGGGGGAGGAGCAGTCAAAATATAAATAATTAGATGAATGAAAAATGAAACAATTCTAATTCTTTATAGGTTCTAGAATCTAATAAAGCAAGAGTTAAATGAATATTGACATTTATGTTGCTGATAGAGAAAGACTGGTAAACTAAAGGCTTCTGCAGAGCTTTTAATCGTCGATGGCTAGTTGGAGGTAAGAAAAGAGGAGGGGGGTGATGGGTTAAAAAAATATATCAGTGAGAAATATTGTATAATTCTATTTCTTTATAGTTTCTAGAATCTAATAAATCAAGTTTAAAATGAATATTGACATTTATGTTATGGATGGAGAAAGATTGAGATTGGAAGGCTTCCGTTGTGCGTTTTATCGTCGATCGTTAGTGGGGATTTTTTTTTTTATTAATGATACATATCCGCGATTTTTTTAAAAACGTATAATCCGTAATTTTTATATGCTGTCCGTAATTCCGTAATTATTGCCGTAAATCCGTAATAATTACGGACAAATCGTAATAATTGGCACCTCTACACTTTGGGCGATTCTAAGTTCCCCCGATTCTTCTATCTGAGTACGCTCACATTCAAGTCGGCCGATAATTCTACCACGTAAAATATTATCTGCATGCGTCCTCTGTGTCATAACCATTCGGTTGTGGCACTGAGCAGCACACAGAATGCTTGTGAACAATTTTCCTTCTTTGCTCCCATTCCTTATCTAACCCCTTCTTACACTTTCGTCATTGTAACATCATATCGGCGTCATCTGATGGCTTCCTATAATTTGCATATTATTCTTGAAGATGTGTGTGATGTGTTACGTTTATGTATAAATTTTATGCTATAGCAACTTTTTATTTTTCATTTTTTTAAATTAATTCCTTTAAAAGAAAAATCTTTATTATTATTATTATTATTATTTATAATATTTATTGGGTGAAAAAAATGGTAGTTTATAGTAGAAAGGATAAACTGATTAAAATTTGCTTTTCATGTATTTAATTCCTTTTAAAAGAAAATCTACTTTTTTATTTTATTTTATTGCACTGGTCGGAATCAAATCGTAATATAGTGTAACTAACGGGGGCTATAAAACACATGGTTCAAAAACTAAAATATATAATAGATGCTGAGATACAGTCATCCTTAAAATCGTAGTTCTTAAATAACAAAAAATCCACAAGTCGTCGATAAATACCCAGATTGAAGTGCCCGTTAAGGACTTTTCTGTAGACAGTGGGAAACTGGATCTGATGCAGTACGGGCAGAAAAAAGAGCTGCCTCAGGCAACGGGTACCCGAAGAAGCAAAATCTAAAGCGATTTCAGTGTTTTTTTTTTTTTTTTAATGGAATGTAAAAAATAAATACTGATCCAATTCTTTTAAATATAGTGACCAGCGAAGCGGGCGTAGCCTGCTAGTTGCTAATATATTGCACAAATTCAGGCTGACCCCCTTCACATGTCCAAAAAGTTTTAATGTGGATTTGCATTGATCCCAAGAAAAATAATTTTCAAGCTTAAAAAGGCTGAAAAGTAACATGTCTGTATTAAACATAGTAAAAGTCAAGCGACAGATACAAGATCACTGAAACCACATAGACCAGTAAGAATGAATATTTTTCAAGTAGGAAGAAAGGTGAAAAAAATTCATCTGGGGAGACCTTTTTCACCCTTGAGCCCAATGTACTCACTAGCGGCTATAATAGCAAATCACTAGCAGGCTCCCTATCGTATATGAAAATAAGTGATACTTAAAGTGGAATAATCGATTACGAACAAAATAACAGAAAACAACCATTATAAACAAACAATACCCTCAGGATAATACATTAGGAGTCACATGGATTAAACAAAGCAAAATAATTCAGGGGTTTGAGTAAAAGAAGCAAAGTTATTATATTCACTGTTATGGGTTTTAATTTTCATTCCTAAGCAGTTTTCCAGGAAATGGTAAAATATAGTACAGCACTCCCACCAACTACATTCAGTTTAGATTGCAATAGACTGATACATTAGATTGTATAAATTAGGTTTTCATTTAATAATGGTAGTCCTCTAGGACTAGAGATGGAACGAAGCTTTGGCCTGGCTGAATAATGAGCTGTGATTCGGCCTATAATAATTCATGTTGTGAATATTCTTTTTACAATTATTATTATATAAAATATTGCCTTTTAAGTTATGTACAATTGTACCTTCTCAGTAGAAATTTATATTTAATTTAAAACAACCCAACAATTAATTTGAAAGTTGCTAAGAAATAAGTAAGTTATATTGCATTATATTTAGTTAATAATTATATAAATAGCTTTAGTTGTTTTAAAATGAAGCAATCTTTAAACATTTCTAGCTTTGAATCTAATAATGTAATTTTTATTATCTACTGAAGCAGATGAGTACTCTACTACCAGTAATGAGCACCCTTCAAAAATTCCATTTTACTTGTAATATTTCATTTTTTTAAATATATTAATCTGTCAACAAAATTTAACCAGTTTCATTGTCATTGATCAAGACTTGTCTATCAACAATAACTCAGGATTATAAAACATGGAGATTTGTCGAAAAATAAATAAGAGCTGAATTTTTATTATTTATTTTTTATAAACCAAATTATGAGGAGGGTGCGTATTACTTGCACATCCACCCTAGATCTAAATTCCAAATATTTATTCTAGATAATTAAAGTTATAAAATTTATTCTAGGTTAATTATTGTGACATGATAAAATGTTTCCTAGGTTAATAATTGACATACTGAAAAATGTTTTTTTATGTTTACTAATTAACATCTTATTATATATAACCTCAGTTTATTTGATCATTTATCCCACAGTTTTAAATTATGATGTAAAAAAAAAAACGTTTCTGCATTTGTAGGAAGAATTCTATTCCTTTTGCCCTCATACACATTTCCAGCTTCAGAAAATAACCTTTCGCTATATATGCTGCTGGAGCAGATAAATAGCATTTAGCCAAGCCAGATAATCTTTGAAATATTTTTTTATTCTCTCCCTGTCTCCACCAATCCAACAGACAATATGTTCTATTTAAAAGCGGATTGTTTATATATACTTCTAGCTCTTTAGCCGATGAATTTTCAGAGTGTTCTGTGAGTAATTCATTGTTTGTGATTTCTGAAAAACAATCCTACAATAATGCACGAGATTTGGCCGAAGCTTCAGTATTTGGTGCTTCAGCCAAACTGCGCTTCGTGTCATCACTTACGTACATAATTGTATACATAATTATAATCCTATGTTAACAACACACAGCACAACCTGACACGCATTTCCAACAATTTCCAAAAAAGTCCAACTATATTCTAGTTCTTTTGGGCAGCCTATAAACAAACTGTGAATGAATTTCACACCATATTCTACACAAAACATGCTTTTATGCATATAGAAAAATATGTTTTTTTCATTTTGTTTAGTGCAGTCTACAGATATTAAACTGTACCCCAAAACTTTTGCGCATAGATGCAATGTATTTGAATTTTCTTGTATGTCCTTGTACACAAAACATTTGTTTGATTTCAACAAAAAACTAAATGTAGCATCTCTATATGATACACATTTAAAATTCTGAGTTTGGATTTACTTTCTGTAACTATTTGTTCTTGAGATATGCTAATAACACATAGACTAACCGTTAAAAACCTAGTTTTCAGATTTAGAGGGTCCAAAACATGTAAATATTTTGAAAATTTGACCCGAAAATAATACTTTCTCTGCCAATATGGGCAAGAGAAAGTAAACACAATATCTTATAAATAAACCTCATAAAACAGGAAAAAATAACTTACGTAGCCCTCGATGTACATCCCCTTCAGCATCTTGTAAAGTTTTTCCTTGCTCCAAAGTGATGTTTTCTTTTAACCGACTCTTTAGCCACAAAATAAATAAAATATACATAAATTAATAAATCAATAAAAATAATACAGAAGGCACATACATTATTAATATATATAATGACCCTCATCTGTCATTCACGATTCTGGTTTACACCGCTTCAAAACAGAGACTTTCGGCAGCCATTTTTTTTTTTTTCCCCGTTTGTTCAATTTAACTTACAAAAACATACATATCATTTTCATACATGTTTTGTATCGCACATATTGATATTTATTCCCTCTAAAACCTTGAAAACTATTCAATTGTAATGTTTAAATGTTTAATTAAATATAACGGATCACTGGTTCATAAACATGAACCTATAAATAGAATTATGTAACTTCATGATTATAAACAACGCAATGCCAAATAAAAACAAACATAAACTGTTGCCATTCAGAAAATACAAATTCCAAATGGACAACTCTTTAATTGCGAATGAACGACTCTTTGACTGTTTCATTAAAAAAAAAACGCTTAAAATATTTCTAAAACATATGGACAATATTCCTGTGACGTCACAGTAGGTAAAATCGCCGAACACGTGGCCGATATTTTGTAAACAAACTAGATTCAAGATGCTATTTTATTGTTACGCATAACATTTTCCTAAATATTTCTCCAGTGAAACTTAATAATCAGATATCTGTTCAAACAAGAACAAAAGAGAAATGTAAACAACTGAATCGAATGATAAAGTTAAGACTATTCCATATCGTAAAATTGCAGAACATTTTATGTACACACACACACACACACACAAACATATATATATATATATATATATATAATGGATAAAAGATTAATAAGAACATTTTATACAGACACGCATATATATATATATACATCAAAACTTAAATAATTAGAATTTCAATCACTTTAATAAAGTAATTTATTAAATGGAACATCCACTTAAATTTGTTAACATCGCCACAGTTCACATGGCAACTTTTAATATTACATATGTTGATTAATATTAAAGTATATTACTAAAACTGGATTAAAAACAAAACAAAGGTATCACTATATCACTCTTACTTCAATTTCATATAATCTGTAACTCTTATAAATAATATTGCAAGATAAAAATTTTCAAGCCACAACGCTTTTCTATGGTAGAGTTGAGGATTGTTTGCCTAACCAGCTGATATTCTTGTAGCCTCGAACCCAAAGTGGGAATATGGTCCATTAAAGCCTTAAAAATCTTAAAATATTTGTAAAAACATATTAAAGTCTTTAAATATTTTTATCAAGTTTCATTATTTGTTTACATTGCAAGGTATGATTGGCGTCGAGTTCAGTACGTAAATGTCGCCAGTTGATTTTAGTTTTGAAATTAGTGTAAAGTTATAGTTGGGATAGAATGTTTGGTTGGGCAAGTAAAGGTCACCAGTTGAAATGAGTATTGAAAGTAGGGTAGTCTAAGGTGATAATGTCGAGTCAAGATAAAATGTTCGGTTGAGAATGAGAAAGTCCCTAGCTGGATCCTGGATATTTTGGCGATGTTGTGGGTGAGATAGCTGGTTGGGAGTATAGAGTAGAGGTGAATTTGGGTTAGCATGGAGTGTCTGTAATTATTAGATAGTTAGTTAGAAAATACGCAAGCAAAGTGATGACGTCACTGGGCGTCGGTGGATGCAAGAAAAAGATTTTCTATGTTAATCGCCCATTGGATTTTTTGTAAAGAATTATTAAAAATTGAGGAAAATTATTTCCCAATTTTAATTCCCATATTTCGGTATAGATATGTATTAGTTATCGTGTGCATGCGTTAGATTAAGTTGTTTTTGCTGTAAAATTGGTAAATTTTAAATTTTAAATTTCAAAACTTTAGAAAAATAAAATAGCAAACTTCCATATTCGATTGAAAACATAAGCATTTCATTTCAAAGGATGATATTTACACAATAAATATCCAACTAATATACTAATTAAAAGGAAAATGATAAATATTCTATCATAATTTGAAGTCAAATTTGTTTTCAAATGTCTAAATAAAGTGTCTGATATAAGATATGTTGCAGCGGAATAGATTTAATATATCTGTCATCCTTGGCGGAAAAAATATATCGCCAAATTATTTGGCGAACATATTTTATTCCTTTCAAAAATCATGGTTATTTTAACAACTTATATTAAGAGAGCGATGAATTATATGAAACAATATTTCGTACAATACATATTACGAAAATAAACATCTGGCATGTATATTTTCGTAGTATGTTTTTAATCGCCAAATACAAAAAACGCCAAAGATGACGCAGTTTTGAAATTTAAAATTTTGTCAATTTGACAGCAAAATAACTCAATCTAACACAGGGATACGATAGCGTATCTATACCCAAATACGGGTATTAAAATCAAGAAATAATTTTCCTCGATTTTTAATTATTTTTTTAAAAAAAATACAATGGACAATTAATATAGGGAATCTTTTTCTTGCATCCACGGATGGTCAGTGACGTCACACTTCGCTTACGTATTTGGAAACAGGATCTTCGATAGTCTTAAAAAAAAGTATTTTGGTAAAATGAAGTGAATCGTTATTTACTTCCTCTTACCCATAGGGTCGAGAAAGTATTGTTTTAGGGTCAAATTTTCGAACGCGAGTTTTTGTTATACTTACATGTTCTGAGGTCCCCTGAATACGAAAATCACGTTTTTAGCGAATGGTCTCTGTGTCTGTCTGTGTGTCTGTTATCAGCATATCTCAAGAACAAATAGTAGCAGAAATTCCAAACTCGGTATTCTAAATGTGTATCATATAGGGATGCTACAGTAAGCTTTTCGTTAAGATGAAGCAAATGGTTCGTGTACAGGGACATTAAAATACATTACGTCTATGGGGGAAATTGCAGGTAAGTAGAATTTAACATCTATAGACTGCACTAAACCAAATGAAACGAATACATATTTTTTGTAATAGAGATAGTCAACTGGGAAATTTTTTTTTGCGTATGTAGGAGCCTCGCCTCCCCCCCTGGGGTAGATGTCCTCCCTCGAGTGGAGTAAATTTTCATGATGGGTATCTTTCAAAAGAGCTCGCCAATACCTTTAAAACGAATGGTTGAACCATCGATCTACAATAATTTAAAATAAAGTTATTGATTTCTTTCATTTTTAACATTTTTTTTTTTTTACTTTAATATTGAGAATAAATTCAACTTTTTTTTGGATATTTAGTGTTATACTATGAAGTAACCGATTGAAGTAACCGATTTGTAACAGTTCGTTGTGTCACTGTGGTGCCAACTGCAGCTCGAATTTCAGCTGCAGACGCAGTACGATTAGCCACAGCCATACGCCGAACACGGCGGTCTTCCCTTGACCACTGCTGCCAACACTCATGCACAGTGGATACATTCCTGCCAAGTCTTTCTGCAATATCGCGGAAAGAAAACCCACCTTCTCGTAGCTCTACTACACGACCTCGTTCAAACTCAGTGAGATAATGGCTTCTTCGTCTTCTTAGAGGCGTCTTCCTTGACTAACATTAACCCACTACGTCAAATCTCAACTGTAAATAACAATCACGAACCTTACAGCGCTTATTTAAAGCAAACCTCATTTGCATGTTCATAGTGTCGCTACTAGCGCCACACTTATGCGCGTAGCTCGAAATTTGAATCGACGTCATCTTTCAGATGTATAAACACGCCTACCAAATTTCGTTTATCTAGCACAGTTTTTTCCTGGTGTTGGGATTTTTTTTTCCATCAGTGTATATTAATTGAAAACGAAGTGTTGAATTACTAAATTAAATACAGGATAAAAACCTTTACTGACTTTGTTGCTTGCCGTTAAACTTTTCCACCGGGTTCCCGGTTTTCGTCAGATGGCCCCCTCTGTGCGTGACTTGGACTGTTGTGATGGTCTTTACTTTTCCAAACGTGGCGCCACATTCTGTCCAGAGCTACTGCACCGCTGAAGGAACACTTGCAATGACAGCGGCGCAGTAGCTCTGGACAGAATGTGGTGCCATGTTTGGAAAAGTAAAGACCATCACAACAGTCCAAGTCATGCACAGAGGAGGCCGTCTGACAAGAACCGGGAACCCAGTGGAAAAGTTTAACGGCAGGCAACGAAGTCAGTAAAGGTTTTTATCATGTATTTAATTTAGTGATATGTTATACTTTATTAACTATTAATAAAGCCACAAATACTATTAAGAAGAAGAAAAAAAAAACAAAACCTTACTTCAGCTTTATTGATGTAACTTAATCGTGGAGTACTTTCTTTTAGCCCCCCCCCCCCCCCCCCTCATCTTCAGCACCAGTTACTCTGTGAAATTTTTCTTTGGACTATTGGATCTTCTTCTCTCCTCTAGGAGGTGGTGCCATGTTGGATGAACAGCTGCCGTTAATTGGTCCAGGTTGCATGCACCAGATAGGTCAATTATAATCAATTATTAATATATATAATGACCCTCATCTGTCATTCACGATTCTGGTTTACACCGCTTCAAAACAGAGACTTTTGGCAGCCATTTTTTTTTCTCCCGGTTTGTTCAATTCAACTTACGAAAACATACATATTATTTTCATATTTCATACATGTTTTGTATCGCACATATTGTTATTTATTCCTTCTAAAACCTTGAAAAACTATTCAATTGTAATGTTTAAATGTTTAATTAAATATAACGGATCACTGGCTATTATAAACATGAACCTATAAATAGAATTATGTAACTTCATGATTATAAACAATGCAATGCCAAATAAAAACAAACCAAACCTGTTGCCATTCAGAAAATACAAATTTCAAATGGACAACTCTTTAATTGCGAATGAACGACTCTTTGACTGTCTCATTAAAAAAAACGCTTAAAATATTTCTAAAACATATTAAAGCCTTAAAAATCTTAAAATATTTGTAAAAACATATTAAAGTCTTTAAATATTTTTATCAAGCTTCATTATTTGTTTACATTGTAAGGTATGATTGGCGTCGAGTTCACTACGCAAATGTCGCCAGATGATTTTAGTTTTGAAATTAGTGTAAAGTTATCAGTACAAAAACCCTTAACGGGTTAAAAGTTTGTGACGCAGCTACTTCATCGCTATAAGAATTTGAAGTATGGGTCTTAAAAATAATGATATCAAATTTTAAGTGACGCTTTACTATTAGTTAAAATATACATAGATTTTCTTATTTGATCATTTGCTTTTTTCTTTTATTTATATATATGACAATGCAAACATAATATTTTTAACTTCAAGATAAGACAAATATATAAAATATACTCACTGATGATTTTCATTTGCACTTCAATTTCAAAATAACAGTTTCAAAAGGAATGATATAAAAAATCCAGTGACACCTCGGTGTCATTTTAAACGATTTGTCTTTAGATTCCATTAAAATCCAAAACTGCAAGTGAAATTTGTACAAATGTTTTCTTTGCATCACACTATCTCTTTGCCTAAATTTTCACTTAGTTGGATACTATGATACAAAGTAACATTTACATAAATTTTACTTGCAGTTTTGGATAGCGTGACGCAAAAGACAAATCAATTTATTGAAATAAATAATTTCAATTTATAATGCAAACTCAGTGAAAGTGTGATTATTTGACAGTATATTTGAAAATTAAAAGCACTGTTTCAATCTGTAAGTATACTTTATTAGACAAAGCAAAGGTAACTTTAATGGAATCTAAAGACAAATCGTTTAAAATGACACCGAGGTGTCACTGGATTTTTTATATCATTCCTTTTGAAACTGTTATTTTGAAATTGAAGTGCAAATGAAAATCATCAGTGAGTATATTTTATATATTTGTCTTATCTTGAAGTTAAAAATATTATGTTTGCATTGTCATATATATAAATAAAAGAAAAAAGCAAATGATCAAATAAGAAAATCTATGTATATTTTAACTAATAGTAAAGCGTCACTTAAAATTTGATATCATTATTTTTAAGACCCATACTTCAAATTCTTATAGCGATGAAGTAGCTGCGTCACAAACTTTTAACCCGTTAAGGGTTTTTGTACTGATATCATTACTATTAACCATCAAAGAGGTTATTGATCAAAAAATTAAAACAAGTCCTTCCGGCTCATAGGAAGGTTAGGTTGATTTATCTTTTCTTATGAAGCCGCCACCATTTTTTTCAAAATGGCAGCTACATTTTATTAATCAATTTCGTGGATTTATTGAGGGCTATGTATAATGGAGTTTTAAGCAAATCGGTTCAAAAGTTATTGTGATAATTTTCAAGTGGTCACCATTTAGAAACAAAAGGACAGAGTGACTGAAATGCCCAGTGAACTTATCAAAGATACTTGAATGATATGTCAACTGTGCAAATATGATTCGAACTGATTCAGTATTAGAAAAGTTGTTGTAATAAAAAAAAAATTTAAGTGGCCGCCACTTGGAAACAAAATGTTGGAGCAAGTTGCCTAGCAAACTTATCCAAGATATTTGAATTGTAAGTTCACTTCCCAACTTTGATTTGAACCAGTTTAGTATTCTAAAAGTTATTGTGGTGGCACATTTTCATATACCAGCCTGATTTCAAGTGGCTGCAACTTGGAAACAATGTTGGAACAAAATTCATCCAAGATATTTGTGTGATAAGTTCAATGTCCAACTTGAACTGATTCAGTATTTCAAAAGTTATTCTGATGATAAATTTACAAGTGGTATCCTGATTTGAAATGGCCGTACTTAAGATATTGGTCATTTTGTTAAAAATGACAGATAAAATTCATTAATAAATACTTGATTGAGACTTTTATGTGGTCAATGTAAACATCAAAATTCAAGCAAATTATAGTCTTAACTAAGCTTTTTCAATGTAGATTTGAAATTTTCATGTAGCTGCCACTTGAAAACAAACAGCAGAGCAACTTAGTTAACGAACTCATCAAAGATATTTGTAAGATAAGTTAGCTGTATAACTTTGGTTCAATTCAATTTTGAGTATTATGTCGAGAGTTATCGTAATCACAAAATTTCCATTATATATACAAAAAAATCCAATTTATACATCTTTTAAATTTATACGTGCTTTTAGTGAAGTCCTGATTCATTCCTATTCATAAAAATATCTTTGTTTATAAGTTACACAATATTAGTTATGTCTTTTCACTTTTCTAATACTTACAAAATTTCTTGACCGGTCATTCTTATAACCATTCTAAATATTAATTTTGATGAGTATGTGAACTTTGATATCAATATCATGACTTCGGAGCTATTCACAATCTATTAACTAATTAAAAACAAATTGTTTAATGCTAATTTAAGTGATAATGATGTGGGATGTGAAGAAGTTATTCTTAAGAGAGGACAATACCTAATCTTGGCAACAGCTATGGCCTATGTTATGGGAAGATTTATTTTCATAATTACTCAGTACCAAATGGATTTTTTAAATTCCGTTTCCACTTTCAGAAAATTCACAACCATTAAATTGGTACTCATTTTCGAAGATATTGGTTTTTTAAAAAATGTATATATTTTTTTAGTTCAAAAATGCGAATTTTCACACAAATTGCTTTTTTTAACCACAAAATGAAATACTAAAAATTTAAAAAATCAATTTTTGGAAAATGGGTACTAATTTAACGATTTTGAATTTTCTGAATATGAAAATGGTTTTTAAAAAATGTGCTTGCTAACGATAATCTGTTTTAAAATTTATTTTCAATTTCATTTTGAGCACTGAAAGAGTGCTTGACAGAAGTGCAGTAACTGGAATAAACTAAATTTAATAAATAATATCAGGGTTGGCAGGTTTTTGACGGTTTAAACCACAGTTTAAACTGCCACGTCAAAAACCTTAAATTTGACACTTTTTGGTATATTTTAACAATGAAGTAGTCATATTTAGGGAAATAAAAAACTAATAAAAAAGTGCTTAGTTTATATGCCTCCCATGGTTAAAAATAATTCTTAGAAGTGTATTATCTGATTCTTATGAGTGCTAATGATTTCTATTTAAGTATGAAAAACAGATATTTATTATCTTTACAAAACACAAAAATTCAAATATAGGAATTTGTATATTCTAAGGTGAACCACTTATTGCCTTTTAAGTTATAAAAATTTTATAAAGTCTTATTAATAAAAAATAAAAAAAAGTTCTATTAAATTATATACTGATTGATTATTAAAAGATACCGTAAGTATTTTACCTCAATGAATGAAATTACTGTGCTATTAAATAATGCATTATGTTCTTTCATTTTGGGGTATAGTCAATAGCATGTTTTAATGTTGTACGATTAAAACTTAGAGGTATTGCATGACTTGTTGAACTAAATTTTAATATGAATTACATAATGCAATTCTATTTTTAATTAAAGAGATGATGGACAGTATATATCTCTTTTAAATTACTGCCATAAAGGTATGAAAATTTGCATTTATATGCATTGAAATTTAATATTATATTAAAATTTCAAGTGGAGTCACTCCAGTTTTTTTTTTTTTTTCTTTTAATATTGCTAAAAATTTCATTGAAATTTCAGCATTTAACATAATTTTAAAAATAATTATAAGATAGAAAAAAAACTTTTTTATATGTAGTGATGTGGGTTGGAAAATTTTCTTTTTTGGAAAATTTTCTACTATGTTTTTCCGGAAAATTTTCCAACCAAAAAAACAATTTTTTTAGTAAATCTTTTGCATGATATATTTAAATTTTCTTTTATTAGTCACTAGCCGCCTTCGGCGACCAGCTGGTTCGCGATCCCTGAAAAATCCGACTTTACGAAACTCCCGCTCGGTGGCGCCTGCGGCGCCTTTTTCCCGTTTCAGGTCTAATAACAGCTTATCGATAAATCGTGAAAATGGCTTATTGAAAGCGCAGTAAATTCCCGTGCGGTAGCGCCTGTAGCGCCTTCTTCCCTTTTCAATATCTGAAACAGCCTGTTCGCTCACCATGTTATGATCTTTCAAATTTCTGACTTTAGCTAAGTCCCGCTCGGTGGCGCCTGCGGCGCCGTATAACATTTAAAAAAAAATATTTGTGTCTGAGTTATCTGTGGTTTTCTCCAAAACTTCCTTAATTCCGGGCTATATATCGTTAAAAATTATTAGTACGAAATGTGAGCGAAAATCTGAAACTCTGTAAAATATAAAAGAATAAAAATTTTCTGGTTTTTTTCCGTAGTTTTCTCCGAAAGTTTCGTACAGAATTTGAACGGCTTATATCATTTTAATAGCCTGGAATAAAAATACTTTAAAATATCTTTTGAATGATGTATTATGTATTACAATAATGAATATCTATGATATATTTTAGACTCAAAATGGCTAATCTATCAAGGGCGATTAACGATTTCTATTGAAATCCATCTAAAATTTAAGAATTCCAAAACTGCTTTTTTACAACCGAATTCATAAAATACAAATCAATATTATTCTGTTTAAAGTAACTCATTAACAGATGAAATTGGTGAATGGTGTCATTAACAGATGAAATAAAAATGAATTTAAATAAATATAATATGTCTATTTATTTTATTTTTAACGCTATACTTTAGATTTTTTAACTGCATACAGGTGAGCCATAATGACGCGCAATTTTGAAGTTCTGCTTTTGATCGATTTTAAATTGAAAAAATTCAAAAACTGCTTTTTTTGTTTCCAGTATACTTTGTCACATGGGCGAAAAACAAAAAAACAATTTTTCCCGACCTCTAGCACCTGGCACTGAAGAATCTTGTTCTTTCTTCTCTGTCAAGGTCAGTTGCAAGAGTTTCAGAATTTCATCGCAAACTGCCGCGATACTGAAAATTAAAAAAATTATAACTCATTCAGTTTTTGAAATTTTCTCTCAATCTTTTGGGTATACAACTGTTAAAGCGAGATCATGAAAAACGGCAGTTTTTCTAGTGACGCAAGCGCAAAAACAAACGAACGCCACGACACTCAGCGGAAACGGAAAAACGAACGAAAACTGCGACACTTATATATACAGGAATTTTAAGATCAAAGTAACCGCTGAAAGCCGACACTTAATATCTCAGGAAATATGGGAGGTTATGTTCTGATATTTTCAAAATAGACTTTCACCTTCTGTCTGATCCTACCCTGAAATCCCTACATTTCTGCGTGCAATATATTTCGAGATATGAATTGGCTCATTTAAGTTGTAAATGGACGGCGTATGTAAGGAACAAATTTTTCTCGAATATGGCTCGAGCGAATTTAGTTTAATTGATATATGATATTAATCGCTTTTATTTGATGTGCCTGACATCTCCCTTTTCCCTAGGAAAACTCTTGTTTTTTTTATAACTCAGTTTAAAAATCGAACTATTTTTTACTCCGAAAATACTGTGATGCGGCAGTTTCGCGGACGAATTTCTTCTCTTCCATCTGAAATACTGAATATCAAATAATCGTTTTGGCTCCATCTATCGGGGAGCGTCAAAAATAAACACAAAAAATAAATAAAAAATATTTTTCTTTTTTTAATATATATATTAAATGAGTTATTTATTTAGGTACTTGTATTTTATATGACATTTGTTTATCAAAAATATTCTTTGTATTTACATTGTTTTCATGCTGATACGTTGTTAACTTTCAAAATTGGTTCTATTTTAAAAAGTGATTGCAACAACAAAAAATTTTTCCTTTATTTTCATAAAAATGACAAATAATATGATAATCATATGCAAATATTTGTAATTTTTTCAAAATTAGGTGATAAATCACTTAAACTACGGATTGAAAAAATTCTTAAAACAGAATTTAAAAATAATTAATTTGCTCATTAAGTTTCTAGTATATATATAATATATAAATTACAAAATGTTAAGCTATAATAAAATTTTGAATAGATTAAGATTTTTTTTTTTAATTAAATTCATAACAAACTATACTACTTAAATATTTACCAGTATAAAATTTTCACTTTTTAAAGATTTTTCTATTATTATTTATTTTTCTCTTTTAAATCAAATCTATACCTAAAACATTATAATAAGAAATAAATATAAATCAGAAATTTTTGTCATTTTTAAAATGTACTATATTATGCCTTTGTAATGTTGCATGGTCCATCTTTTTTATCACTTTTTATAAAATTTTGAAATTTTATTTAGTTTGTTATTTTGTTCGAGTGTGACCTATAAAACAACACTTTTAATACAGTGTTATTACCATGCTCCTTTAATTTTGCATTTTGATCATTAACCCCTAAAAAGTAATGATATCAATACAAAAAACCCTTAACGGGTTAAAAGTTTGTGACGCAGCATTGTACTTTATGGCTATAAGAATTAGAAATACGGGTCTTAAAAATAATGATATCAAATTTTCAGTGACGCTTTGATATTAATTAAATTATACATAGATTTTCTTATTTGAATTTGCTTTTTCCTTTTATTTATATTTACAGTGTAAACGTTATTTTCAACATAAAATAATATATAGCATTTACTCATTGATACCTTTCCATTCACATCTCTTATACTATGAAAGCATGTGTTTTAAAAGAAATTATATGAAATTCCAGTAACGCAGTGGTGTTACATTAAGTGACTTGTTTTTAAATTTCTCTGCAATTATTTTGTTTTGCATATTAAAGTATATGTGCACATTGAAATATTGCTTTTAATTTTCAAATACGCTGTCAAATATATCACTTTCATTAAGCTTATATTATGTACTGAAATATATTTATTTCAATGAATTATTCTACCTTTTGCGTCACGCCATCCAAAACTGTAAGTAAAATATATGGAAATGTTTACTTTATGTCATTTCATCCAAATAAATTGAAAATGCATGCAAATAGATATCGTGATGCAAAGAAAAAAACTGTGAAATTTTTTTCAGTTTTGGATGGCGTGACGCAAAAGGTAGAATAATTCATTGAAATAAATATATTTCAGTACATAATATAAGCTTAATGAAAGTGATATATTTGCAGCGTATTTGAAAATTAAAAGCAATATTTCAATGTGCACATATACTTTAATATGCAAAACAAAATAATTGCAGAGAAATTT